>OZ012741.1:423152507-423785007 GCA_963859935.3 Lathyrus sativus
GACGGACCCACCTGATTGGGTGAAGAATTGTTGATTTAAATGCCCTGAGGCGTGAATGAGAACATCTCGGAGTCAAGAAGAGTCTCAACCTTTCTCTTGAGTACCTTCCAGTATTCAGTTGAATGTCCATGTGCCCCAGTATGGTAGTCACAACTGGCGTTGGGTCAAAGCTTGGTGGGTACGAAAAAGGCACTAGGTTCAACTCCTTTGGCACTATCAGTCCACCTCTGATCAAATTTGGCAATATTTGACTATACAACATTGGCAATGGCAACAGAGTGAAATTCCTTTCTGGATTTCTTGGCCTTTGCCAGGCGTGCTGACGCGGCTGATACAGAGCGTGTCGACGTCAATGCTACTGTTGATATCGAAGACGTCCTTGATTTGGAGAAGGATATTATCATTATGGAGAGAATGGTATCTGACATGGAGACCCAAAAGGTTGTTGACTCTGAGCAGATGAAATGCATGAGTACTGTGGATGAGGTAACGGAGGTTCCCCAATGGCATTACTTTCTTCCTCCCCCTCTTATTGAGAACTGACAACGAAGTCATTTTCACTAGCTTCGAGGTTTGAGGTATCTTGAATTTTTCCACTCTTTAGGAAGCTCTCGATGCGTTCGCTGAATGATATCAAGTCAGAAAAGCTTGGTGTTCCATTGCCGATCATCTTTTTCTAGGTATGGGCTTTGCAAAGTATCCATGAACAGATCAACCAATTCTCTATCCAAAAGTGATGGTTGAACGTGAGAAGCTACCTCTCTCCATCTCTAAGCATACCCTCTGAAGGATTCATTATCCTCTTAAGATAAGTCTTGCAACTACATGCGGCTGGGAGATAGGTCCATATTATAATTGTATTGCTTCACAAAGGTGTTGCCAGGTCTGACCATGACTGGATGCAACCACTCTCTAACTGCATGTACCAACTCAGTGATACCCCACTTAGACTGTTTTGGAAATAGTGAATCATAAGTTTTCGTTGCGGACATGTGAGGTCATTCTTCTATAAAATATCACCAAATGTTTCTTTGGACAACTATCTCATTTGTACTTCTCAAACTTCAGTGTCTTGAACTTTGGAGGCATTACAAGACTAGGTACCAAACACATGTTTCAAAGCATTCATATCAAAAGCATCACAACCCTTTATGGCGTTAAGCTTCTCTTCCAGCACTCGACATTTTTCTATAATATCAAAAGCTTGGGGGTCCTTGGTTTTCATCACAGGGACTTCCTTTTGGGGATCTTGCTCAGAGAATGCAAAATTGTGATATTCCACGACACCAATAGAAGAGGAATGTCCATCTCGGATAATGGTACATTCTTGTATAACCTGGTTCTCAACAGGGATCCGCGCAGGCTAGGCTTGAGCAACATTGTTCACTTGAGGTGAAATGACATTCCCAGTCCTTTAAATATTTCCATCTCTCCTTTCTAAGGTTGCCATAGCTTCCACGAGTTGGTCCAACTGGATTTTCATCAATTCAACATCTGCTCTCTTCACCAACAGGTTCTTCTCTCCTGATTTCATGATTCTTCCAAAGGTTGCTTCAAGTCCAATGCGAGAGTCTGGAAATCAACTGTGGGTTATGGACAAAGGATGTATGAGCTCTTTGTAGTTTTGGTTGGAGAATGGTATGCAAAATGATGCATAAATGCTTATGCTTATGCAATGTTATGAATGCAATTCTCGGAATAAGCTCACAACAGAAGGATCAAAGGGTCACAGAATCTGCAAGCCAACACAACAAGATATCTCTCACCTCGGGTAGGTGTCGCTACTGCGAAAATCGGCGCCGGCTTGACAGGAGAGTCGCCACCGTGCGTTATTTATCCCTCAGAGCGGGAAAGGAAACGCTCGAAGTAAACCTCGCAAAGACGGGAAAAGGTATGGTCATCGCAACCATAGCCTGGGTTCGGGAGTCGGTTACGCAAGGGGAAGGTATTAGCACCCCTCACGTCCATCGTACTCGATGGGATCCACGCTTGGTGTTTATAGGTAAAAGGGTGTGTTATCTATCTACGCTAATGGCTGGTCTGAAAAGAAAATAAAAGGACAGGACTCGACAGAACATACGGTGTTCTGGGCCTACGTATTCCCTCGTGCAATGGGAAAGTCAGAGTCAACGTAGTTCGACTTCCTACGTCTAAACGGGGAAAAAGGTTGCTCGCCAGGACATCGCGTCCTGTGCCTACGTACTTCCATCTGGTATGAAAGATCAGAGCAAACGTAGTTCGGCTAACTACGGGTAAACAAGGGCTCTCACACAGCAGTGAGAAAACAAACTGGTCTCTAAGGCTCGGGAACCTACAACTACGATCTGGTCTCAAATGCACTCGGGCAAGAGAAAGGGATAACAATCAGTCGTTAGCGGGAAAGTCTCGATCGCACAGCCGCGACATAACAGAGGTTAGTCGTTAGTGTGCTCGCTAGGATATCGCATCCTATGCCTACATATCTTCGTCTGGAACGAAGAATCAGAGCAGCTGTAGTTCAGCTAACTGCGGGTCAAGCTACTCAAAAGCTCCTACAGAAAGGAAAGGGAAACCCTAGAACTATAGCTGAGAAACAGGGGAATCTACCTACTGCTATCACACCTGGTTGACCATCCTAATGTCTATCATAACAACTCCGCAGCGGAGAAGTCAGAGCTCCTAAGGGATCATGGCAACAGGACTAAACCACAAACAAGAAATTGCGAAGTAAAGGAATACTGAAAATATGCATGAATGCACCAATTAGACAAACAAGGCACAGAGGCCGCAAACCACAGAGGCAAGGGAGCTCAGCTCTACCAAATACCAACAAGCAAAGCCACTCGATAACAAACAAGCAGAAGGAGGACCACCTCAACTTCTCATGCACACAAAGTCTACTTCTAAGATGCACCTATCCAGAACTATCTAGATGAACACCTAAGTCTAATGCAACATATCATCACACAGGTCAAACAAAACAAAGAGACTAATCCTGAGCAGGGCCTCCAGCAAACCTGAAACAAGCTCCTAATCTATCTCTTAAACAAAGCTCTATGCAACACCCTAAGCAAAGATCTAAGCAACAATCAAAAACCTTAAGCAAGGATCTAAGCCAAACTCTAATCAAAACCCTAAGCAAGAGGAATCAATCCCAGTCTCCAAGCTTCAGAACAAGCTTACCAGAGAAAAAGGGAGCTAAGCAGACAAGCTCATAGTACCTTCCTCAGGAAAGTACCAGGAGGTTACTACTCAGGAGTCATATCCTATGCGGCTCGACAACTGTGATCAGTTTACATTCCTCCTCAGGAGAAATTAAACTCACATGAAGGCTCCGGCATCACGGGATACTTGAGAAATACCTATATGCACTAGGGGAACTAAGTGAGCAGGCTCATAGGACCTTCCTCAGGAAAGTACTAGGAGGCTGACACTTAGGAATTGTACCCTACGTGGCTCAACAACTGTGATCAGTTTAAATTCCTCCTCAGGAGAAATTAAACTCACAAGTCGGCTCCGACATCATTGGATACTTGAGAAATCCTAGACAAACTACTGGAACTAAGTGAATAGACCCATAGGACCTTCCTCGGGAAAGTACTAGGAGGCTTCCACTTAGGAATCGTATCCCATGTGGCTCAACAACATGTGATCAGTTCATATTCCTCCTCAGGAGAAATTAAACTCACAAGTCGGCTCCGACATCATTGGATACTTACGAAAGAGGTGAGAAGAAAGAATGAAAGTTATTCATAGTGCCTTCCTCAGGAAAGTACCATAAACTCCCTTCAAACTTCAGGATCTCGAACCTCACAAACAGACAACAAGCTCCTAGACTAAGCCTCAATCCACTGCATCCTTGCAAGCTCCAACAGGACCTCCATCAGCTCCCACCTTCAGGAAGAAACCCACAGGCCAACAAACCACAGGAGACTATCTCTGAAGTTCAACCACAGTTGAACTTCAAAGTCAGAAGTCATCAAGACTTCTCCTATCTTCAGGCTCAGACAAATCACATCAGGACACCCTACAAAAATCTATCAAAAATCTAATGGGAGACCTACATGGCTCTAGGATAACATACTGAAAAATCAAAACAAAAATCAACACCTGATGAAAGAACTAAACTCAGCAACACAGACATATCAACAGACCAATTTATTCAGCATCAATAACAGTGAAAAAATGCAATTAAAATGACAATGCATGATTAAGCTAATATTTTTGCACTATAAAATTCTACACGGAATTACGAGTCTACAGAAAAAAGAACGGAATTATTTGACTAAATCTACCATTTTTTATGAATTTTCTAATGATATGCATGCATTGAAAATATTAAACAAAATCAATTAATTGGAAAATATGCAAAAAATAGCAAACAAAAATAAAATGTCATTTTTATTTTTATTTAATTTTTTAGACATTATGATGAAATGGTAGAAAAAAGATTTATTAAAAAAAATCATTATTTCAAATTTTTATGAATTATTTACAAACATGAAAAATGTAAAAGAAACAATAAAAGAAGCAACCTGGGGGGGGTTCAATCAGAAATGGATTTATGTTATCAATTCATTGGGCCCTGATTTGGGGGGTACTAAAAGTAATAGGGCGCAGGGCCCAAGCTGTCAAAAACAACTAACCAACACTAAAAATGAAAAAAAACTGGGGGGTGTTATTAGTAACTTATTTCAGTTATTTCTCATTATGGGCTTCAACGAGGGGGTGCAGATAGCCAATTGGGCATAAGGCCCAATCCAAATACTCAGACTCACACGCCAGGGGGGGGGGGGGGGAATTGAGCAATTGGGGTGTATGCGCAGCAACTACGCTTGGGCCTAAGCCCAGTGTCCAAACCCTAGTCTGAACAAACCCTAAACAAAAACCATCTTCCTCCTAACCTCTCTCTGGTACTGTTCACCAACCCAGCCCTAGCCGCTCCCTCTCGTCTTCATCCTCTCCCTCACGCCCTCTCTTCTCTGCAACCTATCTGATTTCAATCAACCCAAACAAAACCCTAAACGAACAAATCCTTACCCAAACACCTCAATCCCTCACACGAAATCACTACTCAAGATCTAGTCTTAAACCACGCACCAACCGTGAATCTTAATAAGAGCCTACATTCAACAATTAGCAGCGATGAGTGGAAGAACGCCATACCTGGCTTGATGTATGAACGACACAGTGAACTATTGACGTTCGTTGAAGTAATCCTTGAAGACGTTCGGTTTGGGATTCGCGTTAAGATCTTGCTGGAAATTTCTGGAGACGTTCCTTGAGGATTGAACGCAGATGACGTTTTCTGGAAATATAGCTTGAAGATGGATGAATGTTGGAGTGGATTCTGGAAATCTGCTTGAAGGTTGATGAATGTCTGGAAAAAAAATTGGATGAAGATGATGGCGATTTGAGTGGTGGATGAAGAACGGAGAAGAAAGAGGAGAGGATTGGATGGATTCTGGGGAAGAGGTTGAAGATTGATGTGTTTCTGGGAAAAAATGGATGAAGTTTCCGGCGTGCCTATGAATTTTCTGGCGAAGGGATTATGAAGGTGACGGCGGAGATCTGGGGGAGAAGATGAATTTCTGGGGAATTTGGTGGTTCAGGTGGTGGCCGGAGTTGGTTGAGGTCGCCGGCGGTGAGGGTTCACCGGTTTTGCATGCCGGTCAGGGGAGCTTCCGGTGAGGAGGTGAGGGATGGACGTGTGTCACCGTTGGGGGAGTCTGAGTGTGGTGGCGTGCTTGCATGCACGCCGCGTGTCCTCGGAGAGAGAATGCGAGTGAACGCGTGTGTGGATTGAGTTGCGTAACGTGGACCCCTCTTTTGCAGACACGTGTCTGCTTTTATACCACTGAAAATGCCAGAACTCTCTAGAAGCTCCTGGACGAAATGGACCTGCTGAATCACTTTTCTGGACTTGCTGATTGTGAATTGGGCCCCAAAAATTGGACTCTGGCCCACGAAATTGACCAAAAAAAATCTGTAAAAGCTGAATTAAAATAAACAGCAATTAAACCTAATAATCAACTCTAAAAAAAAAGATTAAAACTCATGTTATCCTAATTAAGCCTAAACAAACAATTAACCTAATTAACTCTAAAAAAAGATTAATGCTCTAATTAATTCTATATCTCTAATTAAATCTAAAAAACTTCTAATATTATTTAATGTCTATTAATAAAAGAAAAACTATATTATTTTCTATATTATCTAAAAACACTTAAACCTATTTAAAAATCTATAGAAAATTCTAAAAATGATTAAAAGAAAAACTATCTAAATTCTATTAAAAATTCTACAAATGATTAAAATCTATTTAAAGTATTCTATAAAATTCTAAAAAAAGAATTAAGCTATTAAAATATTCAAAAACCCTATTTAAATTCCAGAAAAATCTATAAAGCCTGTTAAAAATTCACAAAAGCCTATAAAACCCTAAAAATGCAGATGAATGCACATGACCGCCATAAAAGCGCACACGAGACCAAATCGAATCGAACAGAGATCCCCGGGCATCAGAATATCCTCAAAATCACTGAAAAATCACCGAGGAGCGCACAATTTCCCGAAAATAAAACCCTGGCAATCTGGACTGGATCTGCCACATCTGATAGACAAAAATCAAGCTGTAAACTCTGATATCCCCTGTTTGTGCACAAAAATCATACATCTGAGCTGTGAATATGAAATTAAACCGTGAGTCAGATAGGAGAACCGGTTGGTCAAATTTTAGGGTGCAACAGCTGCCCCTATTCAAGCGACTTGGACCTGGAGGGTTTGAAGAGCGCTCAGCCTTCAAACATTCAAAGGTACGAGACGGTTGAATACAAATGAAACCCGAAAATTTGCCAACCGCGAGCATATACTGTAAGCTGCTTGGAGAATAAAGTCCAGAAAACCGAGTCCAGTCATTGCGGCACCAAACTGATTAATCATCTGATAAAGAACTCCTGATTGAATACCCGTTGCTTGTGATACTCCATATAACAAACCCTGAGGGCTACAACAACATACCTGATCCTTTCACGTTGCCTACTGATAGGCAGGAAGAAAAATATACTCACATCACCCAAAGATGGACGGGAAGACACCCTGATTGAATACTCACCTCGTCTAATGATAGACGGAAAGACAACATTAATCTCCCAATTCACATCGTCTAAGGATAGACGGGAAGTCATTCATTAATCTCCAAATTCACATCGTCTAAGGGTAGACGGCATCATCCTGATCAATGAACTAATCAATATTCACATCGTCTAAAGATAGACGGGAAGAAGTAATTTTCCGAATTCACATCGTCTAATGATAGACGGAAAGACACCATAACCTCCATACTCACATCGTCTAAGGATAGACGGGAAGTCACCATAATCTCCATATTCACATCGTCTAAAGGTAGACGGGATCATCCTGATTGATGAACCAAATCACTATTCTCATCGTCTAAGAGTAGACGGGAACATCCTGATTGATGAAACAAAACAATATTCACATCGTCTAAGAGTAGACGGAAAGACATTCATAATCTCCAAACTCACATCGTCTAAGAGTAGACGGAAAGGAATAATCTCCAAATTCACATCGCCTACGGGTAGACGGCATCATCCTGATCGATGAACAAATCAATTCACATCGTCTAAGGGTAGACGGAATCATCCACTAATCTCCATATGCACATCGTCTAAGGATAGACGGGAAGAAATAATTCTCCAAATTCACATCGTCTAAGGATAGACGGCAGAAATTCTTAATCTCCATACACACATCGTCTAAGGATAGACGGAAAGAAATAATTCTCCAAATTCACATCGTCTAAGGGTAGACGGGAAGGAATAATCTCCAAATTCACATCGCCTACGGGTAGACGGGATCGTCCTGATTAATGGCAAATCAATTCTCATCGTCTAAGAGTAGACGGCATCATCCTCATCGATGAACAAATCAATATTCACATCGTCTAAGGGTAGACGGGATCGTCCTGATTAATGGCAAATCAATTCTCATCGTCTAAGGGTAGACGGGAAGAAATAATTCTTCGTATTCACATCGTCTAAGGGTAGACGGGAAGTCACCATAACGCAATTCAACACCATCCTTTGAATCTCAGAATCCCTCTGTCTACGGGAATTGATGGAAAGATCAACATCCTTAAAGGGGCCACATCGTCAGTATGGACTGACGGGAAGACAACCACCTTTTAAGAAACATGTCGTCAATAAGAATCGACAATCACGAAAACTGAACATTCTTCGAAGAGCCTCGACATCAATAGGGATTGATGGTCAGAAAAGTCTCTCTTAAACGTCATCATATCCAATAACCAGAAAGAGAACCAATATCCAAAAATCATTTTGACCTCTCAACAACCAAGGATAGCCGGAGAAGACTCGCTGGGGAAACACCTCATCATATGTATGATCTGGCAATAAGAAAACCCGCTGAACGGTAACCAAAATCTCACATCGTCTACTGATAGACGGAAAGAAAAGCCACTTGCTATAGAAACTCTGTTTGGAACCTTATTGAGAATCCATCAAAACTTCACATCGTCTACTGATAGACGGTAAGGAAAGCATATCCTGGGAGAAACCCCTTCTTGAAATCTTACTGCGATCACCCGCAACTTCACATCGTCTATGGATAGACGGAAAGAAAACCACATTCGTACTCAAGACGTCTAATGCTAGACGGAGAAATCCACTTATTGGAGGAACACATCGTCAATATGAATTGATGGGAAGAAAAGCTTGTCAACATCAGATGACTGACTGATCAAAGCATAATTGTCGTATGATCTGAGATACAAATAATCCGCTGAATCGTCTGAATACTGCTGCTGGATAAATGCCCCTGAACTGATCACAGAGTAATTCACGCGCCATATGAGGCTGATAGAAAACCTGACTTATGCTTCGTATGCCTATGCAAATGCTTTAGTCTTTCTATAGCGTAATGCTCCATCCTGGATAGAAATGCTACGCATTCTGACAATGATATGCAAGTATGATGCAAATATGATAATGCATGCAATATGCTAATAGGCTCGAGCTGCCTGAGAAGGCCGGGTACAGAAAACTACTTCAGCAAAATAAATGCTGAAGGCGAGGCCAACTCTGCTGGGGATAACCCGGATATCACTGAATCGTCCTGGCACAATAAATGCTGGGAGAGTGAAATCAACTCTGCTGGGGATATCGGGAACTTAACCGAACACCTCGACAAAGTAATACCCTGCTGGGGTATATAACTCCGTTGTAGAATAGCAGACGTGCTGAATATGATTGGACTCCTCTGGGAATAACTTACCCATACCAACGGTGAATTGGACTTTACTGGCGAAATGGAGGGAGTCCCCCTGCGCTCTGATGCAGCTTGGATCTGGAAATTGACGCGCCAACACGGATGGGCTTCACAATGATCGCAAACATGGGTTTGAGCTCTTAAGCTTATCTTGCTGGGTCAGATACAACTGACGCTGGAAAATATTCTTTCTGAATACACAGTCTTTTAGTGAAGAGTCAAGGGATAGTAACACGACTTCCCGCATTCATCTCGCTCTCGAAAATCGACTGCATCTGCTCGAAAAACTCTGAATGGCCCTGTAGATACGGAGAACGACAATCTTCTGATATGCCCCAGCCTACATGACATCTGTGGGGATAGTCCTTGAAAGGAAATCTGCAAATCTGAGCCCTGATGGTTCTGATATAACATGCCTCAGCGTTCTGACCTTCTGAGAGATACTTCACCTTGAATGCTTCTCGAGTAACTTCTGCGCACTTAAGATGGTCTGCCCCTGACTGGCATGACCTTGCCCCTGATTATCTGATTCAGAGTAGTACCTCTTGACCGTATTCGCCTGAATCTCAACCTGATTGCCCCAAAATAACTGACTTCGAAAAGCTGACCTGACTGGGGATCACAATAAAGCTTGCCCCTGCTCTCGGAACATTCGGGCGCTCTTCATTCTATCTTGACCATATTTTCCATTGTAGGAAGCTTTTCTGCTGTCAAGCGCTTACTCGCAAGTAAAACAAGTTGTTATGCATAAAAGATGTATTAATGCAACACATATGACAGTTTTGACATCCAATCTGTTCACTGGGAAAAGGAAAACAGTTTATAGCATATAATGCACAAAACATTTATCAACAGCAGTACCAACATGGTAAGAGGAACCTTTTTAGGAGTCAGAATCGACGCGACCTTCACCGGAGTATGCTTTCGAAACAACCTGCTTCAATTAGGACTTTTGAAGGTTGTAACGTGGTCAGGTTCATGGTTTTGAAAGAAAGGATAAAAGCTCAAAGTTTGCTTTAACCCACCCGTTCTCCTTGATGTTCTCCCATCCTACGTTCAGCTAATTCGACCTTAGCGCTCACCTCTCAGAGGTTGAAAGAAAATAGGAATGATAGTTCGAGAAACTTTTGGATTTTGGAGTGACAGCCACTCACTTTTTCGTCTTTGACATTTGTGGTCACACGACTCGCATTTCCATCGAGGATTTTTCTTTTGATCCTTTTCATCTTTTTCTTTTCGTATCCCTAACTTTTGCCTGGACTGACTCCTTTTGAGTTTCTTTTGATTTTTTAAGTCCAGCGGGATGCCCTTATTTTTGCCTAAGTCGTTTGTTTTGAAGTTTTCTTGACTTAGCGGGCTTTTGATTCTTTTTCATTTTTCTTTCGAACAAGTCGTGTGACACTGGTTGCCTGACTCTTTGGAGAATGATGTGGCTGTCACACTCTTGATTGAACCACTGCGGTCTTTTAGGCACGACCTCTAGGGATGTAATTGATCCTCGAACGGACACTCCTTTTGCAATTTGGACGCTCGGTCAAATTAGCTAACACCTACCCTGCCCCGGGTTAAGATTGAGGGTTTTTCGTTCACAGAAAGAACTCCTACTACAAGGCTCAAAGGGGTTGACAAGGGATTATCTTCCTTATGTCTCCGGTGTTTAGGGATTTGAAACAATGCCTGTACATCATCAGCAGGTTTTATTTCAAAAGCATACAATATCGGAATTTGCATGTCAGTCATTTTCGTCATCCTCCCCAAATTCTTTTTAACCAAGTGTTGGATATTTGCAAAACAGTTAGTGAACACGACTGGATTCAATCAAAACATGCATATTTATTTCATTATCATCAATTGAAATGAAAACAACAAGTTTTACAAGCAAGATTACAAATTCAAACAGGAAAGCGACTACAAATGTAAAGAAATGCCAAGCTAAAACAAAGAAAATATGCTAGCTTCTGAGAACCGGGCTTTTGCATTTGCCCTGCTGCTGAACCAGCTATCTTTATTAGAGACAATTCGCTGTTGTCCTGATCTGCTTTCAACGACCCAGCCACATTATAGAGCCCTTCCTTCTTCATTCAGATGATTCTAGGACCTCTTGGCCCGAAGCTAATTGCTGCACTATCAAGCAAATCCTGCACTTGGTGCTTAAAAGCGTGGCAGCCTTCTATATCGTGACCCGGGGCTCCAGAATGAAACTCGCAGTGCTTGCTGGCATCATAACCAAACGGGGGAGTTCCCGTTATTGGTGCCAGAGTTCTTGTCTCTACCATATTCAATCCCAACAATGTCTGCAACAACTCGGCATATGTTGAGGGAGGCTTCTCAAACATTCTTCTCGGCTTATTACCCTGGAATCTTCGTTGAGCCTGCTGTGCCCCCTGCTGAGGCTGCTGCTGCTGGTGTCGGGTTGACCCTTGAACACCCTTTGTATCAAATGCAACATCGGTTTCTTGGCCTTCAATGTACTGATTAACGCTCTCCTTATGCTTAACCATTCTCTTTCTCAGATCTGCCCCAGGAATAGGCAACAATTGTGGGCCTGGAGATTCTGACCCCATGGAGTCCAGGATACGCTTCTGACCCACTGCAGCTTTAGAAACGTCTGTCATCTTAGCATCGACTGAGACAGGAGCAATATGCACAGCTACGCCGCCCGACGTGAATTCAATATCGTGCGAGTCAATCAGGTCTTGAACATTGTGCTTAAAAGCATGACAGCCCTCGATGTCATGTCCGAATGCCCCGGAATGAAACTCACATTGCTTACTGGCATCGTACCCTTGAGGAAATGCTTTCGTTGGTGGTGCCAACGTTCTCTTCTCAACCAGATTAAACCTCAATAAGATCTGCAAGAGCTCAGCATAGGTCATAGGTGGTGCCTCAAATGTTCTCCTTGGCTTCCCTTCCTGGATCTTCCGCTAAGCCGGATGTATCTTCTGTTGCTGCTCAGGTTCCACATGCACAGGTGGCGCGAGCTTCTTCATTGCGGCTTCGAATAGCTGATCGTCTTCTTTTCTAAGCACATTCTTGACTACTTCCATGATCAAGCTCATTTGGGTCTTCAGCTGACTGTTCTCCTCTTTGAGAATCTTCTGCTCTAGACGCATCTCTTGCATGTCTCTCATCATCTGCCCCAGCTGGCTTTGGACTTCAACCAATTCAAACTGATTCTGTTCCATATCTCTGAAGGGATTCCTGCAATAAACTGGACGATGAGGAAATAAGACCCACGGTTCTGATATACCTGTTAAATGATAATGCAGCGCAGAAAGCGAACACATATTCACAACGAGATAAAGAGAAACTCAAGCTATAAGCGCACAAACAAACATCTCCCACATATGTACAACCAACAAAATCAGCAGGTAAGCACAAATGAGTCTGAATATAATGACCCCAGCCAACAATCCTTGTGGTGGTCAGCAAATACTGATGCACAAAAGCTAAACGGGTTAGGCAGAGAAACAGATGCGACACCCGGCATAGAGACCTCTAGAAACTTCCCCCATATTCAACTGAACTCTCCGATTGACAATCTTCAGAGCACACACTTCCTGTGGAGTCTTCCATGACATTAACTGACGAACCCGCACAACTGGAAGATGGAAAATCATTAATCTGAACACAACCCTGAGGAGTGATGCAAATACGGCTAGAGTCTAACAGATCCTGAATCTGACTTCTAAGCACCTTACAATCATTGGTTGAATGCCCCTGTGCCCCAACATGGTACTCACAGCGGGCGCTGGCATCAAAACCTGGAGGATACGGTGGAATCACCGGCTTAGTCTCTTTCGGCACTATCAATCCACTTTTGACCAGATCTGGCAACAACTGACTGTACGACACCGGTAGCTGAGTAAACTGCCTTTCAGGTTTCCTTGGTCTTCGTGGAGCATGCTGACGCGATCGGCGATAAGACGATCGTTGACTTGAAGTGTCTAAAAACTGATCCTGAGATGCTAGAGATTCTGAGGTGGCATCATCTCCTTCCCACTCTTCTTGAGAACTGACAACTGACTCAACCTTATTAACTGGGACGTAAGGAACACCTCGAAATTTTCCACTCCTGAGTCCTCTCTCAATAATCTCTCCCAGCCTCATCAGGCCCACAAAGTTTGTGCAACTGAACAATTTGTCAAAATAATGGCCTTTCAGAGTACCCAAGAAGATGTCAACCAGTTCCCTTTCCGGAAGCGGTGGTCGAACACTAGCAGCCAATTCCTTCCATCTTCGCAAATACGCTCTGAATGATTCATTCTCTGCTTGAGACATTTCTTGCAGATCTACGAGACTAGGAGTCAAATCCAAGTTGTAATCGTACTGCTTTATGAAAGCTCTGGCTAAATCCACCCAAGATCGAATCTGATTACTCTCTAATTGCACATACCATCTCAACGATGCCCCAGTCAGGCTATACTGGAAGCAATGGATCATTAGTTTGTTATTTCGCACAAACGAAGTCATCCTTCGACAGAACATCATCAAATGCAGCTTTGGACAGCTATCTCCCCTGTATTTTTCGAATTCCGGCATTTTGAACTTGTACGGCAACACGAGGTCAGGGACCAAGCACATGGCTACAGCATCCAGGTTAACGGCATCTTTCGCTTCCAAGGCTTTCATTTGCTCTTCCAACACTCGGAGTCTTCTAACATCGTCAAGAGCTCTTGGGTCTACTAACCCGGTCACTGGAATATCTCTCCGGTAATTCATCACAGGGAAAGCAACACATTGATTGTTAACAGGAGGATAACGCTCATTTCGGGCGACGAACTGCTCATGCCTATCTCTGTTCTCAACAGCAGGCTGCGCAACTTGGGCTGCAGTAAGATTGTCCACTTGCGGGAAGCCTTCCATAGAATCATACTGATGGTTGGACGCCATAGTGAACCCTGCCTGGGTGTCAGGAGACTGGAAATTGCCTTCAGACATAGCTACCGATTACCTGCAACTGACTTTACTGCTTGATTCTGCTCAAATCCGTTTCAGCCCCTTAGTCGTCTCCACTCTTGCCTCAAACAATTCCCCGAGAATCACTTTCTGGTGAAAACAAAGGCCGGATAAGTGCTCTGACCTGCTAAATGCTATGCAATATGATTTATGCAAACAGAAATACAAAAATGCTAACGTGCATGTGTGCATTGGAGATATTTTCCCTCCAATTCCAGTGTCAATGGTAGCAAGACGAGGTGAACCATAGAGACAATATTTGGAAAAACCCTCATATATTGATTAGCATAACAGTCTTGTCAAGAGGTTACATAACTATGCTCCATACAGCTGATATGATAAGAAGGATCCCAGCCAACATGCCTGGTGGTGATCTCAACATACAGAATACAAGAGAGAAATCAAGTACGGGTACGGTTGCGGAAGTCCTCGACCATCCTCTTTGTCTCTGCGTGATCTGGTTGATAAATCAAACCTTCTATCAGCCGATCCCTTTTCCTGACCGTCCCTTGGATGTCCCTGACAAAGTCTTCCCAAGCCTTATCATTGGCACCGCCCCCTGGTTTGGGTCTCTTGGCATCTGCTCTATGCTGGAAATCTTCCAAATTCTTCATGGCATCTGTCAGCTTGCGCTCGGCCTCGTATCGGCGACAGGCTTCTTCTTCAAGCTCTTCGTTCTTCACTTTGACCTGTTCTTCTAATTGAACAATCTGCGTCTTCAGCTCTCCTTCTCGCTCCTTGCGCTTGGTCATAGTGAGATCCCAGTGTTCTCTGAATTTGGCTAGCTTTGTGTAGGCCCTTTCCAGCTCTTGCTTCTTGGTGGCCAACACACTACTAACTGAGTCTACATCCAACTCCAGACGCTTCTTGGTTTTAGTCAATTCCAATAGCGTAGTCTTCAGATGCTTCAGAGTTTCAGCCTGTTGCTTAGAAATATATCCTGTTTCAATCTTTTCATGCCGAAGCTGGGCATTCTCCTGCTCTAAAGCCTCTTTAGCCCTTGCTAACTCTTCTTTCTCCGCCATCAGCTGCTTGTAAACCTGAATGTCCACAGTGGTAGGCTCCTCTACCGGAGAAGGATGCAATGGCTGAACTGCTGGATACGGCATAAGGAACTTCACAGCTCGCTCACGAATCCATTCTACATATGGGCTAGGAACTCGAGTATCCCCTCTGTTACCTGAAAGCTTCCCTCTCTTGTGCAAGTTCTTCCAGGCTTTCTCAAGTTTAGTCAGCATTTCTTTCCCTATTGCCCCGGTGAGATACAGAGATTCCTGTATTTCCTCGGGCTTTGGCGCTCCTTGAGGTATGTACCCAAATTGCTTGATCAATAAGGAAGGGTTATAGTTGACACAACCTTTCCTTCCTATTAACGGAACATTCGGGAATCCTTCGCCTTTGAGTATGACTTCAGCTCCAAATACCTCTTTATTGGTCCATACCACGTTCTCAGCAGTTAATCCCATTAAGCGCTCGGGCCATCCTAGAGAATTGATAGATATGACAAACGGGCCTGACTTAGGCAAATGACTGGTGAACCACCTGCATAGGAGAGGTACACAGCAAGACACATTCCTTCCTCGTCGCTTTTCATTCTGATAATGAGTTGAATGGTGGATATCCCCCAGCAAAGTAGGAACTGGGTTCTTCGCAGCCAAAATATAGAAGGCATCAGAATCAACAAAATCAGGAATATTCGGGAATAACACGATGCCATACACACATACAGCAAGGATGACGTCAAAAACCTCCCAGCTACCCTTCTGAGCATATTCTCGAGCCTTCTCCACTAAGACATCCAATGGAAATCCCCATACGTCTCCTCTTCTGATCATCTTCCCAGACAGCTCAGACTCTTTTAAGCACAGGATGGTAGAAAGCTCAGCCAGCTTAGGCTCCGCGTCCGTACGATAAAAAGGCATCTGCTCACGGATCGGTATATCCAGAAGTGCAGAGTACTCCTCCAGGGTAGGAGCCAAAACAAAGTCGGGAAATACAAAACACCTGAGCTCCGCGTCGTAGAACTGTAACAGAGTATAGATGCCGCTGGTCTCGTAGGCAGATGGTTGATAAACGTAGGTCAGAATCCTCCCATATCTCTTTCTGAAGTCACCCATTCCTCTCTTCTTAGCAATAGCAATCAACTCTAACAATAGACTGATATTCGGCGACGGAAACTTGTAGGGCAATACTCTCTTCAGGTTTTCCATGTCTTGCTAGGAACAAACACCAGAACTGGAAGGGAAAATATGTACCTGCAATACACACATGTTAGTTGAATGCAGATGGTAATGCAATGATGCAATATGATAAACAATGCAATCTGCGAACATAGGGGCTATGCTGTAGCCTGAAGAGGAATATCTCTGTGATCAAGAACAGAAAACCATCACGGTCATCAGAATCTCATGCCAATAACTACCATCTGATACTCAAAATATCAATCCCCTGGTAAGAAAACCATCTGAACCTCTGTATCTGACGAGAATACCATCTGATAATAGCCTCAACCTCAGATAAGAAACCCATCTGACCCAGACAACACACCTGGAGATGAATCAAGAACACCATCTGATAAAGATACTGAATCATGGTTTCTGAAGGCCAGTTTTCCTGCAATAACCCAGTCCCTCTCACAGGTAGGATAAACCTAATCCACGGACAAAGGTACGGCATCCTATGCGGTTATCAGCGTCACAGACTTTCACGAGTGACGATACGATTCCAAGAAGGAGTGGCATCATCAAGTCATGAAGAGGCCTCACTTAGCTGATTTCCAATTGATCGGTCCCCAGAGTCGACAATCCTCACGTCTGGACTCCCCTCAGATCCTCAGGACCGGAAAGGAGCACCTCTGCAAGAATCTCGTCTGAGCGCAGATTTTCGTAGGGAACTGTGCCTGCTCAGCAGACAGGTTCGTCTACTACTTCTCCGCAACTATATCTAGGTGTGTACTCAAGCCCAGGTCCGGCTTTTCACTCACAGTAACATCCCTCTGCCCACAGCAATAATCATAATAATATAATGCTGGAAAATAAATGCGGAAAGGTAAAGGTACAGAAAAGTAAAGTGCAGAAAAGTAAAACACAATATGCACAACACCCAACAAATAAACACCCAAGCGCTAGGATTGACTCGCGTAGGGGATGGGAAACGGTCCCAACATAAGGGATGGGAAAAGTCCCTAGATGCTATAAGTCCCCAGCAGAGTCGCCAGCTGTCGCTACTGCGAAAATCGGCGCCGGCTTGACAGGAGAGTCGCCACCGTGCGTTATTTATCCCTCAGAGCGGGAAAGGAAACGCTCGAAGTAAACCTCGCAAAGACGGGAAAAGGTATGGTCATCGCAACCATAGCCTGGGTTCGGGAGTCGGTTACGCAAGGGGAAGGTATTAGCACCCCTCACGTCCATCGTACTCGATGGGATCCACGCTTGGTGTTTATAGGTAAAAGGGTGTGTTATCTATCTACGCTAATGGCTGGTCTGAAAAGAAAATAAAAGGACAGGACTCGACAGAACATACGGTGTTCTGGGCCTACGTATTCCCTCGTGCAATGGGAAAGTCAGAGTCAACGTAGTTCGACTTCCTACGTCTAAACGGGGAAAAAGGTTGCTCGCCAGGACATCGCGTCCTGTGCCTACGTACTTCCATCTGGTATGAAAGATCAGAGCAAACGTAGTTCGGCTAACTACGGGTAAACAAGGGCTCTCACACAGCAGTGAGAAAACAAACTGGTCTCTAAGGCTCGGGAACCTACAACTACGATCTGGTCTCAAATGCACTCGGGCAAGAGAAAGGGATAACAATCAGTCGTTAGCGGGAAAGTCTCGATCGCACAGCCGCGAGAGAACAGAGGTTAGTCGTTAGTGTGCTCGCTAGGATATCGCATCCTATGCCTACATATCTTCGTCTGGAACGAAGAATCAGAGCAGCTGTAGTTCAGCTAACTGCGGGTCAAGCTACTCAAAAGCTCCTACAGAAAGGAAAGGGAAACCCTAGAACTATAGCTGAGAAACAGGGGAATCTACCTACTGCTATCACACCTGGTTGACCATCCTAATGTCTATCATAACAACTCCGCAGCGGAGAAGTCAGAGCTCCTAAGGGATCATGGCAACAGGACTAAACCACAAACAAGAAATTGCGAAGTAAAGGAATACTGAAAATATGCATGAATGCACCAATTAGACAAACAAGGCACAGAGGCCGCAAACCACAGAGGCAAGGGAGCTCAGCTCTACCAAATACCAACAAGCAAAGCCACTCGATAACAAACAAGCAGAAGGAGGACCACCTCAACTTCTCATGCACACAAAGTCTACTTCTAAGATGCACCTATCCAGAACTATCTAGATGAACACCTAAGTCTAATGCAACATATCATCACACAGGTCAAACAAAACAAAGAGACTAATCCTGAGCAGGGCCTCCAGCAAACCTGAAACAAGCTCCTAATCTATCTCTTAAACAAAGCTCTATGCAACACCCTAAGCAAAGATCTAAGCAACAATCAAAAACCTTAAGCAAGGATCTAAGCCAAACTCTAATCAAAACCCTAAGCAAGAGGAATCAATCCCAGTCTCCAAGCTTCAGAACAAGCTTACCAGAGAAAAAGGGAGCTAAGCAGACAAGCTCATAGTACCTTCCTCAGGAAAGTACCAGGAGGTTACTACTCAGGAGTCATATCCTATGCGGCTCGACAACTGTGATCAGTTTACATTCCTCCTCAGGAGAAATTAAACTCACATGAAGGCTCCGGCATCACGGGATACTTGAGAAATACCTATATGCACTAGGGGAACTAAGTGAGCAGGCTCATAGGACCTTCCTCAGGAAAGTACTAGGAGGCTGACACTTAGGAATTGTACCCTACGTGGCTCAACAACTGTGATCAGTTTAAATTCCTCCTCAGGAGAAATTAAACTCACAAGTCGGCTCCGACATCATTGGATACTTGAGAAATCCTAGACAAACTACTGGAACTAAGTGAATAGACCCATAGGACCTTCCTCGGGAAAGTACTAGGAGGCTTCCACTTAGGAATCGTATCCCATGTGGCTCAACAACATGTGATCAGTTCATATTCCTCCTCAGGAGAAATTAAACTCACAAGTCGGCTCCGACATCATTGGATACTTACGAAAGAGGTGAGAAGAAAGAATGAAAGTTATTCATAGTGCCTTCCTCAGGAAAGTACCATAAACTCCCTTCAAACTTCAGGATCTCGAACCTCACAAACAGACAACAAGCTCCTAGACTAAGCCTCAATCCACTGCATCCTTGCAAGCTCCAACAGGACCTCCATCAGCTCCCACCTTCAGGAAGAAACCCACAGGCCAACAAACCACAGGAGACTATCTCTGAAGTTCAACCACAGTTGAACTTCAAAGTCAGAAGTCATCAAGACTTCTCCTATCTTCAGGCTCAGACAAATCACATCAGGACACCCTACAAAAATCTATCAAAAATCTAATGGGAGACCTACATGGCTCTAGGATAACATACTGAAAAATCAAAACAAAAATCAACACCTGATGAAAGAACTAAACTCAGCAACACAGACATATCAACAGACCAATTTATTCAGCATCAATAACAGTGAAAAAATGCAATTAAAATGACAATGCATGATTAAGCTAATATTTTTGCACTATAAAATTCTACACGGAATTACGAGTCTACAGAAAAAAGAACGGAATTATTTGACTAAATCTACCATTTTTTATGAATTTTCTAATGATATGCATGCATTGAAAATATTAAACAAAATCAATTAATTGGAAAATATGCAAAAAATAGCAAACAAAAATAAAATGTCATTTTTATTTTTATTTAATTTTTTAGACATTATGATGAAATGGTAGAAAAAAGATTTATTAAAAAAAATCATTATTTCAAATTTTTATGAATTATTTACAAACATGAAAAATGTAAAAGAAACAATAAAAGAAGCAACCTGGGGGGGGTTCAATCAGAAATGGATTTATGTTATCAATTCATTGGGCCCTGATTTGGGGGGTACTAAAAGTAATAGGGCGCAGGGCCCAAGCTGTCAAAAACAACTAACCAACACTAAAAATGAAAAAAAACTGGGGGGTGTTATTAGTAACTTATTTCAGTTATTTCTCATTATGGGCTTCAACGAGGGGGTGCAGATAGCCAATTGGGCATAAGGCCCAATCCAAATACTCAGACTCACACGCCAGGGGGGGGGGGAATTGAGCAATTGGGGTGTATGCGCAGCAACTACGCTTGGGCCTAAGCCCAGTGTCCAAACCCTAGTCTGAACAAACCCTAAACAAAAACCATCTTCCTCCTAACCTCTCTCTGGTACTGTTCACCAACCCAGCCCTAGCCGCTCCCTCTCGTCTTCATCCTCTCCCTCACGCCCTCTCTTCTCTGCAACCTATCTGATTTCAATCAACCCAAACAAAACCCTAAACGAACAAATCCTTACCCAAACACCTCAATCCCTCACACGAAATCACTACTCAAGATCTAGTCTTAAACCACGCACCAACCGTGAATCTTAATAAGAGCCTACATTCAACAATTAGCAGCGATGAGTGGAAGAACGCCATACCTGGCTTGATGTATGAACGACACAGTGAACTATTGACGTTCGTTGAAGTAATCCTTGAAGACGTTCGGTTTGGGATTCGCGTTAAGATCTTGCTGGAAATTTCTGGAGACGTTCCTTGAGGATTGAACGCAGATGACGTTTTCTGGAAATATAGCTTGAAGATGGATGAATGTTGGAGTGGATTCTGGAAATCTGCTTGAAGGTTGATGAATGTATGGAAAAAAAATTGGATGAAGATGATGGCGATTTGAGTGGTGGATGAAGAACGGAGAAGAAAGAGGAGAGGATTGGATGGATTCTGGGGAAGAGGTTGAAGATTGATGTGTTTCTGGGAAAAAATGGATGAAGTTTCCGGCGTGCCTATGAATTTTCCGGCGAAGGGATTATGAAGGTGACGGCGGAGATCTGGGGGAGAAGATGAATTTCTGGGGAATTTGGTGGTTCAGGTGGTGGCCGGAGTTGGTTGAGGTCGCCGGCGGTGAGGGTTCACCGGTTTTGCATGCCGGTCAGGGGAGCTTCCGGTGAGGAGGTGAGGGATGGACGTGTGTCACCGTTGGGGGAGTCTGAGTGTGGTGGCGTGCTTGCATGCACGCCGCGTGTCCTCGGAGAGAGAATGCGAGTGAACGCGTGTGTGGATTGAGTTGCGTAACGTGGACCCCTCTTTTGCAGACACGTGTCTGCTTTTATACCACTGAAAATGCCAGAACTCTCTAGAAGCTCCTGGACGAAATGGACCTGCTGAATCACTTTTCTGGACTTGCTGATTGTGAATTGGGCCCCAAAAATTGGACTCTGGCCCACGAAATTGACCAAAAAAAATCTGTAAAAGCTGAATTAAAATAAACAGCAATTAAACCTAATAATCAACTCTAAAAAAAAAGATTAAAACTCATGTTATCCTAATTAAGCCTAAACAAACAATTAACCTAATTAACTCTAAAAAAAGATTAATGCTCTAATTAATTCTATATCTCTAATTAAATCTAAAAAACTTCTAATATTATTTAATGTCTATTAATAAAAGAAAAACTATATTATTTTCTATATTATCTAAAAACACTTAAACCTATTTAAAAATCTATAGAAAATTCTAAAAATGATTAAAAGAAAAACTATCTAAATTCTATTAAAAATTCTACAAATGATTAAAATCTATTTAAAGTATTCTATAAAATTCTAAAAAAAGAATTAAGCTATTAAAATATTCAAAAACCCTATTTAAATTCCAGAAAAATCTATAAAGCCTGTTAAAAATTCACAAAAGCCTATAAAACCCTAAAAATGCAGATGAATGCACATGACCGCCATAAAAGCGCACACGAGACCAGATCGAATCGAACAGAGATCCCCGGGCATCAGAATATCCTCAAAATCACTGAAAAATCACCGAGGAGCGCACAATTTCCCGAAAATAAAACCCTGGCAATCTGGACTGGATCTGCCACATCTGATAGACAAAAATCAAGCTGTAAACTCTGATATCCCCTGTTTGTGCACAAAAATCATACATCTGAGCTGTGAATATGAAATTAAACCGTGAGTCAGATAGGAGAACCGGTTGGTCAAATTTTAGGGTGCAACAGCTGCCCCTATTCAAGCGACTTGGACCTGAAGGGTTTGAAGAGCGCTCAGCCTTCAAACATTCAAAGGTACGAGACGGTTGAATACAAATGAAACCCGAAAATTTGCCAACCGCGAGCATATACTGTAAGCTGCTTGGAGAATAAAGTCCAGAAAACCGAGTCCAGTCATTGCGGCACCAAACTGATTAATCATCTGATAAAGAACTCCTGATTGAATACCCGTTGCTTGTGATACTCCATATAACAAACCCTGAGGGCTACAACAACATACCTGATCCTTTCACGTTGCCTACTGATAGGCAGGAAGAAAAATATACTCACATCACCCAAAGATGGACGGGAAGACACCCTGATTGAATACTCACCTCGTCTAATGATAGACGGAAAGACAACATTAATCTCCCAATTCACATCGTCTAAGGATAGACGGGAAGTCATTCATTAATCTCCAAATTCACATCGTCTAAGGGTAGACGGCATCATCCTGATCAATGAACTAATCAATATTCACATCGTCTAAAGATAGACGGGAAGAAGTAATTTTCCGAATTCACATCGTCTAATGATAGACGGAAAGACACCATAACCTCCATACTCACATCGTCTAAGGATAGACGGGAAGTCACCATAATCTCCATATTCACATCGTCTAAAGGTAGACGGGATCATCCTGATTGATGAACCAAATCACTATTCTCATCGTCTAAGAGTAGACGGGAACATCCTGATTGATGAAACAAAACAATATTCACATCGTCTAAGAGTAGACGGAAAGACATTCATAATCTCCAAACTCACATCGTCTAAGAGTAGACGGAAAGGAATAATCTCCAAATTCACATCGCCTACGGGTAGACGGCATCATCCTGATCGATGAACAAATCAATTCACATCGTCTAAGGGTAGACGGAATCATCCACTAATCTCCATATGCACATCGTCTAAGGATAGACGGGAAGAAATAATTCTCCAAATTCACATCGTCTAAGGATAGACGGCAGAAATTCTTAATCTCCATACACACATCGTCTAAGGATAGACGGAAAGAAATAATTCTCCAAATTCACATCGTCTAAGGGTAGACGGGAAGGAATAATCTCCAAATTCACATCGCCTACGGGTAGACGGGATCGTCCTGATTAATGGCAAATCAATTCTCATCGTCTAAGAGTAAACGGCATCATCCTCATCGATGAACAAATCAATATTCACATCGTCTAAGGGTAGACGGGATCGTCCTGATTAATGGCAAATCAATTCTCATCGTCTAAGGGTAGACGGGAAGAAATAATTCTTCGTATTCACATCGTCTAAGGGTAGACGGGAAGTCAGGAACACCTCAAGAGAGTAAAGTATAAGATGGTCTCGCAGCCAAATTATGGGTTCGGAAGACAGTTATGTGAAGGGAAGGTATCAACACCCTCCACATCCATTGTACTCGATGGGAACCATTCGCTTGTCTCATGTGTAAGGATGTTTTCTAAAGGATTGCTAAGAATATTGTTATAAGAGGTAAGGAAAGGTTGGAAACAAAGATTGAAAGAAAAATGATAAGGGAAAAGGAATGGAAAAGGTAGAAAAAAAGAGACTTGATAAGAATTCACAGTCTTATGCCTATGTATTCTCTCATGCAATGGGAAAGTCAGAGTCAACATAGTTTATACGATTACGGTTGAAGAAAAGATGGGGGTCGCTCGACAAGGATTGAGGCCCTCGTACCTACGTATCTTCACTTAAAAGAACTGAGGAATCAGAGCGTTCGTAGTTCGGACTACGGGTTGTTGGTGTTTTTTATGGATGATGCTAACGTTTGCGTACTAGCAGTTAGGTGTTTTGCATCTCGCTCATGGAGTCTTATGCGTTACCTATTTGCGGTAGAATGGACGTAACATGCCCTTTTTGAAATAGATTAATTTTCACCATCAAGGCAAGATGTCACATTTGATTTGTTGAAGGTTGATCTTAGGGGTGAGATAAGTCCTCGAATAGTAACCCCTTGCGGGTAGTACCCAATTCTTTATCTCAAAAGATTTATTGTGAAAATAGTGTGGCGAATATAGTCACGTCTTTATATTGAAAGACGAGTATCGAGACCACACGCTCTAAAGTGGGTATCCTAATACTCAGAGAGGAAGAAGTCTTTACTCAATCCTCTCTCTTTAATTAAATACAAAGATAACCTTACCTTCTTATTTAAAGATGTTTTATTTTGGATGGTAAGTACTTATGACAGTGAACCCTAAAGGTAATGTCAAGCACTCGGGATAGGAGAAGGCATTCACCTAACCACTCAATAACCATCCAAGTTTATTAAGAAAAATATTTTTGAAAATGAACTTGGTACAAGACCAAGGTTTTTAGACTCAATGAGACAAAAGAAAGAGAAAAAAGGCTTTGAAAAGAATGGGTGGTGAATAGAGTAAGGTAGGTTGATGGCGATGCGCAAGGAAATCGACTTACAAGGGCAAAAAACATACAAGGTTAGTGTAAGGCTTGAAAAATGGTTTGAGAAAGGTTTGATCAATCCTAGTCCCTAAGGATGCTCCTAGTAACAAAACCACAATCGGAAAAAATGTGCAAGTGATGCATTAGGTTGATGGCGATGCTAAAGAGAAATCGACTTACAAGGGTGTTTTGAAAATGGCTCGATATCCAATCGAGAATTAGTTTGAAAATCGTTTAGTCTATGCTAGTCCCTAGGAGTGCTCCTAGTAAACAAACTACAATCAAAGGAAAGCGAGTAAAGTGCGTACATCGAAAAGGGAGCAGCGTAGATGTAAAATACACAGGATTGCAAGATATAAATGGGGTCATTGTCAGGTAGCCCAAGTGGAAGCCATGTGTGTGCAAGGTGTCCTAAACTAAACAATGAACAAGAGTTCAGACAAAAAATCTTCAAGCTAGGGTTTTTGTACAGAGTCCAACCTCCAATGCCCAAGATAGTAACCAACAGTCCACTAATTGAATGTTTTTTAGGGTTTCGATAGTTTTATTATTTTATGTTTTTTGAATGAGATATGAACAAGGTAAGATGACAAGATGAATATGATGAACAAATGGTAATATGAACAATATAATGAGTAAGATAATATCAACATTAACATATCAACAGTGATATATTGACAGAAAAGTAAAGCAAGAGTATATTGAACAAAAATTAAAGTCAGTTATTAGTTGTTAATCGGATGAATCGAGCCCATTTTACCACTAAACCACTGTAACACAATCTATGAGGAAGATCATGCTATAGGAGGCCGCTCAAAAACGATATTTGTGCTACAACACAATACAAAAATGATATGTACATCATTCTCAAAGAATTGTGCCAGACGAAAAGGAAAAGTGAATGACCTCATATTAAACTTTTGTCGATTAACCGAAGGTAACCTATCACGATCCCAAAGTTTAGAAAATCATCTCAATGATCACTCACTACAGATTTGAAATAATGAAGGTTAAACAACCTCAATAATCGACATCTATGGTTATAAAGACTTCATTGACCAAAAATCGAAATAAAAATCGAAAATGGAATGAAATTAAATTAAGAAAGTAGATCCAACAAAATGATAACCAAAAAATAGTTGAAGAAAACAAAAAAATAAACATTTTTTTATTAAATTATGTTGAAGGAGAGGTGCACATAGAAGTTATGAGGGGTGATAAAATGAAGTAGTACATTGAATCATTATGGGCCTCACATCCCATTTATCATGAAAGCACACAGGTGACAAAAGGGTGAGGTAATGAAATACGAGCTATAAGCCCAGTCCAAACACATTTAGAAAGTTCATCATCAGGTTTTTTATTTTAAAACAAAAATAAATTAGAAAAGAGAACAAAAAAAGAAAAAAAAAAAGAAAAGTTTGGAGACATTATAGATCATTTTGGACTTAGAATTATTCTAGCCTCTAATCACAAGTCATGGAGCCAACTTTACCAGCTCATAAATTTTTGTACCAGCATCCAAATGAATACTTTTTTCCGAATTGTATTCTTTTTTAATATGTGATCATTTTGAAAAAAGAATGAGCATTAAAGGTCAAGTGTACAAAATTTCCATTTAGTTTGAAGATGGCCTCTTGGAACTGAAAATTGCTTTTGCTCAGAATTTGAAAATCACAAATTACTCCAAATTGAGCCAAGCTTTGCACGTGTTTTGTCCATGATGATGTTAAATTATAGTTGCCAATAAAAAACGACCCAAAATTTGAAGGATTGACCTGTGTTTTGGTGACTTCACAACCAATATTGATCACACTTTTGGTGCACATGATTTCACACGAACCCTAACTAATTCTTACACGTATTCCATTCATTCACCTCACTTATAAATAGAGGAAACATTTGCACTGAATTTCAAGCTTAGATGGCCTCTTGAACCTCTGCCCATGTTCACACTTTTCATTGAAATTTTGAGAATTCGTTTTCAAATTCTAAATAATTTCTACTTCATTTCTATGCTCCATTAGAATCTTCGGCATCTTCAGAACTGAAATTATGGAACTCTAACACATGTTAATACTGATGTCCTCATATCAAAACATAATGTCAAGACAGATGTTACAACATATTCTGTCTGACATGATGAATAAACTAGACTGAAAATAAAATTGTAGAAATAAAAATAACACAGTCAATTAGTAACCCAGTTCAGTACAACATCACCTACATATGGGGGCATCCAAGCCAAAAAATAAATTCACTATGATAGACTCCCTCGTATACGACTTCTCGCCTAATCACTACCTTGTGCAACTTCTACCTAGAAACCCTCTAGATATGAGATCCCCCTCTCACTTCCTAATCAGTCACAATCCCATGGACAATACCTCGAGAAACCAAAAAGAAGAAGAACACTCTTCCAACTACAATACTTGGTTTTGCTTAAAAGTTTCAACCAAGAACAATACACTTTTGCTTACAAGCTTTAGAGTGAGCAATTAACAATATAAAATCAGTCTACCACAATGCATCAGAAGACACAAAGGGTGACATACAGTTAATAAGAACAAGACTCTCAAAACCTAAGATTATAAAACCTCCCCTTATTTTACAAAAGTGGAAGTTGTATCCTCATTAGGTTTAGGTCTTCTTTAAATAGCCTTCAGACCTTGTTGGCTTAGACTCTTTAGACGTAATTCATCAGGCATCAACTTGGAATCATAAGCATAATCGCCTGCACAAAAATAGGAACAAAATACAAAGTTTCATAAAAAGGCTCAACGATCCTTTTTCTAAAAACCATCACAATATGTCAAAACAGAAGTTCCCACAATATTCCTCCTTGGATAGCGCATACGTGTAAATTAAGACACACTCAAAAATCACACTAAAAATACCAAAATACTCATGCTCTTACTTTCTGGTATAACATGTCGAAGCGTCATGCAGAACATGATGTCTAACTGTCATGGTAGAACATCTGGTTTAACATCTTGCTAACAGCATGTTGTTTTACCAAAATACAGCCAATCCAAAAGTCACAGAACTTACAGACTACCCATTTGGCAAATTTTGGCTAAAACAACCTTTGCAAAATAAGTTTGGAGAAAAGGAATAATACCACAAAACCTGCAAACATAAAGATATCATAGATAAAGTGCAACTACATGAATTCAAATGTTACAACTCCTTCAACCTCCAAAAATCTACAGTGATCAGATATCAAAACATGTGGTATGACATCACATCAACACAACTTCAACACAGAAACCTCAGACATGTCCATTTCTCCCCATGTCACAAATACCCAATACTCCCCCTAAAGGGGAAAACCCAAATCACCTGACTTCCAAACCTCAACTTCCTCAGTTTACACATCCCTCTCAAGGGGAAAACCCAATTCACAAAATAGTAAAGCATGAACTATCCAAGTTCGTGCATTAGAAATGCATACAGCATAAGCCACACATTTTAGAAACACATACAGCAGAAGCCACACATATTACTCAGAGTATCAGAGTATTAAATTACCATAGAGCATCCAAGGTTCTCCATAACCACAACATGCCAGAACATTCTGCACAACATTGCCCCCACACAGCTCGTCAATGACAACAACATGAGTAGTAGTAAGAGCAGTTCAGCTTAACCTAAATAGTTGCAACACATCAAGCAACCAAAACTACTCTTCTTGAGCATTAGTAAAACACAACTCATGACATAAAGTTATGAAATCTGATCCAACATCAGAAACAACAACGTCAGAAACAAACACAACCAAAAATAACCTAACACTTTACTCTCCCTTTTTAGCCAAAAATTGACAAAAAGTAAACAGAGTAAATGTAAACAATATAAATGGAAACACACATATATGGAAGCACAGATTGCCAAGGGATTATTACAACACAAACATTAAAACAAAAACAAACCAAAAGAAAGCTTCAACTATGGAGCCAAGAATCCACTCCAACCTCCTGAATTTATGAAATTAACCCAACCTTCATCATCATCTTCATCAAAGTCATGGTTTTTCTTGAACGGCCTCATCATTGTCACATATGCCTTTCTTGTCCTATATGCTCCAATAGATGAGCCAGTAGATGTCTCAACTTTATACTCAACCTTCTTCGAGGCAACACTCTTATCATTCTTGGCATCCAACACACCATCCATTGTAGCATCAGTAGCTTTTGAATTTTGGCTCATGTTGAAACATGACTGGGTACACGGCTGAAACTGTAATTTTTTGAAACAAGGAATAACAACCTTGCTTATAACGCCTAGATAGTCAAGAAAGGATTGAAGAATGGAGGGAAATTATCCTGGGTAACAGAGCCATTCTCATTTTTCGCTTTCCCAACTTTGACTGCAGTATTTGAAATGACATTTTCCATGTCATTGAAAAATCGCTTTTCTTGAGAAACGTATGCACACAAAAAAACATGTTTCATGTGTCTTAAACTGTAGATGTTATACCTCTTCATTAATGCAAACTCATAAAACACTGTTGACAAGATGATGACCAGTCACAATAATGTTGTCTAGTTGTACAAGGATAATCTTTGAAGCTTCTGATTGTGACCAGCTTGTCACAATACAATGTCATAACATCCTGATTGATATTGTAAACTATTAGCCTCCAATTAACTTTTGAGCAACAACTCCCTCAGTAAACTTAGCAAAACATAAATTATATTCTTGCTGATCCAAAAGACAAGGTTGTATCTCAATGAAGAGACACTCTTAGACCAAATCAGAAGCACACACACGGCGAAATTAACTCAAAATCCAAACAAGAACGCCATATAGTGATAACAAAAACCAACTCCCTCTGGATTACATAGCTTATGAACTTAGCAAAATGCAGCTGAACAGCTAAGCACAATGTCAAGACATTTAGTTTGACATCACAGAGCTACCAGAACAACACAAGCTACAAGAGGTCATGTAAGTTTTGTACAAACTGCAATCTTGCAGCTACATATCAGAAAGGAACATAGTTCCACCTGATGACCACAACCTACTGCAAAAATAAATAAATTCTCCCAAACCATAAACATCATTGTCCTCAAGGACATACCTATGCAATCATGAACTATCTCAGTTCATATATCAGAGGCACATGCATGGCAAAAGAGGGAAAAGCCTCCAAAACACATAAGAGAAACCAGAGTTCCCAAAAAAAACACTTCAGGTATGCAAGAAGTCGTACATATTTAGTTTGACATCATGTACCGAAACCACATCAGAAGAGGCACATCTTCTCTTAAGCACCAATAACTAGAAAGATGTTAGAACTTGGCATCCCATCACCACCATAAATTACAAAGACAAGTAGAGATTATTCCTGAAATTCTGGCAAGCACATGATGGATGTTACTACCAAAGTTATAACATCTACGGTGACATTGACTACTATACTAACTAATTAAACTGTAAGTAAAAGTAGTAAATAACACAGTAATTGTTCACCCAGTTCAGTGTCAACAACACCTACATCTGGGGGCTACCAAGCCAGGGAGGAAATTCATTATTAGTAGAATTAATTCAGAGTTAAACAACCCAGTCTGCACTCCTCACTTAAAACCTACCCAATGACACTTCTTCCTAAAGACACTCTAGACCTGAGTATACCCACTCACTCCCCCTCAATCACCTTAGTGATATTAATATACAATTACAAAACAATTATGGAGACTCACTCCAAAACACCTTGATCTTGCTTTACAGCTTTGATCAAGTGACACTCACTCTTGCTTAACAGCTTTGAGTGGCACAATGGACACACCTGTTCATACACAATAAGCCAGAGCAATCATACAACCTACAATTTCTTGGCACACAAGGAATCCTAATATCCCTAGACACACGTGAAGAACAAAGTTCTTCACTCACAAACCACACGTGAAGAGCACAACTCTTCACTCACAAAGACTCTCTATATGCACTCTCTGATCTTCTGTCAAGAGCTACCTTTTAGGATTGCTCCTTCTGATATTTATAGTAGCATTCAGTCCTTTGGGCCTTGGTGCATAAATTAGGTTTATCCATAACAAACCATATTCTTCAATCATCTGCACGTTTTGCCATTTAATTCAGGAGCATTTGTTTTGCTTTATGGCTTCTAAAATGTCTCCTGTCTTTCAACTTGAGCTTCTAATAAGTTTCCTGATTTCTAGCTACCAGAAAAGTAATCTGCTCACTAGATGTCATACGATAAGAGTCATGACATTCTATACGACATCCAGCTTAACTTATAGTTAGCTAAGTTAACTTACCCTGCACATTCCACATTATATATATGTACTACCATCAGTTATGACATACATACATACTCTAATGTTTTTCCACAAAACTCAACCAATCAAGAGCACTTACAAACTCCCCCTTTGGTAAATTTTTGTCTAAAACACCCTGTTAACATATCAGAGTTTACAAGCAGTAGAAGTCTTAACCTACCATGCAGGAAAGCTACACAAACAATATTGTCTACACACACTCACATTGTTAGCTCTCAGGATCAACCTGTTCAAAATACCATCTGTTTCCAGAATCACTCAATGAACCTTGCTGGAGATGAATTTGGCCTTGAAATGCTTTAAAAATGCTTCAATCAAGATTCACGAATTTCAAATTTCCTCTCCAAGTTCAAACTGCTCTAAAGCTCTCTGGGCACGAAATGCACTGAATGATGCTCCATTCTTCATCTAAAACCTTTATATGTTGGACCTAGCAGCAAATGGAGGCCCAAATGTGGCTGAATTGTGAGAATTTGTGAAATGCCCAATCTCACTTTTCTCATGTCCATGCACACGTGAATAGCACCAATTACCCTTGTTTTTCATTCCAAATCACTGCTGGGAAGTTAATTTAATCATGTGGATATGATTTGTCCCTTGGTTTGATCAAATGGTTGATATTGCATTGTTGAAATTTCACTTGAAATGGCCATTAATTTGCACATGAAAATGTCACCAAAAATGAAATCCAAAATTGGCATCTTGTTTGTTACATTCTTGTCACTCAAAAAATGCATAAACATGCCTTGAAATGGTTAGAAATGAATTAATTCCATTTTGTGATTTTAAACTTTCTTCATGACAAAGTTACACCTCAATTCTCCAATCCAAGCCAAATCCATGATTCCTTGATGTTTTGTTGGGCAAATGACCCCATTTGGAGAAAGTTTCATGTTGGAAAGATTTTCATTTGAAGTGTGTAAAGTGGTGAAATGGACCTATAATGAAAATGACCTGTAATCCTACTTTCCCAAAATACTCCTGCCTTGCAAGTCTCATAACTTGAGTTCTACAAATCAGATGAAGGACTTCTAGTACTCTTTGGAAAGCTAAGATCATGAGGAATAACGTTCACGTTTCGGTCAAGGTGAGGAGAAACATTCATCTAGGTCAAAAATGGATTGGAAGTTGGTTGACTTATGTTGACCAAAATCACATTCATCTGAGGACCTGTAACTTGTCAGCATCATAACTTGAGTTCTAGAAATCAGATGAGTGAATTCTATTACTAAAAAGAAATCTAGAAACATACTCTACAAGTTTCATGTTGGGGTCAGGATGATATGAGACTTGTATCTTGAGATAGGTGGTCTTGAAGTTGGGCACTAAATAGGGGATTTTACACTGAGAACCCTAATTTAGTAACTTCTCACACTCTTGATTCTTCTTGACTTGATCTTGAAATGATATATTAGACATCTCAAAACAACATCCCATGAACATAGAGACTTAGAATTGAGTTTTAATCTCCTTCAATTTCACAGTTGATTGAGGATTAACTAGATGAAAACCGTAAATGCAACATTCTTGACTGTGGCTTCTTCCACATCACACAACAACTTGAATAAGCTCCAACATGGTTCTCAAAACACTCAATGAGCTTTCTCAACATCCCATATCCATAATTATGAATTCACAATCCTCTGATGATCTTCAATTGGCCTCCAAGTTAGAAGCTGACCCACATACATCCATCAACCCTTTCACAAGACTTTGACCACTTCCTGGTGACTTGATGACCATTCATGCTTGAGTAAAAACCCTTGCTTGAGCTCAACACTCTGGTAATTCTCAACTTGTTATGCACAACCTCTTGATCCCCTGTTCAATGAACAATTCTATACAATGCAAATGCTAGAGAAGATGAAATGAAACATAAACCAGGTTAAGAAAAAGGTTGGTCAAATTTTGGGGTACAACACAAAGCCATCATAAAAAAGAACAAGATAGATAGATTCATATTCAAACTCACTCCAATTATGAGAAAGACAAATCTTATAAGTTTCCCTTAAGAAAAAAAAGCAATCTGCTCTAATATGATGAAAGAACCTTTCAAGTTCATGACACTAAGTGTCTCTACCTTTGAACTTGGTCCGTCTTATCCTTGAGCAACAGAATCCTGAAGATGTTGTGATGAATGTTCTTGACATTTAACCTTGAATTACCTCTTCATCATAAGCCATGTCACACACTCTTAAGACTAAGAGATAAACTTCATGCTTTTTTTCTTCAAATCAAAATTGTCATCCATAAAGACAAATCAACAAAAGAGAGACCTAAGAGGTCCACTTATGCTGATGGTGACTTCTCTTCGATAGAGATCTCTGAAACCTGCTGACCTGTCCAGATTGCCTTCATGAAAAGTCTTGAGAGGCTCCCAAGCATCTTTGGTCACCAAACATGTGTTTATCAATTTGAACACATGCTAATTCACTTCATTGGATATGGACTTCAAATCTACACAATGAACAATCCAAAAAAAAAATTTGGTGACAAATTCTTAAAAGTTGTTATCCTTTCAAAGATCATACAGTACCAAAAAAAGATCTCCTTGAAGCTTACCCAAAAGTGACTAGGGTGCCAGCTCTGATGTCAATTGAAACTCTGGCACTCTAACACATGTTAATACTGATGTCTTCACATCAAAACATAATGTTAAGATAGATGTTACAACATCTTCTGTCTGACAGAACAAATAAACCAAACTGAAAATAAAATTGGAGAAATAAAAATAACACAGTCAATTGGTAACCCAGTTGGGTGCAACATTCTCTACATCTGAGGGCATCCAAGCCAGGAAGGAAATCCACTATGATAGCATTAGTTCAAAGCTAAACTCCCTCATTTACAACTTCTCTCATAATCACTACCTTTTGAAACTTTTACCTAGAAACCTTCTAGATATGAGATCCCTCTCTCAGTTCTTAATCAGTCATAATTCCAGTGATAATACCTCGAGAAACCAAAAAGAAGAAGAACACTCTTCCAACTACAATACTTGGTTTTACCTAAAATATTCAACCAAGAACAATACACTCTTGCTTACAAGCTTTAGAGTGGACAATTGACAATACAAAATCAGCCTACCACAATGAATCAGAAGATACAAATGGGTGACATACAATTAACAAGAACTAGACTCTAAAAACCTAAGATTCTAAAACCTCCCCTTATTTTACAAAAGTGAAAGTCGTATCTTCATTAGGTTTAGGTCTTCTTTAAATATCCTTTAGACCTTGTGGGCTTAGGCTCTTGAGGCGCAACTCATCAGGAATCAACTTAGAATCATAAACATAATCTCCTGCACAAAAGTAGGAGCAAAATACAAAGTTTCCTAAAAAGGCTCAACAATCCTTTTTCAGAAAACCATCACAATATGTAAAAATAGAAGTTCCCACAATATCCCTCCTTGGATAGCGCATACGTGTGAATTAAGAAACACTAAAAAGTCACACTAAAAATACCAAAATAGTCATGCCTTAACTTTCTGGTATAACATATCCTGGAACATGTCACATCATCATGCAGAACATGATGTCTACCTGTCATGGCAGAACATGATGTCTGACTGTCATGGCAGAACATATGGTTTAACATCTTGCTAAGAGTATGTTGTTTTACCAAAATGCAGCCAATCCAAAATTCGCAGAACTTACATGAAACTATTGCAATAATTCCCAAGCCTTGAGAGCCTCTGAATCATGCTAACTAAATCAACCTTGCAGACTCTTCTTATCGTATTTGGACAAGGTAGTTAGAGGCTTTATTTTCACTCAAACAAGTTACCACAATATAGTCTGATACTTTCTGATGCTTTCCCCTAATTCATATTTCTTTGGTTGATTGCTTATGGCATTTAATTTTTCTTTTCGTGTTTTGTTTTGCACTGAGTTTTCTCCAAAATTCTCCATGCTCATTTTCAATAAATGAAAACAAAGCATACAGTTGACTTTGAACTGATGGTACGATTGTAATGGTGGTGGTTTCGTGCCTTAAGCTAAACATTTTCTAAACTTTGGTGAGCAACTCACCGAAGAAGACGCCCGAATGTGCAAAGGTGGTGGCATGAGGATGCTACGTGTTTTAATTTTAGTGGTTGATTTAAATTAGATCTGATGTGTTATTTCAACTAATTTCCATGGTGCGCTTGCACCTGAGGACCATTAGATTTTCCACGTCTTTTAACAAGCTTAGATCCAACACGCCATGTATTTTCTGAGTTATTTTCTTTTTCTTTATTTTTATTTTATTTGATTTTCTTTCTAAAATTTATTTTAAATCATATTTTCACGCAAAAAATATCAAAAAGTTCAGATAAATCTATTTTGTTATTTTACACCTCGTGTATTTTTTTCACAATTTTGTTTTGTGTTTTAATATTTTCATTAATTTTCTCATTTTTCATGCATTTTAATTGGTTTAAAAATACTTTTATTCATTTTAAAATTCCCCAAAAAATATTTTATGAGCCTTGACTTGTTTCTAACGTATTTTGATTTTATTGAGCCTTTGTTTGTTGTTTAGATGCTTCATTTGTATTTTCCCATTTATTTTCATTTTAAAAATTATTTAATGCATTTTATTTGTTTATTATTGCATTTTAAATATTGTTTGACTTATGTTGACTTGGGTTAGGGCTTGATTAATCAAAATCTTCCTCAATCTCGATGGACTTTGGGTGTTGATGAGGTTGGGTGAATCTTCATCAATTCAAACTTATTATTAAATGATCATTTAGATCATTTTTAGTACTTTAGGTTGATGGTAGGTTTAGTACCTTAATCTACCAAAAAAGGTGATTGAAATTGATGAAAGGTGGATCTCAAGTCATGATTAAATTTGGTTTCTCTCTTCATCTCCTTCTCCTTCTTTTTCTTTTTCTTTTCTCTTGATCAATTAGATAATTTAGAGTCCGTTCGTGAAGTTTAGATTGATGCTTGATGAACTTTCATCATTTCAAATCTACCTTCCAATTGATCATGGATCATTTGAGGTACTTTGGAAATATACATAAGTTTTTCCTAAGTTCTCATGAAGAATGATTGATGTAATGGACCAATCTCCTTGCCTTAGTGAGGTACTTTAAAGTATGGTTTCTACCACATCTCTAACATGTATGGTACATAAATTATTATTAATCAACTCCTATAGTATAATATTCTTAATAGATTGTGCTACGATTGCTTAACATAGTGCTAAACTTATCCTGAATCGGATCATTAACTCTAACACCAATACTAATTAACATTATTACTATGTTAACTTTACTTTATGCCATTTACTTTTCTTGCCATTTAATTTTCTTGTCATTTAATTTCTTACTCTTTACTTTTATGCCTTTGTTTTTAGCATTACATTTCATATTTTTTATGTTTATGTTTATTTTTCCTTTTTCCATTTGGACATTTTATTTTGCTTTTAAGACATGAATAAAGGAAAAATCCTTTAAAAAATTAATGTCTCTTGGACTAATGGTTATTATCCTTAGCTTGACTTGGAGTTTGATTTTTTGGACTTATGGACTTTGGTTACTTTTCCCTATGCTATTGGATTTATCTGATACTTGAGACCTTTGGTTGACCTTTGAAGACTTGGCTCTGATACATAACTTTGACCTTATGGCTTAAGTTCTTCTTTCAACTGATGCTTGTCCTATCATGTGCTTACTTGTTGCTTATGGCTTACTCCAAAGGAATGCAATGTTGGTTTTAACTCTTGTCAAGCGTTGGCTAGGTCTTTGTTAGTTCACAATGCACACACAAAGGCTTCCTCTTGGGCTACATTACAATGAGATCATTTATTTCTTGCTATTTAGTTTATGCATTAGTATAGTCTCTTTATCTCCTCCCCTTTCTTAAATTTTAAAAATCTTCCTTTTTCAAAACTTTCTTGTTTTCAAACTTGAGCCATTTTTCTCAATAGACCTTGATTTTGTCAAGTGATTTTAAAAATATTTTTCTTAAATAAATGCTAAGGCATCTTAAGCATATTAAAAAAATTTCAAAATATTTAAAAAACACAAAACTCATTCAAATAGTTTGTGCCTTTGTGCACCTTTTCCTTTTAACCTTTTCCTAAGGATAGTCATTAGTTATGTTCTTGTAGTGATTCTATTCCTATACTTCTACAATAATATAGAGAAGTGATGACATTTTACACTTAGATGTTTAGTGATAAACTTCTTGATTTGAATCCAAGCAAAATTCCTCCATCTTAAAATGAAGCAAATGCTCCTTCCTCGTTAATTGTGGGTAATAAGTTGAGTTTCCACTCGAATATGATGAAATGTCTATTAATTTAAAATCAACCAAAACAAACACTTTTGTTATTGTTACCACGAACTACGATGTTTTGATCCTCCATTGCACTTTATGGATACGTAGGCACGAGGCTCAAGAAGTCTTGTCAAACAAAAAATCTTCAAAAACATTTCTTTCTCTCATCTCCACAATCTTTTCGCAAACAATCCTTTTTAATCGAAACACAGATTTTCAAGAGGTTCCTATAGATGTTTTAGATGCTAACACCTTGCCTTTGCATAACCAGCCCATGTACCCTTATCTCTTTGTTTTATTAGTGGATTTTATTCGTTATTTTACCACTCCTTTAGAAACAATAAAGAGCGGTGGTGACTATTGCTTTGTGAGTTTAGTTAATTAATAGCTTAACCTCAAATTTCACCGCTACAAGACTCAACTTGACTTATGGATGATTAGTTAATGTGAGACAAATGCATATGATGATACTTTATGGTTTGTTAGATAATATCATGCAAACATGAAAATGTAGGCTTGAAATGGTACAAGATATAGATCAAGTGTGAAGACATTTAGAATCGATCCACTATGAGCATATAAAATGCAAACAGCCAATGATCACATTTGAAATTTTTGGAAGTGAAATAATATATCAAATATCATACACATAATACATTATATACCTTCAAGAAATAAACATGTTAAAGAAATAATTACTTACAATACAAGAAAAGGATTGAAATAATATTACATCACCGTACAAAAGACTGAGGATGAAAATCGTGCCACAAACACAAACAAAACCAAAACACTCTTACCACTTTTCTCTTTGTACAAGTACTTTAAATTATGATTAATAATGTATCTAAGAGGTAATTGACTTGATGATCATCCTTGTTGTTGGACTTTCATGCTTGTTCGATCATGATGATTATCTTGTTCCTCCTCACGTTTCATCGTCTTAGGTTGATCAATCCCAACTTGATGTACTTGAGTATGTCTTGTTGAAGATAGATCTACATCTTTAAACACAATACCTTTCTGAAACTTCTTGGATAAAAAACATTATTAATAATCAACACACTTTTACCAATTAAAGAAACACCAAATTTTAACCTTCGTGGTAACACAATACGCCTTGTTTTTCACATAGTCAACATAATAAGGACATGTCACCCTATTTATGCCTTAAGCCTCCATAAACAAGACCCCATACTCTCTTCATAGTGCCAAGACATTTTTCCTGCATGATCAATGAATCGTGCTAGGTACCCAATCTTCATTAAGTCCTTGAGGAATAATGAAACCTTGGTTGCATTTAGGGAACCATTGAAAAGCACCTTTAGGAACAAAAATTTTCCTAAACTTGTACTTTGCAATAGTATGACCCTTTTTGCAACAATAATGACAATACAAATTATGAGAAGACGCGCTTTCACTATTTGGTTCCTTTTTAAAAAAATTATACCTTCTAAGAAGACATGTAATATTTAGAAGTATCTATAGCAAAAGTAATATGAGGTTGCAAAGCCTTATCCAACTTGGCTTTAAGAGTCCTTCAATATTTTTTCCAAATGTGACAAGTTTCACAATAAAACCATGAAGGTTTTTCATCCTCATTTTTATATTTTAGAATATCCAGCATAGACTTCCTTAGAGCTTCCATATTCTTTTCATTTTCCAAAATTTTAGCTTCTAAGTGAGAAATTATTCTTTTGTTTGAAGCTAATCTTTTAAAAGCATTTACGGCTTGTCTTTGTGAATTTTCAAAAGTTTCTTGTAATTGAGAAAAAGCGAGTCATGAGAAGTTTTAAGTTTAGAGTGACTTACAATCTTTTGCTTTTTTTTATTTGCCATGTAGCAAAGCTTGGCCAATTCAACACCTGAATTGGAGCTATCATCACTTAAAGAATCACTTTTGCTTTCCCAAGCGGCATAAGCCCTTTTAGAGTAGCTAGATCTCTTATCATGGCCTTTTTCCATGTCTTTCTTGATTGTAGGACACTCCGGCTTATAGTGTCCCGCTTTGCCACAATTGTAGCATGCATTTCTAAACTTACCCTTCTTATTCTCATTTTCCTTTAAAGAGTTACATAGCCTTCTAGATTTGTTATGGTTCTTTGTGGAGTATTTATCTCTATGTTTCCTCTTATATCTAGTATACTTTTTGATAAACAGCCTCATATCTTCTTCATCACAATCTTCGTCATTTTTAGTTTCATAATCACTTTGCTCATTGTGAGAGGACATTGAACTTGAATTATTTAGAGAAATGGACTTCTTCTCTACTTCCTTATATATACGTTTCTCCTTCTTCACCTTCTTTTCGTACTTGTCGCGGTGAGAATCAGATATCAAGCTATTGTATTAACTTGAATCACAAATCATAAAATATCACCATCGATCTTTAATTTATCCGAGGGAAGGGGAAAAGAAAGAATAACTCATAAATAAAATACAAAGCAAAAAGCAATGACTAAAGCTAAGCAAAAGAGAGATCAAAGGTACAAGGATTGGTTATACTAAGGGAAGGTACTAGCACTCTAAGCATCTGTAGTACTCTATAGGAACCTCTTAAAATATTTGTGTTTTGCTAAAATTGTTTGCTAAAGGTAAGGATGGGTAAAGTAAAGAGAAAGGGTTGAAAAAGAAAAAATTAGAAAAATAAAAAGGTAGCTCGCTAGAATTTCGCAATCTTATGCCTACGTATATAGGAAGTCATAGCAATCGTAGTTCAGAAACTATGACGAAAAATGGTGTAAAAGAAGAAACGAGGGAAAAAAGAAAAGTGTGAAAAAGAAAAGGAGTGCTCGCCAAGGATCGAGGCCTTGTGCCTACGTATTCTCAAGCGAAACTTGAGAGATCAGAGTGTCCGTAGTTTATGGAACCACCGGTTGCTAGGTTCTAAAAACCAAGAATAATAAAGACAAGTAAAGAAACAAATAATGGACATGCACAATGAAAATAAGTCAACATACAATCCCTCCCATTGGATTAGGTCAACAAGGATCAGAGAAGGCAACAAATACATGGAAGAACATCAATGTAAATGGTATCAGATAAAGGCACAGTACATGGAAAAACATCATGTATGGTCAGACAGATAAGATATCAGAGTGTACATATGGAAAAATATCATGGTAAGGAAGTGAAAAGTCAACAGAAATACACGAAAAAGCATCATGTAATCAGCAAACCAAGATACGCAGCAAAGCATTGCGAATAAACAAATCAGAGAAAGTAAGCTCAAGACATGGAAACAAGTCAATTTGGGTAATAGAATCGGGCCACAAATGAATTATTAATGAATAATTTAATTAATCAATATTAAATAAAAATATTTAAATTAATTCATAATTGCAATTTGGTCGAAGTGGAGGTCGAAGTTGTGGATGTAGAGAAAGTATGTTTGCGTGAGGATTTATGCAATTTGGTTAGTCTTAGGAAACAATGGCTGAGTTTATTTATTGATATGGGATGAGAAGGTTTACAATATATGGTTGTTGCATTCGAAGAAGGTGGTTTGGAGTTGCAGCCAAAATATTGGAAGACGGTTGTTTACAGTGGTGTGGTTTTATTTTGGAAGTGGTGAGATGCGTTTTTATCGGTGGTGGTTACTTATGGAGTTGGAGCAGTGAACGGAAAGTGGATGGAAATCACTGACGGTGAGAAAATGGTGGGATGTGGGGCGATGAAGAAGAAATGGTGAAGCGTTTATAATGATGAAGTGAGGTTTTGTGGTAAGAAGAAGTTCATGAAGGTGAGGAGTGTTTGATGGAAGTTTGTGCTCATTTTGGGAAGGAGGAGTTATATGACAGTGGTGATAATAAAAAGACGCAGGCCCTTGGGTTATGATGTAGGATCAATGGCTTTAAAGTTGTGAAGGTGTAAATGGTTGAGTGTCTTGGTTTTGCAAATGTGAAAAAGTCGGTAAGGGGGTGATGAATAGTATGAAATAGTTGTGGTCTTTTATTTTCAATGAGTGAAGGTGTTGGTTTCAAGTGTTGTTATGTAGGTAAGATGAAGATGGCGTGAATCACATTATGGTGTTGATGGTTTGTTTAATCATGTTGTTGTATAGCAGTGTTTTTTTTGGAAGTGTGGTGTATGTGGGTGAGTATTATGATGGAAGGTGGTGAGGAAAAGAGCATGAAGTGTGAGGTGGTTTAATAGTGTGAAGAATTCATGGAAAACCGAGGGTGGTAATTTGATGTGTATGGTCTATGATGCTTCTCCAACTTTATGTGAAAAGGGAAGGAATATGGTTATGCGCATGGCTTTCAAAATAGAAGAAGAGAAAAAATATGTTGTGTGGTATCATGAAGATGCTGCTGTAAAAAAAATGGACAGGAAATGGTATGTATTTGGAGAGGGTGAGAGAAGTGTAAGAGTATGTTAGTGTAGGGTCACGATCAAAATAGAGGGAGAGAGAATTCATGATGAAAGTGTGGTATTGTTTTAAATGGTGGTATGTGTGCTGAGAGAAAAAACAATAAAATTAAATATGATTCTTGAATACTCAGATGGGACGCGTGGGGTCTAGCGCTAGGTGTGTTGATGGTCTTGATTTTTCACAACAATGCTATGCTATGCACCTCTGTGTTCTCCTAGCTTTTCTTTTACATATTTTGTGGGATTTGGGGTGTAGTATCAGAGCAGGTTTTTTGAGAGTAATATGGTAGAGAGTACAAAAGTGTAGCACAAAAGGTGTATGGGAACTCAAAGTTAACTTTGTAAAACTTAATCAACAAGTTTCTAAAAACTAAAAAACAAAATTAAATAGAATAATGAAAAAAGTAATGAATAAAGTGACAATAAAATAAACTATAATAAAATAATCTAAAAATAAAACTGGTTAATTAAAATAATTATTAATTGAAAATATAAATACAAGTGGTAAAAAACGAATAATTGGGCCGATATGGAAGTGTTCAAAAAAATAAAATGAATACACCAAAATGATCAGCAAAAAATATACGATTCGGAAAAAGACAGCGTTTGATCAAATTTTGAAATAAATTTTACCTGTTAAAACGGCTTAAACTGTCCAAAAATGCGACCGAAAAGTGGTCGAAAAATTTAAATGAGCACGCCAGGTTAAACTACGTGAAACATGGATTAATATCACTGATGTTTGCAAGCTCGATTTTAAAATTTTATGTCCACTAATTTTACGCACAGTTGACTTTTGATTTGACTGATTCGATTGTGATTCTAACAAGTTTATTTCAGCTGATAAATTGAGTATTATGCAAGATGCGAAACATGATAAACTGTACATATGATGCAAAAAGTCATGGGAATTTAGCGTAAAAAATTAGGTTATGACAGTACTATTTTTCATGTTTTTCAAATCAAGAGAGTTCTTGCTCATGCTCTTCCAATTTGCCAAACAAAGTCGTGAGATCAAGTACTTTAAGATTATTCGCCTCTTTGATAGACCTTGGGTTGTCATTTCCTATTTAAACATCTCAACACTTTGTTAGTAGCAATGTCATTGGAAATAGGCTTACCTAGCGCATTCAATCGATTAATAAGATGTGTGAACCATTTTTGCATGTTCGTAATGGTTTCACCATGCTCCATACGAAATAACTCAAAATTCTTGATTTAATGTATTGTTCCTATCTTGTTTGAAATCATTACTGTCCTCATGGGAAACTTCTAATGCGTCCCACATAGCTTTGAAGGTCTCAAAATGAGAAACACGATAATACTTATCAACACTTAAAGCAGATGTGAGAATATTTTTCGCTTTCCAATCATGTGACCACAATTTCCAAACATTTTAATTCCATTGTGCTTCTGGTTTAGGTACGATAACATCCTTGGCATTGGCCACGGTAATTTCATTAAGACCATTTTTATGGTATCCCATATGTCGTACCTCGAAAAAGCACGATCCTTCGCGAATGGTCACGGAAAACATGGAGTCACCACCGAACTTTATTTTTCCCAAAGAGGGAAAGGAAAATATCGATAAAACCTTTAGGGAAATAACATGGTCATCGCAACCAAATTCTAAGTTCGGGAGTCGATTACGCGAGGGGAAGGTATTAGCACCCCTCACGTCCATTGTACTCAACGGGAACCTCTTGATTCGATTCGTGAGAAATGTTAGTCTAATTTGTTTATTTTCTTCCAAGATAAAAAGTGTAAAGGTAATGTAAAAGGGTTTAGATTTCTAAGGAGAATGGATGGTTTTAGAAAAGAGTGCTCGCCAAGGATTTGGGCCCTTGTGCCTACGTATTTTCACTTGTAAGAAGTGAAGAATCAGATCGTCCGTAGTTCATGGGACTACGGGAGAAAAGAGAGAAATGTGCTCGCCAAGATCATCGCAATCTTGTGCCTACGTATTCTCGTTAACAGACGAGAAATCAGAGCATCCGTAGTTCGGACTACGGATATTGGTTTGATTTAACGAAAGATACTTAGTCGTATTCGACCGAAAATATTGCTTTATCTAAACTAGTGAGGAGAGGAGGCTTGCACCAATTTGAATGGATTTTCATATATCAACATTCATGGGGAACACGCCACTTATATCGACTCAAGTAGGTTACGGACGAAGTAATATTTTACATCATTTTCAAGACACCATATCTCACATTTATGAAAAGGTTTGACGGTTCGCACGGCGGCGAGAAATTGAATTAATATTATGGATGTTTACGTGTTTGGAGAATATAATAGATTCGAATAGATTTTAGGGTTTTGATCGCACGAGGGCAAGGAAACGAGATTTTGACGTATCGTACATTTGGCTAGAGGTGACGATTACCTAAAGCTTAAGAAAGAATCCTCGGGCCCATGTAATCGAGAAAAGATGCTAAACCATAAGAATGCCTTAAGAGATCCAAAACCTCAAACAAATCTTATAGTTTCAAGATTAGCATCTAAATACCATGACGTGCAAACAGAGCCTACTTCGAGGTAGGACTTCAGACGTACTCGGTATGCTTTTATTATCCACAAAAAGTCTAAAATAAGGTACAGAAGATAAATAACATGGAGATCCAAGTGGTACCTAACGGAGAAGGTCCATTGCCTCTTCAACGCGCACAACAATTTAGGAATGCTCGTAGAACTTTCAAGTGATCACCCGAATCAACCAGGATCAACAAACTCAATTAGACTAGGCTCAAAGGGAAAGAATAAGATTTTTAGGTGGAAGAGAATCAACCCATTAAATACACCAAGAATTTGTCAAAACAATATCAAAGACTAAGCACGATTCGTATAGAAAGATTTCATTAATCCCAACGAGGTTATGAAAAATAAGACTAAAAGAAACACAAAAGTCAACACAAAACAAGAATTAATCACATATTCTAAAATAATCATAAATCTAAACCAAAAAAAATTAATCATAAATCTTAAACGTAATTCTATTCTAACCAAAATAAAATTAATCATCTGTTAACAACCTAAACAAATTTCTTTTTAAAAATCAACAAAGTTAGTTAAGATCTAAAAAAAACATAAATAAATTAATAAATCAAAATCCAACATAAAAGATAAAAATTAAGGTTTATTTTTAATATTTAAATTAATACTAAAGCCTATTATCAAAATTCAAATTAATATTGAAGTTTAATATCAAAATTTAAATTAGTGTTAAAGTTTAATATCAAAATTCAAATGAACATTAAAGTTTAATATCAAAATTCAAATTAACATTAAAATTTAATATCAAAATCCAAATTAACATTGAAGTTTAATGTCAAAAATCAAATTAACATTAAAATTTAATATCAAAATCCAAATAATGGATGCAGCTCAAAACAGGCAAAAATGGCTTAAGTGCAGGATCCTACGGTGAGAGTCATACGAGCTACACCACGTCCATCACTCAATAGACCCATCTTGGTCATCATCCTCGCAAGCAAAATATGACCCTATACGCGGTTCAAAAGCTGAATGGCTTCCTATGTTACTTCTTCTCACAAACCAAGAACCGCTCCATAGAGGAGTAAAGATTTTTCAGACCACCTGGTTTACTGAAGGAAACAGTTTGATGTTGAAACGATGTCGGCATTGCTGAAACGTTGCTTGTTGAGACGACAAGACGAAACACAGTGATGAATTGAACAAAATGTTGAGCTGCTGCGAGTTGCTTTGTGTCGCTAGCGACATCACTGCGGAGTAGAGTAAAACCGGATTTGATCTCGTGTTGTTGATGAAGTTATTATAAACGCCTCTGAGTTGTTGTCGTTTTGATCTTGTACCGAAAAATCCCTGGCGATGATGCAGAATGCGTAGATTGAAGGTTTGGTGCTTTCACGGCCAGAAAAAAAGAAGATGAAGGTTGGCGGCGGGTTTGAAGACAAACGGAGGGTTTAGAAGTGTGTTTGCGATGATGGTGATGAAGAAGAAGGAGAGAGGAAGAGGAGTTTTCATTTGATTGAAGATGGAGAAGGAGATCGCGGTGAAAGGGTTGTGGTTCCGGAGAAGAAGAGGAATAGGTTTCGACGGTTTTGGTGTAGAAGTCGTGGCGGCTGAGGTTTTTATGGGGTGAAGGAGATAGAAATCATGTTGGGGAACGGAAAAGAACAAGTTTTCGAAGAAGAAAGGTAAGTGATAATGTGAGTGGTGAAGGGGAAATGGAGATGGTGTTGAAGATAGGTCGAAGGGAGATGGAAACCGAAGAGGATGACGATGATGGTTTGTGAAGAAGAAGAGGTAGGGGATTTTTACGGCTAGAGGTTGGCGGCTGGAAAAAGGTGGAGAAGATGATCTACAGTGACAAACCCTAATTCCCCATTTTATCCCCAATTTCATCCGTCTTTTTCATTTTATTATTTATTTTTTTATTTTCTAATTTTGTGTATTTTCTTTTCTTTATTTATTTTTTAATTAATTTTTCCGTTTTCTTTTCCATTTAATTAACAATTATTTTTTATTTCTTTTCTCTAACTTCTAATTAATTCTAAATTAAATTCTAATCCTAATTAACTAATATTAAAAAAATTATAATTCTATTTCTAATAAAATTTTAAACTAATTTTTAATTAAAATTCTAATTTTATTCTAACTGTTAATTTAAATTCTATTTTCTAATATAATCTAAATTCTAATTCTTTTCTAATTCTAATTAATTAAAATTCTAATTTTATTCCTAATTAAAATTTAATTCTATTCTCTAATTAAAATCTAATTAATTAAAAAACTAAAGCCTATTTTCTAAATGAAATTCTAATTAATTAAATAAACTAATTCTATTTCTAAAAAACTAAAATCTATTTTCTAAATAAAATTCTAATTAACTAAAATCTATTTTCTAAATAAAATTCTAATTAATTAAAAAACTAAAATTCTATTATTATATTATATTAACATATTATAAAAAATAAAATTATAAAACAAAAATAATGATAAAAAAATGCCACATGTCATGCTCTTATTGGGCTAAAATGAAAAGAAATTTGAAAATTCACCATTTATCAAATAAATATGCTAAAAAAAATGAAATGCGAGCTTGAAAAATTCACATAAATTATTCTGACATTTTTGATGAAAATTTAGAAGTAAATCAGGTGAAAACAAATAGGAATCGAGTAACAGAGGTGCTTAAAAGATTAAAATTGAATGCACACAAAAGATTAACGCGAAATAAATAACCTGAAAAGATACAACACTCAGTCGAGTTTGAGAATCGACCGGGACCGGTAAAAAGGCTCATACTGGCCAAAAGTGATTAAAAGTTCGTCGAGAGATAAGACGAGTACGCTAGGTCGAGTTTTAGAGGAAAGTAGGTCAAAAACTAGCGCCTGCAAGCTTAAACTCGAGACTTTTCAATCATTAATTTTTCCAACATATTCGAGTCATAATATAGCCAGTCCGTCTACATATCCAAGAAATTTATTTTGGCTAATAATTTTGCAAATTATTCACGGTAATATGCACTTTATGCCGTACAAAAAAAATCCCACCACACACATACTTTTCTTGATAACCTGACCCGATCCTTGATTCAATCCTATAAGACCAGAGCTTAGGCAACACGGAACAAAAGGTACAAATTCTATATGCACAGTGGTTAGACGATATGAATAATGGATATGAAACACATACGATGATAATGCTATGATATGTACAGGTGGCAATTCAGGGTCAAAATTAGGGTGTAACAATTGCCCCTATTTAAATATCTTCAACCAGAGAGTATGAAGAAAGATATTCTTCATATGATCGTAGTGGGAGATAGTTAAATATCAAGAAATCCGAAATTTTAATCCTGAATGCATATGACATGTTATGCTATGAACAAAAGAGAAAACTATGCAATGCAAATGCAATGCAGATGCATGACATTCTAACATGATGAAAATGACGGGATGATAAATGCAAAAAAACGAAAACAGAGAAAGAAAACACATGAGGATAAAGTCAACATAGTGAATAGTAAACTCATTGAGGATGACCAAACACGGGGAAAAGAAAACAACTGGGAAATCTAAAAATGATTGGTCAACAGGTTCAGGCGTGACCGGCTGACATTCTAGGACAAAAGGTAAAGCCGGATCCTAAATTAACTGGATCGCACAGGCAAGTGATGGAGTTCTTAAACATCCGAGGTTATGGAAATTCCTTAAACGAATAGATCAAACAGGATCTTCAGGAAACATCAATAAAGATACAGGGTAATTAAACTCTTCTGTATGCCAAAATAATTGGACTTTACTTGGAAACGACTTTTAGATAAGCTTCTCAAAAGACATAGCCATTTCTCAAAGGAGACTGCCACTTGTTGCTGCAAAAGATGGATAAGATTCTCGAAAGAGATGCCACTTATCGAAATAGAAGGATAAGCTTCTCGAAAGAGATACCACTTATCAAAATAGAAGGATAAACTTCTCGAAAGAGATGCCACTTATTAAAATAGAAGGATAAGCTTCTCGAAACAAAGATGCCACTTATCGAACAAAAGATGGATAAGCTTCTCGAAAGAGATGCCACTTATCGAAAAAGAAAGATAAGCTTCTCGAAAGAGATGCCACTTATCGAAAAAGAAGGCAAAAGGAAACAAGCTTCTCAAAGGAGACTGCCACTTGTTATAAAAGAGGAGAAGCTTCTCAAATGATACTACCACTTGTTCAAAGAAAAAGGGATAAGCTTCTCGAAAGAAACCGCCACTTATCGAAAAAGCGAAACAAGCTTCCCAAAGGGGACTGCCACTTGTTAATAAAAATAGATATAAGCTTCTCAAAGGAGATCACCACTTATCAAAAAAGATAGATAAGCTTCTCAAAACGGAGATGCCACTTATCAGAAAAGATGATAAGCTTCTCGGACGAGACTGCCACTTATCGAAAAAGAAGGATAAGCTTCTCGAAAGAGATTCCACTTATCAAAAAAGAAGGATAAGCTTCTCAAAAGATGCCACTTATCCAATTAACAGATGGATAAGTTTCTCGAAACGGAGATGCCACTTATCGGAAAAGAAGGATAAGCTTCTCGAAAGATATGCCACTTACCGAAAAAGCAAAACAAGCTTCCCAAAGGGGACTGCCACTTGTTGATAAAAAGAGAGATAAGCTTCTAGATGGATAAGCTTCTCGAAACGGAGATGCCACTTATCAAAAAAGATGATAAGCTTCTCGAACGAGACCGCCACTTATCGAAAAAGCGAAACAAGCTTCCCAAAGGGGGCTGCCACTTGTTGATTAAAAGAGAGATAAGCTTTTCAAAGGAGATCATCACTTATCAAAAATGATGTATAAGCTTCTCGAAAAGGAGATGCCACTTATCAGAAAAGATGATAAGCTTCTCGAACGAGACTGCCACTTATCGAAAAAGCAAAACAAACTTTCCAAAGGGGACTGCCACTTGTTAATAAAAATAGATATAAGCTTCTCAAAGGAGATCACAATTATCCAAAAATGATTGATAAGCTTCACGAAACGGAGATGCCACTTATCGTTGAAAGAGGATAAGCTTCTCGAAAGAGATGTCACTTATCAAAAAAGCGAAACAAGCTTCCCAAAGGGGACTGCCACTTGTTGATAAAAAGAGAGATAAGCTTCTCAAAGGAGATCGCCACTTATCAAAAAAGATGGATAAGCTTCTCGAATGAGATGCAGCTTATCGAAAAAAGAGGGATAAGCTTCTCGAACGAGATGCCACTTATCAAAAAAAAGAGGGATAAGCTTCTCGAAAGAGATGCCACTTATCAAAAAAAGATGGATAAGCTTCTCGAAAGAGATGTCACTTATTGAAAAAAGATGGATAAGCTTCTCGAACGAGATGCCACTTATCGAAAAAAGAGGGATAAGCTTCTCAAAAGAGATAGCCACTTATTAAAATAGCGAGACAAGCTTCTCAAAGGAGATGGCCACTTGTCGTTGAAAGAGGATAAGCTTCTTGAAAGAGATAGCCACTTATCCGCAAAGAGGATTTGTAAAAGATTCTCGCTACAAGATATAATGTGAAATAAATGCACGTTTAGACTAGGTTCGGCGACCTAACCAATGCAACACTTGCCAGGGACCAAAGTTCAATCTAAGAACAAGCTAGAAAGAAACGGTCAAAAAAAAGACCCCAACCATTAAGGAATAAACTCGAACGGGGGGTTTATCTTATCCAAACATGGAGAAGATATCAGAAACAACCGTCATCCACAAGGATCGAACTATGTGGGGAATTTAGAAATGATGCGCACTTTATGCCTAAAGATGATAACTCTACTTGGAAAGAGACGACAAACCCGACCACTCGGGGAATAAACACCAAAGTTGGACTTATCTGGTATATGATCTGGAAAAACTTCAGATCGACGAAAGAGATAAACTTTGACAAATATATGTTTGAGTGGGTGCCAACAAAGTTGGACTTTGAATATGCCTATGATTACTAGATTGTGATACACAAGACAAGACTGGATGAACTGGTCTTGGACGACAGACTACCAGAAGGGAGCTGGTGTTTAAGGCTGACTGGACTTCAAAGGGTTTACCAGACAAAGATTGGTTTTGAAGTTGTTATCTCATGTTGCGGGCGTATGCTCAATGAGATGATATGCCTGGCCAAATGCTAGAGCGAAGCGACATAATTAATACATGAGAAAGATTTACACACAGACTGCAGGTTTTCCAAGATACCCCAGTCATGGGTAACAAAAGAAAAAAGGCTTTGAAAGCAAAGCTTCTGGTCTGTTCAAAAAGCAAAAAGGTCATTTGATGGGTTGACAACATGATTCCCCAACACTCGTCTTGAACTCAGAGTTTGTTGATGGATGGATGGCTTGCCTTCTTAAGCAGCTTGGAAGCATGAAGAGGATTTGCCACTCTATAGCACACCTTGCCCCAGTTTGTGACTCATCTTGCCCCAGTCTGTTGGGTATCTGAAAGTATTTTCCTTGAAAGGTAGTTGGAAGCAGCTTGTCATGCCAATGATCTTAGGTGACTTGCCCCACTATTTTGAACTTTGAGTCGGTCTACCTCTGATTAACCAATTCAAGGGATGGTAGACTTATGATTGACTATTCTTTAGGGGTTGGACCTGATATGCCCCAGTCTGAGTCTTGAATCAATTCCTCTCAGTTACTCGACTTTTGGGGATATTGGCTTATGTGCACTCTTAAGGTAGCTTGCCCCAGAGTGAGCGTCAAAGCGACTTAACTTGTGCTGGTTGAGCATTAGAAGGAGTTTCTCTTAACCAATAGAGCCTATGGGTGGATTGCCCCTAGTCAGTAGAGTCTTGAGATGACTTACTCTGATCAACTGATTCTTGAATGATTTTCCCCTTAATCAACTGATGTTTGAGGGCTTACTCTGGATTGACTGATTCCATAGCCACTAGATGCCAATGCCTGTGACCCATAGGGTTATGATATGATCTTGATTCTAGCCAACTTTGCTGGCAGACCAAGTCCTCGTAGATTGCATTTTGATATGATTTTCCCTGATGTCAAGTACTGACTTGCAATTAAAATTTATTATTCACAAATCGTAATTTTAATGTGATGTTCATGCAAGTTTGAAACAGATCAATCATTACCGGAATGATGTGATAATGTGTGATGGATGGACCATTAGTCCAAACATAATGCTGATTTAGCTGGTGTAAAAGATACAGCAAGAAAAGATTAGCAAATCTTGTAGGAGTCAGTTTACGCAACCTTGTTGTAGTATGCTTTCAGAATAAACCCTGCCTCAATTAGGTCTTTTGAGGGTTGTAACATGGTCTGGTTCACGGTTATCGAAATAAAGGGTATAAGACTCAAAGCTTATTTTAACCCACCCCTTCTTCTTCTTGATGATCTTCAGTCCTACGTTCAGTTAATTCTGCACACGTTTATCTTCCAAAAGAGTTGACGTTGTGAAGTGATGATTCAAGGTATGCTTGACATGACAGTCACCTTATTTTATTTTTGATGGGTGTCAGTGACCCTTTAATTTTGACGTAGTGGTCACTGAGTCTTATTTTGTTTTTGTTGAGGATTTGAATACCTCTTTTGATTTGTTTGATCCCTAACTTTTGCATGGATTGATTTTTCTTTTCATGTCCGTCGGGATATCCTTGATTGTTTCCTAAGTATTCTCTTGGGGTGTTCGACTTAGCAGGCTTTCAATTTTTTTGATTTTTTTTACTTCGTTTGAAGATTGTGACTGCCAAGTCATTGGTCATTGAAAAACAACCGCCATAACTTTTGGATTTTGCATGATTCTTTCGACACTTCAAGACGTGTGTGAAGAATATCTTGTGGTTGATCCTCATATAGGAAGTTTCCTCTTGAAGTCAGATTAACTGAACACTACCCATGCCCCAGGTTAAGTACAAGGGTTTAGAAATATGAAGGAAACTCCTACTTCTAAGCTCTAAGTGGTTAATTAGGGACTAACTCCTTATCTCTCCAGTGTTTGGGGATTCAAAATAATGCCTGTACATCATTAGCAGGATCTTATCTGAAAGCATGCCAACAACAATTATGGGTATTCAGTTTTCGTCATCCTCCCTCCAAGTCTTTGCTAAAACAACAGTTTGATAAAGAAAATGGATTAGAGGTATATGGATTAATATTTTTTGTTTTTGTTTGATATAAGTGAAGAAAAATGATAGAATGCGACATGATTTGTTCAGAAAAAGCATGATCACTTAATTAATATTACCATTCAAAACAACAATGTTTAAAGCAAGTAGCATTTAATAGGAAAAAAACCGCAAATGTAAAGATAAAACATGATCCAATGACCGCCAATGCTTGAGGATGTCTTCCTTTCTAATCCACTGGCTTGAGGAGATGCCTTATGAAGTCTTCAAACTCATTTAGGCGGGAAATTGACGTGCACAACCAATCTACCTTCTGGAAGGGATATGTACCCTCTGTTAATCAAATGTTGTACTTTGGCTTGGAAGGCTTTACAATCTTCAGTTGAATGTCCCACCGACCCAACATGATATCCACATTGCGCATAGGGATCGTACCCAGACGGGTTTGGCCTTGGAGAAAACTTTAGAGGCTTGGGGACCACCAACGAGCTTTGAATCAGAGGCTGTAAAAGTTGATTGTAGGACAAGGGAATTGGATCACGACCATCATTCCTTCTTTCCAAAGTGTTGCAAGGCCTATGCTGGCTCTGCTGTTGATGTTGATATCCTCGACCATGGACTTGATGATTTTCATGAAGAGCCATCCAAGGCTTCTGGTATGGTGCTTTAGGCATTGTTGGCTACCTGTAAGGATGGTGTGGCACTAAAAATGATGAGTGCTGAAGTGATGAGGGACCTAAAGATCTTACTGGCGCCTCATGAGAGTACTTGGCATCTACCATGACTGCATTAGTTTCATCCTCTTCTTCTTTACTTGTACTTGCATGGTATTTAGTATCATACCTTTGTGGTGCTATTTCAACACTCTTGCATGGCAATCGCGACATTTCACTAGCCATGTCTTCAATCATTTATTTGTGATACAAGATCTTGAGAGTTTTTAGAAGTCTCTTGCCTTTCTCACCACATTGTTTAGGAATCAGGATATTTGTATCAGGACCTTCTTCCTTGAGTGTAGATGACCCTGCATGGATCAACTTTTGCAACTTGAGCTTAAAACTCTTGCATTCCTCCACAGAGTGTCCTTCTGCTCCAGTATAGTACTCACACTTCACCTCTGGATGGTCTTCTTTGAAGATTAATTTCCTATTGTTGACCAACCACCTGACTCTAGACTGCAGCGCAAGACAAGTATCCAAGTCATGTCCTATAGCCCCTTTGTGATATTCACACGTCAGATTTGGATCATACTTTAGGATAGGGGGTTGGCATAGGCTCAATGGGCCGAAGAGTTACCAACGAATTCTAAACCAATTGCGGGTAGATCTTACTGTATGATACATGACTCATGTTGAAGTGATTTTTGTTCCTTCTATTTTGATCCTGATCCTGCCCTTGAATCTGATTTTGATGCCCTTGGGGGAATATAGCCATTGGAGGTCGGTCCACTGATCTGGCGATCCCGACTGAAGATGACATCTTTGAGGAGGACCATTTGTTGGAAAATGAGGAGATTCCCTATGGAATGGATCTTGACTCAGAGTAACATCAGATGAATGTATAGAATCATTTCCCTTTATTGCATCAATGGGCATGGAATGACTTTCTTTTCTCAACAAATCCTGCAAAGTTTCCAACACCCAGTTCATTTGGCTCTTCAAAAGATTGATCTCCCCCTTCAAAGCTTATTGTCCTCTCACTAGGTCGTCCATCATTTCTTGAGACATGGTTCTTCGTTCTAAACGAGTGTCAGGAATCACCTTGGGGGTCATGGACAAGGGACGGAATAAGTTTCTGGTTTGGGAGAAGGATATGTAATGCATATGAGATACATGCAACACAATGATATGTAAATGCAAAAGAAGCAAGCTCAGGGTCACAGGTATCGCGTTCTCAAGTCAGGAAATGATAGCGGGTAAGTAGCTGATATCTCTGATCAAAGGAATCCCACAGGTAGGCTCTATGCGGGTAAGTGCCTAGAGAGGCTTCTCAGGCCCAAGTAATCAAGAAAGCAAGTCAAAGGCTTGGCTTTCTCTCTTTTTCATCCTTAACGGTGAAGGAATTTGATGTGGTTCGAGTAAGTTAATTGGATGACGATTACTCGAAGCTTAAGAAAGGCTTCTCGGGCCCAAGTAATCGGGAAAGCGAGTCAATGGTTTGACTTTCTCTCTTTTTCATCCTTAACGGTGAAGGAATTTGATGTAGTTCGAGTAAGTTAATTGGATGATGATTACTTGAAGCTTAAGAAAGGCTTCTCGGGCCCAAGTAATCAAGAAAGCAAGTCAAAGGCTTGACTTTCTCTCTTTTTCATCCTAAGAGAACGCGTAGGGAAAGCATTGAACGATGGAAGATGGTTGAAGCATTTTGGATGAGGATTACTTGAAGCTTAAGAAAGGCTCCTCAGGCCCAAGTAATTTAGAAAGTGAGTCAAAGGCTTGACTATTTCTCTTTTTCATCTTATATTAAGAAATAGTTTTGATATAATTAACGTGGCTTAAATGGGTGACAATTACTCGAGGTTTAAGAAAGGCTTCTCGGGCCCAAGTAATCGAGAGAGTGAGTCAAAGACTTGACTCTCTCTCTTTTTCATCTAAGTGTTTAGGAAAATAAGTTTCGAGTTCATTTTACATTGTACATCTTTTAAAGAAGACAATTGTTTGGACTTAAGAAAGGCTCGTCGGGCCCAAACAATTGAGAAGAGAAATCAAAGGCTCGATTCCAACTCCCTTTTCATATTTATCGAAATAGTGTTTAAATATGATTAAATAGATCAATTTTATTTTAAAGAAAATATTCGACATGAATCAAGGTTTGAATTCGCATGCGGAAGAGTGTAAAAAGGGGGGAAAGAAAATAATTAGGGGAAACCAACTCCTAAAAATTCTACGTAAAGGATTGCAAACTTGACACTTCCCCTACCTCGAGCTTAATCACGAATTTCATCAAGCTAAGAATCCTGAAATATCAAGTGAACACACACAATAGAACATTATATTGAACAATTATTAACAGAACGATGTCGTGATCTCGGGTAGGGAACAAAACTGACTGACTCTTCATTTTCAATCGAAAGAACGATGTCGTGATCTCAGCCAAAAGACCGAGTGACTCTTCGTTCACCACGAAGCAAGATAAAATGGTAACAAATGAAACCGAAGCATCCATTAACATGGCACAACAGTTAAACATATAACATAGGAGTGAAGACTCCTAAATCACCAAAAATTTACAACCAAAGATGCTAAACCATAAGCATGCCTTAAGAGATCCAAAACCTCAAACAAGTTTTACAGCTTCAAGTTTACGATCTAAATACCACGACGTGCAAACAAAGCCTACTTCGAGGTAGGACTTCAGACGTACTCGGTATGCTTCTATTATCCACAAAAATTCTAAAATAAGGTACATAAGATAACTAATATGGAGATCCAAGTGGAACTTAACGGAGAAGGTCTGTTGCCTTTTCAACGCGCATAACAATTCAGGAACACTCGTAGAATTTTCAAGTGATCAACCAAATCAACCAGGATCAACAATCTCGATTAGACTAGGCTCAAAGGGAAGGAATAACAATTTTAGATGGAAGAGAATCAAGCCATTAAATACACCAAGAATTGGTCAAAACAATATCAAAGACTAAGCATGATTCGTATAGAAAGATTTCATTAATTCCAACGAGGTTATGAAAAATAAGCCTAAGAGAAACACAAAAGTCAACACAAGACAAGAATTAATCACATAGTCTAAAATAATCATAAATCTAAACCAAAAAAATTAATCATAAATCTTAAACGTAATTCTATTCTAACTAAAATAAAATTAATCATCAGTTAACAACCTAAACAAATTTCTTTTTAAAAATCAACAAAGTTAGTTAAGATCTAAAAAAAACATAAATAAATTAATAAATCAAAATCCAACATAAAAGGTAAAACTTAAGGTTTATTATTAAGACTTAAATTAACTAAAGCCTATTATCAAAATTCAAATTAATATTAAAGTTTAATATCAAAATTTAAATTAATATTAAAGTTTAATATCAAAATTCAAATGAACATTGAAGTTTAATATCAAAATTCAAATTAACATTAAAATTTAATATCAAAATCCAAATTAATATTGAAGTTTAATGTCAAAAATCAAATTAACATTAAAATTTAATATCAAAATGCAAATAATGGATGCAGCTCAAAACCGGCAAAAATGGCTTAAGTGCAGGATCCTGTGGTGAGAGTCATACGAGCTACACCACGTTCGTCACCCAACAGACCCATCTCGGTCATCATCCTTGCAAGCAAAACATGACCATGTGCGCGGTTCAAAAGCTGAATGGCTTCCTATGTTACTTCTTCTCACAAACCAAGAACCGCTCCACAAAGGAGTAAAGACTTTTCAGACCACCTGGTTTACTGAAGGAAACAGTTTGATGTTGAAACCGATGTCGGTGTTGCTGTAACGTTGCTTGCTGAGACAAAAAGACAAAACAAAGTGATGAACTGAACAAAATGTTGAGCTGCTGGGATTTGCTCTGTGTCGCTAGCGACACCACTGCGGAGTCGAGTAAAACCGGATTTGATCTCGTGTTGTTGATGAAGTTATTATAAACGCCTATGAGTTGTTTTCGTTTTAATCTCATGCCAAAAACTCCCTGGCAATGATGCAGAATGCGTAGATTGAAGGTTTGGTGCTTTCACGGACGGAAAAAAATAAGATGAAGGTTGGCGACGGGTTTGAAGACAAACAGAGGGTTTAGAAGTGTTTTGCGATAATGGTGATGAAGAAGAAGGAGAGAGGAAGAGGAGTTTTCATTTGATTGAACATGGAGAAGGAGATCGCGGTGAAAGGGTTGTGGTTCCGAAGAAGAGGAATAGGTTTCGGCGGTTTCGGTGTAGAAGTCGTGGCGACTGAGGTTTTTATGGGGTGAAGGAGATAGAAATCGTGTTAGGGAACGGAAAAGAACGAGTTTTTGAAGAATAAAGGTGAGTGAGAACGTGAGCGATGAAGAGGAAACGGAGATGGTGTTGAAGATGAGTAGAAAGGAGATGGAAACCTGAGAGGATGACGATGATGGTTTGTGAAGAAGAAGAGGTAGAGGATTTTTACGGCTAGAGTTTGAGGGCTGGAAAAAGGTGGAGAAGATGATCTACAGTGACAAACCCTAATTCCCCCTTTTATCCCTAATTTCATCCGTCTTTTTTCATTTTATTATTTATTTTTTTTATTTTCTAATTCTGTGTATTTTCTTTTCTTTATTTATTTTTAATTAATTTTTCTGTTTTCTTTTCCATTAAATTAACAATTCTTTTTTATTTCTTTTTTCTAACTTCTAATTAATTCTAAATTAAATTTTAATCCTAATTAATTAATATTTAAAAAATATATAATTCTATTTCTAATAAAATTCTAATCTAATTTTTAATTAAAATTCTAATTTTATTCTAACTCTTAATTTAAATTCTATTTTCTAATCTAATCTAAATTCTAATTCTTTTCTATTTCTAATTTTCTAATTCTATTCCTAATTAAAATTTAGTTCTATTCTCTAATTAAAATCTAATTAATTAAAAAACTAAAGTCTATTTTCTAAATGAAATTCTAATTAATTAAATAAACTAATTCTATTTTCTAAAAAACTAAAATCTATTTTCTAAATAAAATTCTAATTAATTAAAAAACTAAAATCTATTATTATATTATATTAACATATTATAAAAAATGCAATTATAAAACAAAAATAATGATAAATAAAAAATGTCACGTGTCATGCTCTTATTGGGCTAAAATGAAAAGAAATTCGAAAATTCACCATTTATCAAATAAATATGCTAAAAAAATGAAATGCGAGCTTGAAAAATTCACATAAACTATTCTAAAATTTTTGATGGAAATCTAGAAATAAATCGGGTAAAAACAAATAGGAATCGAGCAACAGAGGTGCTTAAAAGATTAAAATCGAATGCACATAAAAGATTAACGCGAAATAAATAACCTAAAAAGATACAACACTCAGTCAAGTTTGAGAATCGACCGGGACCGGTAAAAAGGCTTATACTGGTCAAAAGTGATTAAAAGTTCGTCGAGAGATAAGACGAGTACGCTTGGTCGAGTTTTAGAGGAAAGTAGGTCAAAAACTAGAGCCTACAAGCTTAAATTCGAGACTTTTCAATCATTAATTTTTCCAGCATATTCGAGTCATAATTTAGCCAGTCCGTTTGCATATCCAAGAAATTTGTTCTAGCTAATCATTTTGCGAATTATTCACGGTAAGATGCATGATATGTCATACAAAAAAAAATCCCACCACACCGCACACATACTTGTCTTGATAACCTGATCTGATCCTTGATTCAATCCTGTAAGACCTGAGCTTAGACAACGCGGAACAAAAGGTACAAATTCTATATGCACAATGGTTAGACGATATGAATAACGGATATGATGCACAAAAGATGATAATGCTATGATATGTATGTTAGATGCCAAATTTCACTTATTTGATCTATCAAATGTTGGCATCTTTCACTCATTTTTGTCAAGAAAGTGTTGAAAACCACTCTTGCTTTGTTTGGTTTGCAATATATTGTGAAAATCTCTTGGTACCTTTGATTTGTGTGTTATTGTGCAGAAATTATGTACAAAACAATTGAAAAGTAAGACACAAGAAAGATGACAAAGGAATCAAGAAAGAAAGCAAGCCAAAGCAAGCTCGCTAGGCGAAGCACTGGCGAGTGAGGTAACGAAGTGTTCGCTAGGCGAGCACGTAGCGAGCTGCTAGCAAACACTCCCAGACTTGGACAAAATAAAAAAGATCAAAATTCGTTGTGGCGAGGAAGGTAGCGAAGTACTCGCTAGGCGAACTATTAGCGAGCAAGTAGCGAACACTTCCAGTAGCAAATTGACCAGCATTCGCTGTGGCGAGTGAAGGAGCGAAGTACTCGCCTAGCGAAGGATTGTTCACCTAGTGAACACATGAAAAATTCTCAGAGTCGGTTTGTTAGAACTGAGGCACCTCACATGCCAAACTTTAGTGCTCGCTAGGCGAAGGATCTGCTCGCTAGGCGAACGTAGCAGATCCTGAGTGGGGTATTTAAGTGTTTTTACTGTTTTTTTAGGTCATGACTTTCATAACTTTTCATAACTTCATTTTGCAACATTTTGGAACATCAGAACTTATCTCTCTTCATTTTCTAGAGAGAGAAACACAAAACCCTAAGAGGGAGGAGGTAAGATCTTCGATCTCTTTTTGGGGTTTGGATTGTAATATTTTGATACCTTATGTATTTCATCTAATTTATGTTTGTAAACTATTTTGGATTCTCTATTGATTGATTATCTTTGATGGCTTATTTGTGGGTCTTGACAAAACCTTTTCACATCTTTGATCTCAGATCTTCTTCTATCAATGAACAAACTTTTGACATGGTTTTGAAGTTGATATTCATTTTATCCTCTATTGTGTTGTGTTGATTAAGTAGCATGGGTAGGATCAATATAATATTGTGTGGGTATGTGATAATAGTGATGAAGAATGATGTTCACAACCATTTGGCGGATTAGATGAATACATGTAAAAAGGGTTAAGCGTGTGTACGTATTTTGATCATTGTATTTTATGCAAAATCATTGTTTATCTGATATGGATGTTATCTTTGCTTTCTTGTTTATCTTTGATTTGAACCGTAATAGAGATATACTCTTCAGATCTGGATCTAGGATGATTACCTGTTAGGTCCTAAATTCTAGAGATAGATTTAGGCTTAGCATTTGCGTGAGTATCATATCTTAATGCTCTATGTTGTGCTTTTGTTGGGTGAGAGATCACCAATGAGACAACACGGTTGTTCTCTCGACGCCGCATTAGAGATAAGCTTTGTCGTGAGTGATACATAAGGATATTAGACGAATGATTGCGTTGTGTTTAATTTGATCAGAAGAATGCATGTGTTATCAATTGATGAAATCCAATCCCAACAAGGCTCTGTTTATATTTCAGTCTTTATTTTATATTTTTTGTTTTTATCTATGGTTCCTTGAACCTTTTAAACAAAAACTTTTGAACAATAAGCTTAGAAATGTAGAGGTCGTTGAACAACGTTCATATCGCACTGATCCCTGTGGAGACAACAAAACGGGGTGCTTAATATTTTTTGCTTGCTGCTTTACCGCTTCAACAATGTACAGGTGGCTATTCAGGGTCAAAATTAGGGTGTAACACCATATACCCTTGTGAACAGAGTTGACATGAATATGCATACAAGCTTTTCGATATTCATAATTTTCATCGGTGAAAATTGGTGCTCTATTATATGCTCCCGTAGGTTCGGTAGTCATTCTTCTAATAAGCAAATCTTAAGCACAAAATTAACCAGGGGTCTGATACCACTTGTTACACGATAGGATTCTATCAAGATGGGGGTGAATAGACCAAAAATAAAAGAATAAATTTTTGGCAAAACGGTTTTCAAAAGTTTTATGGCACAACGGAAACAACCCAGATCGAATCATCTAACCGAACTTCTATTGAAAAGCTCTGATATGTGTAAAGGTACACAAACGTATGATAATGAACACAAATTATCCAACAACTATAAATCAATAACAATTGAATGCAAAGCCATATGTAGATTTTATTCTCAATGATCAAAACACACAAAAGACAATAAGAAAAATTATCGAACACTTTGTGTGCAATCGATATTGTTTAGAAATTTACTTTGTTTTGTTTATCTTAAAAACAAACCACAATCAAAAGGATTATGATTATATCAACAAAACCTAATTCAAAATGTAAAAAAAAATAATTCCCAAATGAATTGATCAAACTAATAATGAATTCAATATTGCAAGAACAAACTTACAAGAGAGAGAGAGAGTACATAAGGATTTGTTTAGACAGCTCTCTAATCAGCCTTGATATGGGTACGTCTGCCTTCAATTCAAATTTGATTTGAGATATTATAATAAATCTTACTTTGCAAATGTGCATAAAAGAGATGAAGAACTCTAATCCTACAAACCCTAGGTTTCTTGTTGATTCTACCATATCCAAAACTTTTTATCAATCTTGATCAAATAATCAACCATGTTGCTTCAGTTCACCTGTTGTTACTACTTTCTTGCAAGGCACCCCTTATCCTAAGGCTTTCACCTGACTGAATTAATCCCAAACGTATGATCAAGTAACCAACAATATCGCTTTAATTCACTTGTTACTGCAACATCCTTGCAAGTCACCCCTTGTCCCAAGGCTTTTCCTCGACTGAATTAATCCCAAACACACACTTGTTAAAGCACAAGATTTACCAATATGATCCACCGTCTCATGTTACTCCTTGCAAGGCAGCCCTTGTCCCAAGGCTTTCACTCGATCGGATCCGAATTGCGTAATCTTGTCGAAAACCTTCAAATCCTCAATGATCTTATAGGAAAACCCCAACTTTATTTTCTTATTTTAAAATCCTAAAAGAACTGAACTCAATATTCTTAGTACAACAATCTAATTGTAAGTTATCAAGTCTAATCTATATGGACGCCAAATCAAAAAATAATCATGTGTAGTTTGATTATGTGTGTGCATAAAGAATAGGTTGAATATGATGAGTATGCTTTGAAATCCTGGTTTCATGTAGATTTTACTCTAGAATCTTACTATATACGATGTGTGTGTGTGTGTGCGTGTGTGCATGTGTGCGTGTGTGTCTATATATATATATATATATATATATATATATATATATATATATATATATATATATATATATATATATATATATATATATATATATATATATATATATATATATATATATATATATATATATATATATATATATATATATATATATATATATATATATATATATATATATATATATATATATATATATATATATATATATATATATATATATATATATATATATAAGATATGAAGCAAAGGGTATACAAGAGGAAATGAAAACAAAACAAAAAATCAAGATTTTAGGTCTATAGGTCGACCTATGAAAGCAAATGTGTCGACCTATAAAGGTCTAAGGTCGACTTATTAAAGGCAATACATAGGCAGTGGCTACAAGTTTCAGCATTGAGGCTTGGGCGTCGACCTAAGTATGTTATGTGCCAACCTATACTGAAGAGAAAAAATTTATAGGTCGATCTAAAGTCGTATGTGTCGACCTATGTAGTGTTTTTCACACAAAAACTCAATTTTGATGCATAAAAGTCCTTTCTTGATGCATGGATCCTTTCTTAATCATTTCCAAACCATTCAACATGCATCCTAATGTCAAAATGCACAATGCACACCTAGAATTGGCTGATACCGTCCAATGTACAAAAATGTTAAAGTTTATCCTAATTTTGATATCATTCAAAACATAATTAAACGGAAAGATGAACTCACAATGTTGTTGGAGTTTGTTTGAGTCTCACATTACTTAGATTCTTTTACTATTGATTGTATGAATATGTGAAGACAATCTCCCTTTTGAATTAACTTTTGAGGATGAGGTTCAAAAATATTTAACACCTATAATAGGTAGGCCGAAAAAACCATTTCAAATTATATTTCTTTTGATCTTTAATATAAGAAAAAGTTACTTCTTACGTGCATTGAAGAATTAATATATTTTGATTACATATAGTTCAGATAGATTAATCCTTCAATTAATTTAAAATGCAACTTTTTCATATATTAACGGCAAGAGGAATTATTAGAAAACAAAACTCTTAAAAATGACTTCTAAAGAATTTCCACAGTACTCAAAGCTTACTGTTTTTGCAAGACTGTTCTAAAACATTCATGCATGGTACACATATTGTTCTGCTGAGATTCCTCACATCTTGTCTTGTTGGCTTGATGAGTTACACATTGATTTTTGCGAACCATATGGAAAGGATCGGAAGAATTAACTCACGTGGTTCCTCTTTTCAATCAACAATGTTCTCTAACCCTAGCATTGATATTTGAACACAGATCTTTCTACATTAATACTTTTCCTAAGTGGTGGGAAACTAAGAATATACACTAATTTACTCAGGGGATATTAAGAATTTTCTCTTTGACATCCGCATATTTGGATAGTCACATCTTGTCCAAATATAGATGTATCAGAATAAGAGATTCTCATATCAGTTTATGCTTCTCTATATTATTATTTTTTCATCTATTTAACTCATATCATGTTAAATCATAAACATGATTTGGTTTATCGGGATAATGAAGTATTAGGCTCAATTGGTAGGCTGCAAGATCCTCGTCATATCAGCCGCATCATAACACTTTGGACTGCATCAGATCGCAACTGACTAGTCAGTACTTACAAAAATTATTTTTCTAAGCTTCTTTTTTATTCATATAATAGATTTAACGTTTATTTAAAAGGATTAGAAATATTTAGAGTGATGGAATATTGAGATTTTTTTTCACAATCTTCTGAATATTGAGAATTGGATAGATATAGACTTCAGAAAGAAAATAGAAGTGAGGAATAAAATAAGTAATGATACATTATTATTTTCTTTAATACTACTGTAAAATAAGTAAAATAAGCATTAAAATTAAAAAGTCATCAATATTACAACATGAATATATTTATATAAAACTGCATAACCTATTTAGTACATGAATATAATGATTACATTTAACTCCAAAAATAGAGATTTATACTACACATCTTCGTTGCAGTGTAACGGTTTGTCTTTTCAGAGAAGTTGACCATGGAAGTGGTATATTCCATGTCACTTAAGCAATGCTTTTGCCTTTAGACTTCCTCTCTTACTCTATTATTATAGACTTGAGTGAACCTACTCCAATTTTATAATCCTTCAATCCAGTGAAACTCCCTTAAAAATGAGCTAGCAACACCTATTTATAGTTTATTCACTAGCATTCTCGCCCATCGCACTGCTGTCTCACCAAGTGCGTCACCCATCCTTGACCAGAGCACCGCCTCCTCAACAAATTTTCCTTCTTTCTTCAAGATAAAGAAATTTTAGTTGTCCGACTTGTAGCTATAGCTGCCTTTTCTTGTTAGGCACAATACATCCTTGCCTAGCGCGCAACCCATCCACTCCTAGCGCATAAACCATACATTTACCATGAAGTGCTTTAACTTTGAAGTGTCACATATCCTCTAGGGCTCGTTAGACATAAAATCTTCTCGCTTAGCTAGCCTGGACTTACTAGGCTCGCCAGGCGCAAAGTCTTTCGCTTAGCTTACCGGTGGTTGTTTTTGGCTAAACCTAAATTTTGCTACTCATTTCTAGCTTAACTAGCCTAGTGCCAAGATATGTGCATTTTGATGTTTTCTTTGTCCTTTTCCATGTACTTGATAAATACAATTACAAAGTTCATATATGTGTTTTATAATATTTTCTTGATAAATTGGGTTTTTCTATGGATTGCTTGTAAAATAAGTTTATAAGTGTCGATGTATTTTTGCATATTTTGAATATTCTCTCTCTCTCTCTCTCTCTCTCTCTCTCTATATATATATATATATATATATATATATATATATATATATATATATATATATATATATATATATATATATATATATATATATATATATATATATATATATATATATATATATATATATATATATATATATATATATATATATATATATATATATATATATATATATATATATATATATATATATATCCCACTCAAGGTCTTCATTCAGAATAACTCCAACAGTAACAAGATGAGAGATTAAAATCTCTGCTACCAACTAAAGGTTAGAAACACATAAGAAGAGGGGTTGAATTGTGTTAACTTTTTCTTTCTTTTCTCAAAATCTCTTATCAGATTTTGAACTGAAAGTATAAAATCCGACTTAGATTTAAGTATTTACAGCTGATATAAACAAGTTCAGAGTTAGAGAGGGAAAGAAAGAGAGACATAACCTGATTTATCCCGGTTCCTACTAAAAAAACGAGAGCTGTCCAGTCTCTTTACACTTCCAAGGAATTTCACTATAATCACAACTGATTAAAAATGCTCAAGCACACAAGAAATAGACTTCCAATGCTCCAACACACAAGTAAGAGACTTCTAATGCTCAAGCACATATCAAGAGACTTCTTACAATCTAACGCAAAAGATTGTTTGAAAATTAAACTTGATATATAATCATAAGTGTAAACAAAATACAACTTAAGAAGACTCTTAAGACATGAATTTCTAAGAATATACAAATGGTAAGAAATTTTAAGTACAACTTGTGCTTTTTGTTTAACAGAGTAACAACTATTTTTATTGTCAAGGGTTAGTTGTTATTTCTTCATGTCTTCGGCCTTATATGGAGAGATAGGAAAAAATTCGTTGAAGAGAAGAGCTACTATAAGTGAGTCTTGTAGAAACTTGATCATAGACGTTGAAATGTTATTTGATATCATTAATCCCTATGAAAAAACATTTGAAATCTCTTTGCTTCAAGAGGAATTATTTGTTACATCCCAACTACATGTGTATATTTTTGTTTAAATCTTCCTGTTATCAAAAGAAGACAAATTGCACTCTGAGTCTGATAGTGACCTATCGTTGCTTTCTCAATTCATGCGTGTAGAAGCAAGCTTCAAGGCCTTTATGTTTTGATGAAGACAAACTAGTACAAGCTTGGTACGCAAGATACTTATACTGTACACCCGTAGGGGTATATATTGAAGATTAAACCAGAAGCACCTTTCTTCTGAATTCTTCGCAAACAGCAAGAGACGCAAGCAATTCAAAGAACATCAAGATCAAGGAAAGTACCATCGTGTATGACTTTATGGATCAAAGCTTCATCTACAAGCTACAAGTAGTAATGATGATTCAAAGGAACGGTATAACATTTTTACTTTAGAAAAGTTATACAAGTGTTCTTAAAAATCACTTTTCATTGCACAATTATCCCAACACTGTCAAAACATTTTTTAAAATACTCATTCTATTTAAAATTAAGTATTTTCAGAAAAACCTTCAGTGTTAATCGATTAACACTTATGTTAACCGATTAACACATTTCTAAATTATGTGTTTTTGGATTTTACAACAGTTTTAACCGATTAACACTCTAAGAATAAGCAAAAATGGCAGCTGTTCATGGAAATTTACATTGTTTAAAATTCTTCTTACTGGCTATTTTTGCTGTTACAAAATCACACCTGTTTGGAAAGGTTTTTCACTCATATAAATTTATTTCTATTTCAAAATCAAAAACAACCTTCTTGAAACAAAATTACCAAAATTACTCACTTTCTAAAAAATCTGAATTTTCATTCTAAGTGTTCAAAAACACCAATTTTTGAAAGAAGCCATTGATTAAATTTTCACACTCTCACTGCTGTCTTTCACAAAGAACACTTGTGTATCTTATCTGAGTATAATTTGTTTTGAGAAGAAGATCAACCTTGCAGATTGATAAACAACTTTCCATGAAATATTTTCTCAAGAACATTTTTGTATTTTACCTTATTGTCCAGGATTGTTGGAAACAAGTGAAGTGTATTGAAGAGGATTATTCTTCAACACTTGGAATTACCTATAAGTTTAGATAGTAAGCATCACAGTTGTGTGATTAGGCTTTGCAATTATTCTGAACTATAGATCTTCCTGTGAAGGGAACCACTATAAATCTTCCTGTGTCTCTTTTTCTTTCTTACCTTTACTTTCTGTCATTAACTAATAACCGAAAAAGAACCAAGGAACCATACAAGATTGCAAGTAAATTTTTAAGATCCTAATTCCCCCCCCCCCCCCTCTTAGGCACAGTTACTACTTACAATTGGTATCAGAGCAGGTTATAGGTAACCTGTTCCTATCCGACCCAGATGGCTTCCGCAAATAACAATCTTGTATTTAAAGACGACGACAGTAGCAACAAGCCTCCTCTATTTTGTGGCGAATATTTCAACTTCTAGAAAATTTGCATGAAGGCACATCTAGAAGCACAAGGAAGTGAAATATGGGAGGCTGTCCAAAATGGTCCATTTGTTCCTACAACGGTGGTCAACGGAGTTGGCTCATCAAAACCGCAAGGATCATGGGATGATGATGATAAGAAGAAAGTTCTCTACGACAAAAATGAAATAAATATTTTACAAAGTGCGCTTGGAATGGATAAATTCTTCCGTATCTCAACATGTTCAACGACCAAGCAAATTTGGGACACTCTTGTTGAAACTCATGAAGGAACCGTCGAAGTCAAAAGATCTAGACTAAACACTTTGAGTCAAGAATATGAATTATTCAGAATGAAACGAGGAGAATCTATCTTAGACTTGCAGAAAAGATTTGTGCATTTGACAAATCACTTACATGCACCTGGTAAGACACTAACCAATGATGAACTTAATCTTAAAGTGCTTAGGTCCTTATCAAGAGAATAGCAACCAAAAGTGACGGCGATTTCCGAGAAGAAAAGTCTATCAACAATGATGTCTGCTACGTTATTCGGAAAACTCCAGGAATATGAAACAGAACTCGGATGATTGGAGAAACATGAAGTTCAAGAAAAGAAATCCAAGAGAATTGCCTTAAAAGCTGAATCCAAAGAAGTGGAGAAAGAAGACAACTCCGATGAAGATGAAAACTTACCTCTCCTTGTAAAAAGACTTGGAAAATATTTTGGTGCAAAAAATAATATTAAAAACTCAAGTTATACAAGAAGAAAGAAGTTCTCAAAGAATAAGGAAAAAGAAACATCAACATCAAATGGAGATATTACATGCTATGAATGTGGAAAGAAAGGCCACATCAAACCAGAATGTCCTAAACTCACAAAGAATCATGATCACAAAGGAAAGAAGGATTTCAAGAAGAAAGCCTACATTGCTTGGGACGACAACGAAATAAGTTTTTCATCGGACTCCGATATTGATCAAAGCGCAAATCTCACATTAATGGCATCACATCATTCCGATGATGAAGACAACAAGGTTAGTAGTGATTTCTCTCTTTTTGATGATGATGCTCAAGAAGAAATTGATGAAACTTTTAAGTGAGTGCAAAATTATATATAAAACCATTTCATCTCAAAAGAAACAAATATCATCTTTGGAAAAAGATATTGAAAAAATGAAAAATGATTTTAAAGATGAAAAGGAAAAATTAATTAAGAATTTTGCATGCACTAAATGTGAGTCACTCTCTTTTTAAATAGTCCAATTAAAAAGGGTCCTAGAAAGATATGAAAAAGGACAAATTGGATTGAAAAGTGTTCATAAGAATCAAAGATTTTTAAATGATAAAAGTGGTCTTGGTTATTCAAAATTTTCTAAACCAATTTCTAACAAGACCATATTTGTCAAAGCTAAAGAACAAGTTTCTATTGAAAAGGGTGACAATCATAAAAAGGTTCATCAATATGTCAAGAAGAAAAGAAACAATAAGAAGAAATTCTATCCTCCTAGATATAAAAGCAATTTAGAGCCTACATGTTTCTATTGTGGTATAAAAGGACATACTCCAAATGCTTGTTATGATAGAAATTTTAGTGTTGCTCAAGACCACTATGTATGGGTAAAGAAAGGAACTAACTTTGAAGGATCCAAGGCAATTTGGATACCTAATAAAACTTAATTCTGTTTTGTAGGTATGCTTGAAGACCTCTTCAAATGAATGGTATCTTGATAGTGGATGTTCGAGGCACATGACGGGTGATCTAAGCAAATTTTCACATATAACGCTTAAGGTCAAAGGATTCGTTACTTATGGTGACAACAACAAAGGAAGAATCCTTGGCGTAGGCATCGTTGGTTCACCGCCTTCAACAACCATAAAAGATGTCCTATATGTGGAAGGTCTAAAGCATAGTCTACTTAGCATTAGCCAATTGTGTGACCGAGGTTTCAAAATCAACTTCACGTATCTTTGAATGTTAGGTGTCTCTTGGCAAACAACAATGAATCATGGTTATGGCATAAGAGGTTTGCTCACATTCATATGGAGCACTTGAATAAATTGATCAAACATGACTTGGTTATTGGATTGTCGAAGATCAAATTCATCAATGACACTACAAGAAAATGTTGTATTTCCCTAGTGAATTAGTGACGTGGTAAACACGTGGGTAAAAAATTGTGTTGCCAAGTGATTACCACGTCACTAACATTTTTTATTAATAAACTTTCCACTGCCAAACTCTGGAACAAAATTTTGGAATTTTAAGGGAGAGGGAAATTTTAACTTTCCACAAATTCTGTTGTGGCGTGTAAACCACTAGGGAACTTAAAATTCAAAAAGGTCATAAATTACCCACATGATTTTCACTTCGCAACTCACTTACATCAATAATTTCCTTCCCGTTGCGTTGGCATTTAGTGGACCAACGGTAATAATTTAATATAGGGGGGATGTTCCGACTTTCAAATCACGTCGCAAATTTCTGAAGTAAAAGCCACGTCGCAACCTTTATAAGATAAGCTGGCATTTAATGGAAATACAGTTGTGACCTCCATTTCACGTCGCAACTTTCTGAAGTGTTTGCCACGTCGCAAATTATTGACCTTCCCTACACGTCGCAACTTTCTGAAGCGTATTCCACGTCGCAACCTCCCTTATATAAGCAAAATCTCAGAATTTCTTCAAGTCCTCGTCTCATTGCAAAACTCCCACAGCTCCTTCTTCTTCCCCCTTTGGTTTTCTCTTCCGCTGCTGGTGCTGTTACTCCAACAAAGTTTTATTTGCAAAAAATTTAAGGTGAAGAATATTAGTTGGTTTTGTGATTGTTTCATGTTATAGTTTATTTTATTTTATTTTTATTATTAACTGTTAATTTTTTTTCCAGATCTAACAATATTAATTTATAAGAAGTCCTCCATATTGGAAGCTTAGAGGTATTTATGAATTTTAATTTGTTTATATTTATTATATATTGTATTGTTGTTGTTGAAAACTTTGATAGTACAGGTTAGAAAATTTTAGATTTTAGAAATATTGTGATATAATGTATTGTATATTGTGTTTGTTGTTGTTTTAAATTTTAGAAAGCAAAAATAAAAATAATATGTTATGTAATTTTTAATTAAAAAAATAGATTATTTATTTGAAACAAATTAAAAAAACAGATCTATATTATGTTGTGTGATTTTTAAACAGATTTTTAATTAAATATTATGTTGTGTGATTTTTAGTAAATCAATTATACATATTATAGAATAATATATATTATTAAATAGGTATTATAATTTTGTAAACATAATATATATTATTTTAATAAAACAGTTTTTTAAAATAATAAAACAGTTTTTTAAATAATAAAACAGTTTTTTAATATATATTATTTTAGTAAACATAATATATTATTAAATTAATGAATATAATAAAACAGTTTTTTTAAATCAATTATACATATTAATGAATATATATTATACTTTAAATATGTTATTAATATTAGTATAATATATTATTTTAGTGAACATAATATATTATTAAATTAATGAATATAATAAAACAGTTTTTTTAAATCAATTATACATATTAATGAATATATATTATAGAATATATTATTATAGAATAATATATATTATTAAATAGTTATTATAATTTAGTAAACATAATATATATTATTTTAATAAAACAGTTTTTTAAAATAATAAAACAGTTTTTTAAATAATAAAACAGTTTTTTAATATATATTATTTTAGTAAACATAATATATTATTAAATTAATGAATATAATAAAACAGTTTTTTTAAATCAATTATACATATTAATGAATATATATTATACTTTAAATATGCTATTAATATTAGTATAATATATTATTTTAGTGAATTTGTAACTATTTCCTCTGAAGCAGATGACTGTCTTAATACAGTTGGAAGTATCAGTATCGGCGAACATCGTCGACGAATGGTAATTATAACTATTTTTTAAAGTTTTTTTTTGTATTATTATATATTTAATTAAGCTTCATTATTTTAATTAGAAAAAGGACTTGGAGAGGGAGCCACGAATTAATGAGCTATTTGTGAAGACCTGAACCAAAAAATCGGGCGACTTTGTTGACGGTCGTTCCAAATCAACCTTGGTAACTTGTTTATTATAGTTGAATTCTTTTAATTTCATAATTACTATATAATTAAATTGTTTAAATTATATTTAATTTAATTTTTTTTAATGTGTGTGTAGGAGTTGTACCAGACATTGCTTGCCCAATTTCTAACTGAAAATCCTCAATATACGCCGATTGGGGATGCACCGCTTGATCCACGCGTTGATCTTTATATTTGGAATTTAACAGTAGGCGGGAAGAGAGTTAATGGATGTTTTTTTGGTCTGGGGTCTTTGGCTGGTGATTATAGAAAAGGGGACCGATCTTTATTTTAGAGACTCGATGATGGGGAAGGAGGATCGCGTCCGGCAGAATTGACACCAGAAATGTTGGCAACAGTGAGACAGTTAGCTCTAGCTGAGGCGAGACGAGAGGCGGAGACACGTGAGGCGGCTCTAAAGGCCGAAATGGATGATATGAGAAATAGACAAAATGCTGAAATAGAGGAAATGAGGAAGCGACAATCAGACATGGAGGCACAAATGCGAAAATATTTTGCCTCGAGATCGAATTATTCTCCCGAAGATGATCACCAAAACGAAGATGAATTATTTAGTGGCGAAGAATAATTTTTTTTTATTATTATTTTTATTTGTGACGTGAATATTACGTCACAACTTTTATTATTATTATTTGTATTTGTGACGTGAATTTCATGTGACTAAATATTTATATATTTTTAATGTATATTATTTTAATTAAAAATTATTTTAATTTTAAATTTATATTTAATATTTAATATTTATTTTAATTTTAACGTTGTTTTCAATTAATATTATTTATTTCTTTTTATAATTAAATTTAACAGTGAAGTGGATCCCATGTCACTAATTAGTGACGTGAGAATAAAATGGGAAAAATATTAATTGTGTGAGGTTTCCCACGTGATAACAAGGTCACAACTTTGTGACGTGGGAATCACATGGGTACTAAATTTACTTTGTGTCAGGAAAGCGTGCAGAGCAATTTGGTAAAGGTAAGTTCCCACATGACTTTCACGTCACTAATTAGTGACGTGGTTTTCACGTGGAAAGTTTTCTTCTTTATTTTATGATTTGCGACGTGGTAATCCTGTCACAACTCTGTGACGTGTTTTCCACATGGGAAAAAGTTCCCACCATTGCATTTCCGGCGTGTTTTACCCACGTCGCAACCATTGGCTAGTGAAGTGATTTTTACGTTAGTGACGTGAATATCACTTGGGAAAAGGCAATATTTCTTGTAGTGTGATAGGTTATGCAACGCTTGTCAAAAAGGAAAACAAACCAAAGTAACTTTCATATCCAAAAATGTGGTGTCCACAACAAGGCCACTACAATTGTTACATATGGATCTTTTTGGTCCATCAAGAACAAAAAGCTTCGGAGGTAATGTTTTCGCTTTAGTAATTGTATATGATTATTCTAGATTTTGTTGGACTTACTTTTTAATGCAGAAAAGTGATGCTTTTAAAGCATTTAAGAAGTTTGCAAAACAAATTCAAAATGAAAAGGCGCTAACAATTGTCTCCATAAGAAGCGATCACAATGGAGAATTTCAAAACACCGCATTTGACGAATTTTGTGAAGAACATGGAATTTCACACAATTTCTCGTCACCAAGAACTCCACAGCAAAATGGTGTCGTGGAAAGAAAGAATCGATCATTGGTGGAACTTGCAAGAATAATGTTAAGTGACTCAAATCTTCCTAAGTATTTTTGGGCAGATGTGGTGAGTACGACATGTTTTGTAAGTAACCAGGTTAATATTAGACCAATTCTCAAGAAAACACCCTAGGAAATTTTTAAAGGGAGAAAGCCAAATATTTCCTACATTCACATATTCGGATGTAAGTGTTTTGTCTTGAATAACGACAAAGACAACCTTGGTAAGTTTGATGAAAAATCAGATGAAGGTATATTTCTTGGTTATTCCCTTTCTATTAAAGCTTTTAGAATTTACAATAAAAGAACATTAACTATTGAAGAGTCTATGCATGTCAAATTTGATGAATCTAACCTCTCCAAGGAGGATATTGTGTTTTGTGATAATGATGATGAATTTGTAGAAACTCCCGAAGAAGATACTTCTGAAAATATTATTAAAGAACAAGATAGACCTGCTCAACAAGATTCCAATGTCAACGATCTACCAAAAGAATGGAGAACTCATAGAGATCATCCTATCGACAAAGTGATCGGAGACATAAGTCAAGGTGTTTCTACAAGATTAAATCTCAAAGATGCATGCTTAAACATGGCATTCGTATCTCAAATAGAACCTTCCAAAGTTGGTAAAGCTCTTGAAGATGATCAATGGATTATTGCTATGCAAGAGGAATTAAACTAATTCGAGAGGAATCAAGTTTGGGAACTTGTTCCTAAACCAAAGGATAAACATATCATCGGAACAAGATGGGTATTTAAGAACAAACTTGATGAAAATGGAATAATTGTTCGAAACAAAGCAGGATTGGTGGCTCAAGGGTACAATCAAGAGGAAGGAATTGAATTTGAGGAAACTTTCACTCCGGTTGCAAGGTTAGAAGCCATTCGTCTATTACTTGCTTATGAATGTTCAACGAATTTTTCAACATTTTCAAATGGACGTCAAAAGCGCCTTCTTGAACGGATACATCAATGAAGAAGTCTATGTCAAAAAACCTCTGGGCTTTGAAGACTTCAAGTATCCTTCACATGTATACAAATTGAAGAAAGCTCTATATGGTTTAAAGCAAGCACCAAGGGCATGGTATAATCGTCTAAGTAGTTTCTTATGCGAAAAAGGATTTGAAAAGGGCAAGGTAGATAAGACTTTATTCATCAAAAAGATAAAGGATAATACCTTACTTGTTCAAGTATATGTGGACGACATCATCTTCGGTTCAACAAACAAGGAACTATGTGACGAATTTGCTTCAATGATGCAAGGCGAGTTCGAAATGTCTATGATAGGAAAGATGAACTATTTCCTTGGATTACAAATCAAGCAATTAAAAGATGGAATATTTATCAACCAATCAAAGTATTGCAAAGAGTTGTTAAAAAGATTTGATATGAATGAATGCAAAGCTATGTCAACACCAATGGGATCCGGAACCTACGTCGATCAAGATGAATCGGGAAAATCAATTGATATTATAAAGTATCGAGGTATGATTAGTTCTTTATTATATTTGACGGCAAGTCGTCCTGACATAATGTTTAGTGTTTATTTATGTGCTCGCTTCCAAGCAAATTCAAAGGAGTCACATCTCACGGCAGCCAAAAGAATCATGAAATATCTGAAGGGAACTTCGAACGTCGGCTTATGGTATCCGAAAGGTAGTATTTGTACTTTAGTTGGTTATTCTGACGCGGATTATGCAGGCTGTAAAACTGATCGAAAAAGCACAAGTGGAACCTGTCACATCCTTGGAAACGCACTAGTTTCGTGGTTGTGTATGAAACAAGCTTGTGTTACACTTAGTACGGCTGAAGCAGAATACATAGCGGCAGGAAGTTGTTCTGCACAAAACCTTTGGCTGAAGCAACAATTAAGCGACTACGGAATTGATCTTGGATGCATTCCTCTCTGATGCGAAAACACAAGTGCGATTAACATCACAAAAAATCCGGTCATGCACTCAAGAACCAAGCACATCGACATTCGGCATCATTTCCTTCGTGATCACGTGCTTAAAGAAGATGTCGAAGTGACCTTTATGGATACGCATAACCAACTCGCCGACATATTCACAAAGCCACTCGCAAAATAACCATTCTTCAAGATTCGACGAGAACTCGGAATTCTCGATGAAGGTGACATCTAAACTTTTCATAAATTAATGTGTGTAGTTGCTATGTTTTCAAACTTTTTTTCCTATTGTTTTAAGCATTTTTCTGAAATTTCGCATGTGTTAACCGATTAACCCCCAGGGTTAACCGATTAACACTGTTAGTTTTTCAATTCTGATTTAAATTTTTAAATGTGTTAACTGATTAACCCCCACAGTTAACCGATTAACACTGTGTGTTTTCCAAAAATGAGAAACGAAAAATTGGTCAAATTTTGGTTAAATGTATTTTAAGTGCCTATTATGTGTGATGCATGTGTATTTTAAATATCTTAACCACTATCCTTGGAGACATCTTCTTCTTGTTGACTCAAAGTAATTACACTCTTCCATCTTCTACCTAATCATAATTCTCACTTAATACCCACTTCATCTCAACACAAACCCTAAAACTCCAGAAGAATCTCCAACCATCAGAAACTCACAAACCCTCAATGGCTCCCAACAACAAAGGAAAAGATAAGCTACCGGAAAGCAGTTCTGCAATTGATGAAGACCTTGCTCCCATGGAATCAACAAAGAAGCACATAATGGATTTCAAAGTCCGGGTTCGTCAACTTTTTTCGGTAAAATATGTCAATCTTAGAGCTTTTCCAGAACCCTCTTTTGATTTTTCGGCATTATTGAAATATCAAAGGATTGATAACTTTGTTACTGATAACGGAAAGTGCTATCCGAATTTAGTCAAATCTTTTATGAACAAATTGTCAATCCGCTTCAATGAGAATGACCAGCATATGTTAGTCACTATTGTTCGTGATTTTGAGTTGAATGAAGATTTATCACAAATTGCTGCATCTCTCAAAATCCCGCACACAGGATTTTTTTCTCCGAAAAGGTGTAAATCATGTGGATGGTCTGTGGGAAAACTACAAAAAAATGGAATATTATTATCGTATCTGCAGATTTTCAAGAGAAGCTATTATTGCGAGTCAAAGGACTGCTCGCACACTATGTTACGTCAAGAATCTAACTGTCAATGATCGGATGCTGCATTACATTATTTGTTATATCCTGATTCCGAAATATTCAAATCATTCTCAGATAAATGATTTGGAGATGCAGTTGATGTTTGCTATCAAGAATAAGATTAAAGTCAATTGGATTCTAACCATGACGCACCATCTTCAGCAACAACTCACCTTGTCCACTAGGCTTCCATATGCACGGCTAATCTCAAGAATTCTTGAGTTAACTAATTTGGACTTGAATCGAGAACCATCAATCACCTTGAAAGCAACTTCAAATGAGATCAATCAGATTACAATTGTCAAGAATACCGGCATTGTCAAAGATACCGACGGAACATACAAATACACCGACGAAGGGTCTTCCGCTTCAAACCTTTCCTATACCATTCCGTAAAGAGGCATCACCAATGAGTTTCTCTACATCACCATGATGAATCAACATAGAGAAACCATGAACCTACATCGAGAAACCACTCGGGCGATTAATTCCCTCTGTAACCTCGTGCTCAACTCTCAAAACTCCAACACCGGATACAATGAAGATGAGAATAAAGATGAGGATAGTAGTGAAGAAGAAGAAGATCACAATGAGGATATGTCGGATGATGATATTTGAAAAACACTTGCTTCTGTTTTTATATTATTATTATTGCTTTCTAGATTATGTTTAAGTTTAACTTTTAGTTTCACATTCGTATTTGTAATCGTACAATGCTTGTTTCGTTTTCATTTCGTTCTATCAAGATATGTCTTATATGTTAAGTGTTTGTGATTATGTTTTTTATGTATTGTTGTTTGGTATTATATTTCATTGCTCATCTTCCTTTTTGCTAATGACAAAGGGGGAGAAGGATTGGTCTCTAACATTTCCCTGTGTAGAAATATTGTATCTCTCTTATATCTAAGGGGGAGAAGGATTGTATCTCTCTTGTATTTAGGGATATCTCTCTAATTAGGGGGAGAAATGAAGAGAAACAAGTATCAAAGCAGAATTTTCAAAGGATCGGTTGTCATCATCAAAAAGGGGGAGATTGTAGAAGCAAGCTTCAAGGCCTTTATGTTTTGATGAAGACAAACTAGTAAAAGCTTGGTATGCAAGATACTTATACTGTACACCCGTAAGGGTATATATCGAAGATTAAACCAGAAGCACCTTTCTTCTGAATTCTTCGCTAAAAGTAAGAGACGCAAGCAATTCAAAGAACATTAAGATCAAGGAAAGTACCATCGCGTATGAATTTATGGATCAAAGCTTCGTCTACAAGCTACAAGTAGTAATGATGATTCAAAGGAACGGTATAACATTTTTACTTTAGAAAAGTTATACAAGTGTTCTTAAAAATCATTTTTATTGCACAATTATCCCAACACTGTCAAAACATTTTTTAAAATACTCATTCTATTTAAAATTAAGTATTTTCAGAAAAACCTTTAGTGTTAATCGATTAACACTTATGGTTAACCGATTAACACATTTCTAAATTATGTATTTTTGGATTTTACAACAGTGTTAACCGATTTACCATATGGTTTAACCGATTAACACATATAAATTTCAAATATTTTGAACGTTGTAAAGGTGTTAACCGATTAACCCTTTTGGTTAACCGATTAACACTGTAACAACAAGCAAAAATGGCAGTTGTTCATGGAAAATTACATTGTTTAAAATTCTTCTTACTGGCTATTTTTGCTGTTACAAAATCACACCTGTTTGGAAAGGTTTTTCACTCATAAATTTATTGCTATTTCAAAATTAAAAACAACCTTCTTGAAACAAAATTACCAAAATTACTCACTTTCTAAAAAATCTGAATTTTCATTCTAAGTGTTCAAAAACACCAATTTTTGAAAGAAGTCATTGATTAAATTTTCACACTCTCACTGCTGTCTTTCACAAAGAACACTTGTGTATCTTATCTGATTATAATTTGTTTTGAGAAGAAGATCAACCTTGCATATTGATAAACAACTTTCCATCAAATATTTTCTCAAGAACATTTTTGTGTTTTACCTTGTTGTCCAGGATTGTTGGAAACAAGTGAAGTGTATTGAAGAGGATTGTTCTTCAACACTTGGAATTACCTACAGGTTTAGATAGTAAGCATCACAATTGTGTGATTAGGCTTTTCAATTATTCTGAACTATAGTGAAATTCTCTTTCGAGTCGAAAGGGGAGTGGAGTACCTTCGAAGTGTGAAGGGAACCACTATAAATCTTCTTGTGTCTCTTTTTCTTTCCTGCCTTTACTTTCCTTCATTAACTAATAACCGAAAAAGAACCAAGGAACCATACAAGATTGCAAGTAAAATTTTAAGATCCTAATTCACCCCCCCTCCCCCTCTTAGGCGCAATTACTACTTACAATGCGTTGATTAGCCTCAAAGACTGATAATGACCTATCAGAGTCTTCATGATTATTGCGTTGACTGACTTCAGAGTCTGAGAACTTCAGAGGAAGTTGTCCTCCTCTAGAGTCTGAGTCATTAGAGTCTAGATCTTAGGTTCTGATCCTTCTGAATCTGAGTCTTTAGAGACTGACTTACTTCAGAGTCTGGTCTTTAGAATTTGTCCTCCTTCAGAGTCTAAATCTTCAGAGTCTGGTTCTCAAGTTCTTATCCTTTATATTTTGGATCTTTTAACTTCTTTTTAGATGTTTATATTTGGTATCAGTGCTAACTTTATATCACAAATTTTAGTCTATAGTCCTGCACACTTGAACATATATTAGTGTATCCAATTATTTTTTAATGGAAAAATATTTTTTTTATTATATATTAAATTATTAAAATGTTTTTAAGAAATTTTTTCTAACCATATTATAACATGTTATTTTTATAATTATTTTTAACATTGGTTTAACATAGTCTTGGAGTTGTGTGTGGGTGGGGGTGGGGGGAGGGGGAGGGGTTGGAGATCACATGATGAAGTAAACTCTACCATACTTAGGTGTTACACAATAATGATATTTAACAACATATAATAGTACTTTTTAGGTGAATGGCATTTGTAGTATGTTTAGGAACCTCAAAACTCTTGATTGAGGTTCTTAGCACCAGTTTAATTTTTCTAGCCAAAAAATATGTGTAAACTATTTGCTTGGCGGGTGATGATAAATGAGATCAAGCATAAGATAAATCTTTACACCACCATCAACAATGCTAGCAAAACACCAAAAAATTTAAACCAGTTTATCTTAAATGAGTCTTGCATCCATGTAGAACTAGTTAAACCAATCCATATTATTGAATCTCTAAGTAGAATCAAAAGTCATTCTTAGATAGATTAGTAAATATCAACTCTCATTCCTCTACAACAGCGAGATCTCCGTATGAGTCGGGCATGGCGAGTTTAATGTAAATGAAATGGAAAGCATCGTTATAAACTCACACTTCAAAGTGGAAGATCTCGGAGTCAAACTTAAGAAACAACGAACCTAACATATTACAAAATCTATAAGTTTAATCGTAATTTTGATCTTTTATTTTATTTTTTATTTTTCAGTTCTCAATTTTAAAAATCAACTTATTGGTCCCTCAATTTCATTTTTTTAGAATTTTAATCCCCTACCAATTTGCGACCAATTTAAATGATGTGTCACTACACATTTACACAAATTAGTTACAGATCATATTTTTAATATTTATAATTATATTTATAATTAATAAGAACTTAATAATATTGAAAATATCATAATAAATTAAATAGATCAGACCCCTAACCACTAACATGTGAATAATCAGTTGCATTTTCATATTTTCATTCCTTAGTTGTGCCTCTTATCATCTTCTCTTCCAGCTGCGTTTTCAAATTCCTTCATCTTCTTTATTTAATTATGCTTCTTTGTTTTCTTCTTCCTTGTTTATTTTATCCATGACTGATTCAAATTTCTCTTTTTCTATTAGGAACTAGTTTGATCTAAGAAGAAGAGGGGACAAATATTGGTGTAACATTTATCACCATGGATGACATAATGGTCTAACGAGAATTTCGAAAGAATTTTTAATGTTTATGGTCATTTTAAGGCGATGAGGAAGAAAGGATGAAACTATTTTAAAATGGTTTGATGATGAGATGAGAAATCACTCAAATAAGTTTATCTATCGTTGAAAGACAATAATTATGAGATTATGCAGATTATGGGTGACAAAAAAATGAAGAATCGTTGAAAATGAAGAGTAAATTTGTGGATTATTTTGTGGGTTTTTCATGGGTGTATCATTATTTGAAAAATATGTTTTGAAGCAATGTAATGTGTTGTTGTTTGTAATGTAAATGAAATAATAAAGGGAAATTGTATTAGCTTTAGCATAACTTGTATTCATGTTTGGGAAAATCTTTGCATAACCTGTTATTTTTAAAATGGTCATGTTAATTTAACATTTGTATTACCTATTAATTTAAAATTTTCATAATAGAATTTTTACATGATTTTTGCATAACCAACTAATTTGAAAATGACATAACAAAACTTTTGCATGACCTATTAATTTAATACATTACAAAATCATGTTTGACGTAACATAACATTTGCAACTTTGGCAACTTAAGCAGGTATGGCATAATAGAACCAAGTATTTAAACCATAATAGAAACTTGTTTGCATAAAATGATCAATATTCAACAAAAGCAAAACTTGTTTCTTACACATAATAACATTAAGTTAACATATACTGCTATAGAAAATACCTATCAAACGGTAGAAAAAGAGATACCGTCACGTTGGACCAACCGTTGTGAGGTAAGGTTTGATTGTATGTATGATACCTTCCACCATGGTCGTGCGACCGTGATCATAACTATGTAACACGTAAACTACTCCAATAGTTACTTTAATCAAATGAGTGACAGAGATGTTAGGGTTTCGTTTTGAGAGAGATGAGTGAAAGAGATGTTAGGGTTTTGTTTTGAGAGAGATGACTATTATGTATTGGAGAGAGAGATAATTTCACTTATATATCAATAAGTAGCACCATTCACTACGGTTGACAATATGAACCGTGATGAAATGATTGAAACTTACACCACGGTTGATTATAAAAATCGTGGTGATATACAAGGTCAATCCTATTATGTCATGATAAATGAAAAATTATTGGTGTTGGATTCGGATCATTTCACTTCAAGTACATTTCACTACAGTTTGTACCTATGACCGTTGTAAAATGTCCTTTAGTAAATACAAAAAAAAAGTGCCTAAAAAAGAACTATTACCACGATTAACAAGAAAATTATTGTAAAATTAGTATTACAAATAGTTTATTTTGTAGTAGTGATAGTAGCAAAGTATTGAAAAAAAATCTCATACTTAAGTTATTATATAGTTGCTACATATTAAGAGAAAAAAAACTATAATTGAGTTATTATAATAGTAGCGTCATATTCAAAATCATTCAAACTTTAGCTATTACATAGTAGCGTCATATTAAAAAAAACTCATATTTGAACTATTTGATAGTAGTAACATATAAATAAATAAAAAAGCTTAAACTGATATGATAGGCATTATAGTTGTTAGTTTAGAGTTGATTCTGTTTCTGTGATCCTCTTTCTATAATTGTATGTCCAACATCATTCTTTGGCTCCATACTTTTTTTCTTTTTTATTGCCCCTTTAAGAGTTTCTCACTTAGCAGCTTTCTTCTCTTTATAGTTTTTTTGTAATGTCTCGTATTTCCACATTATTTGCACATGGTTGTTTGAATATTTCTGAATAAATTGCTTATGTTTCTCAACTCTTCATTTAACTTGATATGAATCTTCTTTGGATGACTAATAGCTCTTCTCATTACGGGAGAATTTATTGTTTTAGCTTTAGCACTACAAAAAACGTGTCTGTATTATGGGGAGTTTTTAGGCAAATTGGCGGGGTTTTGACCTCCGTAAATGTTTTTACGAGTTATGAAAACTGCCACTTATACGATTTTCGTAGTTTATTTGCGGGAGTTTTAAGCGGTCGTCGATATACTGAGTAGAATAAATTGGGATTAGAATAACAATAACCAGTGATAAGTCGGAATTTGAATCAATAGATTATCCGCTTTAGTTTATTCGGAATCAATTACTTTTTATCGTTACTTTAATCGAAACCTAAACCCCCCCTCTTTGTTATGAATTGAATACCTTAAAACTAAGTATAAACAGTTTCTTAATGATCAAGAAACACACAAGGGTTAGGGTTAATAAAGAAGAAAACAACAAGGAATGGTTATTAAACTGCTATTCTTTCCTTTCTCTTAGAACAAGATTACAAGTATACAAGAATAATAAAATAACCTCTCTCTCTTGAAATTAGGATTTTATCTTCCTATTTTTCTTTATGACAAGATTGAGAAACTAGCATCCTATTTATAAGAAAAATAGCACACTGACCTAATGGGTTTTTTAACAATTACCCATTACAAGCTAACTTAGGGTACAAGCTAACTTAAACAATTGAGGTTACAAGCAAGGCCCAATTAAAAATGCTAACAATCCTAGTAATATTGACTAATGCATGTTAGAACAGACATTGACTACAACATGCATTACTCGCAAACAGACTTCGACCACACTAGAGTTCGATCCAACATCTCACAAATTTCCACCTTGGATCTAACTCTATAACATCAAGAAACTAGCTTTCTTCATGCAGCTTTATTAACTGCATAGAGTGGAAAAACTTGCAACTGGGTAACGTCTTGGTGATCATATCAACATCATTATGATCTGTCGAAACCTTTAGCACTTGGACTTCTCCACGCTCGATTACCCCTCTGACGAAATGCAGCCTCACATCAATGTGCTTGGTTCGCTCATTATAGGCTGCATTTTTCGACAAGTGTATTGCACTTTGACTATCACATTTAACAGTGATGACTCAACCTTGAAGTTTTAGCTCTTTGCAAAACCTTCAATCCACAATGTTTCCTTCACAGCTTCAGTTAGGGCAATATACTCCGCTTCAGTGGTTGATAAGGCAACGACCTTCAGAAGTGTTGCTTTCCAACTGATTGATGTTCCAAACATAGTGAACACATATCCAGAGATAGATTTTCTGGAATCCATACAGCCTGCATAATCAGAGTCGAATATCTTTCGATTGTTGCTTTACTATCTTCACTCAAGGCTCCACCATAAATTAGGACTTTATTCAAAGACCCATTTATGTACCTTAAAGTCCACTTCAATGCTTGCTAGTGAGCCTTTCCAGGATTCGCCATGTACCTGCTTACAAGACTTACTGCATATGTTATGTCGGGTCTAGTACAAACCATAGCATACATCAAAGAAACTACTATGTTAGCATACAGAATGCTATTCATAGAAGTTCTTTCAACATCAGTGATGGGACACTGATCTATACTCAGCTTAAATTGAGGATTTGTCGGAGTCACAACAGGCTTTGAATTCGACATACCAAACTTTTTGAGAACCTTCTGTAGGTATGCCTCTTGGGATAAGCATAATTTCGACTGCTTTTTGTCTCTTCGGATGTCAATCTCAAGAATCCTGGACGCAGCTCCAGATCCTTCATGTAGAACTCTTAATTGAGTTCAGTCTTCACCCTCATTACCTCTTCGACATTGTTGTTTGCTATTAGAATATCATCCACATAGAGAAACAAAATAACAAATGAATTACCCGGTCAAAATCTGAAGTAAACACAGTGGTCGAACTGACTTCTGATGAAACTTATGCGTGCCATGAACTTGTCGAATCTCCTATTCCACTGTCGAGGAGATTGTTTCAGTCCATATAAAGATCTATTCAGTTTGCACACATAATATTCCTTCCCCCTTTCGACATACCCTTTAGGTTGCCTCATCAGGATTGTTTCATCTAGATCACCGTACAAGAACGCAATTTTCACATCCATCTGTTCCAGTTCAAGGTCGAACTGAGCCACCATGGCAAGCAACATTCGAATGGATATATGTTTCACAACAGGAGAGAACACATTATTAAAGTCGATACCTTCTTTCTGAGTGAACCCCCTAGCAACCAATCTTTCCTTCTATCTCTTCGACGCCACTCCTTTGATTCCTTCCTTAACTTTGAAAATCCATTTACAGCTGACTAACCTAGCTCCAGCAGGTTTCTTGATCAGTTCCCAGGTGTTGTTATCATGATGAGATTTCATCTCATCATCCATGGCCTTCAGCCATTCAGTATGTTTTCGACTCCTCATAACTTCCTTATAGTCTCTAGGTTCTTCTTCTAGAACCTCACTTGCAGAGATTAAGGCATAAGCTATAAGATCTGCATACCCAAGTATCTGAGGTGGCTTGATGGCTCTCCTCGACCTGTCTCTTGCTAGCAGGTAGTCCTTATCAGTCTCCCCATCTTCGACAACATCTTCTGTGTCTTCTTTGACTTCATTTGGGGTACGCAATTCAGCATCAACATGTTCCACCTCAACAAGAATCCCTCTTTGTTCCAGCTCTTCGTCAGCATCATCAGTTTTCTTGAAAGCCATCTCTGCTTCATTGAAAACTACATCTCGACTGGTGACACACCTCATGTGACCTGGCTCTAGGCACCATAGCCTATAAGCTTTGACTCCTTCAGGGTATCCCATGAACATGCATTTTCAGAGCTCTAGGTTCAACCTTGTCTTGCCTAATATAAGCATAGGCCACACATCCAAATACTCTTAGTCTGTCGAGACTAGGAGGATGTCCCGACCAAACTTCTTCAGGTGTCTTCATTCCCAAGGAAGTGTAGGGACATCTATTTATAAGGTAAGCTGTTGTCGAAACAACTTCTGCCCAAAACACCTTCTTCAATCCAAAACTAACCAACATGCATCTAACCCTTTCAAGGATTGTTTGATTGAATCTCTCAGCTAATACATTTTGTTGAGGAGTACCTACTACAGTCTTATGCCTTGCAATCCCAGACTCAACACAGTAATTGTCGAATGCTTTGTTGCAGAATTCAAGGCCATTGTCGGTTCTCAATCTCTTAACCTTTCTGCCAGTTTGAGTTTCGACCAGAATCTTCCAACTTTTGAAATTCTCATAAGTTTCATCCTTCGTCTTCTAAATGAATACCCATAGCTTTCTGGAATAATCATCAACGAAGGATAGAAAATACCTTGCACATGGGTGTGAAGGATTCCTTGCAGAACCCCAAAGATCAGCATGAATGTAATCCAGGGATCCATGTGTTCTTTGCTTGCCTTTGTTAAACTTCGCCCTACAGGATTTACCAAATACACAAGATTCATAAAATTCCAACTTTTCGACCTTGTCACCTCCTAGCAGGTTCTGCTTCCCCAATTCGACCAGGCCTCTTTTGCTGACATGGCCTAATCTCATTTGCCATAATTTTGTCTTCGACACAGGTTTCGTGGATGTAACATTTGTCGAAACACTTACAACCTCAGCCTCAAGGGTATACAAGCCTTGTTTCTTCACGGCTCTCAAGATTTCCTTCGACCCCTTCATGACTCTTAGGATACTTTTATCTCCTTGAAAGACGTATCTTTTTCTGTCGAATTCACCAAGAGAAATCAAATTTCTCTTCAAGTCAGGTATGTACTTGACTTCAATCAATAACCTTATTGACTCATCATGGAGCTTGAATCTCACAGATCCAATACCTGCAATTTTGCAAGATTTGTTGTTTCCCAACAACACAGATCCATATTCTTAATCACATAGCTCCTTGAATAATTCTTTGTTTGGAGTCATGTGCCAAGTGCAACCTGAATTCATAATCCACTCTTTTCTCGAGTCGCCACTTGAAACCACAAGAACATCAGATGAGTCAAAGTCATCTTGAACAATGGTTGCGTTGCCATTACCTCCATGTACTTTCAGGCGTTCAGGGAACACCTTTCTTATCTGACCCTTCGACTTACAGTGATAACATCGAATACTAGATGTTTCGCCACTTTAAGACTTCTGTTGACTTTTACCTTTCTTCTTGTCGAACTTACCATCCTTTCGCAAGAATTTTCCCTTAACGGCCAAACCTTCACCCACCATTGAAGGTTTATGCTCCTTTCGTTCGTTCAAGTCCTTAGAATACAAGGATGATTGAAATTCTTCAAAGGTGAGGGACTCCCTTCCATACAAGAGGATTTCTTTGAAGTGAGCATGTGTTCTAGGCAATGCACACAACAGCAACAGTGCTTGACCTTCATCGTCGATCTTCACATCAATATTTTCAAGATCAAGAACCAGCTTGTTGAACATATCCAACTGCTCAGCCAACACTTTGTCTTCACTCATCTTGAATAAATATAAAGCTTGCTTTAGGTAGAGTCGATTCACCAAAGATTTGGTCATGTACAACCTTTCAAGTTTCACCCATAATCCCGATGTTGTAGTCTCCACTGATACCTGTCGAAGAACCTTATCACCAAGGCTCAATAATATTACACTTTGGGCTTTCTCGATCGTGCTCGTCTTTTCTTTTGCCGTTAACGTAGCGTCCATGGCTGCCTCACCCTTCAACGCTTCAAAACAACCCTGTTGAACCAGTAGGGCTTTCATCTTCAAGCGCCACAGACCGAAGTCGTTCATTCCGGTGAACTTTTCCATCTCATACTTCGTTGAAGGCATCTTCTCCATGCTCAACGCACCAATTTTTTGTGAATCAGATACCTTAAAACTAAGTATAAATAGTTTCTTAATGATCAAGAAACACACAAGGGTTAGGGTTATTAAAGAAGAAAACAACAAGGATTAGTTATTAAACTGCTATTCTTTCCTTTCTCTTAGAACAAGATTACAAGTATACAAGAATAACAAAATAACCTCTCACTCTTGAAATTAGGATTTTATCTTCCTATTTTTCCTTATGACAAGATTGAGAAACTAGCATCCTATTTATAAGAAAAATAGCACACTAACCTAAATGGCTTTTTAAATATTACCCATTACAAGCTAACTTAGGGTACAAGCTAACTTAAAAAATTGGGCTTACAAGCAAGGCCCAATTCAACATTCTAACAACCCTAGCAATATTGACTAATGCATGTTAGAACAGACTTCGACTAGAACACGCATTACTTGCGAACAGACTTCGACCACCCTAGAGTTCAATCCAACATCTCACAAATATCCACCTTGGATCTAACTCTAAAACATCAAGAAATTAGATTTCTTCATGCAGCTTTATTAACTGCATACAGTGGAAAAACATGCAACTGGGCAACGTCTTGGTGATCATATCAGCAGCATTATGATCTGTCGAAACCTTTAGCAATTGGACTTCTCCATGCTCAATTACCCCTCTGACAAAATGCAGCCTCACAACAATGTGCTTGGTTCACTCATGATAGGTTGAATTCTTCGATTGGTGTATTGCACTTTAACTATCACATTTAACAGTGATAACTCGATCTTGAAGTTTTAGCTCCTTTGCAAAACCTTCAAGCCACAATGCTTCCTTCACAGCTTCAGTTAGGGCAATATACTCCGCTTCAGTGGTTGATAAGGCAATGACCTTCTGAAGTGTTGCTTTCCAACTGATTACTGTCCCAAACATAGTGAACACATATCCAGAGATAGATTTTCTGGAATCCATACAACCTGCATAATCAGAGTCGACATATCCTTCGATTGCTGCTTTACTATCTTCACCTAAGGCTCCACCATAAATTAGGACTCTATTCAGAGACCCATTTATGTACCTTAAAATCCACTTCAATGCTTACTAGTGAGCCTTTCCAGGATTCTCCATGTACCTGCTTATAAGACTTACTGCATTTGCTATGTCGGGTCTAGTACAGACCATATCTAACATCAAAGAACCTACTATGTTAGCATATGGAATGCTATTCATATAAGTGCTTTCAACATCAGTGCTGGGACACTATTCTATACTCAGCTTGAATTGAGGGTTTGTCGGAGTCGCAATAGGCTTTGAATTCGACATACCAAACTTTTCGAGAACCTTCTGTAGGTATGTCTCTTGAGATAAGCATAATTTTGACTGCTTTTTATCTCTCCGGATGTCAATCTCAAGAATCCTGGACGCAACTCCCAGATCCTTCATGTCGAACTCTTTATTGAGTTTAGCCTTCACCCTCATTACCTCTTCGAAATTGTTGCTTTCTATTAGAATATCATCCACATAGAGCAACAAAATAACAAATGAATTACCCGGTCGAAATCTGAAGTATACACAGTGGTCGAACTGACTTTTGATGAAACTTATACATTCCATGAACTTTGAAATTCTGGTATCAGACATTAGATGTCGAAGGTGATGTTTACGAAACATATATCTATTCAAGCATCAATAAGAACAAGGATAAACAAATAACATTTGTAAAGAGATACAAGCAATTGCTAACCCAGTTTAGTGAAAACACGCCTACGTCTGGGGGCTACCAAGCCAGGAAGGAAATCCACTAAGTAGAATTAGTTTGAAGATATACAGTAGACTCTCTCTAATTTACCATCTTCTCACTTAATCTCTACCCTTACAATTTCTACCTAGGACACACCTAGATAAGAGACACCTCTCACTCCTCCTCGATCACAGCAGTGATAATAATAACAAATAAGAATACTTTAGAAGACACTCTTTAAAGACACAACTTGATCTTACTTAAAATCTTCAATCAATTAGAATACACTCTTTCTTACAAGCTTTGAGTGAAAAAATTACAATGCAAAACTTAGTCCGATTCACACATTGAGACAATGAGTGAATGGCTCACAAATTACTGAAACACACGAAATCTAAACCTTACAAAAATGCACACACTTTAATCTTAGCTTCTCTGATCTCAAAGCTAGGGTTTGCACATCCTTAAATAGCAATACTGAATGGGCTTGGGCTGTGGCAAAAGTAACAGCAGATTTGAGAAAAGATCAATCTTCACAAATTGTTGCAAAGAAACAGATTTGATTTGTTTTAATCAGATCCAATCAAATCTTTCTTCAAATCTCTAATTAAATCTCAAATATAATCTTCTGAGATTATCTCCACAAGATCCTCAAAAGTGAATCCAAAACGCCTTTGCGTAATACCAACAACCTTGCAGATTTACTCCAGATCAGTGCAACAGGTTTGCATGCAAGAAATAAACAAGCCAACACATTCATACAGAATGTTTTGTTCATAGGCGTCTGGACATCATGCATGACATCATGAGAATTCCTGCTACATCATACAAAGCTACATGCAGAACCTTAAAAACAGATGTCATGACATCCTGTAGGATATCATGTGGTTACACCTAGTTTTACCAAAATGCCTGCCAATCAGGAACTAACAAACTCCCCCTTTGGCAAATTTTGGCTAAAATACAGATAGATCACAAGAATTTTAAAACCAACACAGAGCACAGCACAACAGAACAAAACAGCAAGGAATAACATATGAATAAAACTCCCCCTCAACAAATGCAAGGGCACAAACAGGCAACAACCCAATGCACACAAACCATACATGCAAGCAACAACCCAAGCACTCAAACAAAACAACTTCAACAATCAGCAACCTGTAGGACAAAAACTCATAAACATCCCAAGCAAAACCAACCAGCAGCAAACATCATCTTCCATCAGCTACACACCTGCCACAACTATATACCAAACAATATACATACCAAGCATCTCCCCCTTTTTAGCCATAAATTTAAGGACAAAGCTAAGAGATAGAAAAATATAACATAATGTCAGAATCAAGATGAGTTAGGGGCATAGAGGCCCAATATTACAACCCAAAAGCACCTGAAGTGCAAAAACAAAGTTCTTTCTGCCTATGCAGACAAACCAAAGAACCTAAAAACAAACAACTAGCAAACCAAGCAACTTAATCTTCATCATCAGACTCAGAACTTGCAACAACATCTTCTGTATCAACTGGCACATATTATCCTCTAATTCCTTCCCATATCCAACCTCATCATCTTTTTCACTGGTATCATCAGCATTATCTTCACTTTCAAGGCACTGAATTAAAGATTCCAACTTAATTTTTCTGGTCGTAGCAGCACTAATTGTATCCCTTAGTTCCCTGCAGGTTTCCTTCAACTCTGAAATTATCCTTGCCCTTGAAGTAGAGGCTTTTTCAGCAGATGTCAAGACAATGTCAGGGACATGTCTTCCGACAAATAGCTTATAATGAAGGGACAATACAGATTCCCTCTTGCAAGCAACATCATTAGTATTAAGAATACCAGGGTGTTGATTCAGAATAATTTCACAAATGAGGGACGGAAAAGGAATAGGCAACTTTATGGCACTAGTGGTAGCATGCTAAACGATTTGATCAAAAATGTATAAGCCAAAATCAAAATCAGTCTTAGTACCTATAGCATAGATAAATCTGCCAAGTCCAACAGAGATGGTAGAGGTGTGATTGGTGGGAACCTAGTTTGCAGCACCAATCCTGTGAAGGATTGTATATTTTACATTGAGTTGACAAGCTAAGAGCTTACCTTTTGAAGACCAGGCTTTGATTTGGTCAGCAGTGATGATTTGCACACTTGGTTATCAGAGGCAGTCATCTCCTCTTTACCATCATTCGATCGTCCCAGAAATCTATTGATCACCAAAGAAGAAAATTTCACACATTGCCCCCTAACAAACATCTTCATGTAGTCCTTGCTATTCCTATCTGTAATGGAGTCAGGAATATTCACGATAAACTCTTTCACTAGCCCATCATAGCACTTGGAAAAGCCAGTGATAGTTTTGAGTAAGCCAACCTCAGTGATTAAATTCATGACTTCCTTGATGTCCAGTGCATCTTTGCCTAGCTCCCTTTCAAGAGCAATCCTACGCTAGTACACATATCTCCACTTTGTCACACTGATGATGGAGTGGAAAGAAACATTGTCAAGAGGTGCAGCAGGCACAGGTCTTGGGGTCTTCTTATTAGTAGATTTTTTTTCACAGGGGTAATGTCAGGGACATCCTTTCCAACATCATTATCTGAGTCAGTGTTTTCTAACCTGACCTTTCTCTTTTTGGTAGTAGGAGTAACCTTGCTTCAAGCCTTAGGGGGTCCAACAGGGGTTTTCTTCTTCTAGCTTTTGGAAGGGGATTCCTCAAGCACATCCTTTCTTTTTCTTGTCTTCAGTCTCTTAGCAATTCCTAGGGCAACATTTTTGATAAGTTCATCATCAGAGGGCACTTCTTCAACATCTACTACATTGTCAGAGATATTGATCTTTTCTTTAGTTGAAACATCATCCCTACCAACATTCAGACCTGCAGCATCATCTTCATTCACATCATGAAGCATATAACTAGCAAGCTTCTCCAAGTTCTCAGTGTTAGGATTGTCATCAGTAGAGGGTTTTTCAGCATCCTTTCCTAGGTTAGCATCAGAATAGGAGATGGATCTATGCGAGAAAGAGGGGTGGAAATACCATGCACATTATGACCCCCATAGAGAATCTTAGTGACAAGTTCCCTAATCTATTTATCAACATAAGCAGTACCTTCTTTGTTCTTCATTCTTGTAATGTTGTCAACAGCAGTTCCAGAAGTGTTGTCTTTGGAAGTTTGAGTTGCATGTGTAGGAGTGGTCTTGGGGGTTTCTTTTTCATGGCTGGGAATCATGGACAGTGGAGCCACGTCAAGGACATATTCGAATAAGATGTTCATGGGGTGAGCATCAGATTGGGAAGTATTTGAGGAAGTAGCATCATGCTTGGGAGACATCTTGAGAGAGAAACAGTTTAGAGGAGAATGGAAATAGGTTTCAATATGGTGAATAGGCAGAGAGTGGAAGGCAGTCTGAAATGTAGTGGAGGTGAGGGAGTTGAAGGGGCAGTTGGAGGGAAAAGTTTGAGTGGGATAGCGTGTTTGAGTAGACAAGGGCATGATATGCATTACAAAGGGATGTTGGAACATCTCTATTTTAGGAAACAAACATCTTTTAAGAGAAAAAAATCCCTCTTAGAAGTAATTGCTATAAATTCTCATAAGTACAAATCCCTAACTTTCCTCTTAAAATCTTAAACTGATTTGTATCCGAGGCTTTGGTAAGAATATCAGCCAACTGATTTTCTATAGTGACATACTCAAGGGTAACGATTTTACTTTCAACAAGCTCCCTAATAAAATGATGTTGAATATCAATATGTTTTGTTCTGCTATGTTAAATAGGATTCTTGGAGATATTTATAGCACTCATATTATCATAGTATAATGTCATGACATCTTGTGTGACATTATACTCTGTAAGCATCTGCTTCATCCACACAAGTTGAGAGCAGCTACTTCCAACAGCTATGTATTCTGCTTCTATAGTAGACAGGGATACACAATTTTGTTTCTTGATAAACCATGAGATGAGGTTGTTTCCTAAAAAGAAACAACCTCCAGATGTGCTCTTCCTGTCATCAGCACTTCTAGCCCAATCTGCATCATAATATCTAGACAGCACACACCCAGATCCATGAGTGTACAACATCCCATATTCACTTGTCCCATTGATATACTTCAAAATTCTCTTGACTTGATTAATGTGACTAATCTTGGGTTCAGCTTGATATCTAGCACAAACTCCCATAGCAAAAGCAATGTCAGGCCTGCTTGCTGTAAGATATAACAAGCTCCCTATCATGCTTCTGTACAGACTTTGATCCACATTAACTCCTTTTTCATCTTTTGACAATTTTAGATGGGTAGGTGCAGGAGTTCTTTTGTGGCTGGCATTTTCCATTCCAAACTTCTTAACAATGTTCTTAGCATACTTACTATGAGATATAAATATGGATTCTTCCATCTGTTTGACTTGTAGCCCAAGAAAATAAGTTGATTCCCCAACAAGGCTCATTTCAAATTCAGATTGCATTTGCTGCACAAAATGTTGAACCATCTCATCTGACATCCCACCAAAGACAATGTCATCAACATAGATTTGAGCAATCATAAGTTTTCCCTCTTCTTCCTTGATAAACAAAGTCTTATCTATGCCACCTTTTCTATATCCATTATCAACAAGAAACTCTGTTAGTCTTTCATACCATGCTCTAGGAGCTTGCTTCAAACCATACAGATCTTTCTTCAACTTAAAAACATGATTAGGAAAGGTTGGATCAATAAATCCCTTAGGATGTTCCACATAAACTTCTTAATTTAGGTAACCATTTAAAAAGGAGCTTTTAACATCCATTTGAAGCAACTTGATTTTCAGAATGCAAGCAACTCCCAGAAGGAGTCTGATGGATTCAAGTCTAGCTACAGGATCAAAAGTTTCATCAAAATCAACCCCTTCAATCTGTGTGTATCCTTGAGCAACCAAACTTGCTTTGTTCCTAGTAACCACTCCCTTTTCATCAGATTTATTCTTGTAAACCCATTTGGTTCCAATCACATTTGTACCTTCAGGCCTTGGCACAAGGTCTCAAACTTCATTCCTCTTAAATTCACCCAACTCCTCTTGTATGGCATTTATCCAGAATTCATCAGTTAAAGCCTCCTTGATGTTTTTAGGTTCAATCTTGGACACAAAGCAAGAGCTTGAGACAATTTCTCTAGATCTAGTGGTTACCCCTTTATTTGGATCACCTATTATGAGATCCATAGGATGGTCTTTCTGGACTCTGGTGGATGGTCCTTTGTTAACAGGTTCAGATTCAGTGATGGTAGGGTTAGAATCATTGTTTTTGTCTTCAGACTCAATTGAGATATCAAAGGATGTTCCAGCATCTTCCGGGACATCAATCTCTATAACAACATTGATAGATTTCATCATGGTCTTAGTTCTGGAGTTGAACAATTTATAGGCTCTGCTGTTGATAGAGTAGCCCAAGAATATACCTTCGTCACTCTTAGGTTCCATCTTTCTTTTATAATCACGATCTGAATGTATGTAGCACTTGATTCCAAACAAATGGAAGTATTTGACAGCAGGCTTTCTTCCTTTCCAAATTTCATATCGTGTGGTCATTGTTCTATTCTTTCTTTCTACAACTCCATTTTGTTGAGGAGTAATAGGAGAAGAGAATTCCTGGCTAATTCCTTCAGAAGAGCAGAATTCAGCAAACTTTTGATTTTCAAATTCCTTCCCATGATCACTCTTGATTCTGACAACTTTGCTTTCCTTTTCTCTTTGAATTTTCTGATACAAGTCTTGAAACACATCAAATACCTCATATTTTTCTCTTACAAAATTCACCAAGGTGTATCTAGAAAAATGATCCACTACAACATAAGCATACTTCTTTCCACCAAGACTCTCCACCTGCATAGGTCCCATTAAGTCCATGTGAAGAAGTTTCAATACTTTAGAGGTAGTGAGATGTTGGATCTTCTGGTGTGACATCCTAGTCTGTTTTCCTATTTGACATTCACCACATATTTTCCCTTCTTCAATCTTCAGCTTAGGAATTCCTCTGACATCTTCCATAGATATGATTTTCTTCATTCCTTTCAGATGAAGATGACCAAGTTTCTGGTGCCATAGTTTTACTTCATCTTCTTTGGAAAGAGCACATTTGGAGTCCTGAGAGACCCATAGATAGCAGTTGTCCTTGGATCTGACTCCCTTCATGATTATCTCTCCCTTTTCATTAGTCACCAAGCATTCAAGTTTAGTGAAGTTGACATTGAAACCCTGATCACACAGTTGACTAATGCTAATCAAGTTAGCAGTTAATCCTTTGACAAGAAGAACATTGTCAATATCAGGTGTTCCTGAGCAGTTTAGTTTTCCAACTCCCTTAATTTTACCTTTGACTCCATCTCCAAAGGTCACATAGCTGGTTGAGTGAGGTTTGATGTCAACTAGCAGATTTCTGATCCCTGTCATGTGTCTTGAGCACCCACTATCAAAGTACCAATCTTCCTTAGTAGATATTTTTAGGGACATATGAGCTATGAAGCAAGCATTAGCATTTTTAGGAACCCATTGCTTTGTAGCATAATCCTTTTGAACCCATTGTTTTCTAGAGGACTGAATGTTGTGATCAAGTCTTGCTTGAGGTATAGAATTTGGATATCCATGCAGTCTGAAACAAAAAGGCTTTATATGACCAAAACAACCACAATGATGACACCTCCATCTCTGGAATCTTCTTGGTTGGCTGGGTTGTTTTCTGTCGTGATGTTGAGACATTTGATGGAACATCTTCTGCTTGGATCCAGAAGGCTTGTGCTGAGGAGTGGGATTATTGTCTGTATGAGCTTTCTTCTCTTCATTAAATCCTAACCATGTTTTGTATCCCATCCTTCTTCCAAATTGAAGAATCTCTTCCAAGGTTTTGGTACCACTGTTCATCATTCTAACAGACTTTCCCATTTGATCAAGTTGGGAAGTCAGTTGATCAACTTCCTCATTTAACTTAGTGATAGTTCTAAACTGTTCAACAACTTCATCATTCAACTCCTTGATAACTCTTATGTGTTCCTACTTTTCAGTCTTCAGTTTGATGATGCGTTTTTTTTTTGTTTTTCACCTTATTGGCATACCTCTTCACTTCTCAGGCACATCTCTGTGTAGGAAGCTGCAAGTTTTTCAAATTTTAATTTATTTCCACTAGAGTCTTCATCAGAATAGTATCTTCCAGTCAAAGTAGTTACATGTTTGGCTGATTCTTCTTCAATATCACTTTCAGAATCTTCATCAGTCCAAGAAACAGCTAGACCCTTCTTTTGTTTCTTGAGATAGGTTGGGCATTCAGATCTGATGTGACCAAAACCTTCACACCCATGGCATTGTATCCATTTACTATTTGTGGGTTTTTCTTCGGCTATGATTCTTCTTCCTGCATCATTGAACCTATTGATGTCCTGTGAGATGTTCTTATATTAGGCCTTGTCTTCATATCCATTCTTTTTATAACCTTGTTGAATTGTCTTCCAAGAAGTACTATGGCATTTAATAAGCTTTCATTTGTGTCTTCATCTGATTCATCCTCTCTACTTTCAGTATTTGACACAAAGGCTATGTTTTTCTTCTTGTCAGCTTTGTCACTTATTCCTACTTCAAAGGTTAAAAGAGACCCAATGAGTTCATCAACTCTCATCTTGCAGATGTCTTGTGCTTCCTCTATAGCAGTTACTTTCATGTCAAATCTCTTGGGAAGAGATCTGAGAATTTTTCTTACCAGCTTTTCTTCTGTCATCTTTTCTCCTAGGGAACTTGAAGCATTGGCTATTTCAACAATATTCATATGAAAGTCATGTATGCTTTCATCATTTTTCATCCTTAGGTTTTCAAACTTAGTAGTCAGCAGTTGAAGTCTGGACATCTTTGTTAGAACACAGATTGATGTTCAATATATCTCATTGTTTTGATGATAACATTAATGAAATTTTGTATAGAGATTTTATATACTCTAATTTTGTTCAAGTGTTTATTTGTTTCAGATATCAAAATTAATATTATTCTGGAAGCAAGAACGCCTCTGAACACCACAGAACGAAAAAGCTCTGAGCGTCAGAAGTAACACATCAGAAGACTCTGATCTGCTACAATGACTCTGAGCGAAGCTAAGAAGAGCTTGAGCAAAGAACATACGTAAAGCTTCAGAAGACTCTGGAAGTACTCAACGCTGCAAGTACAGAAGTTTTGATAAGCAAGTATGCTCTGATAAGGATTTCACGCTTAAAGCACTTTGCTGCAAACTCTGATAGAGAAACTCTGATTGAGTTAACTCTGATCTGAACAACTAGGAACATCATCAGAAGTTCTGATGCAAGACGTTCCAAAGTTGTTGAAGAAGATGCTGTTCAAATAAAGATCCGTTGGCATATTCTTTGTCATTTTCCAAACGGCTCTTTCCCCATTCGTGCATGACACAAGATTTCAGAAAAAAAAGGATGTGTCAGAACATTCCTCTTCTGAGAAAGGAAAAGTCAATAGAAGACAAAAAGAATAGAATGCACAGATTGCACAGTCTTTGAGAAATGGATTTCAAAGTACTATAAAAGCAAGTATTAGCATCACTTCAAAGGTTGACGAAACCATTGACAAATTATTCAAAGCGCTCATTCAAATATTCTTCAAGCTAGAATAGTTTTCATTTCCGTTCTCTAACTTGTGTAAAAATCACTGTTGTGATATAGCTTTTTAGAAGAACATCTTAAACACAATTTGTTAGTTTATCTTTTGTAAAAGATTTCCTTAAGAAGACCAAGTTGTGGTCAGGATTTCTTGAGAAGACTAAGACAATTGTCTTAGTGGTTTACACTGTAATCAAGTTTGATATAGTGGATTAAGTCCTTGTTGAGAAAGGCAAATCACCTTGGTAGGGTGGACTGGATTAGTTTGAGTTCAAACGAACCAGGATAAAAATACTGTGTTATTTTTCTATCATCTTAATTGTTTTAAAACCCTTATTCAACCCCCCCTTCTAAGTGTTTTTCTCACCTTCAGTTGGCATCAGAGCTCCGGTTCTGTAAGTGCTCTCACTTAACCGTGATAGAAAAAGATCCTGTTGGGAAAAACTCTTAGTCTATTGTTCTTGATTCATCATGGCTACTGAAGCTTCAACTTCAACTTCATACAACAACAAATACGATGATAGAGACAGAATCAACACCAAACCTCCCAAAGTTTCTTTCTAGGCTATGACGCTGACTTATGGGATTTGGTTACTGATGGTTATACTCATCCTACAAATGATGAAGGAAAAAAGGTTGACAGAAAGTCTGTGTCTGATCAACAGAAGAAGGAGTTTAAAAACCATCACAAGGCAAGAACCATTCTATTAAATGCAATATCTCATACTAAGTATGAGAAAATAACAAACAGAGATACTGCATTTGATATGTTTGAATCTCTAAAAATGACGCATGAAGGAAACTCCCAAGTAAAGGAGACAAAAGCCTTGGCGCTCATTCAGAAATACGAGGCCTTCAAGATGGAGGAATCTGAATCTATAAAAGCTATGTTCTCAAGGTTTCAGATTCTAACTGCTGGTCTGAAGGTTCTGGACAAAGGTTACTCTACTACTGATCACGTCAAGAAGATAATCAGAAGATTTCTAACAAGGTGGAGACCTATGGTGACAGCCCTGAAGCTTGCAAAGGATCTAAATAAGATCACTCTGGAGGAACTGATCAGTTCCTTAAGGAGTCATGAGATTGAGCTAGAAGAAGACGAACCTCAGAAGAAAGGTAAGTCTGTTGCACTAAAATCTAACAAATCTGCTAAAGCTTTGCAGGTTATTGAAGAAAGCTCTGAAGAATCTTCCTCTGAATAAGATGAACTATCTTTGCTGTCCAGAAGGATAAACCACCTCTGGAAGCACAAACAAAAGAAGTTCAGAAACTTCAAGAGATCTGATCAGCGTGGCGAATCTTCTGGACATAAGAAATCTGGAAAGAAAGATGTAGTGTGCTACGAGTTCAAGGAGCCTGGCCACTATAAAAATGAATGTCCCAAACTTCTGAAGGAGAAACCCAGAAAGAAATTTGAAAAGAAGAAGAAAGTGCTAATGGCCACGTGGGATGATTCAAATGCCTCTGAATCTTCATCAGAATCAGAAGATGAAGGTGCTAATGTAGCACTGATGGCTGATGTGGAGGACCACGAAGAAAGTTTATCTAAAATTCTTGAAAGCTACAGCAAGATCAAACTCAAATACAAGAAGCTTCAAAGTTGTCTTGCATCTGAGAATGATCAGCTGAGATCAGAAGTTGCTGAGCTTAAAGCAAACAATCATAAAATGAAAAATGATTTAGAAAAAGCTCAGAAATCTGACTCAGATCCTATATCATGCTCTAAAAACATTTTAGAAGAGTATGATTATAGCTTTCAGAAGTTTCTGGCCAGAGGCCTAGATAGAAGCAAGATGGCTTCAATGATCTATGGCATAAGCAGAAACAACAGAAATGGAATTGGATATGATTCCCCCTCTGGGAAGGATTCAAATCCAAAACCTGTTGATAAACTAATCATTAAGTATTCTCCTCTGTATACTCACTTAAAATATGGTCATTTAAATGATATTAAACACACATGTTCTGATCAGAACAAACCTGTGTTTAATAAACCAAAATTCCATCAGAACAAGGATGCTTTTAAGGGAAAGAAATTCAGAAAGAATTTCAAACCTACTAACCCCAGAGGACCCAAGAAAATATGGGTACCTAAGGACAAAATGATTTTTGTTGCAGACATCCTTAGCAGCAAAGTTGAAACATCAATCGTGGTACATGGACTCTGGCTGCTCGCGTCACATGACGAGAAGAAGGTCTATGTTCCAAAGCCTGGAACTTAGATTTGGAGGTGACGTGAAGTTTGGAGGGAACCAAAAGGGAAAAATAATAGGCTCTAGAACTATTGGTAATGGTAACCTTCCTTCCATATCTAATGTCTTACTTGTTGAAGGATTAACACATAATCTATTGTCCATAAGTCAATCAAGTGACAATGGTTACGACATAATCTTCAATCAAAAATGTTGTAAAGCTATGAGTCAAAAATATGGTTCAATCCTCTTTGATGGAAAAAGGAAGAACAACATTTACAAAATCAATCTTTCAGAACTTAAAGTTCAGAATGTAAAATGCCTTCTGTCTGTTAACGATGAGCAATGGGTCTGGCACAAAAGATTGGGTCATATTAGTATGAGACATATATCTCAGATTAATAAGCTCAATCTGGTCAGAGGACTTCCTCAGTTGAAGGTCAACTCAGATGCTTTTTGTGAAGCATGTCAGAAAGGAAAATTTTCAAAATCTTCTTTCAAAACAAAAAATGTTGTTTCAACCTCTAGACCATTAGAGCTGCTTCATATTGATCTGTTTGGACCAGTGAAAACTGCATCCATCAGAGGCAAGAAGTATAGATTAGTCATAGTTGATGACTACAGCAGATGGACATGGGTAAAATTCCTGAAACACAAGGATGAGTCACATTTTGAATTCATTGACTTCTGCAAACAAGTCCAAAACGAAAAAGAATTTAAAATTGTTAAAGTTAGAAGTGATCACGGTGGAGAGTTTGAAAACAAATACTTTGAAATTTTTTTTAAAGAAAATGGCATTGCACATGATTTTTCTTGTCCTAGGACTCCTCAACAGAATGGAGTTGTAGAAAGGAAAAATAGAACATTGCAAGAAATGGCCAGAACCATGATCAACGAGACTAACATGGCAAAACATTTTTGGGCAGAAGCAGTGAATACAGCTTGTTATATTCAGAACAGAGTGTCTGTAAGACCTCTTCTGGAGAAGACTCCCTATAAATTGTGGAGGAATAGAAAGCCCAACATTTCTTATTTCCATCCTTTTGGATGTGTATGTTTTATGTTGAATACTAAGGAAAATATGAACAAGTTTGATTCTAAAGCTCAGAAGTGTTTCATGCTTTTGATTCTGAGACACAGATTGTAGAGGAATCAATTCATCTTAGATTTGATGATAAGCTTGACAATCAAAAGCCAAAGCAGCTTGAAATTTCTGCAGATAGAGAAGTCCTTCTCATAGACTCTGAAGAATCAGAGGCAGATAAAGCTTAAGCAAAAGCACCAGAAGCAACGTCAGATGCTACTCCTTTGACTGCTTAGATGGATAGCTTGACAATTTCTGAAGAACCAAATGTTAAAAGATCATCCAGAATCAAAGCCTCTCATCCAGAGGAAATGATAATTGGAAAGAAGGATGATCCTATCAGAACAAGGTCATTTCTCAGATCTTCTGGAACATCACTATTTGGTTTGGTGTCTATCATTGAACCTACTTTTGTGGATGAGGCTCTGAACGATAATGATTGGATACTTGCTATGCAAGAAGAGCTTAATCAATTCACCAAAAAAGACGTCTGGGATTTGGTTCCAAGACCAAATGGTTTCAACAACATTAGAACTAAATGGGTCTTCAGAAACAAGTTGAACGAGCAAGGAGAAGTTATCAGAAACAAGGCTAGGCTGGTTGCTCAAGGATACAGTCAGCAAGAAGGTATAGATTACACAGAGACTTATGCTCCTATGGCAAGGTTAGAATCTATTCGCTTGCTTATTTCTTTTGCTGCACAGAATAACATCACTCAATATCAGATGGATGTTAAAAATGCTTTCTTAAATGGTTTCATAGAAGAGGAAGTTTATGTTCATCAACCTCCTAGTTTTGAAATTGAAAAATTTCCAGAACACGTTTTCAAACTTAAGAAATCACTCTATGGCTTAAAACAAGCTCCCAAAGCTTGGTATAAGAGGTTGAGTAATTTCCTTCTGGAAAATAAGTTTGTCAGAGGAAAAGTTGACACTACTCTCTTCCATAAATCAATTAAGAAAAACATTTTAGTCTGTCAGATTTATGTTGATGATATTATATTTGGAACTACCAATATTACGCTTGGAAAGGAGTTTGCTCAATCTATGCAGGAAGAATTCGAGATGAGCATGATGGGAGAACTCAGATTCTTTCTAGGAATTCAAGTGAATCAGACTCCAGAAGGTACCTACATACATCAGACAAAGTATGTAAAGGAACTTCTGAAGAAATTCAACATGTCAGAAAGCAAGGTAGCAAAGACTCCAATGCATCCTACAAGCACACTAGGTAAAGAAGAGGTAAGTAAATAGGTAGATCAGAAGCTCTACAGAGAAGATCTGATGAATACAGATTGGTTGGATTTTGTGATGCTGACTATGCTGGAGACAGAATAGAGCGTAAGAGTACTTCTGGAAGCTGTCAGTTTCTGGGAAGTCATATGATCTCTTGGTTTAGCAAGAAGCAACCCACAATAGCGCTATCAACAACAGAAGCAGAATACATTGCTGTTGCTGGTTGTAGCACACAGATGCTCTGGATGAAGAGTACACTAGAAGACTATCAGATTCATGAGAGTAACATTTCTATTTTCTGTGATAATACTTCTTCTATTTGCCTTTCTAAGAATCCTATTATACATTCTAAGGCAAAGCACATAGAAATTAAGCATCATTTTATCAGAGACTATGTTCAGAAGGGAATTATTAGTTTGAACTTTGTTGATACAGACCATCAATGGGCTGATATCTTCACAAAACCCCTTGCTGAAGATAGGTTTAAGTTTATTCTGAAGAATATTAGTATGGATTTTTGTCCAGAATAAAACTATTATTCCAAAGACAATTTATTCTGATGAAATATGAATAATGTCTATTTTCTGAAGTATTTATTCTGATTATTTCTTTTGGTACATTATTTTTTTTAAACTCTGAACTAACAAGTCTCAGAAGATCTGAGCGTTGGTTAACGTTTCTTATTCTTAAGAGATTCAGAGGCACATCAACATCAAACACGTGTCACTTGGTATCTGAAAAGGTGGAGTGTATTCAATGAGACGCCGTTCTGAGGTACTGTTTGAAATCATTATTCTTTTTTATGTGACTTTTTGAATTAAATTAAATGAATTAATTGCTGATCGTGTGAATGTGTGCCCTAATTTTCGCCTCTATAAATGCCACAACACAACACTTTCTCACACTTTTCACTCTCTCACACCGTGTATGCATTTCTGTTTGCTCCATTGTTTCTTCATCTCCTCCAAACCTAAAACCCAAAGAAGCATTTGTTATCTCACTTCTTCAACAATGGCAACCTCATCTTCAACCTCTCAACAGTTTGAATCAACAATGGTTGTTGTTTCTTCTTCTGAAATGGGTTCTACTCCGTTCACAGCTCCTGAAAGAACTCTCCTCACACCAGTTGTTCAACTGGAAGTTCTATGTGAGTTTTTGATAGATTTTGAAAGTATTGCTGAAAATGGATTTGATCTACATCCAACTGTGTCATCACAAGGATGGACAAAATACTTTGACAGACTGGTTGGTCCAGTTTACCCGTGCTTGGTCAAAGAATTTTGGATTCATACAAGAGTTTTCCCCAAATTCATCATGTCTTCAGTTCTGGGTAAAGAAATCATTATCACGGAAGATCTGATTTGCAAGCTGATAGGATATCAAGAATTAGATGGTGTCACTTATCTGCCAGCAAATCATGTGGATATGGATGAGGTATACAGTGAAGTGTCTACTTCTGGGGAAGCCTCAAGCATGATAAAGGATCTGAAAGTTCAATACAAGATCTGAGCTAAGATCTTCTTAGGTTGCATTCATCACAGAAAGTCTACAAATTCTCCTGATTACATCAACTCTGATCAGATGTACTTCATGTATTGTCTGGGAAAAGGCATCAAGGTGGATCTGCCTTACTTGCTTTTCACTCATCTGTGGACTCATGTGAAGCAATCTAGAGAAGAAATCAGAACCAAGCACCAAAAGATGAGAAATTGGATACCTATGGGACGACTCATCTCAGATATTCTGACTGAGAATGGCTTAGTTGGTCATCTGACAGAAGCTGGTATGAAAGAAGAAGTAGCTTCAGTTGTTGGAAAACCTCTGAATGGAAAAAGTCTGCAGAGGATGAGGATTGTAGAAGAACTTACTTCTGCACCAGATCAGATCAACTCTGAAGAAGTAAGCAAGAGAAGGATTCCTGTAGATGATTTCCCTCTTTTCTATGCTAATGAACCCAAGGAGATTATTCTAGCTTACATAGTAGAATGCTTAGCAGATGGAACTCCTATACCAGAACATCTGATTCAAAGAGCAGATGAACCTGGATTTGATTTTTATGGGGAGAGACAGAGGAAGAAAAGAAAGGTCTCAGAAGAAGGATCTTCTAAACCCAAGAGAAAAGCTTCTGGCGGAGCATCTTCTGCAAAGCCAAAGCGTGTCAAGAAACAGAAAGGTAACCCTGCTTCTGCTAGTTTAGATTCTATTTTAGAAACAGTAAAAGAAGTACTAGCATCTGAACCTCCTTTTTGTAGAAGCACATTTCAATCTCAAGGTTTTGATGATGTCAATAAAGACTCAAGCTCATTCCATGATTGCAAGCAAAAAGTCAAGCTTTCAATTGATCAAGATTCTTACACTATATACCCGTGGGGTATATGTACTGTGAAGCTGTTTGCACTATATATCCATGGGGGTATATACACTGAAGATAAAACCAGAAGCATATCAAGACTATGGAATATTGTCAAGCAATTCAAGAATCATGTGCAAATGTTCATTCAAGTTTCAAGATTTGGACTCAAGCTTCGGTATATCAGTTTTCACTCCTTTAATTGATATACAAGTGTTCAAATATTTTTAACATGATAACATATTGCATTTGCATGTTTTTAAAATAAGTTGAATTGGTATAAAACTTTAAACTCAAGCATTTTTCTGAGTTTTAACAGTGTTAACCGATTAACCATATGGGTTAATCGGTTAACGGCGTCAAATTTTGAATTCTCAGGGCCAACGTTCAAGTGTTAACCGATTAACCTATAGGGTTAACCGATTAACTTTGAACGAATTTTGAAAAATTGTTGCTGTTAAAATTCAAATGTTGTTTGAATATTATACCTTTTCATGTTTTGATTCTTAATCAATTATACCTTTTTGAAATGGTGTTTTGCTCTATAAATTCTGAAAATTTCAAATTGAAAAACACCTCCAATAATTTTCAAAATATTCATTGAATCAAATTCACTACTCTTCAAATATTTTCAAATATTTTCAAAAAGTGTTCATATTGTTCATACATTTCATATCCTAAATTTTGAACACTTGTGTTGATATTGAAGAGTGGATTTTGATCAAAAGGAGAAGATCAATCATTAGATTGATATTATCATTGTATCACTTTCAAAATTACAAAAAAAAATACAAAGTTATTTCTATTGTGACTTGTGATCCAGGATTGTTGGACACAAGGGGTAGTGTTTGCAAGAGGATTGTTCTTGCACACTAGTTGTTGATTAGTTGTTAGATTGTAGGCCTCACCAGTTGATGGTGTGATAGGTTGTACTTTCTAAAACTATATTGAAAATTCTCTTTCATGTGGAAAGGGGAGTGGAGTACCTTCGGATTGTGAAGGGAACCACTATAAATCTCCGTGTTCATTTTTATTTCTGCCTTCTGCTTTCATCACCAAGAACTTAAAGAAGAAAAATTCAAGAGGTTTGCAAAACCGGACAAAGTTTCTAAAGCCTAATTCACCCCCCCCCCCCTCTTAGGCATACTCTGAACTTACAATTGGCATCAGAGCAGGTTAAGGTAACCTGTTCCTAAAGATTCAGTATGGCTTCCGCTAGCACCAACCCGGTTTTCAAAGACGGTGGAAGTAGTAATAAACCACCACTGTTTTCTGGAGAGTATTTCGATTTTTGGAAAATCAGAATGAAGGCGCATCTTGAAGCCCAAGGAGAAGGTATATGGGAAGCAATCAAAGAAGGACCGCACAATCCAGTAAATGTGGTCAATGGCGTTGGAACCGCAAAGTTGAAAAGCACGTATGATGAAAATGATAAGAAAAAGATTCTTGATGAGAAGAAAGCAATCAACATACTCCAAATCGCTCTTAGTATGGACGAATTCTTTCGTGTATCACAGTGTATATCGGCAAAAGAAATTTGGGACACCTTGGTAGAAACGCATGAAGGAACTGCAGAAGTAAAAAGATCAAGGCTCAACACCTTAAGCCAAGAATATGAGATGTCCTGTATGCAGCCCAGTGAATCTATTGTTGCCTTACAAAAAAGATCCGTTCATCTAACAAATCACTTGATTGCTCTCGGGAAGACCTTCACCAATGATGATCTCAACCTAAAAGTCCTAAGATCTTTGACAAGAGAATGGCAACCAAAGGTGACCTCTATTTCGGAAAAGAAAAGTCTCTCAAAGATGACATCTGCATCTTTATTTGGCAAACTTCAAGAGCATGAATTGGAACTTGGAAGACCCGAGAAGCATGAAAGTCAAAAAAAGAAGTCCAAAGGGATTTCCTTGAAGATTGACACAAAGGATGACAAAGACGACGAGACTTCCGAAGATGAAAATTTCATGCTTCTTGTAAAGAAGCTTGGTAAGTTTTTTAATAATAATAAAAATTCCTCTTTTCCTAAAAAGAATAGAGATTTCAGGAAAAAGGATGCTTCCATATCGAACCAAGAAGTCACCTGCTACGAATGTGGGAAACAAGGTCACATAAAGCCGGATTGCCCGAAACTTGCAAAGAAAGGAGGATTCAAAGGCAAGAAGGATTTCAAAAATAAAAAGGCTTATGTTGCTTGGAACGATAACGAGATAAGTTCATCACCGGAGTCGGAAAGCGATGAATGTACAAATATGGCTCTTATGGCGTCACATCATTCCGATGAAGAAATTGATGAGGTGAGTAATGATTTTTCTATTTATGATAATGATGCACAAGAAGTCATAGATGAACTTCTAAAAGAATGCAAGACTTTGTGTAAAAGCATCTCATCCCAAAAGAAAAGAATTTCATTTTTAGAAGAACAAAATACTGCTTTTATAAAAAATATTGAAAATGAAAAACAAAACTTGGTGGATGAAAAACAAAGTCTTGTATGCAAAAATTGTGAATCCTTATCTTTTCAAATTGTTCAACTTAAAAGAGTTTTAGAAAGATACGAAAAAGGTCAAATTGGCTTGGAGGAAATTCTTAGGCACCAAAGATATTCTAATGATAAAAGTGGATTAGGATATTCTAAGTTTTCCAAACCAAGCACAAATGAAACCATTTTTGTGAAAGCAAGTGAACAAGTTGTTAAACAAAAGGCAAACAATTCTAAAAATATGCATCAAAGTCATAAAAAGAAAAGAATTGTGAAGAAAAAGAATTATGTTCCTAGATATAGAAGTCATTTCAACCTACTTGTTTTTATTGTGGAATCAAAGGCCATACACCTAATGCTTGCTATATACGCAACATTGGTGTTGCTAAAGGGCATTATGTGTGGGTTGAAAAGGGTACTAACTATCAAGGACCCAAAGCAATTTGGGTACCTAACACTACTTGATTTTGTGTTGTAGGTATGCTTGAAGACAACTTCTAATCAATGGTATCTTGATAGCGGTTGTTCTAAGCATATGACGGGAGACATAAACAAATTTTCAAGTCTATCATTAAAGGCCAAAGGGTATGTTACTTACGGTGATGATAATAAAGGAAAAATTCTTGGAGTTGGAACCGTTGGTGCACCTCCATGTACAATCATCGAAGACATTCTTTATGTGGAAGGCCTTAAACATAACCTACTTAGCATAAGTCAATTGTGTGACAAAGGGTTCCAAATCAGCTTCACAAAGGATGAATGTTTGATAGAACATGAAGTCACCCATGACATCTTGCTAAAAGGTAAAAGAGTTAATAATATTTTTATGATCTCTTTTGATGACTCTTCCTTGAAGGTAAAATGTCTTATGGCGAACAACAACGAGGCGTGACTTTGGCATAAAAGATATGCTCACATTCACATGGCGCATTTAAACAAGTTGATAAAGCATGATCTAGTTGTTGGTCTTCCGAAGATAAAATTCATCAAGGATAAGTTATGCGATGCATGTCAAAAGGAGAAACAGACCAAGACAACTTTCAAATCCAAGCAAGTGGTTTCTACATCAAGACCACTTCAATTGTTGCACATGGATCTTTTTGGTCCATCGAGAACAAAAAGCTTCGGAGGTAGCCTTTATGCTTTAGTTATTGTTGATGATTTCTCTCGATACACATGGACATTGTTTTTAGTGTAGAAAAATGATGCTTTCAAAGCATTCAAGAAGTATGCATAGCAAATTCAAAACAAGAAGTCACTAATCATAGCCTCCATAAGAAGCAACCATGGTGGAGAATTCCAAAATTCAGACTTTGAAGATTTTTGCGAAGAGCATGGAATTTCTCACAACTTTTCCGCACCAAGGACTCCTCAACAGAACGGTGTCGTAGAACGGAAGAATAGGTCACTGGTGGAGCTTGCTAGAACAATGCTTATCGACTCGAATCTTCCTAAATATTTCTGGGCAGAAGTGGTTAGCACGGCGTGTTTCATAAGCAACCGTGTCAATATTCGACCAATTCTCAAGAAAACTCTGTATGAGCTGTTCAAGGGTAGGAAACCAAACATAGCATTTTTCCACATATTCGGATGCAAATGTTTTTTTCTCAACAACAATAAGGACAATCTCGGTAAGTTTGATGAGAAGTCCGACGAAGGTATATTTCTTGGTTACTGTCTTTCCAGTAGAGCTTTTAGAATTTTTAATAAAAGAACTCTTACTATTGAAGAATACATTCATGTTTCTTTTGATGAGACTAACCCCTCGAAAGAGGATAATATTATTGTGGATGGTGATGATGATGATATAGTAGGTTCTTCATAACAACTAGAAGAGACTTCAAAGAATCAAGCAATACCACAAGAAGATGTCACTCAAATCATCGAAGAACATCAAGATCTTCCGAAGGAATGGCGAACGCATAAAGATCACCCGATAAATAAAGTTATTGGTGATATTAGCCAAGGTGTTGTAACTCGACTAAATCTTAAGGATGCTTGTCTCAACATGGCTTTTGTGTCTCAAATTGAACCAACCAAGATTGATGAAGCCTTAGGCGACGACCAATGGATTGTAGCAATGCAAGAAGAACTCAACCAATTCGAAAGAAATCAAGTTTGGAATCTCGTACCAAGACCTGACAACAAGCACATCATAGGAACGAGATGGGTGTTTAAGAACAAACTTGACGAGAATGGGATCATAGTTCGTAACAAAGCAAGATTGGTCGCACAAGGCTACAACCAGGAGGAAGGAATTGATTTTGATGAAACGTTCGCTCCGGTAGCAAGGTTAGAAGCAATTAGATTATTACTTGCTTACGCTTGTTCTATGAATTTTCAGTTGTTCCAGATGGATGTCAAAAGCGCTTTCCTGAATGGATACATCAATGAAGAAGTCTACATCAAACAACCTCCGGGTTTTGAAGACTTCAAGAATCCCTCGCATGTTTACAAACTGAAAAAGGCACTCTACGGACTGAAACAAGCACCAAGAGCATGGTATGACCGCCTTAGCAATTTCCTATATGAAAAGGGATTTACAAAAGGAAAGGTTGACAAGACGCTGTTCATAAAGAAGATTAAGGGTAACACCTTACTGGTTCAAGTCTATGTCGACGACATCATCTTCGGATCAACAAATAAAGAGCTTTGCGAAGAATTTTCACTTATGATGCAAGGAGAATTCGAGATGTCCATGATGGGAAAATTGAACTATTTTCTTGGACTACAAATCAAGCAAACAAAGGATGGCATATTCCTCAACCAATCCAAGTACTGCAAGGAATTGTTGAAGAAATTCGATATGGATAGTTGCAAGGTGATGTCCACTCCTATGGGATCCGGAACGTACGTTGATCAAGATGAATCTGGTACTCCAATTGATATTACAAAATATCGAGGATGTAAGACCGATAGAAAAAGCACGAGTGGTACGTGTCACATTCTCGGGAATGCACTAGTGTCATGGGCCTGCAAGAAGCAAGTGTGTGTGGCACTCAATACAGCCGAAGCGGAATATATTGCAGCAGGAAGTTGCTGTGCACAAATTTTATGGCTTAAGCAACAACTCCTCGATTACGGTGTAGATCTCGGTTGCATTCCTCTTCGATGTGATAATACAAGTGCCATCAATATTACAAGGAACTCGGTCATGCATTCAAGGACAAAACATATAGATATCAGGCACCACTTCCTTCGAGATCACGTACTGAATGGAGATGTAGATGTTACTTTCGTCGATACACACAATCAACTCGCCGACATCTTTACCAAACCGTTGGCGAAAGAACCGTTCTTCAAAATTCAACGAGAACTTGGGATTCTCGATGAAGGTGATATCTGATCTTTTCTCTGGTTTATGTATGCATAATGTATGTTTTCCAATGTTTGTGCATTCTGTTTTTAGCAATTTTCCAAAGTTCGCGTGTGTTAATCGATTAACCTATAGGGTTAATCGATTAAAACTATTAATTTTTCACTTCTGTCATTATTTTTTAATGTGTTAACCGATTAACCTATAGGGTTAACCGATTAACACTGATACTTTTATTTTTGGAAATTAATTTTTTAATGTGTTAACCGATTAACCTATATGGTTAATCGATTAACACTGTTAAAATTTTCAAAAAACATAAACGAAAAATTAATTAAAATTTTGGAAAATTAAGTGTGTTAAATGTGTTATTTATGTGTGGTTAATATTTTCTTGAACATCCAAATCACTATCCAAAGAATTCTTCTTCTTCTTCTTTGACTACACTTTTGGACTTCCAACCAACATTAAAACCCACTCACATAACACTACATATATATTGCCCCTTCTTTATCATCTCTCAAAACCTTAACTCCTTCAAGAATCCAAAACCCTCAAAATCTCCCAAACTTCATCCATGGCATCTTCTCACAAAGGCAAGGGAAAATTACCGGAATATGACTCTGCATCAGATGGAGACAGCATTGCTATGGAGACAACCAAGAAACGCCGGATGGATTTCAAGGTTCGTGTTCGTCATATTCTGCCGGTAAAGTATGTAAACCTTAAGGCTTTTCCTGCTTCATCCTTTGAGTTTTCTGCTCTGCTCAAATATCAGAAGATAGATAAGTTTGTCTCTGATTCTGGAAATTGTTATCATGATTTGGTTAAAGCATTTTTGAATAAGCTATCTGTGTATCTGAATGCTGACGATGAGCATATTATGAAAACCACTGTTCGAGATTGCTTCTTGAAAGAGAATCTGACAGATATTGCTACGAAGTTGAAAGTTCCATCCTCTGGCTACTTTCTCCGAAAAGGAGTTAACCACGTGGAAGGACCGTGGTCTAACTATGACAAAATGGAATACTATTATCAGATCTGCAGGTTTCCAAAGGAGAATGTTGTATCAAATCAACGAACGGCTCGCATGCTCTGTTATGCAAAAAATCTGACGGTTTCGGACCGGATGCTACACTACATAATCTGTTATGTGCTGATTCCGAAGGATTCGAATCATGCCCAGATCAATGATTTGGAAATGCAACTTCTTTTCACAATCAAAAACAAAATAAGGGTAAATTGGATTCTGACAATCATGTATCATCTTCAACAACAGCTTTCTTTGTCGACACGTCTTCCTTATGCCAGGCTGGTTTCAAGAATCCTTGAGTTGACAGATGTGGACCTTAACAGGGAACCATTCACCAAGATGAAATCAACAACCAATGAGATAAATGAGATCACCATTGTTAAGAACACTGGTATTATCAAAGACGTTGACGGCATTTATAAGTATGCAGGCGAAGGATCCGCCTCAAACCAAGCATATCCCGTTCCCGAAGGGGGTATTACAAATGAGTTTCTCTATACTACCATGATGACCCAACATCGAGAAACTATAAATTGTCACCGAGAAACCTCCAGGGCAATTGCTTCACTTTGCAACCTCATCCTTACCGCTCATCCTTCCAACCCCGGGACTGTTGAAGAAGAAGAGGCAGATGATGAAGGTAGTGAAAAAGAAGAAGCAGAAGACGTGGATATGTCCGATGAAGATGTTTAGAAAATATTTGTTTCTGTTGTTTTTATTGTTTTTCTTTTCGGATATTGTTTAAATTTTTAAGTTGTAACCGTACACTATTTGCTGCACTTTTATGTTTACTGCATTGTTTATTTCGATCAATTTTTGTTGTTCTTGATTATATGCTGTCATGTATGATATTGCGTATGTTTGGTTTTGAAAGCTCCTTCCTTTTTGTTAATGACAAAGGGGGAGAAGAGCTTGCTGTCTAATATCTCTCTGTGCAGAATTTTTTTGCCTCTGTTTAGATAGGGGGAGTTGCTGGACATAGGGGGAGAAACAAGAAGCAAGCCTAGATCGAACATCGTCAAAAGATATCGCACAAGACGCACTTGTTTGTCATCATCAAAAAGGGGGAGAATGTAGAAGCACATTTCAATCTCAAGGTTTTGATGATGTCAATAAAGACTCAAGCTCATTCCATGATTGCAAGCAAAAAGTCAAGCTTTCAATTGTTCAAGATTCTTACACTATATACCCGTGGGGGTATATGTACTATGAAGTTGTTTGCACTATATACCCGTGGGGGTATATACACTAAAGATAAAACCAGAAGCATATCAAGACTATGGAATGTTGTCAAGCAATTCAAGAATCATGTGCAAATGTTCATTCAAGTTTCAAGATTTGGACTCAAGCTTCGGTATATCAGTTTTCACTCCTTTAATTGATATACAAGTGTTCAAATATTTTTAACATGATAACATATTTCATTTGCATGTTTTTAAAATAAGTTGAATTGGTATAACACTTTAAACTCAAGCATTTTTCTGAGTTTTAACAGTGTTAACCGATTAACCATATGGGTTAATCGGTTAACGACCTCAAATTTTGAATTCTCAGGGCCAACGTTCAAGTGTTAACCAATTAACCTATAGGGTTAACCGATTAACACTGAACGAATTTTGAAAAATTGTTGCTGTTAAAATTCAAATGTTGTTTGAATATTATACCTTTTCATGTTTTGATTCTTAATCAATTATACCTTTTTGAAATGGTGTTTTGCTCATATAAATTCTAAAAATTTCAAATTGAAAAATACCTCCAATAATTTTCAAAATATTCATTGAATCAAATTCACTACTTTTCAAATATTTTCAAATATTTTCAAAAAGTGTTCATATTGTTCATACATTTCATATCCTGAATTTTGAACACTTGTGTTGATATTGAAGAGTGGATTTTGATCAAAAGGAGAAGATCAATCATTAGATTGATATTATCATTGTATCACTTTCAAAATTACAAAAAAAAAAATACAAAGTTATTTCTATTGTGACTTGTGATCCCGGATTGTTGGACACAAGGGGTAGTGTTTGCAAGAGGATTGTTCTTGCACACTAGTTGTTGATTAGTTGTTAGATTGTAGACCTCACCAGTTGATGGTGTGATAGGTTGTACTTTCTAAAACTATATTGAAAACTCTCTTTCATGTGGAAAGGGGAGTGGAGTACCTTCGGATTGTGAAGGGAACCACTATAAATCTCCGTGTTCATTTTTATTTCTGCCTTTACTGCTTTCATCACCAAGAACTTAAAGAAGAAAAATTCAAGAGGTTTGTAAAACCGGAAAAATTTCTAAAGCCTAATTCACCCCCCCCCCCCCTCTTAGGCATACTCCGAACTTACACATCTTATGAACCTATTCCCTCACCTTCTCCTCCTCACGACTCTGAACTTATTCCTTCTGAACTAGAAAAATCTCAACCACTTCCTTCTACACCTAAGCCACATAAAATTTCTGAACCTCAACAACCACAACCATCTGAACCACAATCTTCTGTACCATCCACACCTTCATTCAACATACATCAGAAAACTACCCCTGATAAAACCCCAACTTTTGTTCCTAAAACTTCTGAACCAACACCTTCTATAAACCAAACTTCTGAAATTCCCCCATCTGAAAAACAAACTTCTGAACAACAAACAGAAACCATTCCATCTGATCCTGAACCAATGATTCTTGATCTTCAACCTCTTATGACTGTCTATCCAGTTCCCTCTGGATCATCTGAATCTTCTGACTCTTCTGATTCCACTGATTCTGATATATCAGATGTCATTTCATTTCTTCTCAAATCTTTTGTTTCCATCCCATCTGACCTAGATAATGAAACTTTATCATCTGAACCAACCCCATCTGAACCTCAGTTTGCTAAATCTTCATTTGTCCTCACCCCTTCTTCATCATGCCCACCTGTTATCTATATCCCTTCTTTTTCCATCCCCTCAACTTCTGAAACCACCAAAACACCTTCATTAGAAGCCTATATGAAACCTAAACCTATGCTGGATGTTGGTACTTTATTTGCTGGTTTTGAAAAAGAATTAAACATGTGGTTATTGACTGTCAAGAAGGAATGCATGTCCAGTTTGAATCCTGATGATTCTGAGGCTATCTAGCAGAGATTCAGATCCAGATTTGACTCTGTAGCTTCCAATCTTCAAAAGATTTGCACTGACGATGCCAAGGTCAGATTTGCTGAGGTTGTTAGACAAACTCTTCTGAGAGTCAGCAAAAACCCAATCTTGCTTCTAGAAAACACACCTGCAAAGCACGTGTGTATTCCTTATGAAGTCTTGGTTGCTTCTGAGACTGTTGAAGTGGTTAGATCTGAAGTAGTAGCTCCAGAAGTTTCTACTCCTGCTTCTGAGACTCTTGACTCTGCTCAACCTACTGATATGATTGTTTATAATACTTCTGTATCCTTGGTTGTTCATGATGCTTCTGCTTCTGCATCTGCTCCTGAGTCATCTGAAGTGAAGAAAGAAGATGAAGATCTGCATGCTCAGATTGCTAAACTCAAGGCTAGCAACACTGAGATGAAATCTTGGATGGTTAAGCAAGAACAGAAAACTGAAGAAATCAAGACATGGATGGCGAAACAAGACGAATCCACATCTGAGATAACGAATCTTCTGAGGATGTTGGCTTCTCGTCCTTCTTAGTTTTCCTTGTTGTTTTCTGCACTTTTGTGTTAACTGTTTGCTTCTGTTCTTGGATATTGTTTCTGGATTATCTTGATTAATGCATTTGAATGTTATGTTTTTTCTGGATGAATTTATCTTCTGCTTTATTGTTTTTCTTCTGTTATCTTTTTTTCTGTCTTAAAGTTTTTCTCAAAGATTTTCTTTTTGATATGACAAAAAGGGGGAGAAAATGGTAATTTTGATAATTCACATAAACAGTTACCAAAGGCAACTCATACATGATAAATTTCAACTAATCATATTTTTGAGTGTTTTAGAGCTAATAATTCTCATCTGACAAAATTCTAAGAATTAACTCTGAACTAAAAGTCTGAGAATCTACAAGTTTCCTCTGAAGCTGAAAAGAATACATAAGCTAAAAGGAAAGTATTTTATCTTTTCAGAAGTATTAATTTCATGGGGAGATTAATATTCTCAAGGGGAGTGATATTTCTTTTCTATTTTAACAAAATTTCCCATAGTTTTTGTCATCATCAAAAAGGGGGAGATTGTTAGAACACAGATTGATGTTCAATATATCTCATTATTTTGATGATAACATTAATGAAATTTTGTATAGAGATTTTATATACGCTAATTTTGTTCAAGTGTTTATTTGTTTCAGATATCAAAATTAATATTATTCTGGAAGCAAGAACGCCTCTGAACACCACAGAACGGAAAAGCTCTGAGCGTCAGAAGCAACACATCATAAGACTCTGATCTGCTACAATGACTATGAGCGAAGCTAAGAAGAACTCGAGCAAAGAACATACGTAAAGCTTCAGAAGACTCTGGAAGTACTCAACGCTGCAAGTACAGAAGTTCTGATAAGCAAGTATGCTCTGATAAGGATTTCAAGCTTAAAGCACTTTGCTGCAAACTCTGATAGAGAAACTCTGATTGAGTTAACTCTGATTTGAACAACTAGGAACATCATCAGAAGTTCTGATGCAAGACGTTCCAAAGTTGTTGAAGAAGATGTTGTTCAAATAAAGATTCGTTGGCATATTCTTTGTCATTTTCCAAACGGCTCTTTCCCCATTCGTGTATTACATAGGATTTCAGACAAAAAGGATTTGTCAGAACATTCCTCTTCTGAGAAAGGAAAAGTCAATAGAAGACAAAAAGTACAGAATGCACAGATTGCACAGTCTTTGAGAAATGGATTTCAAAGTACTATAAAAGCAAGTATTAACGTCACTTCAAAGGTTGACGGAACCATTGACAAATTATTCAAAGCGCTCATTCAAATATTCTTCAAGCTAGAATAATTTTCATTTTCGTTCTCTAACTTGTGTAAAAATCACTGTTGTGATATAGCTTTTTAGAAGCACATCTTAAACACAATTTGTTAGTTTATCTTTTGTAAGAGATTTCCTTAAGAAGACCAAGTTGTGGTTTGAATTTCTTGAGAAGACTAAGATAGTTGTCTTAGTGGTTTACACTGTAATCAAGTTTGATATAGTGGATTAAGTCCTTGTTGAGAAAGGCAAATCACCTTGGTAGGGTGGACTGGATTAGTTTGAGTTCAAACGAACCAGGATAAAAATACTGTGTTATTTTTCTATCATCTTAATTGTTTTAAAAACCTTATTCAACCCCCCCTTATAAGTGTTTTTCTCACCTTCAATCTTTACCTTGGATGTGCCTTCATGAGTAGTTCTCAGTATCTCCCAGACTTCTTTAGCTACCTCACAGTTGTTAACCAATCTGAATATGTTCCTATCAATTCCATTGAACAAGGCATTCAAAGCTTTGAAGTTGCCCAGAGCTAATTCATTTTCTTCCTTTGTCCATTCTTCCTCAGGCTTCAAGTCAGATGTAGCCTTTCCATCTTTGTCAATAATCACAGGATGTTCCCATCCCTTTATGACAGCTTTCCAGGCCTTACTGTCCAGAGATTTCAAAAAAGCAACCATACGTGGTTTCCAATAGTCATAGTTATTCCCATCAAGAACAGGTGGTCTGTTCACAAATCCTCCTTCTTTGTCCATGGTACCAGATAGTATCGTCCCTAGATCTTACCCAGAACCAGAGCAGGATGCCTGCTTTGATACCAATTGAAATTCTGGTATCAGATATTAGATGTCGAAGGTGATTTTTACGACACAAATATCTGTTCAAGCATCAATAAGACCAAGGATAAACAAATAACAATTGTAAAGAGACACAAGCAATTGTTAACCCAGTTCGGTGAAAACACACCTACATCTAGGGGCTACCAAGCCAGGAAGGAAATCCACTAAGTAGAATTAGTTTGAAGATATACAGTAGACTCTCTCTAGTTTACCATCTTCTCACCTAATCTTTATCCTTGTAATTTCTACCTAGGGCACACCTAGATAAGAGACACCTCTCACTCCCCCTTAATCATAATAGTGAAAATAATAACAAATAAGAATACTTTAGAAGACACAACTTTATCTTACTTAAAAGCTTCAATCAAGTACAATACACTCTTGCTTACAAGCTTTGAGTGAACAAATTACATTGCAAAACTTAGTCCAATTCATACATTGACACAATGAGTGAATTGCTCACAAATTACTAAAACACACGAAAGCTAAACCTTACACAAATGCACACACTTTAATCCTAGCTTATCTGATCTCAAAGCTAGGGTTTGCACATCCTTAAATAGAAATACTGAACGGGCTTGGGTTGTGGCAAAAGTAACAGCAGATTTGAGAAGAGATCAATCTTCATAAATTGTAGCAAAGAAACAGATTTGATTTGTTTTAATCAGATCCAACCAAATCTTTCTTCAAATCTCTAATTAAATCTCAAAGATAATCTTCTGAGAATAGCTCCACACGATCCTCAAAAGTGAATCCAAAACACCTTTGTGTAATACCAACAACTTTGCAGATTTACTCCATATCAATGCAACAGGTTTGCACGCAAGAGATAAACAAACCAACACATTCATACAAAATGTTTTGTTCATAGGTGTCAGGACATCATGCATGACATCATGAGAAGTCCTGCTACAACATACAAAGCTACCTACAGAACCTTAACAACAAATGTCACGACATCCTGTAGGACATCTTGTGGTTACACCTAGTTTTACCAAAATGCCTGCCAATCAGGAACAAACAAACTTGTCGAATCTCCTATTCCATTGTCGAGGAGATTGTTTCAGTCCATATAAAGATCTATTTAGTTTGCACACATAAACTTCCTTACCCATTTCGACATACCCTTCAGGTTGCCTCATCAGGATTGTTTCATCTAGATCACCATACAAGAATGCAGTCTTCACATCCATCTGTTCCAGTTCAAGGTCAAACTGGGCCACCATAGCAAGCAACATTCGAATGGATTTGTGCTTCACAACAGGAGAGAACACATCATTGAACATGCATTTCAGAGCTCTAGCTTCGACCTTGTATTGCCTAATATGAGCATAGGCCACACATCCAAATACTCTTAGTCTGTCGAGACTAGGTGGATGTCCCGACCAAACTTCTTCAGGTGTCTTCATTCCCAAGGCAGTCGAGGGACATCTATTTATCAAGTAAGCTGCTCTCGAAACAACTTTCGCCTAAAACACCTTCTTCAATCCAGCACTAACCAACACGCATCTAACCCTTTCAAGGATTATTCGATTGAATCTCTCAGCTAAGACATTTTGTTCAGGAGTACCTACTACAGTCTTATGCCTTGAAATCCCAAACTCAACACAGTAACTGTCGAACGCTTCGTTGCATAATTCAAGGCTATTGTCGGTTCTCAACCTCTTAACCTTTCTGCCAGTTTGAGTTTCGACCAGAATCTTCTAACTTTTGAAATTCTCAAAAGTTTCATCCTTCGTCTTCTGAATGAATACCCATAGCTTTCTGGAATAGTCATCAACGATGGATAGAAAATACCTTGCACCTGAGTGTGAAGGATTCCTTGCAGGCCCCCAAAGGAATCCATGTGTTCTTTGCTTTCCTTTGTTAAACTTCGCCCTACAGGATTTACCAAATACATAAGATTCACAAAATTCCAACTTTTCGACCTTGTCACCTTCGAGCAGGTTCTGCTTCCCCAATTCGACCAGGCCTCTTTCACTGACATGGCCCAATCTCATTTGCCATAATTCTGTCTTTGACACAGGTTTCGTGGATGCAACATTTGTCGAACCACTTACAACCACAGCCTCAACGGTACACAAGCCTTGTTTCTTCACGCCTCTCAAGACTTCCTTCGACCCCTTCATGACTCTTAGGATACTTTTCTCTCCTTGAAAAACATATCCTTTTCTGTCGACTTCACCAAGAGAAATTAAATTTCTCTTCAAGTCAGGTACGTACCTGACTTCAGTAAATATCCTTATTGACTCATCATGGAGCTAGAATCTCACAGATCCAATACCTAAAATTTTGCAAGATTTGTTGTTTCCCAACAGCACAAATCCATTATCTTAATCACATAGCTCCTTGAACAATTCTCTGTTTGGAGTCATGTTCCAAGTGCAACCTGAATCCATAATCCACTCTTTTCTCAAGTCGCCACTTGAAACCACAAGAACATCAGATGAGTCAAAGTCATCTTGAACAATGGCTGCGTTGCCATTACCTCCATGTACTTTCAGGTGTTCAGGGAACACCTTTCTTATTTGACCCTCCTACTTACAGTGATAACATCGAATACTAGATGTTTCGCCAGTTTAAGACTTTTGTTGACATTTACCTTTCTTCTTGTCGAACTTACCATCCTTTTGCAAGAATTTTTCCTTAACGGCCAAACCTTCGCCCACCGTCGAAGGTTTATGCTCCTTTCGTTCATTCAAGTCCTTAGAATACAAGGTTGATTGAACTTCTTCAAAGGTCAGGGACTCCCTTCCATACAAGAGGGTTTCTTTGAAGTGAGCATGTGTTTTGGGCAAAGCACACAGCAGCAACAGTGCTTGATCTTCATCATTGATCTTCACATCAATATTTTAAAGATCAAGAATCAGCTTGTTGAACATATCCAACTGCTCAGCCAACACTTTGTCTTCACTCATCTTGAATGAATATAAAGCTTGCTTTAGGTAGAGTCGATTCACCAAAGATTTGGCCATGTACAAACTGTTAGACTATGGCACGGATCCAGAAGGGGGGGTTTAATAGTTCCCAATTAAAATTTTGAGTCGGCGCTACCAATTTAAAAATTGGTTTTGAAAATATGTTTTAAGTGCGGAAGCAGCCGAGGAAAATATAGTCTAAAACAAACGGTTATTGGAAAACTGGATATGCGTTGAGCCTATGGATTAATGACAATATGGAAAAAGAATCACAACACTAATCACACTTATCAATGATCTACTTCAATTGTTAGGATTCCTAGTTCCAATGATTTAAAGAGCAAACCAAAACTATATACACAAATAAGATAATTTTGGTTTAGGCAATTTGTCGAACACTTGGTGTGCAAAAACACTCCAAGTGATATTTATGTTGAGTAAGTGATTCCAACTAGCCTAGTACGATGTCTTATTGTACTTTGGATTCAAAAATAGAGTTTCAACCTCTTACTCAATTGATATCACAGTTTGACAATAGTGCTTATACGAAAATCACTTATTTTTAAGCTAAACGAAAATGCTGAAAAATAGAGAAGACAAATATTTGGTGAGGCAGTTCCCCCGTCGTCCTCGCTTCGGGGTACGTCTGCCCTCAATTCTAAAACTAGAATTGAGATAGATTTAATAGATATCACCTGTTGAATGTAACAGTTTATACAAGGATTGAACAACAAATTTACAACAGAATTCTCAAGACGTTGAAAGTTGCTTCCACTCCTTGCCCCTTGATTCAAGATGAATCAAGTCCTCCGATTGTTGTTGATAGACCTCCGATTTCAGCCACCTTATTGAATAACCCTCAGTTATTCAAACCTTCGGCCCGTCTGATCTCAACTATAACGAATCAAACCCGAGATCTTCCCCTCAATATCATTAAATCCGCTACTAGACTGTTGAAGACATCCTCTTCACAATCACCTTCGCTCAGCTGACCCTTGATGAAGAATCTCGTCCAAAAACCCCCCAAAAATCAAACAAGTCTTTGAGGCTAAAACCCTAATGGTTTTATTCAAGAAAGAACCTGTCGCAAGCTTCAACCCGAACCAAATTACCCAATCTCAACTTCGAACCTTATCACCTTTAATCACTCACAAGGCACTTCAAAAATGGATGTGTGTAATTGATGTGTTGTGAGATGTTGCAGATGAAGATGATGAATCTTGGACACCTATTTCACTCTTTCTTATTCTTTGAACACATGAATCAATTTTATCAAAATGTTTTCTGACATAAGTAGTTGGACTTGTATATATAGTACCAGACCAACCAAATACATAACAGCTTTTCAAATAATAGTGGGAATCATTTAAAAACAGCATTTCCATGCGAACGGTCGACCACAGCAGGTCTGTGCGTCGACGCATAGCCTGCACCTTTGGAAATCTGCAAAATGTATCAGTATGCGTCGACCATACAGTCGGTGTGTGCTGACCCGTTGAAGAGTAAATTCTTCATGTGCCGACCCTGCGGTCGACTTAAACCTTCATGCGCTGACATGTGAGAAGGCATACTGAGATATGCACTGACCAGTGGAAAAATACACTGATGTATGCGCCGACCCTATGGTCGACTCATACCCTGCAAACCTGCAAAAACTGAGATTCTTGTGGTTTTTCATGCATTTTGTCACGACCACATTTTATCCACACATGTTGTATTAACTATAACAGTTTTTAAATAAATGTAAAAGGATACGGTAGATGATATATTGCATTTGTTTGGTAGAGGTGGAATTTACAGTTGCCAATTCATCCATGGTTGTAATTCGTCATCATCGAAACCTATATCAAGTGATGTCTACAAACTCGTGTGGTGTATGACGGTTTGCCCTCACATTCTCCCCCTTTTTGATGATGACAACCTGTATACAACCAAAACACAACCATATGCAATGTATACACAAACTCCCCCTTTCTTTTGTAATCCGAGTGCTGCAAAACAAACAACCGTTAACTGTTGCGAACATCCTGGCTTGGCTTTGGTACTTGCTACATGTTCTTCTCCCCCTTTGACAACATCAAAAAGAGAAAGAGAACTAGTCAATTAACAAAAAACATTCAGTAGGTGATAGCTAGTCAATTACCAAACTTCACACATAAGAATGATAATGAACAAATACTGGAATGAATAGATAAAGAAGTGAATACATGCAAATGGGCTTAATATTCAAACAAACATAACACAAAATAACAGAAAATACACAGTGAGAATATGCAACTATGTAACTAATATCCTCGGCCCTGACCTCGGCCCCTCCCCCAGTACGCAACATCTGAATTGCGGTGAGGATCCGAGAAGTCCACAAATTCTTCCACAGACATATTGAGGTGATGGAGACTGTCAGTGATTTCCATGTCTTGCCTCTCACTGGATGCAACGAGAGCTTCAAAGCGGGCATCCATCCTAGTTGAAAATGAATTTAACCGTTCATTTTGAGTACGAAGCTCAGCTCGGATATGTTCCATCCACGTATCTTGACTCCACATAAAGGTATGTTGATCTAACTGCATGGACTACAGCATATTAAGGATTTCAGAGTTGTCCGATGGTGGAGGAGATGATGAGTACTGAGGAGGTTGATGATCTTGAGGATAGCCATGGTATGGATCATAGAATCTACCCAGGGTGGTCCAGCCTGTGTACTGCCACTCACCCCATCCCTGATTTGTGTAACCTTCTTCCTGTTCTTCAGATGGAGCTGAGTGCTGGAGCCAATCAGTATTTGGAATCTCATGTTGAACCGGCGATTAATAATGGTCTTGTGTCTCGTATACGGGTTCTTGTACCTGTTCTGCTGCATTTTCTTCTTCATCTTCATGTTCATCTTGTTCTTCGTCTTCCTGTTCAGAACTTTCATCAGGGTCATCAGCCACCTGAGGAATATTTGCTCTACGGACAAACTTGTATGATTGTCGTTCATCACACCAAAAATATCCCATCATGGCAAAGGTTTTAATGCTGAATTCTTTGTCGGAGGATACTGAAATATAGGGAAACGATAGATATACAACATTTGTTGCGGTGAGAACCTCCGAAATAAACGACCCATAAGCTAGAGCAGTTCCTCTGCCTGAATCTCTTAGAGCAAAAATCCTGCTTGCAATATAATATGGCCAGTTTATTTTGATCCTGTTTTTCAAAATGTAAATAAGATGTACCTCAGCCTGTTCAACTCGGGACATGCCACCTTTCTTCGGCCGCAGGATGCGAGCCACAATCCACTGAAGGATGCGCTCCCCTGTTTGGAGTTTGCTTTCCGTAACCGTTCTGGGAAAGGAATCACTATTGACAATAGCATCCGAATAAGGCCTTTTGAGCATGTCATTTAGGGCACTCTTAAACTCGTATCCCGGCACAGTGCGAGAGTTCGTTACCTCATGAGGAGGTTGTGCATCAGCAGCCACAGTCAAATTAAAATACTTATTCCAGACTTCAGAATTCACGTTTACCTGTTTATTTCTGACAGAGGTGTGGAAATTTTGACTTTGAAACTTGTCACACAGGCAAGTGTAGAACACCCAGACTAAATCCTCATTGTATTTTGTGTTGCACTCCAGAAAGTTGATAAACCCCTGAAACTCCAGCAGAGATATAATTTGGGTGAGATGTATGCGCTCCGCCGTTGCCTTGTAGAATGCATGTTGCGGAACAACTGCTCTCTTGCTGATATTCTTGTTGAAGTTGTCAACAGAAGGTGGTGGAACTAGAGAGACAGCAGTAATGGGTACTGAAGCGGATGTTGAGGCCATTGTTCTCTTGCCGGTATTTTTGCGAACTAGAGAAGCCATGGATGGTGATTTTTGAAGATTTTGTAGAGGTTAACTGCAATGTCTTTTGAGAGGATAGTTGGAGATGGGTTTGGAGAAGATGAGGATTATCCCTTTTTAAAGAAGAAAGATTAGGGTTTTGGTAAGAGGGAGGAGACAAGGGGACACAAGGAATGACTAGATGCAAGTTACAAGAAAATGCAATTTCAAACCATAGTTAATGTTTTACTGCATATTTAATGGAGAGTGTAAGAAGATGGACCGGTTTTTAAAAAATTCTGGGTTTTTGCGCGAGCCGTCGACCATAATCACTGCATGCGTCGACGCATACTGTGTGATTTTTGACAATTTTGAAAGTGTACAGCATGCATCGACCGCTGCCCTGTTTTGGTCGACTTATAGTGATCAAAAACGCTGATTTTCATTTTATGTCATGTAGAATGCCACATTTGATGCCTATTTACAATTTCACAACATAATTTACATCCAAAACACATAGTACTTGTAGCAAATGTCATATATATAAATACCAAGATAGTCAAACAATATACTAGTTTAAATCATGAATGTTTAGAGAGAGAGAGAGAGAGAGAGAGAGAGAGAGAGAGAGAGAGAGAGAGAGAGAGAGAGAGAGAGAGAGAGAGAAGGAACAACATCACCTCTATACCGACAATGCTTGATAACAACATACTTGTGCTTGCAACAAAACTCAACTTGTCAGAAGTACAAGAGTATAGTTGTAAACAGAGTAATACGAAACTAGCAATCATTATACCCGATCAGAAATGTCGAGAATGCCAAGTTCTCGACGGATATGAAAGAAAGGTTCAGTGGCTAGCGGCTTTGTGAAAATGTCCGCTAGTTGATTTTTGGTGTCAACGTGTTCAAAGACAACGTCACCTTTCTCTACATGATCCCTCAAAAAACAGTGTCGAATTTCGATATGTTTAGTACGAGAATGTAACACATGATTTTTGGTAAGGTTAATAGCACTAGTATTGTCACAAAATATGGGAACACGTTCTAGTTTTAAATTGAAGTCCAATAGTTGCTGCTTAAGCCATAAGACTTGCGCGCAACAACTACCAGCGGCTACGTATTCCGCTTCGGCGGTTGACAAGGCAACATACACTTGTTTCTTGCTGTGCCAACTGACCAAGGAGTTTGAAAATAAGTGACACGTACCGCTGGTGCTTTTCCTATCCGATTTGCAACCGGAAAAATTGGAATCGGAGAAACCTACCAATGAGCAATCATTACCTTTGGAATACCATAGTCCATACTTCGGGGTACCAGATAGGTATCGAAGTATACGTTTGACAGATTTTAGATGGGATTCCTTAGGACATGATTGGTATCTTGCGCACATACACATGCTAAACATAATGTCGGGACGAGAAGCAGTACGATAGAGAAGAGAGCCAATCATACCTCTTTACCTTTTTACCTCAACGTCCTTACCACTTTCATCTTTACTCAGATGTACACATGTTGGCATAGGAGTGTCAATGGCTTTTGAATTTTCCATGTCAAATCTCTTGAGAAGCTCCAAACAGTATTTTGTCTGGCTCACGAATGTTCCTTCTTTCAGTTGCTTGATTTGCAAACCGAGAAAATATGTGAGTTCACCCATCATACTCATCTCGAATTCACCCTGCATAAGGTCAAAAAACTCTCTCACGAGATTCATGTTAGTAGATCCAAATATGATATCGTCAACATAAATTTGTACAAGAATTAAGTGCTTTCCTTGACGTTTAATGAAGAGAGTAGTGTCAACCTTTCCTCTTGAGTAACCTTGATCAAGTAAAAATTTACTTAGTCTCTCATACCACGCTCTAGGAGCTTGTTTGAGACCATATAAAGCCCTTTTCAGTTTGTAGACATGATCAGGATACTCATGAGACTCAAAACCAGGAGGTTGCGCAACATAGACTTCTTCATTTATGTACCCGTTAAGGAACGCACTCTTAACGTCCATTTGAAATAACTTAAAATCCTTCGCACAGGCGAAAGCAAGTAAAAGGCGTATAGCCTCGAGTCGGGCAACCGGCGCATAAGTTTCCTCATAGTCGATGCCTTCCTCTTGGTTATACCCTTGCGCGACTAAACGCACCTTGTTACGAGTTATTACTCCGTTTTCTTCCAATTTATTTCTAAACACCCATCAGGTGCCGATTACTCGATGACCTCGCGGAGGAGGGACAAGGTCCCATACCTCATTTCTAGTGAACTGATTTAGTTCCTCCTGCATTGACAAAAACCAGTGTTCATCGAGTAGGGCTTCCTTAGGATTTTTAGGTTCCATTTGTGAAACGAACGCGAAGTGATAACAGAAATTACTTAGCTTCGATCGAGTTGTTACACCCTTTGTGATGTCTCCGAGAATGTTGTCAATTGGATGGTCTTTGGGAGACTTCCAAGCTTGAGGGAGATCATCGTTTGTAGGCTGATGAGCTTCCTCGGTTACCTCATGGTGTACATCTTTATCCTCCTCAACTTTGGCTTCGTCAGGTTGATCAATCCCCGTCTCGCCCCCTTTGAGTATGTCTTCCATAGATGTACCTGCACCATGAACAACACTATCCTTTCCGACATTTATCGGATAAGACTCATCAAAAGTAACATGCACATACTCTTCTACAGCAAGTAATCGTTTATTGTATATTCTATATGCTTTACTCGATTGAGAGTATCCTAGGAAGATACCTTCGTCGGCCTTGGGATCAAACTTGCCCAAGTTTTCCTTTCCATATTTTAATATAAAACATTTGCAACCAAACACATGCAAGTGAGAAACATTTGGCTTTCGCCCTTTTAAAAGCTCATACGGTGTTTTATTTAGAATGGGGAGAATAAGCACCCTATTCAAAACATAACACGCCGTACTAATGGCGTCGACCCAAAAATATTTCGGTAAACCACTTTCGTTAATCATTGTTCTTCCCAATTCTTCTAAAATTCGGTTTTTACGTTCCACGACTCCATTTTGTTGAGGGGTGCGTGGAGCGGAGAAGTTATGATCTATACCATGGTTACCGCAATATTCTTCAAATAAGTGATTTTCAAACTCACCTCCATGGTCGCTTCTAATTGACACAATGTTTGTATTTAACTTATTTTGCGAAATCTTAGCAAACCTTTCAAAAGCGGCGAATGTATCACTCTTACTTACTAAAAAGATAGTCCAACAAAATCTAGAAAAATCGTCCACTATTACGAACCTGTAATAGTTTCCTCCTAGACTTTTAATCCTAGACGGCCCAAACAAGTCCATATGAAGAAGTTCGAGAGGTCTCGTTGTTGAAACGATCTTTTTGGATTTAAATGAGATCCTCGTTTGCTTCCCTTTGTGACAAGCATCACAAAGGTGATCCTTGGTGAACTTTATTTTGGGGAGTCCTAAGACTAAGTCTTTTGAGACTACTTTATTTAGTAAGTCAAAGTTAACATGCACTAAACGCCTATGCCATAACCATGAGTCTTCACTCATTGTTACGAGGCATTTGTCACTTGTTAACGATACTTCATTTAAGTCAAGTATATATACGTTGTTTACTCTAAAACCACTAAACATATTCTTCTTGTCATTATCATGCACAATTTTGCAACACTCTTTTGAAAATGATACATTGTATCCTTTGTCGCATAATTGGCTAATGTTAAGAAGATTATGTTTAAGGCCTTCGACAAGCAACACGTCGGAAATCGTAGTTGAAGAGGGGTTACCTACACTACCTTTACCTAGTATTGCTCCACGATTGTTATCACCATAAGTTACATACCCTTTGTTCTTAGCCACGAAGTCTATGAATAGGGATATGTCTCCAGACATGTGTCTTGAACATCCACTGTCGAGAACCCATCTTCTCTCGGTGGTCTCGACACATTTTACCTATTAAAACATAATTAGCAAGAGGAGGTACCCAATGGCATATTGGGTCCTAATATGTTAGCGACAAGGTTGTTGCATTTGGGCAACCATTAATAGATTCCTTTAGGAACCAAAAATTTCCTAAATCGGCATTTAGCAATGGAGTGGCCTCTCTTGCAACAATATAAGCATGCAAAATCGACTTTAGAATCACTTTCACTTTCTTGATCCCTAATTACATATACATATTTTTTATATGGGTTGACCATACTTTTTCTAAAATCCTTTCTATCAATATCAAATGTAATTTTAGGCTCAAGTGCCTTGTTTAATTTGCCCTTAAGGTTTCTAACTTCACCTTGCCAAATATGACAAGTAGCACATCCAAAGTCGAAAGGATTTCTATGGTCCTCATAATCCGATTTATTACTTTCCACAATGGAAGCCTTAAGGTCCTCTAGTTTCCTTTCGGACTCTTTAATTTTGTGCTCTAAGTAAGTAAAAATTCTTTTATTAGAGGCAAGTCTCTTAAAAGCTTCAGTTGCTTCATTGTGTAAAGTATTGAATGCGGTTTGTAATTCTGAATGCGACATATTTGAGGACTTCTCATATTTAGAGTGACGTACCTGCTTTTTCTTATTTTTCTGATGTGCGGAAAGGCATAGATTCGCAGACTCTTCTTCATCACTAGAGCTTTCATCAGAGGAGGAGGATTCGTTGTCGCTTTCCCAAGCTATGTACGTTCTCCTTGGCTTTGATGATTTCTTGTATGACTTGGATGATTCCTTTTCCTTTGCCTTTTTGTTCATCAGACAGTCCGGTTTGTAGTGATCGGGCTTCCCACACTTGTAGCACGACCCTCTAGTCTTTTTACCTTTTGAGTCATCATCTTTGGAGTACCTCGATTGTTTCCGGAAGTTTACCAAGTTCTTTTCGAATGTTGGATGCCGTTCTTTCTCACGTAACGGTTGTAACGTTTAACAAACAGCCCCATATCTTCGCTTTTGTCCTCTTCTTCTTTGTCGCTTGAGGAATAATCACTTTGCTCTTTTGCTTGAGACTTCGAGGAGGAAGTCTTAAGAGCTATCGATTTCTTTTCACTCACCTTCATTTTGTCCTTCTTTTCTTTCTTTTCGCGTTGGTCTAGGCTCAAGAGTACCTGTTCATGTTCTTGTAGTTTGCCAAACAATGTTGTCAAGTCTAATAAGGTAAGATCGTGTGCTTCTTTGATGGCGGTCACTTTCGGCTTCCATTCCCTGTTAAGACATCTCAAGATCTTATTAGTAGCAACATCATTGGAAATAGGCCTACCTAATGAATGTAAACGATTGATGAGATGAGTAAATCTCTTTTGAATGTCAGCAATGGTTTCCCCTTGCTCCATGAAAAAGAGATCAAACTCTTGTGTTAATGTGTTGATTCTAGCAAACTTAACATCGTTCGTCCCCTCATGGGCGATTTGAAGTGAATCCCACATGGCCTTAGCAGTAGGACAATGGTATACACGATAGTATTCATCTACACCTAATGAGGACATTAAGATATTTTTGGCTTTCCAATCATAATTGTATTTTTTCTCATCGTCATCGGTCCATTGTGCTTCGGGCTTTGGCACAACCACATTATCTGCATTAGTCATGGTGATTTCTATTGGACCATTGAGGATAACCTTCCATATTTTTCTATCTATGGAGTTTATGTGCATCCGCATATAGTCTTTCCAATAACTATAATTCTCACCGTTGAAAACGGGAGCTCTATTGTAAGCCCCTTTTGGTTCGTTAGCCATTTTCTATCAACGTTGTATTTGAAGCACCGAGTAACCAGAGCTCCTGATACCACTTGTTAGACTATGGCACGGATCTAGAAGGGGGGGTTGAATAGATCCCAATTAAAATTTTGAGTCGGCGCTACCAATTTAAAAATTTGTTTTGAAAATATGTTTTAAGTGCGGAAGCGGCCGAGGAAAATATAGTCTAAAACAAACGGTTATTGGAAAACTGGATATGCGTTGAGCCTATGGATTAATGACAATATGGAAAAAGAATCACAACACTAATCACACTTATCAATGATCTACTTCAATTGTTAGGATTCCTAGTTCCAATGATTTAAAGAGCAAACCAAAACTAGATACACAAATAAGATAATTTTGGTTTAGGCAATTTGTCGAACACTTGGTGTGCAAAAACACTCCAAGTGATATTTATGTTGAGTAAGTGATTCCAACTAGCCTAGTACAATGTCTTATTGTACTTTGGATTCAAAAACAGAGTTTCAACCTCTTACTCAATTGATATCACAGTTTGACAATAGTGCTTATACGAAAATCACTTATTTTTAAGCTAAACGAAAATGCTGAAAAATAAAGAAGACAAATATTTTGTGAGGTAGTTCCCCCGTCGTCCTCGCTTCGGGGTACGTCTGCCCTCAATTCTAAAACTAGAATTGAGATAGATTTAATAGATATCACCTGTTGAATGTAACAGTTTATACAAGGATTGAATAGCAAATTTACAACAGAATTCTCAAGACGTTGAAAGTTGCTTCCACTCCTTGCCCCTTGATTCAAGATGAATCAAGTCCTCCGATCGTTGTTGATAGACCTCCGATTTCAGCCACCTTATTGAATAACCCTCAGTTCTTCAAACCTTTGGCCCGACTGATCTCAACTACAACGAATCGAACCTGAGATCTTCCCCTCAATATCACTGAATCCGCTACTAGATTGTTGAAGACTTCCTCTTCACAATCACCTTCGCTCAGCTGACCCTTGATGAAGAATCTCGTCCAAAAACCCCCAAAAATCAAACCAGTCTTGGAGGATAAAACCCTAATGGTTTTATTCAAGAAAGAACCTGTCGCAATCTTCAACCCGAACCAGATTACCCAATCTCAGCTTCGAACCTTATCACCTTTAATCACTCACAAGGCACTTCAAAAATGGTTGTGTGTAATTGATGTGTTGTGAGATGTTGAAGATGAAGATGATGAATCTTGGACACCTATTTCACTCTTTCTTATTCTTTGAACACATGAATCAATTTTATCAAAATGTTTTTTGACATAAGTAGTTGGACTTGTATATATAGTACCAGACCAACCAAAGACATAACAGCTTTTCAAATAATAGTGGGAATCATTTTAAAACAGCATTTCCGCGCGAACGGTCGACCACAGCAGGTCTGTGCGTCAACGCATAGCCTGCACCTTTGGAAATCTGAAAAATGTATCAGTATGCGTCGACCATATAGTCGGCGTGCGCTGACCCGTTGAAGAGTAAATTCTTCATGCGCCTACCCTGCGGTCGACTCAAACCTTCATGCGCTGACATGTGAGAAGGCATACCAAGATATGCGCTGACCAGTGAAAAAACACACTGATGTATGCGCCGACCCTATGGTCGACTCATACCCTGCAAACCTGCAAAAATTGAGATTCTTGTGGTTTTTCATGTATTTTGTCACGACCACATTTTATCCACACATGTTGTATTAACTATAACTGTTTTTAGATAAATGTAAAAGGATACGGTAGGTGATATGTTGCATTTGTTTGGTAGAGGTGGAATTTACATTTGCCAATTCATCCATGGTTGTAATTCGTCATCATCGAAACCTATATCAAGTGATGTCTGCAAACTCGTGTGGTGTATGGCGGTTTGCCCTCACATAAACTTTCAAGTTTCACCCATAATCCCGATGTTGTAGTCTCCTTTGATACATGTCGAAGAACCTTATCACCAAGGCTCAACAATATTGCAATGTGGGCTTTCTCGATCATGCCCGTCTTTTCTTTTGCCGTTAACGCAGCGTCCATGGCTGCCTCACCCTTCAACGCTTCCAAACAACCCCGTTGAACCAGTAGGGCTTTCATCTTCAAGCGCCACAGACTGAAGTCGCTCACTCCGGTGAACTTTTGAATCTCATACTTCGTTGAAGGCATCTTTTCCATGCTCACCGCACCAATTTGTTGTGAATCAGATACCTTAAAACTAAGTATAAACAGTTTCTTAATGATCAAGAAACACACTAGGGTTAGGGTTAATAAAGAAGAAAACAAAAAGGATTGGTTATTAAATTTTTACTCTTTCCTTTCTCTTAGAACAAGATTACAAGTGTACAATAATAACGAAGTAACCTCTCTCTCTTGAAATTAGGATTTTATCTTCCTATTTTTCCTTATGACAAGATTGAGAAACTAGCATCCTATTCATAAGAAAAATAGCACACTAACCTAACGGGCTTTTTAACAATTACCCATTACAAGCTAACTTAAACAATTGGGCTTACAAGTAACGCCCAATTCAACATGCTAACAACCCTAGCAATATTGACTAATGCATGTTAGAACAGACTTCGACTACAACATGCATTACTCGCGAACAGACTTCGACCACACTAAAGTTCGATCCAACATCTCACACCTTGCAATACAACTTGAGTGTTGCTTCTCTACACTATATTTTAAACCTCATTTTTTACCCTTAGACTACCTTGAAACCTTTAGTCAAATTATAAAATTGACCATCATTCGTCTACTTTTATCTATAATTTTCTACAACAATTTGTTTCTTAAGTAATTAGACATTTATACAACTTTTTATATGGGGATCTAGAGGAAGATGTTTATATGAAATGCGCTCTTGGCCTTAGTGTTTCAAATAAAAACAATGTTTGTAAGCTCAATAAGTCCATATGTGACCTTAATAAAGCTAGTAGAAGAATCAAAAGTTAACCAACACTATTCTAGAACTCAGTTATGTTCAATCTAAATCTAATTATTCTTTATTCACAAAAAGGTCTACTGATAATTTTACATGTATTTCGTTTTATGTAGATGACCTTGTTCTTTCAAGAAATAACATTGATGAGATAAATAATGTCAAAAGTCCTTGATGCAAATTTAATTATAAAGGACTTGGAAAATTTAACATATTTCCTTAGTTTTGAAATTTCCCATTGCTCCAAAGGCATAGCCATATGCCAATGCAAGTACAGTCTTGACCTTTTTCAAATTGTGGGTCTTCTTGTTGCCAAATAGGTATCAACTCCATGGATCCTAGTAAAAAACTTGACAATGAAAATGATCTTGCGTTGGCTGACACGTTTATTATTGTAGTTCTTAAACTATTTTCACCTAAGGTTTTTTTGGATCTACAATTCTACACGATGTTGGATTCATAAGGAGTATGAGTGATTTCTGATAAGAGTTTGTGCTTTTTTAAAATTATGAAATATTTGCAAATAAATATTATCTGAGTTCGTTCACATGTGGTTCAAAAATTGAAACTTTCAATTTGAAAGAATGAGAGTTGCCAGGTATTTTGATGCTTTTAAAGAAGGACAAAAAGTGTGTTTTGTGTTTTGTCCGTACCTTTTTGAGTTTTTTTCATGCTTGTTTAGATTTTAATTGATTTTAATTTAGTGATTAGAATGAATATAGTTAAGTTTTATTCATGCATTAGTGAATTTTTTTTTTAAATCAAAGGAAGATTGAATTAATTCAAAAAACAGTATAAGTACATGGCGATCGCGTGGATCCAGCCCTCAGAAAAGACAAAAAAAAGAAGTAACGAGAACACTAATAAATCATCAACTTAGTAATGTGTGACCTAATTTTCTGGCTATACCATCTCCTATACATAATCATATTTATAATATTATCAGCTATATTCATCTTATCTATAACATTACCGTAACAAATATCATTACGGTATTTCCATACACCATAAACAATCTCCGTAGCAGCTAGTTTCAGGATGGAAGCTCGCGACCCCTTACCGTTGGTACTCTTGCACAACCATTCCAGTTCTTCATCCCACGGTTGCGGAACATGCGATATTTGTATCCGATCAAGAATTTTGGCTCAGATACAAACCGTTTTAGGACAACAAAATAACATATGATTAATAGATTCCTCTTCTTTAGAACACAAACAACATCTATCATCAGTAATCATACCAAATCAGAAAAGGCGTTGTTTTGTAGTCAGTCTACCGTGAAATGCAAGCACATAGTTATCAAAGCCCTTGGTCGAGCAACATTATGCCGGAATAAGTTCTTCCACGTTAATTTTGGGGCACCACTACATATTACCATATAAACATCATTCATCCTAAACTTGTTGCTAGTTAACATGTGATCCCAGACCTGTTGAATGTCAACCAAACTATCCCTCTGTTTTAGGATGGTCTTCATAATCCAAGAAGTGTGGGGTTTGATACTAACAGTCATCAAATCCTTATAATTTAAATAATAATTATGTACCCATTTGACCCACAGGCTATCAGCTTTACTACTTAGGTTCCAGAGCAATTTTACCATAGTAATTTTATTCCAGGTCTTAAAATCAATGATACCTAAACCTCCATAATTCGGAGGTTTACAATTATCCCAAGCAATAGGGCTTTTCCTACTAATACCAGATCCACCTGTCCACATGAACGATATGCATATAGCTTTAATTTTATGAATAACAGATTTAGAGATAGGAAAGCATTGCACCCAATAGTTCGCAATGGCAAAAGTAACGCTTTATATAAGTTGGGCACGCCTTGCATAACTTAGGAGTTTGACACTCCAATGATTAACTCGATTCATAATCTTATCAATCAACGACATATAATGATGGATAGATAAATTTTTAGAGGTCAGAGGAACCCCCAAATACTTGAATGGGAGAGGGCCCTCACGGAAATTAGTAATGTTAATGATATTCTGCTTTGTGTCCACGTCCACACCACCAAAATAAATTTTGCATTTTGCCGGGTTGAGTTTGAGGCCAATGGAAGCAGAGAAAACATTAAAAGCCTTCATAATAAGCTCCACTGACATACAATATTCTCTAGGGAAAAAAAAAGTAAGTCATCTGTAAAAGAAAGGTTAGTAATTTGCAACTTCTCACATTTAGCGTGATGGTTAAAATTGGGTTGTAACTTCTCACATTAGTAGGTTTTTACTTGATATTAATTTAGAGTATATTAATATTTAACATAGTAATTACTTTTTTGACAGAATAAGATATTAATATTATATTAAAATAATATTATTGACATTATTAAAATTATTAATGAAATAAATTTTTTGAATTATAAACTGAGATAAATTATAAAGAATAATATTAAATGAATTATTATTAATATTAGTGAAAAAGAATTTTGGAGTCGTTAATATTATTAACATTAATCCCAGTAATAAAAATGTTATTAAAATTAATATTCATTATTAATATTAATGAAATAAATTTTTTTAAGTTATAAAATAAGATAAAACATTGGAATATCTTTACTTATATTTTTTGAGTTATTATTAATATTATTAATATTAATGAAATAAATTTAGTATTAATATTATTGACATATTTATTTTCCTTTTTAAAATAATAACAAATGGTTAATACTATTACATTTTTATTTTAAAAAATATAAAAACTAATTATAAATTAATTAATATGATGTGAAAATAAAAATGATCAATGTGCTTCTGTCAATTATCAACACATGTGTCATGTCACTAAAAATTACACTTATGTTACAAAAGGGATTAAAATAAAATAAAAATTAAAAAGATTAAAATCCCAATTTTTAAAATGGAAAATCAAAACTCAAAATAATAATAATAATAATAATAATAATAATAATAATAATAATAATAATAATAATAATAATAATAATATTAATAATAATAGTAATAATAATAATAGTAGTAATAATAATAATAATAGTAATAATAATTGATCTGACCTGATCAGGAGGGGATCGGGGGCTGGCCACACACTGTTGGGCTGTTACCTGTTCACCGGTGATGAGGAGGAGAAAGGGGGGTGTACCTGCAAGACACTCCGATGCCAAAGTAAGAAATTGGGCAGAGTGAGAGCAAAGTACAGAAAAGGGGGCAAGATGTGAATTACCTGACCCTCTTGAGGAAGAGGGTATTTATAGAGAGACCCCAGCGCTGGGCCAACGGTCATTTGAGATGGGCTGGATGACCAGACCCAACCCTAATGACTGCTAGGGCTTACGTGGCGTAGTGAAGACCAGGACGTGGTCTTCGCCCTAGTCCAACTGCTCCTAGATCTCCGGAAAGTGGGTTTGACCTGCTCTTTCGGAGGTGGGCAGTTGGTTGATGACGTGTCCCCGCGGAGGGGAGCACGTGGAGAACGTGCACCAGGCACGTTGTTCTTCTCGCGGAGGGGAGCTCGGGAGATTCCCCGGGGTGCGATGCTCTTCCCGCGGGGGGCGGAGCCGAGGCCTCGCTTTGGTACGCTGGGGTGCGTCCTGCTCGGCTGATACGAAGGAACGGCAAGAGGCTGTGGGCTGCGTCGCCCGCGCCCGGTGGTGCGTTCCGCCCGTCCAGCGGGGCGTGTGTGCCCGGCGTGGCCAATTCGCTTATTGGGCCGCGCGAGGTACTGGGCTGGACCGAGGTCGGGCCCAGGCCAGAACAGGAGCCCCCCAAGTCGAAGCTCTGGGGAAAGAGCGATGATTTAAGGTCGCTGTGTCGGGGAGAGAGGTAGCGAGACGGGAGGTTCATGGGGACTCGCGCACGGTGGGACGGGCGCTTGTGCGGGGATCCCCGGTCGTCGATGGAGCGGGGTGAAAGCAGGTGAAGGGGCGCGACTGTTAGTCTGCCGCCACGTGTCGTACGTTAAGTGGTCGTAGGGGCGGCTACCCTATGTCATTAATGAGCCTAGAGTCGCTTCGAATCCCGCACCGGGTTATAAATACGAGGGTCCCTGCTCATTTTATTACTTTTCACTCTGCTGTTGTACCTGCGAAGCTCTGTCATCTCTGTCCGTCCGCCGCACCGTTTGATCCTTTCCTCCGTTCGCCGCCGTTACAAGTGAGTTCTCGTATCTCTCCTCTTTTATTTCCGTCGTTTAATTGGAACGTGTGGTCGGGGCATGATGAATGCCCCGAGGAGGGACGCGAGACCCGCCGTATCTGGCGCACTTTCTGATGAGTGTCCCGGGGAGAATCGGCTGTTCCGATGAATGTCCCGAGGACGGGGCTTTCTCCGATAAATGCCCCGGGGACGAGTGCCTTTTCCGGTGAATGCCCCGGGGAGGCGCGCTTTTTCCGGTGACCGTCCCGAGGAGGGATGGCGGGTCGGCTTTAGACGCCCCGAGGAGGGTAGACGGGGAGCGTGCGTTTGCTCGCCGTTTTCCGGCCTTTGTCGCCCTTTCACTTGACCTGGGGTGGAAGAGTGGATTTGATCCTGGCTATCGAATTCACCGTTGTCCTCTGCTTTTCAGGTGTAGATGTCGGCTCTGGTGCCGGGGATAATGGTCGAAGACAACGAACCCGAGGTCCCGGACTTTGATGACGAGCGTATCGCCCCGTCTGAAGAGTGGGCGGCTGAGGAGCCGCTGTCTACCCCGTCTTGTTTTGTGGCCGATGCGTCCGACGTGTACGCCATCGTTGAGGATACGCCTATCGGGGAGCCGCAACATTGGCAAGTGTACCGACCGAAAGAGCATCATCGCATCTGCTCGCGATATGGGCGGCGGATGTTCCCCATGCACGAGTTCTACTTTAAAGAGGCTCGGCTCCGGTTACCGTTTTCCGCCTTTCATCTGGGGCTCTTTGATTGGTTGCGCTTGGCCCCGTCCCAACTGCATCCAAACGCCTTGGCTTTCATCCGCGCCTTCGAGGTGGTGTGCTTCTACCTCTCGGTGGAGCCGACGGTACCGTTGTTTTTCCGCATCTTCCACTTACAGCGGCAGACGGTGAATGGCCGCCACGGATGGGTTTCCTTTAAGCAATCGACTAAACTTTTCAAGGCGTATAGTGATTCCGTCAAGGATTTCAAAATCCGGTTCTTCCTCGTCAAACCGATCACGCAGCAGGGCTCGGATACTCTCTTCGACGAGGGCGAGCGAACGGTAGATGGCCAGCGGTTCCTCGCGTGGCTTCCTAAGATACATCTATTGTGGATTGCGGAGCATTTCAACCGAGGAACGGATAGGTATATCGTACGGGCGGGGACCCTCGAGGAGAAATACATGGCCGCCTATTTGAAAATAGTCGCCTTTGTGCGGTCTCTCCCTCCGTCGAAGCTGGTGACGCCCGACGGTCGGTATATCCTTGACGCGCAGGGGAATGTGCGAACTAAGAAGCGTCTGATTAATACCAAGACCCTGCTCGGTTGTGCGACCGGGGCGGCCGCTCTGGATTATCTAGGTAGGAATGTTCATTTTCTCCCCGTGGTCGGGGCTCTGACTGTCGCTAACTCTTTTTTTTTGTTTTTGCAGCGAACATGTCTTCTGTCGAGGAGCGGGTGAAGCAGTTGCGCGCTACCAGGAATGTCGCGGTCCCGAGGACGCGGGTGAGTCAGCTGGTCGGACAGGAGGTCGCGACGCCGGGAGGGCAGAGTTCGTCTTCTTCGCCTCAAGGGAGTCAGTCTCCTACGTCTCAAGGAGCATCGAAGAGGCAGAGGTCCGAGGAGCCCCGAGGTGTGGTAGATCTGACGGTCGGTTCGGCTGAGGAGGGTTATGTCGTCCCGCCCTGCCATTAACATCCGGGCTATTTTCATGGTGCTCGTTCTCCTACCGTCTCCGCTGGGGAGGTGAAGGTTGTCCGTCAGGCCGATCGAGAGTCTCGTCGACGTGTTCTGGCGGAGGACTTGGCTGCAATGATGCGGACGTTCACGATGGCTCTTGTGCTAAATGAGGAGGGCTGCTCCGCTGCCGAGCTGTCTAAACTGCAGGGGGGCCTTACCTTTATGCAGTCATGATTGGCCAAGCTTACTGAGGAATTGGAGAAGAGCCAGAAGGATGTTGCTGAGCAGCGAAAACTGGCAGAGGGCGCTGAGGGGAAGGTGACTTCGCTGGAGGAGAAGCTGGGGGAAGCGACGGCCGAGGTGCAGGCGCTGAAGGTTCGCACGGAAGTCTTGGACAGCGCAGTTCTTCCGGCCGAGGACGAGACAAATGGAGATCGACGGTTAATCACTCGTGCTGACCTGATTGCCCGTATCCGGGTGCTGGAAGGTGACTGTCTGGAGGCTGTCGAGGTCGGATTCAAGAGCGCTGTCGAGCAGATTCAGGTCGCCAATCCCGGTGTCGCGCTGGCCGTGGATGGGATCGGGCCGTACCACGAGATCATTGACGGGAAGGTGGTCGATCCCTATCTTGTTGTTCCTGAGGAGGATCCCACGGTTGCTGATCGGGCGGATGAGGTAGCATGAGTTGCCGGGCCTGCGTGCTCGTTGTTTTTATGGCCTGCGTGCCGACGTTTGTGACTTATCTTTCTTTGGGCCTGCGTGCTCTATTTTTGTAACATTGACTACTGGGCTGGTGCCCGCTTTTTGCTTAATATATTTTTTGCGAATTTTCTAAGTGTGCGCTCAGTATCTGCATGACGTTTATGCTCGTTTTTCGTATTTATTTGTTTATTTGAATGCTAAGTGTGCGCTCGGTATTTGCATGATGTTTATGCTTGTTTTTTGTATTTGCTTGTTTATTTGAATGCTTTTGATGTGCATGTCTCGATATGCCATGGGTCTGTTCGGGTGCTAGCTCGACGACTTGTTACCGGCGGTGAAGGGAACTGGCCGGTTTGGCCGGCGACGTAGCGGGCCGTTTTGGGGGTAGCTCTCCCCGGGGCGTGGACGTCCCATCGCGAGCTGGGTGTCCTGCCGATTTTGGTACGGCGGCGGGGGATCTCGGTCGAGGTGTTCCTTACCGAGCAAGGCCGTCTGCCCGCGCACACGAGAGGCAGGGCTTGCTTTTCTTTGGTCGCTAGTGGACGCGGGGGTGTGCGGTGGTACCATGTCGCCCCCCCAGTGGTCGGGACGATGGTCGTCGCGGGCAATGTTCTAACTGTAGTACCGCTTAAGCTTCGCGGCGTTCCATGGTCGAGCTAGTTGGTCACCGTGCAGGTTTTCGAGGTAATAGGCTCCGTGCTCCGTTTTGTCCCGGACTCGGTAAGGACCTTCCCAGTTCGCAGCCAGTTTGCCCTCGTGGGAGTCTTTCTGGTTTCTGCGTAGAACTAAGTCGCCTGTTTGAAAGTCACGTTTTAGGACTTTGTTGTTGTGGCGAAGTGTGACCTGTTGCTTCAGCCGGGCTTCGCGGAGAGCTGCCCCGGAGCGGATTTCTTCGACGAGGTCGAGCTCTTCTCGGAGGGCGCCGTCGTTGTCGTCGGTGCCCAGGGGAGCTTCCGTTCGTCGGGATGGTTCGGGAATTTCGACCGGTATCACGGCCTCGGTTCCGTACGTGAGGCGAAATGGGGATTCCCCCGTGGTTGAGTGGGGAGTGGTGCGGTATGCCCAGAGGACGCTGTGGAGTTCTTCGACCCATGCTTGTTTGGCGTCGCCGAGTCGTCGTCTGAGTCCCCTGAGTATGACTCTGTTCGCCGATTCCGCCTGGCCGTTTGTCTGAGGGTGTTCGACCAAGGCGAAGTGGTGTTTGGTTCCGAGTTTGGTGACGAAGTCGCGGAAGTTTTTGTCCGTGAATTGTGTGCCGTTGTCGGTGACGATGGCGAGTGGGACCCCGAATCTGGCGAGGATGTTGCGTTTGTAGAATCGAAGTATGTTGTGGGCGGTGATTTTGGCCAGAGCTTCGGCCTCGATCCACTTGGTGAAGTAGTCAACTCCCACGATGAGGTACTTGTTTTGGTAGGAACCTAGGGGGAAGGGTCCGAGGATGTCCAGCCCCCACCAGGAGAATGGCCATGGAGATGAGAGGGACGTGAGGTCGGTTGGGGGGGGCGAGGTGCATGTCCCCGTGTTGTTGACATTTATCACATCGTTTGACGTGTTCCTTCGCGTCGGATTGCATTGATGGCCAGTAATAGCCTGCGCGTAGGGCCTTTCGTGCTAGGGATCTGCCACCGAGGTGCTGTGCGTTGATGCCTTCGTGGATTTCCTCTAGAACGGCTGCACTCTGGGACTTATCTATGCATTTGAGGAGTGGGATTGCGAAGCCTCGGCGGTACAGTCGTCCTCCGAGGAGAACGTACGAGCAGGCGCGTCGTCTTGTTGCGCTGGCCTCTCCAGGGTTGGCCGGAAGGTGGCCGGTGCTGAGATAGGTGTGGAGCGGGGTCATCCAGCAGTCAGCATCCCCGACGACGTTGATGTCGAGGGGGGTGGTGGTCACGCTGGTACTTGGTTGCGACAAGATCTCTTGAATGACCGACTTGTGGCTGCCTCGCCTTTTGGTGCTTTCCAGTTTGGAGAGGATGTCGGCGTGGGTGTTCTGCTCGCGAGGGACGTGCTGAATCTCTGCTGTGTCGAAACCTTGCAGTTTTTCGGTGATGAGCGCGAGGTATCCGGCGAGGGTGTCGTTTTTTGCTTGATATTCGCCTCGGACTTGTGAAGCGACTAGCTGGGAGTCCGTGTAGATTCGGATGTCCCTGGCTCCCAGGTCAGATGCCAGGCGAAGGCCGGCCAGAAACGCTTCGTACTCGGCCTGGTTGTTGGTCGTCGGGAAGGCCAGCGTGAGTGAGACTTCGATGACCGTACCGTCGTCGTTGTCGAGGACGATGCCGACGCCACTTCCCGTGGAGTTGGAGGATCCATCCACAAAAATGGTCCAGAGGTGGCTCCTGGCGGTGGGGTCGGGCGGTGTGGTCATCTCAGCGACGAAATCGGCCAAGGCTTGAGCCTTGATGGCGTGTCGGCCCTCGTAGGTAATGTCGAACTCGGAGAGTTCTAGCGACCATTTCAGCATGCGTCCGGCCATGTCGAGACGGCCGAGGAGCTGGCGGATGGGCTGATCGGTGCGGAGTACGATGGCGTGTGCGAGAAAATAATGTCGGAGTCGGCGTGCTGCTGTTATGAAGGCCAGGGCGACCTTCTCGATCAGCTGGTATCGGACTTCCGGGCCGTGGAGAGCTTTGCTGGTAAAGTAGATGGGCTTTTGCCCCTCCCCGGATTCGCTGACGAGGACGGCGCTGACGGCTTCGTTGGCTACGGCCAGATATAAGTATAGGGTTTCGCCCGTTGCGGGGCGCGTCAGTACTGGTGGTTCAGATAGGACGCGTTTGAGGTGGAAGAGGGCTTTCTCACATTCGTCCGTCCATTCGAATTTGGTCTCCTTCCTGAGCAGTTTGAAAAACGGGAGGGCGTGTTGAGCCGACCTGGCGATGAATCGCGAGAGGGAGGCGAGCACGCCGTTGAGGGACTGGATGGCCTTCTTCGTGGTAGGCGTGGCGACATTGGAGAAGGCGTGGCATTTGTCCGGATTGGCTTCGATCCCCCGTTCGGTCAAGTAGTAGCCGAGGAATTTACCGATGCAGACGCCGAAGGTGCACTTTTCCGGGTTGAAACGCATGCGGCATGACCTTGCGGTCTCGAAGACCTTCCGGAGGTGTGCCGCGTGGTCGTCCTCCATGCCGGATTTGACGATCATGTCGTCCATGTATACTTCGAGCATGTCTCCGATTTCGTCGTGGAAGACACGGTTCATCATCCGCTGGTATGTGGCCCCAACGTTTTTGAGGCGGAAGGGCATCACGTATAATTGCCCGATGTCGTCATGAAGGTCGTGGCTTGTTTATCGTGTTCGGCCATCGAGATCTGATTGTATCCCGAGTACGCGTCCATGAAGGATAAGAGCTTGAAGCCTGCGGAGTTGTCGACGAGCTTGTCGATGTTGGGGAGGGGGTAGGCGTCCTTAGGACATGCCCGATTGAGATCAGTATAGTCAACACACATGCGCCATTTTCCATTATTCTTTTTAACGAGTACAACATTGGACAGCCAGGTTGAATACCGGGCTTCCGAAATAAAATTTGCCTCTAAGAGGTCTTTTACAGCTTGTTCGGCCGCTGCCGATTTTTCGGGGGATTGGCGACGTCGGCGTTGTACAACGGCCTTTGCGGTCGGGTTGATGGACAGCTGGTGGCAGGCGACCTCGGGGTCAAGTCCTGGCATTTCCGTGGCGCTCCAAGCGAAGAGGTCGGCGTTCTCGCGGAGGCAGGCTTGGAGCTGTTGTTTCGCGAGATCTGGGAGTCCGGCGCCTATCTTCACGGTTCTGCTCGTGTCTTCCCCGAGGGGGAAGAGTTCGAATTCTCCGTCCGGGACGGGGCGCGCTGGGTGTGACGGCTTCCCGTTGCCTTCGCTGGTTTTTGTTTCCTGGTCGAGCTCGCTGTGGAAGCGACTGTCGGGTTCAACGGATCCGACCAGCTTCGTTGGTTCGCCCTTTGGCGTTGTGTTTGAAGTTTTCTTCTTGGTCGCTGGAGCGATGGAGTCTAGGCCTTTCAGCGCGGCTTCAAAACATCTTCGGGCAGCCTCGATGTCTCCGTTGAGCGTTACCACGGCTCCCCTTCTTGTGTAGTATTTCATCTTCAGGTGGACGGTGGAGGGTACCGCGGTGAGTTCTACTATCGTCGTCCTGCCCAGGATGCAGTTATAGAGGGATGGGCATTCGATGACCAAGAAATGGATGCTGATATCCCTAACTGTTTCCTCTTCTCCGAAAGTGACTTTCAATTCCATGTATCCCCAAGGTCTCGTCGTCGTCCCGTTGAACCCCTGAAGGTCGGAGCCTACGTAGGGGGAAAGGTTGGATTCGTCGAGCTGGAGAGTCGTGAACAGGTGTGAGTACATGATGTCAACCGAGCTCCCGCCGTCGACGAGGAGGCGCCTGACGTTGAAGTTTGCCATTCGGGCACGTATGAGCAGGGGTATGCTTGCATTGGGGGATCCCCCGGGGAGTTCCTCGAGGTAAAACGTGATCGGGTTGGAGCGGCCTCAGAATTTGTTGAGCGTGCTCATCTTGCCGGAGTTGTTCGCGATGAGTTCGTCGAATTTTCTTTTCACGGATCCGATGGATAGACTCCTCGTGGCTCCATCAGAGATGACCAAGGCTCTGGGGAAGTGTTCCCACCGGCTGGTTGGTCGGATTGGCTCGTCGATTAGGTCGGTCCCTTCGGGGAGACCGAATTCTCTGTCCGCGAACCAATCCTCGGTGCGGCTGACACACAATGCGACTTGGAGTCTGCTGTTGTCCTCTGGAGACGGAAGTTCCTCGACTTTCTTGGCTACTGGAGCCTCTTGCCTAGGTGGTTCGCCTCCTCGGGTGTATCTTTTCAGGTGACTGTCTTTAATCAGGATTTCGATCGCATCCTTGAGATGGATGCAGTCTTCTGTCACGTGCCTGTGGCTCCTGTGAAATCGGCAGTATTTCGATTTGTCCACGTTCGGTTTGGGGGGTGTCGGTCGTGGGAAACGGACACCTCCTTGTACGAATTCTGTTTTGGTGCATTCGGCCAGTATGCGCTCGCGGGAAGCGACTAAGGCCGTGTATTCCGTGAATCGGCCGGCAGGGCCACGCGGTTCACGTTGTTCGCGGGGCTCGCGGGGGCGGTCCTCGCGACGGCGGTCTCCCCCCCTTCGATGGCTCGAGGCCCCGTTGTCTCGGTGCCCGCGGGGGGCCTCCCGTTCTCGGGTGTCTCGAGCGGAGTTGGCCGCTTGCGTTTCCTCGAATAGGATATAGTGCGTGGCCCTGTTGAGGAAGTCTTGGAGTGATGTTGGTCGGTGTATGCCTACGGCCTCGTAGAACTTGGAGTCGTGGCACAGACCTTGCTCCATCAAGTAGCGTTTCATCTCGTCTGACGTCGTCACCTGCACTGCTTCTCTGGTGAATCTTTCGATGTACTTCCGGAGAGGTTCGTCGGGGCCCTGGATTATCGCCCCGAGGACTGCTTCCGTCTTCGGGTGGCGTCGGGACGCCGTAAAGTGTTTGGAGAACAGGTCCTTCAAGACCCTCCATGACGTAACTGATTCGGGCTCTAGACTTTTATACCAGGTCATAGCGCCCTTCCTCAGAGTCGTCGAGAAGAGTCTGCACTTGATGGCTCCTCGGACGTTTCAGTAATCGAGCATGGCCTCGATATCCTCTAGGTGATCGTTCGGGTCGGTCGTGCCGTCGTACGTCGAAAGCGTCGGGGGCTTCTCCATCCCTTGGGGTATGGGGGCAGCCATGATTTCTCAGGACAGCGGGGTGCGGTAGTCGTCCTCGTCGCTGGGTACCGGGGATCGATGGGGTGATGAGCCGTTCAAATTAGGCCCCTGGTTTCGGGTTCTGGTCCTCCTGCCTGGGTTGTCGCCTCGAGGATCCCCGGTCGGGATCGCCGCAGTGCTCTGGTTCCTCTCGCGAACGTGCCTTGCTGGGGATCTGATGCGTTCTCGTGCCACCTGTGTGCGGTGCCTCTCCAGCCGCGGCCGGCGGTTTCTGGGTCGAGGTGAGGGGCTCCTCGAACCTCCGTTCTGGTCTTCCCGCGGGGGGTACCTCGGAGGGCCGGTGCGTTCTAATGCTCCTATTCGCGCATTTTGTTGGAATAGCAGCTGGTTCGTTTGGTTGATGGCTGTAAAGAGGGCGGCCACCGTCGGGTCCGCTCCCGCCGGGATGGGAACGGGGTGGAATGCTGGCAGGCTCGGGGGCCGGTGGTCGACCTGAAGGGGCCGCTCCGCGGATGACAGTGAAGTAGTTTGGCCGTCCCTTTCGTCGGTTTCCGCCGGACGCGTCGTCCCTGTCTGCTTGTTTCCGTTGGTGGCGACATTGAGGACGAGGTCGTGCGGAGTGTCGTCGCGGTGTGGGCTAGCCATGATCGTTGAGTTTTCTTGAAACTTTTGGTTTTCTGCTCGGAGTAACGGGGAAGTTTCAGGATTCCTACAGACGGCGCCACTGATCTGACCTGATCAGGAGGGGATCGGGGGCTGGCCACACACTGTTGGGCTGCTACTTGTTCACCGGTGATGAGGAGGAGAAAGGGGGTGTACCTGCAAGACACTCCGATGCCAAAGTAAGAAATTGGGCAGAGTGAGAGCAAAGTACAGAAAAGGGGGCAAGATGTGAATTACCTGACCCTCTTGAGGAAGAGGGTATTTATAAAGAGACCCCAGCGCTGAGCCAACGGTCATTTGAGATGGGCTAGATGACCAGGCCAAACCCTAATGACTGCTAGGGCTTACGTGGCGTAGTGAAGACCAGGACGTGGTCTTCGCCCTAGTCCAACTGCTCCTAGATCTCCGGAAAGTGGGTTTGACCTGCTCTTTCGGAGGTGGGCAGTTGGTTGATGACGTGTCCCCGCGGAGGGGAGCACGTGGAGAACGTGCATCGGGCACGTTGTTCTTCTCGCGGAGGGGAGCTCGGGAGATTCCCTGGGGTGCGATGCTCTTCCCGCGGGGGGCGGAGCCGAGGCCTCGCTTTGGTACGCTGGGGTGCGTCCTGCTCGGCTGATAAGAAGGAACCGCGAGAGGTTGTGGGCTGCGTCGCCCGCGCCCGGTGGTGCGTTCCGCCCGTCCAGCGGGGCGTGTATGCCTGTTGCACCCCAAAATTTGACCAACATATATTCACTTATTAAGTGTTTGAAAGTTGATACCTTCATCAGAAAGTTCAGAAGAATTGGTTGAAACCAAGGTTGTGTGCTTCATAGATTGAGAGTTGTGGGTGCTCCTCAGATGATTCTGAGACTTTGAAGAATAGACTTGAAGCTTTGAGAAAGTCTATGAGGTGTCTTGAAAGCCATCATGGAGCCTGGAGAGGTCATTATGCAAGAATTCAGAAGATTCAGCCATGAGTGGTAGAATTAGGGTTTTGACTGGGTCAATCCTAGATCAGCTGAAGATTTGGAGAAGGTTGAGACCTAATCCAAGGGCCATGAGATCATGGAATGATATATGGAGATGTTATAAAGATGATTCCTAGACCAACTCATCATGATTGAGGAGTTTGAGAAGTTTCAAGTCAGGGTTTCCAAGGATAGTCAGTGAAAAAACCCTAATTTGATCCCTATCTTCCAGGCAGTTTTAGCTCAAGATGTGATTGACATCTCATCTTCCCCACAACATGAATGTTGTAGAGCTTGTTCTTAGATTTAATTTGAGTGGTGGAAATCCTTGATAGGAGTTGCAGAGCTCAAGTTATGGTTTTGACAAATTACAGGTCAGCAGAGGTGTGTGAATCTGGGTCCTTGAAAGTCACCCAACTTGCAGACAACTTTTGCCCTAGTAGGATGATTCTTATGATCTCTTGGTCCACATGAATGTTGAAGGGAATCTTCTTAGCTTTCTAGAGAGTACTATAAGTCCTTGATAGGATTTGTAGAACTCAACTTATGGTTTGAACAAGACAGGGGTATTTTGGTCATTTGGCAGTTATAGGTCATTTTAAGCAAAGGCCATATCTCCTATTTCCAAGCCTCAAATGGAAAAACTCAAAACATGAAAGTTGTTCAAAATGGGATTTTAAGTCTAGAAAAGTGGTCATGAGTTATTGGAAGAGCTTGTAGCAAGGATTTACAAGATTGGGTAAAAATGACCTAAAAATGGCTTATAAGTTGAAAAGTTGAAATTTAATTTTGGTTTAGGAGATGTACAAATCCAAAATGGGTCATCCAATATGTCATTTTGACTCCAAACAATATTTTAAAAACAATGGTTCAAGTAGAATTTTGATTTGAAGCTTAGAAATGGGGGTTACTTTGTAATTCTCATTCTTGCATAATAAGGCAACTAAACAAAACTTCACAAAAGGCAAGGAAGTGCGTGTTTTTCACTCATTCTTTCTCAATATATCTTGTAATGATATTTTGAAGCCAATTTGACAAGCCTAACTCATGAGAGATGGTATGATCAACATGTCATTAAAGGAGAAGTTCTCTAACTTTCTAGCACTTTCCATGAGTTTCTAGATGATTCTAGGAATTTCCATGGATTGCTATAAGAAGAGTGAATCACAATTTGGCCAGGGTTGGAAAAAGTAGTTGTGTTCATTGGAGAGAGTGAGAGAGAAAGTGCCATTGTTGGATTTCTTCAAGATCAAGCAAGATTCAATTCCTTCTTCTACAAGCTTCATCCACCTCAACTCTTGCAAACAGAAAGGTGTTCATCTTGGGAGGAAGATTTGGAGAAAGTTTCAAGTGCTGAATCAAGTCCTAACACCCCTCACAATTGGAGTTTGACAGGTTGGTACTTTGATCTGTAGGTCCTTAATTGTGTACATTCTGTTAGAATCTTAGGTGTAAGATAAGCATGCTAGGGTAGAGGAAGCTTTTCTGAGAATTAGAGGAAGATTCATGAGGTTTCGAGGCAGGGTACCATTTCTTGCAGAATTGATAGCAAGCTATTTTGTGTGCATTAATGGATATGATGTAGTTTAGAATGGCTAGGCTAACCTGTGGTACAGATTTACATCATTAGGTTTGAGCCTAGTTAAGGTTGATAGCAGAAAATCATGGTGGAACCCCAACCTTCGTGCTCTCTGTTGGGACGATACAAGAGGTTTCAGGGACAATTATTGGTATCATGGTGTTCAGGGTGATTGGTAGGCCAAGTTTGCTTTTGGAATTGCTTGATTTCATCCAGCCATCAGTGAGAACGAGCTTGAAGAAGATCTTTGCATGGATTAGGGTTTTCTGAAAACCCTAGGGTTTGGTTGGAGACGATGAAGCGCCACCGTTGGATGATCCCAGAGTATTGACCATTTCATCTGATCGCACGGCCATAATTTGATTTCAGAAATGGAGGGAGACTGAAGCGCATCAAAACGCTGCGTACCACTAATCCAAACGCGCCGTTTTGGTTGATTGATAAACCTGGGCTTCAGCAATTTGTTTCTATTCCCACCCCCCTGATTTGGCCCAATGATCAAAATAAACTGGGGCGCATTGCTCATGGCACCCCCTCCCCTTTATTTCTTATATTCTCTTTTATTAATTTCTTTTAATTCTTTGCATTTTATAAAATTCATAAAAAATCCAAAAATTAACATTTTTCATTTCTTCTTTTTTTCACATAATCATGGTTTTGTATAGAAAATTAATGAAAAGTAAAATTCCATTTTATTTTTCTTTTAATATTTTTTAGCATATTTTCTTGTAAATAGTATTTTTAATTGATTTTGTTTGACACTTGATTTTGTACAATTTGTTTTAGGACTTTCCCTTAGGGTTTTTGAGCCATTCTTTTTGGCATGGTTAGGTATTGAACCCTAGTTTCATGTAGGATTTATCTCTTGATTTGTAGATTAAAATTTGATGTAGTTTGATTGTTAGACATTTAGGTGTTCAAATTAGGGTTTTAGGTTGTATAGATAGACTTGAACCATTTTGTTTTGGGGTTTATAGGCCAAATTAGTGTATGGAGAATATATGGGTTAAGGGTAAGTATGTATAGAATCCCCTAGAATTTTACTAGAATATTGTATGGTGTTTTAGTATTTTTCATTGATTGTTGAATGTATGGATAGTATGTGTGTTGCTTAAGGGCATAAGTTTGTATTGTTGTGTTTGTTTTTCTTCTCCTTTGAGTGTGTGAGCTTGGAGATTGAGTTGAAGACCTTGTGGATCATCATGGAAGCTTTGAAGACCTTGCAGAGTAGTTTAGATAGCTTTTGTTGTTTTGTTTATAGGATCATAAGTGCATAGGTAGAGCCTTAGATAGAATACTTTTATTCAATAAACAAGGAGTGTTTTGTTCACCTCCTCTCTTCTCTGTGACATAAAGTCCCCTAAGGGTATTCACCTCTCTCCTTTGGAGGGATTAGTGACCTTACCCTCTGAGGTAGAACTTTGAGAGAGCCTTTCCCTTTTGTGTTAAGTCCTCAATGGCATCCTTTGGAAGTCAGTGAGCACTGTAACATCCTCACTTCATCTTGTTGACTGAATCTTGTTTGCTGGAGCATTTGAGCCATTGAAGATGGAAGCTGAAGCTTTGAAGAGGATGATTCCTTGTAGATTGTTGAAGTCTGAAGACTTTGTGAAGATCAAGTTGATGCTTGAAGATCCCTGAAGATAGTGAAGCCTGAAGGTGGAGCTGATCAAAGAAGCTGAAGCTCAAGGGAGAAGATGAGTTGATACTCATGTTGTAGGGTTGATACCTGGAAAGCAGGTGATCTCTGAAGTCTGAAGACTGAGTTGCTGCTGGAGAAGCTGAAGCTTTCTTCTGTTTTCTTTTCTGTATTGTGTGTTTTGTCTGATTTGCCTGTTGCATTAGACTAAGTTCATCTAGAATAAGTTCAGTCTAAGAGCATGGGTGCATCTGCTTGTATTGTTACTGCTTGGCTTTGCTTGCGGGCATTCGGTAGAGCCCAGCTCCCTTGCCCACGTGTTTATTATTGCTTGATAGCATGATTTCATTTCTTTTGTCTGTATGATTGCAGTTTACTGTATTTTGCTTGATAGCATGTTGTTTGTTTTTCAGTATGATTACTGTTATTTCATGACTAGCTTGAGGTCGAGACGAGCTTGTGGAGGCTGAAGCCCCACACACATTTCCTCCCTCACTTGCATTGCATGCATGTTACTGTTAAAGCTGATGCTTTTGTCTGTTTTGGTGTATCATTGACATGATCCCTTAGGATTCTCATTTCCTCTGATGAGGATCTGATGATAGACTTTTAGGTTGAAACCTATGCATGACAACATCTAGGAGTTCCCTGTTCAAACCTCTACCATAGGATGAATCCATGGCATGATAACAGTAGGACTTGATAGTCTCCCCCCTAGTTGGGCCTGTTCTCTTCTCATCTCAAAACAGTTTAAGATACAGTAATCATGAATGATTTCTTTCGTACGTTACGAGCCTTAAGCTATCTGAGAAAGGATTGTGGGAGAGTTTCTTTTCCACAGTCTGGATGTTTAATATGGTACCCTTTGGGTGACATGCGACGCATTCACTCTCAGGTCATAGTCTCTAGTACGGTTGAAATCGCAAACACAATAAAAAACACTTCTTTCAGGATATAAGCCGTAGTTTCCCGAACTACGTGAGCTCTGATCTTTCATACCAGATGAAAGTACGTAGGCATAGGATGCGACGTCCTAGCGAGAAACCTTCCCCCATAATCCTTCGTAGGCCGAACTACGTTGACTCTGATTTCTCATTCTCTGATGAGAATACGTAGGCATAAAGCGCGATGCTTTGCCGAGTCATTTTTCTTTTCTTTTTCAGCCAGCCTTGATAGGTAGATAGATTATAACCAACCCATCCAAGTAAACAAACAAGCGAGGATCCCGTCGAGTACGACGGACGTGAGGGGTGCTAATACCTTCCCCTTGCGTAACCGACTCCCGAACTCAGACAATGGTTTCGATGACCTTGTCTTACCCTTATTCGTCAGGTTTTTCCGATCGTTTCCTTTCCCGCTCTGAGGGATAAATAACGAAAGGTGGCGACTCTTCTGTCATGCCGGCACCTTATTTTCGCGCAAGCGACAGCTGGCGACTCTGCTGGGGACTCCAACGGTTCCCTGTGCGAGTCAATCCTATCGTTTGTGTGTCTGCTTGTTGGGTTGCGTTTATTTATCGCATTTTTACTTCTCGCACTTTATTTTCCCGCATTTTATATTCAGTAAAATATGATTATTTGTGCTGTTGTGGGATGGGAGTTCTGATTGAGTGAGAAGCCAGACCCAGGCTTGAGTGCACCATAGACTTAGAGTGGAAATTAGTGGGCGCGTGCTTGCTTTGCAGGCACTAGTGTCTCATGAAATCCACGCTCAGACGAGGTTCATCCGGTTGGCTTCACTTTCAACCCTTTGGGTTGAGACGGTTGCTGGTTTGGTGGATTGTCGACTCTGGGGACCGATCATTTGTGATTCAGCTAAGTGACCCCTCTTCAAGACTTGATGATGCCACTCCTTCTGGGAATCGTATCATCAGTTTTGAAAGTCTGTGACGCTGATGAACGCATAGGATGTCGTACCTTGAGTCAGTCTAGGTCCATACCTGTGAGCGGGACTAGGTTTATTGCAGGAAACTTAGACCTTCAGACTACCTGGTTTTCTTGACAGTGAATCAGTTATGTTGGGTTCTCAGTTGCAGATATGTTTGTTCTTGACAGGGCAAGTTTTTGATCAGAGGATCTTATCGTTGGGTGTTTGTCTGTTCTTGATAGAGCAGGCTGTGATCAGTGTATTATCATCAGTGGTTTGTTCTGGATAGGGCAGATTTTGAGTGGGGTCTGAAGATCTCATCGGCAGATGTTATTTGTTCTTGATAGGGCAGATTTTGAGTGGGATCTGAAGATCTCATCAGCAGCTGTGTATTTGTTCTTGATAGGGCAGATCTTGATTTGGGGTCTGAAGACTTCATCAACAGATATTCCTTGATATTGCACCCGGGGTCCTTATTATCAGGCACTTATTCTTGTCAGAGCAGAATTTTGATCTCGGTCCTATCAGATGGTCATTCTCAGCAGATCAGATTAGTGGCCTTACACCGGGGTTTCCTTCTCATCAGCGACTGATGATACCGAATCTCCACAACAGCTACCTGGATATATTATTGCATGCCTGCATCTTGCATTAGTTTGCATATCCATCTGCATTCCATTAACGTGTGTCTGTGTTGCAGGTACCGTTTCCCCGATCCCGGATTTCTCGCCTTCTGCTGTTGTTATGGCCTCCCTCAGGAAGACTGTTGCGTACAAGTTCCCGACCCCCGATGTGTCGAAGCTGACTGGTTTGATAGCCCTGGCAGGGGATTCTGTGAAGGATAGGTTCAGGAAGTCTTATGGCAGGTTGCTTAGTCTGGTTTGCAGACCTTCCACGTCCGAGTTGAATGGGTTACATGCTCTTCTGCAGTTTTATGACCCTCCCTTGAGGTGTTTCACCTTTCGTGACTTCATTCTCGCGCCGACATTGGAAGAGTATGCTGATATGCTGGGTGTGCCTATCAAAAGGCAGATACCTTTTGTCCACATGGATGCTGAGCCTGATCTGGCTGGTTTAGCTTCCTCACTCCATTTGAGCGCTTTTGAGTTAGTGGTGACAAGTTGGAACAAGGTCCCAGGGTTCTCTCTGCAGTTTCTGATAGCTAAGGCTCAGCAGTGTGCTAAGGACAAATGTTGGGACGCATTCAACGCCATCCTTGCTTTATGCATATATGGCATTATCCTGTTCCCCAGCATGCCTGATTTCGTGGACTTTGATGCATTCCACATATTCGCCTCAGGGAATCCAGTCCATACTCTGATCGGAGACGTCTACCATTCAGTGCATTACAAGAATGAGAACCGGAGAGGGAAGAATGTCTCATGCTGCGTATCGTTGCTGTACAGGTGGTTTGATAGTCATTTGCCCAAGAAGGGTTCTTCTGTCTTGTCTGCAGCCACAGCTGAGTGGCCTGAGCGTCTGATGAGTTTGTCAGCAGAAGACATTGATTGGTTCGTTGACAGAGACAGGTTAGGCACCAAGGTGATCTTCAGTTGTAGTGGGTTTCCTAACGTACCTCTGATAGGTAAGAAGGGTTGCATCAACTACAATCCGTCATTGCTAGTTCGTCAGTTCGCATATGCTTTGAGGACTCCACCGAAGGAAGAAGAGGTACAGGAATCTCTGTACCTCACGGGTATTCTAGAGGGGGATTTGTTGTCCAAGCTTCAGTATGCGTGGAACAATATCAGCACGAGAGGAAAGCCTTTGTTGGGGAAGAGCAACAGCCAAGCCTACCCTCCTTATTCAGATTGGATCAGAGCCAGCGCTATAGGGATGCCATTCCCTCATGTCAGACCAGTGAGTCCTCCACCGGTCGAGGAGCCTACCACTGTGTCCATTCATCAGCACAACCAGGTATTGGCCGAGCGAGATGAACTGAAGAGGGCAAATGCAGAGTTAGAGAAGGAGTTAGCTCAGCTTCGGAGTGAGAGGAACGAAGCCGTGCATGCTCTCAAAAAACAAACAGAGTCGGTGAACCAACTGGGTGCAGACTTGGCAAAGCAGATTGCTGATCGGGAACGCTTAGGTCAAGACTTCAGGGCTGCTAATGATGTACTAGCTACGAAGAAGCAGCATTTGGAGGAAGCATATCGGAGAATATGTAAGTTCGACCAGCATTGGAAGACCTCCATGGCCACCAGGAAGGAGCGAGAGGATAAGCTAATGCTGCAGATTTCTAAGCTAGAAGCCGAAGTAAAGGACAGTGAGCGGAGGTTTGATGAAGAGACCGCCCGCAGGTACTCCGCTGAAGCCCGTCTCAACAAAGCTATTGCTAACCTGAAGGAGCATAAGCTGATGTTTGAGTCTAAGAAGCGGAAGCTGGAGGATTGCTTTGGCGAAGGAGCTTGGGAGAGTTCAGTTCAGGGGCTTCAGCATACCATCAGGCAGAGAGAACTACTCGTCGAGGGGTTGCTCACTTCGCCAGATCACTCAGAGACGAAGGAGTTGTTAGCAGAGTATCGCGCCCGTGGCCGTGCTTGACTAGTCGCATTCCTGTTGTTTTGATCTTTGATGTATGCTGACCATCACCAGACTTGTTGGCTGAGGTCATGCTGTTGATTTGTTTGTACTCGCTAATACTGTGTACCGCCTTGACAAGCCTTTCCATATATATATGAGATTGATGTTTCCACGATTGGGCTCGGATTTCTTTGTCTTCTTATTATTATCGGCACTGGCACTAAGGCACTAGGATCGGGGGGAAATCTCCCACGCACACAGACACACGCATGCATCTGCATGAAGCATATTTGCATGATGTATATCTTATTGCTTTTCCTAACCTTTATTGTTGACAGGTTTTTCAGGTTCCGAGTTGTCTCCGGTCTCCAAGATTGATCAAAGACTCATCCACCGCTATTCAACTCACGCTAATCAGACAAGGATAATGGACCAGGTGCAGTCAGATGTTCAAGAGCTCCGTGAACGGATGGATCGTTTTATGGAGTTGATGCAGGTGGTCGCGAATGGTCAAGACCAGCTTCGTACTTTGGTTCAACCTCTGATCTCCAGGGTTGACAGTAATGGCATACTGCATGGAGGGGCCGTTCCTACTCCTCCTCCAGTGGACGCTCCACAGAACGTTGTTCCTGTTGCCGGGGGCAACGACAGTGCTAACGGCAATCTGATGACTAATCTCGGACTCAATGCGGCAGGCGTCGGCAATGGCAGTTTGGGAGCCAATGTTAACATAGGGCCGGTCAACGGCAATGCTGGTGCAGGAAATCTGTTGGTGCCTCAACCGTGGCTGGAGGACCATCAGGATGACGTATTCTCTCAGAGAGGTGTAGAAGCAGAGTTGAATGCTGAAGCTCGACTCAGGTTCAAGGCGCTGGAAGACAAGATGAGAGACATTGAAAATCAGAACACATTGGGCGTTGACATGTCCAAGCTCGGGTTGATTGCTGATTTTAAGGTACCTCACAAATTCAAGGTGCCTGTCTTCAAGAAGTATAAGGGTACTACTTGCCCCCGGGTCCACCTTCGATCTTATTATAGAAAGATGTCCGCCTATTCTGACGATGAGAAGTTGTTGATGCACTTCTTTCAGGATAGTCTTTCTGGTCCATCGCTCGAATGGTACATGGGTTTGGAGCCCGCTACTGTGCGCACCTGGAAAGATCTTGCAGAAGCGTTCGTCCTCCACTATCAATACAATAGAGACTTGGCTCCCAACCGAGTTCAGCTTCAGAATCTCTCGCAGCGGAACAATGAAAGCTTTAAAGAGTACGCCCAGCGGTGGCGTGAATTGGCTGCTCGGGTCCAACCGCCGATGGTTGAGCGTGAGCTAGTGCAAATGTTCGTGGCTACCCTTCCTGGAATCTACTATGAAAAGCTGGTCAGTGGCATGTCTGGAACATTCTCGGCTCTCATCACTATGGGCGAGCATGTTGAGAATAGTATAAAGATTGGAAAGATTCAGGGCGAATCATCCTCGGCTGGAGGAGGTAATAAGAAACCTTACGCTGGCAAGCGTCGAGAGGGAGATGCAAGTGTTGTCACTAATGCTTGGAGAAAAGGCAAGGGCCCCCAACCTCAGATTGCTAGCATAAATATCCCAGCTGCTCCACCGCAGCCGCAGCCGCAGCAGCAGCAGCCCCAGCAGCAGAATCAGCAGGGGTATAGGAGATATCAGAATCGGGCTCCTCTGACAAACCGTCATTTTGAAACTCCACCTATGTCGTATGCGCAGCTTTTGCAAACGTTGCTTCAGCTCCAATTAGTTCAAAAGAGGACGTTGGCTCCCTTAACAGGGGCACCACCACCGGGGTATGACGCCAATGCTACTTGTGATTTCCATACTGGGGCACCGGGCCATACGATTGAGAATTATAAAGCTTTTAAGCACAAAGTGCAGGACTTGGTGGACGCCAAGGTTATCAACTTTTCTGACAACGTGCCCAACGTCACCAAAAACCCCATGCCTCATCATAAGGGTGGCGGAGTGAATGCCGTTATCACAGAAGAGAGTTCAGACTTGCTGACTGATGTCAAAGAGTTGAAGACGCCGTTGAGTTTTGTCAAGGCTAAGTTGCTGAAGAAGGGCTTCTTTCCTGGATGTGGAGAGTTATGTATGGCTTGTGCTACACTTCCTGATGGGTGTGAGCAGCTGATCGAAGGTATCCAAAGTCTGATGTCTGAGGGTATTTTACAGTTCAGCCGGAGCATTGAGAGTGCATCAGGGGAGGTCGTGCTAAGGCAGGCAGATGAAGTTGCTACCATTACTATTCCTCGTCACCCTATCACTATTTCTGCGCCCCGTCCGCCTACAATCACTATCACCAGGGCCGGACCGATCCCATTCGAAAGCACTAATGCCGTTCCATGGCATTATGGCGCCGGAGTTTATTGTAATGGTCAGAAGATAGAGCTTGAGCTGTTCGGATCGACTGTGCAGAATCTTACCGGAGTCAGTGGCATTACTCGAAGCGGTAGAGTGTTCGCGCCACAGAGGTTGCGGCAGAGAAAATGGTCCGAGCTGACGCTGTGGATAAGGGTAAAGGTAAAGCTGTCGAAGAGATCCCTTCTGGGGCAGAGAAAGACTTGCTGGTTAAAGATGCTGAAGAGTTCATGCGACTAATCAAGAGGAGTGACTACAAGATTGTAGATCATCTTCATCAGACTCCGTCAAAGATCTCTATTCTTAACTTGTTGCTGTGTTCTGAAGCGCACCGCAACGCGTTACTGAAGGTATTGAACGCTGCATACGTGCCGCAGGAGATATCAGTAAATCAGCTGGAAGAGGTGGTGGCCCATGTTAATGCTGGTAATGGGCTGGGTTTTACAGATCTAGAGCTGACTCCCAAAGGAAGAGATCACAACAGCGCCTTGCACGTCTCGATAGAGTGCAGAGGTACTATCATGTCGCATGTCCTGGTGGATACGGGTTCCTCGCTTAATGTGCTTCCGAAAAAGGCACTGATGAAGTTGGATACCCGTGGATTGCTTTGCACGCCCAGTGATCTGGTCGTGAAAGCCTTTGATGGGACTAAGCGACACGTTTTCGGAGAGTTAACCCTGCCGATTCAGGTTGGTCCGGAGACGTTCAATACAGTTTTCTATATCATGGATATCATGCCTGCCTACAGTTGCCTCTTAGGTCGGCCATGGATCCATGCTGCTGGTGCCGTGACGTCCACACTGCATCAAAAGCTTAAATATGCTGTCGGGGGCAGCATAGTAACCGTCTGTGGTGAGGAGGACATCATGGTGAGCCACCTGTCGTCCTTTAAATATGTTGAAATGGATGGCGAGATCCATGAAACGCTCTGCCAAGCATTTGAAACCGTCAAGGTGAAAGAGGTAGCTCCTGTCGTCGCAGGGAAGCAGGAGATGAATCTCTCCTCGTTTAAGGAAGCTCGGGCCGCTGTCGAAGCCGGTTCCACCCCAGGCTGGGGGCATGTTTTGGATATACCAATCAAGCAGGATAAGTTTGGATTGGGATATTCTCCCGAAGCTGAAGCTTCGTCTTCTTCTGGCAGCTCGTCTCGTGGGAAAGGGCCGATCCTATTCACCAAGGGAGGAGTGATTTTCGAGAGCATCAACGCAGCGTCTGAGGACAGCGGGGACAGCGATTGCGATCTTGACGCCTGGATGCAGCCAAGCAAGCCGGGCGAGCGCCTCAACAATTGGACCATCAAGGAGATTATCAAGCTGACAAGTGAAGAGTAATGATTTGCTTTTTACAATCTTTGTACAACCCTATGTCCTGCCCGGGGCATAGTGGTTTTACTGTCAGGGCCTTGTTGGATTGTGTACATGCATTTTGTTAATAAATAAAAGGCGTTTTCTTCGCACTCAAATATTGTGTTCTCTGTTATTCCTGTTTTATGTTTATTTCGAAAAAACAGCAAAATGGCAACGGGGTTTGTGCTAACCTGCATATTCTTGCTTTAAACTTAACCCTTGTTATTGCAGGATCCACATAACAGACGACATCGACTCTGGACCCTCTACGGCTCACTACGACTTTGATTGTCCGATCTATCAAGCCGAGGATGAGATTGATGAAGACGAGGACCTTCCGGAAGAGTTGGCCCGCTTGTTGAGACAAGAGTGTCGCTACTGCGAAAATCGGCGCCGGCTGAACAGAAGAGTCGCCACCGTGCGTTATTTATCCCACAGGAGGGAAAGGAAACGCTCAGAGTAAACCTCGCACAACACGGGAAAGGTATGGTCGTCGCAACCAAAACCTGGGTTCGGGAGTCGGTTACGCAAGGGGAAGGTATTAGCACCCCTCACGTCCGTCGTACTCGACGGGATCCACGCTTGTTTTCGGGTACGGATTGTTATTCTATCTAAACTATAGGTCAAGGGTTAAAAAGAAAATAAAATGAAAATAAAAATGACTCGGCAAAGTGTCGCACTTTATGCCTACGTATTCCCGTCTGGAACGAGAAATCAGAGTCAACGTAGTTCGCCTACCTACGGGAAAGGAGGGGAAGGTTGCTCGCTAGGATGTCGCATCCTATGCCTACGTACTTCCACACAGCATGGAAGATCAGAGCAAACGTAGTTCGGGCCACGTACGACACAAGCTTGTCTTGGTTGATTTTATACCTTCTGAAAAAGGGTTTCTTGATTTCTGGTCCCGGCAGACAAAAATGACGTCTTGATGAGTTCACGTTCTTTTATGGAAGAAGTGTCTTTTATTGTGTTTGAAATCTTTATGTGTTTTTCTGTTTGTTTTGAGAAAGAAAGAGACAGAACTCTAACCTACGGTTGCGAAGGGAATCAAACTAACCTAATGTTATCATGCATGGGTTAAGACCTAGTGTCTATCATGCTCCTCTCTTGCGCAGAGAGAAACAGAGATCCTACGGGATAGGCAGAAACAGAAACAATAACAGATATAATAAAGCGGTAAAATGCATGGATGCAACAGTACAAGCGAGGCAAGGGAGTCCCACTCAACCTCGAATCTAGAAAACAATAGGCAAAAGTGAACAGACTTCACTTTCAACCCAACAGGGTAAACAGCAAACAATACAGTCCAGAAAACCAATCAATACATCAGAAATGAAATACAGCAAAAATAAACAGCCACAGCAGCTCTACATCAATATCTGGCTCCAAGTAATCCCTAATCAGCTACAGGCTTCAACAAGCATCAATCTCCACCTTCATGGCCTTCAGGCAAGGGCTTTGATCATCAGTCTTCTATCTGCAATGGCTTTTCTTCAAGTTCAAACCTCCAGGATGAGGGATCAGTCACAAGAGTGAATTGGGTGTTAAGCAATCAGTTGACTACCAAAGGTGGTGAACAGACTGCTTCTAACACAAAAGACATTTTCTCTCAAGAGTTCTATCTCTTAGACACTATCACCAAGCCTTCCAAAGGAAGGGGGTGAGTGTCTTAGAGAGACTCTGTATCACAGAGAAGAATGGATGCAGACAAGGCAATCCATGTTTGAGAAACAAACTTTCTAACCTAGAGCTCTGCCTAGCTCCTAAACCCTAGTCTCCTCAGCATCTGCTAGCAAGAATCTTCTCTTCAACTCTGAAAGTTGGACTTCAACATTTGGATCTCCAATGGCTTCACCTTCTCAAGTCTTCAGCTCTCCCAAATCCCCAGACAATCCCAATACCCACACATACAAGCAATAATCCCCAGAGGGCATACCACACCAGTTATACAGTATATTAATAGCAGTAGGGGAATCCTGACTTTTTTCTAAGGGGATCTGATAACTACCCATAGCCCCTATAGTCCCATAGTTAACCTACTCAATCTCTAGGTCCTAAGGGAAGTGAATTAATTCTCCTAAGTCATCACCTAAAACCCTAGTTTGTTCATGTTGTTCACACCTAAACTAAACACCTAAAATTAATTTCTAAAAATGGGAACTAAATTGTATCTACAAGTTTAATGTCTAAACTAAACAACCTAAAAAGAATGGGTGAAAAATATCAAAGCATTTAATAGAACAAAAATTAACAAAATCATGTATGAAATGAAACTATTTAAAATGCTATTTATTTGGAAAATATGGGAAAAATATCAAATAAAAAATAAAATGCAATTTTTATTTTTATAATTTTCTTGACTTTTTAAAGAAAATGTTAAAAAAAGAATGAATTGAAAATATGCAATTTCTGATTTATTATGAATTTTTAAAAATGAATGAAAATAAAAAGAAATTAAAAAGAGAAAATAGAAAGAAATAAAGGGAGGGGTGAGAAAAGCAAGAAAATCAAGTTCAGCGCGTTGGGCCCATCAAATTGGGGGGTGCGAATAGCTGTCTGAGCCCATTTCATTCCACTAAATGATACGGCGCGTTTCAGCTTTTAAAAACTCCCTCCATTCTGAAATTTAATCGCGTCCGTTGGATTGGGTCTCCAAGTCAAAGGTCAGACTGCAATCGTGTGGCTCCTGACCCTTCTTCAACCTCCAGCCACTTAGGGTTTCAGAAAACCCTTCTCATGCACGATTCTTCCATCCCTCGGCTCTCTCTCATACCTCCATGAAGTCATGAGATTCAAAAACCAAAAACTCTCTAAAACTCTCCCTCTACACAGCCATGGTGTTGCCTCCTTCTAAAACTCAGCCTATACATCAATTCGATAGGTATAACAGTTGGGATTCAATTTTTGCACCTGTGATCAACTCAAACAAACCTTGCCAATTTTCACCCTAATGCACTCACCAAATTGTACTGATTATTCTGAGCTCATCTTTCATGATTATCATCCCCTAAACTAGGTTTTCTTGTTCATCCAAGTTTCACCACTCTGCCACCAAACTCCATATAACTCTCCCTAAGTTTCAAGAATTAATCTCCTATGGTTTCTAAGCACTCCTATCCTAACCACATGATCTACAACAGCATAAATTAGGAGATTCGAAAGATTATGCATACCTTGCAAGTGATGATGGCAATGGTGGTTAGACTCCAATTCAAGCCTTGATACTTGCTGAAAGTGATCTCCAATGAGTGTGTGTGATTCTGTTTGCAATGATTCTTGTTCAATCTTTGTGAATCACTCTATTCCACTCTTCATGCAAGTTGGAGTTTGAACTTGGATTTCCTTTTCCAGCCACGAATTTCTTCCACTTTCCTTTGCCAAACACTCTAGGATGATGGTGGATAATGATGATGACAGAAATTGGAATGGTAGATGAAGCTTTAATGGAGTTTGGATAGAAAATGCAAATTGGCAAAAGATGATGAATGGTACAATTCTTGATCAATTCAGCCAATTCTTGATGTGAATCATGGTGTTTGAATGATGATGATGAAGATTCAATCCACAAATGTAAGAATTGAGGGAGATTATGGAGAGTTTGTGAAGCTTATGCAAATTGAAGAAAGTGTGGAAAATTTGGGGTTTTGAACAAATGGAATCACCAACCATGGCATGAACCAACTTGTATGAATATATAGATGAGGTTAGAACCTCCTAGAAACTTGGAGAGGTTTCCCTTGTGCAAATTCCCTTGGATGTTGATTATGTTTCTTACATTACAAGCAACCATGGATAACTCTTAAATCTTGAACTAAACTCAAAATTCCACTTTAGCCAATGTCTTTAAAATGCCCTTTCCATTCAAAATGACCTATAATTTTGCTTCATTTGGCCAAGATATGAAAAATCTCATTTTTAAGGCCATTTTTATTCATTAAATTCAACAATTTTGAAACCTTGTGCTATGAATCTTTCAAATCTCTCATGGTAACTTTTCTAGACTCAAAATGTCATTTGGAGCAAGTTTGATGTTGTAAGTTTTTCCATTTGAGGCCTCCTTGTATGAGTTTTGGGCATAGGTTAAAATGACCTGTAATTCACAAATGACCAAAATACCCTTTGCTTGCCAAGACCATAAGTAGAGTTCCCCAAATCATATGAAGGCATACTATACCATTATAGAAAGCTAAGACAATAAGGAACAATTCTTATGTTGACCAGAAATCCATTTGAAATCTCCTTGAGGGGTAAAAATTGCTTGGAAGTCAAGTCACTTTCACAGACAAAATTTCAGATACCTCAGATGACCTGTAACTTGCAAAGACCATAACTTGAGTTCTATAAGTCTCCTTGATGTCTTCCACCACTCAAATTAAAGATCTTAAGATCCTATACAAGTTTCATGTTGTCCAAGGATCTATTTGAAGTTTGCATTTTGACTTATCTTGCTTGGAAATTTGACCTAAACTAGGGGATTTTACATAGAAACCCTAATTTAGAAACTCCTCTTCTCCCTGATTTCTCTTGATTCCTTCTTAGCATAACAACATATCTTTATTCTCCATGTCAAATGATGAACCCCACATCTCTTCTATAGACCTGAATGCCCTTAAATCAATCAATTGACCTAGGGTTGACCTAGGGTTGACCCAGATGAAACCCCAGTTGACTGTCTTCAACTGCAATTCTTGTGATCACATCAACAACTTGTTTTCTTCTCCAAATGACTTTATAAGTCCTCCAAGATGTCTAGATACTCTCCATGCTCTCAATTCACAACTCATAATTCCCTTGTTGATCCTCAGACATCCTCAGTTAGGAGATATACTCAATGCTTGATCCACTGAACTCCCTGCTTTCAAATTCTTTTCTGATGACTTGAATGAGATTGAATTAGGATAATAACCTCTGGATAGGCCTCTAGAGATGAGAATAATGCTTGGTCCCCTGTTGAATGACTTGCTATGCTTATGCTATGCAGATGAGTAACCTATGTACATGACTCTATATGCAAATGCTAATGATATTGAAACATAAACCAAGTGAATAAGGTTGAGCAAATTTTAGGGTGCAACAGCTGCCCCTATTCAAGCGACTTGGACCCGATTGGGTGAAGATCCCGGAGCCTTCAGACATTCGCGGTACGAGACGGTTGAATACCAATGAAACCCGAAATTTGCCAACCGCAGAAATAAACTGTGCTCCTACTTGGGGAACGACATTCATCAGCTGAATCTGACTGTTATGACAACCCACTGGTCTCACGCGACCGTGCTGGGGATTCTTCTCATCATCCTGAAAAAGATTGAATCATCGGAAACTTCGTCCTTTGCTTGTCCACGTCAGGACTCTATCTGCTGTCAACTCGGAAAAAACTTCAACAACTTTGCTGGGGATGGCTCGTCTGCCTTCTCGTCAGAGATAAATCATCCACGTTAGGAATAAACTCTTCCCTGTTAGGAATAACCTTTCCACGTTAGGAATAAATTCTTCCACGTTAGGAATAAACTCTTCCACGTTAGGAATAAACTCTTCCACGTTAGGAATAACACCGTCCATGTTAGGACTCACCTTTCCACGTAAGGAATCCATCTTCTTCGTCAAACTCTTCCACGTAAGGAATACGTCTTCTTTCGAATCTGTCCACGTCAGAACCAAATCCCTTCCACGTCAGGAACACACTCTTTCTTTCCACGTCAGGAATACAAGCCTCCTTCCACGTAAGGAATACTATCTTTCCACGTAAGGAATCACATCTCGATTTGAATCTGTTCACGTAAGGACCCCCAATCTTTCCACGTGAGGAATATAATCTCAATCTGTCCATGTTAGGACTCCGACTTGATATGTCCGCGTAAGGACTCCATCTTTCCACGTTGGCGATCAATCTTGGTATGTCCGCGTAAGGACTCAATTTTTCCACGTAAGGAATAAACTCGTCTTTTCTGCGTCTGTCCACGTCAGGACTGAACTTGCTTTTCCACGTAAGGAACTGAAGCTTCTCTTTCCACGTAAGGAATAACCTTGTCCACGTCGGGACTCACATTTCGTCTTGATTTGTCCACGTCAGGACTCACCTCTTGACCCGCTGAAGTAATGGAACTTGTCCACGTCAGGACTTGCGCGTCTTTGACTTGCTGGGGAAATAAGACTTGTCCACGTCAGGACTCACACTTTGCCCACAGCACAAAGAAGGATAAACTTGTCCACGTCAGGACTCTCGCATCTTGTCATCTTGAAGAACTAAAAACTTGTCCACGTCAGGACACCCACTTCACCATTACGAATAAAGCTATCTGCTGGAAATAAATTGTCCACGTCAGGACACCAACACGAAGAGTAATCAATCTTGTCCACGTCAGGACTCCACACTCAATCAATACCGAGAATTCGAACCTGTCCATGTTAGGACTAACACACATCGTCAACTTGAGGAAATGTCCACGTTAGGACTCCACATTCCAACAATCTTCTCTAGCACAAAGAAAACCCGTCGATAAAATTGTCCACGTTAGGACTCATCCTTCCATTGGTCCGCAAATTCTTATCACTGACGTTACAGCAACTTTGAGGCTGGCTCTACTGGGGACATTTGGAAATCAAACTTCCGGACGCCTGTTCTGATAACCGGCGGTAGCCTCTGAAATCCTGATTCATGAATCCTTTGAATGCTGACGTAACAACAACTTTGAAGGAAACAGTCCACTGGTCGGACTAGAGCAACTTCAACAGGAAATCCTGGCGGGGAAATAAGTAACTCTGCTTGGGGACAAAGAGAAACTTATCCTGCTGACTCTGTGGGAGTAGTGCCGCAGCTGACACTTCGTCGAACGTCTCATGCCGAGACTTTGAACGTTTTATTGATCCACCTGAGCAAGGGCTCTCTCTACCTGGAAGAGAAACAATACTTGGAACAACGGTTAGCCAACCTAGTTTATGTTTCAAAATGCATATGTTTGACAATGATGCAATGATCCATACGACATGGAAATGCTACACTTTTATTTGGTGGATGCAGGTATGACCCTATATGCCGATGCAAATGCAGACTTGAACTGCTGGGATACAGGAACTGCTTCAGCAAAACAAATGCTGAAGATAATGCCAACTCCGCTGGGGATAGCCAGATGCTACAGAATCATTCCAGCAAAATAAACGCTGGAAGAGTGAAGTCGACTCAGCTGGGGAATGGGGATTTTGACCCAAACACCTCATTGAATTAACACCCTGCTGGGGGATATAACTCTGCTGGGGAACAGCAGATGCGCCTGGTATGATTGAACTTCTACGGGAAAGTGAACGGATATCACACGGTATTTTGACAAAATAAATGCCATGACCCACACCAACTCTGCCGGGGAGAGCCTTAATCTTTGAGTTCCACTGGGAGGAATACTTGCTGAGGAGAGAATTCCGCTGGGGATGGGATGATTCTCTTGGGAAAAATCAACTGACTCCACTGAGGAGAGTAAATAACCCTGCGGGGAAAAGTAAACTGCCTGAACACAGCTCGCCAATTGGAAATATTAATCTTCTGAGGCTGCACCACTCTCTGCTGAGGATAAATGACTTGGCTGGAGAATGCCCTCTTGGATAAGCTACGGCTAGCTAGGGAATTCGATCCTTCTTCAGTAAGGAACATGCATGACCTGCGTGGGGGTCGAGTCTTTTATTACTGCAGTCTCTTGATCATCTTCCTCGTACGGCTATGAAACCTGCAACAACACAACCAAGACAAGACAAATCTATGCAACCAAGTCGATTCAGGTTAGTGACGTTATTTTCAATTAATTCAAAGCTTTAGCAACTGTTGGCAAGGGCCAGTGACGTTATGCACATGCTAGTTTCATCAAACTTAGGCGTTAATCATGCACAAAACAGTAAAGAACCAGCATCAAGTACTGAATAACATATTTTATTGATTGGGCCCCTGAATGGGCGGAGTTTTGTACACGGGATGTAACTCCTGAAATGAGGAAGCTACGCAAAGCAAATACACAAGTATGCACAAGAAGCATAAATATTGACAAAGTAAATTTGTACACATGTCGGCAACGGGATGCAGACGAACACCACGAACTGATCCTCCTATGACTCATCCGACTCTAATGCTTTCCCGGTATTCATACTTCTGAACAGGTTGTACCAGATAACCGATCCTCTCCGGTGTATTCTCCCGCATTGACGCTCAGTGCAATATCAAATTCGGACCGCAGTCATTTGCTTTTCAAATCCCTAACTTTTGCGTGAACCGCCCTTTACGGGTTTTCAGTTCACCGGGATACCCTTTTTTGCCGAAGCCGCCCAGTGTAGGTTTTCAACTTCGCGGGTGTACATTTTTTCAATTTTATCCCTAATTTTTGCCTGAACCTTTCATTCTGTTTTTGGTTCGCCAGGATGCCCCATTTTTGCCTGGACTCTCTTTTTCTGTCCAGCGGGTCTATTTTAAGCAAAGTATTTTTTAACTGCGTCCAAATTCACAGGCGACGTGAAGTCTTCACCGTCCATAGTGGACAACAACAACGCTCCTCCTGAAAAGACTTTCCTGACAACGTATGGCCCTTCGTAGTTGGGGGTCCACTTGCCCCTGTGATCTGCTTGCGTCGGGAGAATCCTTTTCAGCACAAGGTCGCCCGTCTGAAAGCTTCGCGGATGTATTTTCTTGTCATATGCTTTCTTCATTCGGCTCTGGTACAAACGACCATATGCTAGAGAAGCTAGCCTTTTCTCATCCATCAAACTCAGTTGGTTCAACCTGTCTTTCACCCATTCTGCCTCGTCCAGCTGAACGTCTCGCAATACCCTCAGAGAAGGGATCTCAACTTCCAATGGTAATACCGCTTCCATTCCATACACTAAGGAGAACGGGGTTGCCCCGGTTGATGTGCGTACCGTCGTACGATAACCGTGCAGAGCAAAAGGTAGCATCTCATGCCAATCCTTATAGGTCACCACCATTTTCTGAACGATCTTCTTGATATTCTTATTGGTCGCTTCGACAGCGCCATTCATCTTGGGTCGGTAAGGGGAGGAGTTGTGATGTTCGATCTTGAAATTCTGAAAGAGCTCCTTCATCATTTTGTTGTTCAGGTTCGAACCGTTGTCCGTGATTATCCGCTCGGGGATTCCATATCGGCAAATGATATCTCTCTTGATGAATCTGGCCACCACTTGCTTCGTTACATTTGCATATGACGCCGCTTCCACCCACTTGGTGAAATAATCGATTGCTACTAGAATGAACCGATGCCTGTTAGAAGCTGTGGGCTCGATCTTTCCAATCATATCGATTCCCCACATCGAAAATGGCCATGGCGATGACATCACATTTAGAGGACTCGGAGGCACATGGATCTTATCAGCATAGATTTGACATTTGTGGCACTTCCTCGCAAACTTGAAACAATCAGTTTCCATAGTCAGCCAAAAATAACCTGCCCGCAGCAGCTTTCTCGTCATAGCATGCCCACCAGCATGCGTACCAAAGGTACCTTCGTGTATTTCCTCCATGAGCAACTTTGCCTCTCTTTCATCTACACAACGCAACAGCACCAAATCGTGGTTTCTTCTGTATAAGACGCCATCCGGGTTCAAATAGAAATTGCCTGCTAATCTCCTGAGAGTCTTCTGATCTTGACTGGATGCCCCAGCCGGGTACTCTTTGTTTTTCAGGAAATTAAGGATATCAAAATACCACGGTTTGTCGTCAGATGCTTCATCAATAGCAAATACATAAGCTGGTCTGTCCAGCCGAGAGATAATGATTCGGGGAGCCTCGTTCCAGAAGTTGACTTTGTACATGGAAGACAAAGTGGCCAGGGCGTCAGCCATTTGATTCTCTGCCCGCGGTACGTGATGCAATTCAACCTTGTCGAAGAAAGGAAACAATCTCCTTGCATAATTCATGTAATGTATCAAGTTGGACTGACGTGTCTCCCATTCCCCTTTGATCTGATTCACCACCAGAGCTGAGTCTCCGTATACGTCTAAATTCTTGATCCGCAAATCAATGGCTTCTTCAAGCCCCATTATACAAGCTTCGTATTCAGCTTCATTATTGGTAACGGCAAAGGTCAATCGGGCAGTAAACGGGATGTGCGACCCATGTGGCGTAGTGATGATTGCCCCTATTCCGCTACCGTAAGCATTCACAGCTCCGTCGAATATCATCTTCCATTTAGAACCCAACTCTGGCCCCTCGTCCGGCAACGGCTCTTCACAATCTTTCATCTTTAGGTACATGATATCCTCGTCAGGAAAATCAAACCTCATCGATTGGTACTCTTCAATAGGCTGCTCTGCCAGATACTCAGACAACACACTCCCCTTTATAGCCTTTTGCGAGACGTATTGGATGTCATATTCAGTTAAGACCATCTGCCAACGGGCAATTCTACCTGACAACGCCTGCTTTTCAAATACATATTTGATAGGATCCATCTTCGAGATGATCATGGTTGTATGATTCAGCATGTACTGCCTCAAACGCTTGGCGGCCCAGGCTAGCGCGCAACAAGTTTTCTCCAGCATTGAATACCGAGATTCGCAGTCTGTAAATTTCTTACTCAAGTAGTAGATCGCATGCTCTTTTCTCCCTGTCTCGTCATGTTGACCGAGAACACAACCCATGCTTCCCTCAAGAACCGTCAAATACATGATCAAGGGTCTCTCTGCCACTGGGGGTATCAAAATGGGAGGCTCCTGCAGATACTGCTTTATTTTATCGAACGCCTTTTGACAATTTTCGTTCCACGTTACAGCTTGATCTTTCTTCAACAGCTTGAATAACGGTTCACATGTGGCAGTTAGGTGAGATATGAACCGAGCAATGTAGTTCAACCTCCCTAAAAACCCGCGCACCTCTTTCTCTGTTTTAGGCGTCGGCATTTCTTGAATTGCTTTTATTTTAGCAGGATCGACCTCTATTCCTCTTTCACTTACGATAAACCCCAGCAGTTTACCCGATCTCACCCCGAAGGTGCATTTGTTAGGGTTCAGCCTCAACCTGAACTTCCTAAGCCTTTTAAATAACTTCAGCAGATTCACCAGATGCTCTTCCTCCGTCTGGGATTTGGCAATCATATCGTCAACATAAACTTCGATCTCTTTATGCATCATGTCATGGAAAAGAGTCGTCATCGCACGCTGATATGTTGCCCCAGCATTTTTCAAACCAAAGGGCATCACTTTATAGCAAAATGTTCCCCAAGGCGTTATGAAAGTGGTTTTCTCCATATCCTCTGGCGCCATTTTAATCTGATTATAGCCTGAAAAGCCATCCATGAAGGAGAATACGGAGTATTGAGCGGTATTATCAACTAACACGTCAATGTGAGGAAGTGGAAAATCGTCTTTCGGGCTTGCTCTATTCAGATCTCTATAATCCACGCACATTCGAACCTTGCCATCTTTCTTGGGCACTGGTACGATGTTAGCAACCCATGAGGGATATTTTGTCACAGCCAGGAAACCAGCGTCCCACTGTTTCTGAACTTCCTCTTTGATCTTCACTGCCATATCTGGTCGAGTTCTGCGAAGTTTTTGCTTGACTGGCGGGAAATCTTCCTTCAGTGGCAGGCGATGCACAACCATATCTGTATCGAGCCCTGGCATATCTTCATACGACCAAGCGAATACATCACTATACTCTCGGAGCATTTCAACCAGTCTTCGCTTGATATCATCCTGCAGCGCGGCTCCGATACGAATATTCTTCTCAACCCCTTCCGACCCCAAGTTGATAATTTCGATGACCTCATCGTGAGGCAGAATGGCTCTTTCCTCTTGCTTCACCAACCAAGACAGTTCTTCAGGAACGTCGCTATCTTCGACAACCTCTTCTTCAGCCTGAAATACCGGGTGTTCAAAGTCGGGACAAGTCATAGGTGGTTCAAGGGTGTCATCTGAAAATGTTATCCTGCAAAAGGAATGGTTAAGTGCTTCAAAATGCGTATAAAGCGAATAACCACGTTGCCATTTTATTGAAAAATACAAAACAAGAAAGACAGAGATTACAGTATTTGCACATGAAAAAACGCCATTTATTTAATGATTAACACGCAATGTTCATAACAACACAGCCCTAAGCAAATCCTGATGCCCCGGGCAAGACATCAGATTATTCAACAATTAATAAAGCAAAGCATTACTGTTTAAGAGTCACAGGAACAAGCTCCTGAATAGACCAGTTGCACAGTCCTTGTCCTGGCGTGCTTGGCTGAATCCAGGCATCCATATCACAGTCACTGTCTCCTTCGTCAGACTCCGAAGCAGCGTTGATGGTTTCATGACATACTCCACTGGCAGAGATGGTAATTGGCCCTCTGAAACGGGGTGCCCCCACGGAAGGAGTTGACGACGACGGTTGGTATCCTAGCCCGAACCGGTCCATCTTCACTGGAATGTCCAGCACCTTGCCCCAGCCCTGTGCTTCTCCTGCTTCTACTAGAGCTTGAGCTTCTTTATACGATGAGACGGCTATCTCTGGCACTTTGCTCGGCCCGGGACCTTTGTCCTTGATGCGCACCCCTTCAAATACCTGGCAGGGTGTTTCGTGGATCTCTCCGTCGACCTCCACATATTTAAATGATGATAGATGGCTGACCAGGATGTCCTCTTCTCCGCATACAGTGACTACGCTGTCTCCGACCATATATTTCAACTTCTGATGTAGGGTAGACGTGACTGCCCCCGCCCCATGAATCCAGGGTCTTCCAAGCAAGCAGCTGTACGCAGGCTGTATATCCATGATATAAAACTCAGTTGCAAACACCTCCGGCCCCACCTGTAGAGGCAATGTGATCGATCCAAAGACTGTTCTCCGCGTGCCATCAAACGCCCTGACTACCAGGTCACTGGGCGTGCACAGGATTCCTCTGACATCTAGCTTCATCATCGCTTTCTTGGGCATCACATTTAAGGACGATCCGGTATCGACCAGTACATGCGACATGACTGATCCTCTACACTCGACAGATACGTGCAGCGCCATATTATGATCTCTCCCTTTTGGGGTCAAATCGAAGTCGGTAAAGCCCAAGCTGTGGCCGACATTCACATGTGCCAACACTCCTTCCAGCTGATTCACGGAGACGTCTTGGGGTACGAAGGAAGTATCCAAGACCTTCAGCAATGCATTTCTGTGAGCTTCAGAACACAGTAGCAACGACAGGATAGATATCTTGGACGGCGTCTGTTGCAGGTGCTCCACAATCTTATAATCACTTTTTCGAATCAAGCGCATGAACTCTTCTACATCTTTCGACGCCGATTCTTTTTCGTTTGCTTGCATCGGAACGTTCTCAACCACTTTCCCTTTTCCTTTTGCTAATCTTTCGGCCTCCACCTCCGGTGATATAAAGATCCTACCACTTCTTGTCATACCTCCCGAACCAACAACGTTATCCACAGTCTCGGCTAGCTGCTTATTAACATCAATTTTTATCCCGTCACATTACGCCTCCAACCCATATGACCATGGGACTGCTTTTGTGTTCTCGTACGGGATCGGCCCGACCTTAGTTATGGTGATCGGTGGTCGCTGAGCTGGTGCTGCAATAGTGATCGTCTTCCGAGGAATCGTTACCGTGGCCACATCACTCCGATTATCTGCTACTACCCCTGCGGGCTCTTCAGTTGCTGCTTGGTCAAACTGCAATAAACCTTCATCAATCAAAGCCTGAATGCCTTTCTTCAAATCATCACACCCCCAGCTAGGGTCCAGCATTCCAAACAATATTCGTCACATCCTGGATAAACACCCCCTTGCAACAGTCGGCTCTTTATCTCGCTCAACGGCGTCTTTAAATCTTCGACATTCATAATCAGATTCAACCCTTCCTCAGTCAGAATGGCGTTGGCCCCATGATTAGGCATGGGCTTCTGCACTATATTCGGACCCGCCGTTCCGAAATTGATAGTCTTATTGTCCAAAAGATCTTGCACAACATGCTTAAAAGCATGGCAACCCTCTATATCGTGGCCTGGAGCCCCAGAATGAAACTCACAGTGCCTGCTTGCATCGTAACCAAACGGGGGAGCTCCCGTTATTGGTGCCAGAGTTCTTTTCTCTACCAGGTTCAATCCCAACAATGTCTGCAACAACTCTGCATAGGTTGAGGGAGGCTTCTCAAACACTCTTCTCGGTTTGCCACCCTGGAATCTTCGCTGAGCCTGTTGTGCCCCCTGCTGAGGCTGCTGCTGCTGCATTGGCTGCTGCTGAGACGGTTGTTGTTGCTGAAGTGGTTGTTGCTGGTACGGGATAGTAACACTCGCCACCTGCTGCGGCTGATGATATTGGTTTCGTCCCCTGCCTCGGCCTCGGCCTCGGCCTCCAAACACTGCGCTTGCCTCGCCCTGACGGCGCCCACCAAAAGCTTTCCTATTACTGCCAGATGCAGTCGATTCCTCAACCTGGAATTTTCCTTGCTTAATGTTACGCTCAATCTTTTCTCCCATCAGAATTAGGTCTGAAAAACTAGCCAGAGACGTGTGAAACAGCATGTCATGAAACAAGCCTGTGAATGTGCCAACAAACATGTCATTCATTTCCTTATCTTCCACAGGAGGACGGACCCTGGCAGCCATATCGCGCCACCTTTGCGTGTACTCTTTAAAGCTCTCCCCCTTCTTCTGCGACAGCCCCGCCAATTGGACCCGATTGGGCGCCAAATCGCTGTTATATTTGTAGTGAGCTACAAATGCCTCTGCCAATTGCTTCCATGTCTTGATATTGGTTGGCTCCAACCCCATATACCACTCTAAGGAAGGACCCGACAGGCTATCTTGAAAGAAATGCATTAGCATTCTTTCATCAGTTGAGTATGCAGACATCTTTCTGTAATAAGCTCGTACGTGCACTTTTGGACATGTGTCCCCTTTATACTTATCAAACGCAGGAGCTTTGAATTTAATTGGCACCCTCAAACCAGGTACCAGACCCATTGTTGCCATGTCCAAACCCACAACACTTTGGTTCAGGACCCCCCTCATCTGCTCTTCTAGCATTCTGATCTTCTGGGAGTCGTCCATCGGCCCTTCGAAGCCTCCGCCGGAGAAAGCGTCCTCCTGCTGATCTTCTTGCCACATACCATTTCCAGCTCCATACCCATCATATCCATTATTACGTCCAGCCCTGATCTGATTCATCCCCGGACCTCGGCCTCTGTTGCCGTACCCTTGAACACCTCCAGCAGGCCCAAAAGCCATAAACCCCGTGCCGTTTCCATTTCCAAAACCTCCGTAGCCCTGATTGGCCGCACCATAACCATCTTGCCCAAAGCCTTGAGCATTGAAACCATACTTCCCAACGTTATCGAATCCCTGATCGTTGAACCCGAATCCAGTATTGACAAAGCCGTTACCCCCCATATTATCGCCCAAATTGACGTCACCAAGCCCAATGTTATGGACAGCAGTCTCATTCCCAACTCCGATGTTACCATTCACAGCAGCGGTAGCATTGTTGACATTAGCAGCTGGTATGTTGGCTACAGGTGGAGCCACTGGCGTGGGAGTGCCGTCTCCATGAACAGTATCGACCCGTACGGACTGATGATCCTCATTACCGTGACCAGCATTTCGGGCCAACAGAGGTTGGACCATGGCTTGCAGATTTTCCTGACCCTTTGCAATAGCTTCCATGGTCTGCATGAAGAGAGCGAGCTTCTCGCGCACATCTTGCATCTCGTTCTGCATTTAATCCATGATTCTTCGACAGTTGGTGCGGGTAGAATAGCGGTGCGGGTGCTGATCTGCAATCCTGAAAAGTACCTGATATAGAGCATGAAATAAGATACCATCCGATGATTACCTGTAATGCGATATGGATATGAATGCAATGCAATATGTCTGTGCATTAGGGAAGTTCATTCCCCCAATTCTAGTGTGAAGGTGCCAGTGCGGTGACAGTGCTAATGATATAAAGATCGGAGCTGAATCACAGAAAGCCTCATATATTGCTGAGAAAACCAGAATACAATGTCGCTGAGAGTACAACAAGAAGGCATAACCTCAACCAACAATCCTGGTGATGGTCAGCACTATGCAAATAAAGCATACAAGTTACTACATGAAATGATCAAATCCTCCCAAAAGTCTGGTACTCTTCTATCAACTTCTTGGTCTCTGGATGACTTGGTCGATCAAGCGGCCCTTCAACAAGTTGGTTTCTCTTCTTAAGAACACGGCGCACGTCTTCAGCAGTTTCTTCCCATGTCGCTTCTCCGAAGCAATCTTCTAATTTTCGCTTTTGAGACACAGCTTCATCTCTGCATTTGATTGCCTTGTTCAGTGCATTCTGGACACTATATCGGGTCATCACTTCTTCCTCACACTTCTTGATGCTAGCCTTCAGCTTCTCTTCGAGGTCGGAGATTTGCTGCTTCAGCTTATCTTCCCTCTTCTTATTGTTGGTGAGTGTAGCATTCCAAGTCTTATTGCAAGAAGAGATCTCTCGGTGAGCGATGTCAAGCGCCTTCTTCTTGGATTCAAGCATGTCATGGGAACTTCTGAACTCTTGCCCCAGACGTTCGCGCTTTTTCTTCCCCTCAGTCAACTCAGCCCCTAACCTGTTTAACAGCTCGATCTGTTGTTGGAAAGCATAGACGGCCTTGTTCTTCTCACTGCGTATCTGGGCTAGCTCCTGCTCTAACCCTTCGTTGATCTTCAATAAGGCTTCTTTCTCTCTCACAACCTGCTCATAGGCTTCCTTAGAAACAGTAGTTGGCTCTTCTGCCGGAATAGGAACAAGGACGGGTGCAGCTGGAAATGGCATTAATAACTGACTTGCTCTCTCTTGGACCCAAACTCTGTAAGGTGCATAGGCCTGGCAATCGTTCTTACCTAACAGTGGCTTCCCTTTGTGGTTAATACGTGTCCAGGCATGTTGCAGCTCAGCTAGCAATTCTCCCTTCAAATCACCTGTGAAGTACAGAGATTCCTGTACTTCTTCCTCCTGAGGTGGATTCTTCAGCGCATATCCGAACTGGCGAATGAATAGAGAAGGGTTGTAATTGATACACCTTTTTCTTCCTATCAGCGGCACATTAGGGTACCCAGAACAACTGAAGATGAGCTCAGATCCCAACAGGTCTTGATCAAACCACTCCATATCTTCCGACGATAGCCTCATCAGGCGTTCTGGCCAACCAACTGGGACTGTAGTCTCTGCAACAGATCTTCTCTTAGGAAGGTGGCTCTCAAACCACATACTCAGCAAGGGTACATAAAGATGAACATTCTTTCCTCTCCCTTTCTCATTCTTGTAATGCAGTGAGTGGTAGAGATCTCCGAGTAAGGTAGGTACAGGATTACCAGCGGCAAACAAGTAGAAGGCGTCGAAGTCCACGAAATCCGGTATATTAGGAAACAAAACTATGCCATAAATGCACAAAGCCAACACAGCATTGAAAGCAACCCAGCACCCGCTCTTAGCGTACTCCTGGGCTTTACCAACTAAGAACTGAAGTGAGAAGCCTGGAACTCCACGGGAAACAGTAGTTAATAGTTCAGAAGCATCAATATGCAAAGCTTTTGCCAAGTCCTCCGGCTTGGGCTTGGCGCCAGAATGAATGAATGGAACCTGGTTCTGCACGGGCAGCTCAACATACTCAGCGTATTCCTCTAGGGTTGGTCCCATAATAAAGTCAGAGAACGTAAAGCACCTCAAAGCAGGGTCGTAGAATTGCATCAGAGCATACAACCCATCTAACTCTACCTCTGTAGGTTTGCACACCAATCTCAGTAGTCTACCATAGCTCATCCGGAAGCTCCTACGAACACCCTCATCAGCAAGAGAGATCAACCCCAGTAAAGGAACAATATCAGGAGTAGGCAATTTATAAGCAACTGTCCTTCTTAAGCTAGTCATGATCAAACACTCAGGAGTCTGGGCACTAGAACTAGGGAAATGCAAACGCACCTGCAGCACAGACACACGTTAGTGAAATGCAAATGGTAATGGATATGCAGTAATGCAATGCAAGCAACATGCAACAGGGACCAAAGCTGTAGCTGAATAGCCTGAACCATATCAAGAAAGTCCCGGACCCTCCAGAAGTCATCCAATCCTGGTCTCGGATAGACCTCAAACAAAACTCCAATACTGGTCTCTGATAGACCCCATAATCATAACCTGAATGGTCTCTGGCAGACCTCAAATCATATCTCCCACTGGTCTCTGACAGACCTCAGAACACATCTCCAAATAGTCTCTGACAGACCTCGGAACACACCAACTGGTCTCTGACAGACCTTAGAACACATCTCCACCTGGTCTCTGACAGACCTTAGAACCCTCCATAAATATCCAGGATCCTGATCAAGAAACAAACCGGTGGCCTGAAGGTCTAGTTACCTACATAACCCTGAATCCCCTCACAGGTGGGGGCCCTATAACTGGCACAAGGTACGGCATCCTATGCGGTCGTCGGCGTCACAGACTTTCAGGGTTGATGATACGATTCCCAGAAGGAGTGGCATCATCAATCCCTGAAGAGGCCTCACTTAGCCAACTTCCAAATGATCGGTCCCCAGAGTCGACAATCCAACTAACCAACAACCCACGCCAACCAAAGGAAGGGGCAGGAGGCCAACCAGAGGAACCTCGTCTGAGTGTAGATTTCATGGGACACCAAAGTAAGCAAAGCAAGCGGGCGCCCACTAATTTCTACTCTAATTCTAGGTGCACTCAAGCCCAGGTCCGGCTTACCTCTCAATATCAGAACACCCGTCACACCCCAGATACAGCAACAATAATCAATATATAAAGCTGAAAATACAAGGTTAGAAATATAAAATAACTCCATACAAAATCCTCGACGGGAAAACAAGCGCTAGGATTGACTCTATTAAGGGACGTTGGATCCCAAATGCATAAGAACTATCGCAGTCCTTAGCAACCAGAGATTCTGGGTTCGATCCCCAGCAGAGTCGCCAGCTGTCGCTACTGCGAAAATCGGCGCCGGCTGAACAGAAGAGTCTCCACCGTGCGTTATTTATCCCACGGGAGGGAAAGGAAACGCTCAGAGTAAACCTCGCACAACACGGGAAAGGTATGGTCGTCGCAACCAAAACCTGGGTTCGGGAGTCGGTTACGCAAGGGGAAGGTATTAGCACCCCTCACGTCCGTCGTACTCGACGGGATCCACGCTTGTTTTCGGGTATGGATTGTTATTCTATCTAAACTATAGGTCAAGGGTTAAAAAGAAAATAAAATGAAAATAAAAATGACTCGGCAAAGTGTCGCACTTTATGCCTACGTATTCCCGTCTGGAACGAGAAATCAGAGTCAACGTAGTTCGCCTACCTACGGGAAAGGAGGGGAAGGTTGCTCGCTAGGATGTCGCATCCTATGCCTACGTACTTCCACACAGCATGGAAGATCAGAGCAAACGTAGTTCGGGCCACGTACGACACAAGCTTGTCTTGGTTGATTTTATACCTTCTGAAAAAGGGTTTCTTGATTTCTGGTCCCGGCGGACAAAAATGACGTCTTGATGAGTTCACGTTCTTTTACGGAAGAAGTGTCTTTTATTGTGTTTGAAATCTTTATGTGTTTTTCTGTTTGTTTTGAGAAAGAAAGAGACAGAACTCTAACCTACGGTTGCGAAGGGAATCAAACTAACCTAATGTTATCATGCATGGGTTAAGACCTAGTGTCTATCATGCTCCTCTCTTGCGCAGAGAGAAATAGAGATCCTACGGGATAGGCAGAAACAGAAACAATAACAGATATAATAAAGCGGTAAAATGCATGGATGCAACAGTACAAGCGAGGCAAGGGAGTCCCACTCAACCTCGAATCTAGAAAACAATAAGCAAAAGTGAACAGACTTCACTTTCAACCCAACAGGGTAAACAGCAAACAATACAGTCCAGAAAACCAATCAATACATCAGAAATGAAATACAGCAAAAATAAACAGCCACAGCAGCTCTACATCAATATCTGGCTCCAAGTAATCCCTAATCAGCTACAGGCTTCAACAAGCATCAATCTCCACCTTCATGGCCTTCAGGCAAGGGCTTTGATCATCAGTCTTCTATCTGCAATGGCTTTTCTTCAAGTTCAAACCTCCAGGATGAGGGATCAGTCACAAGAGTGAATTGGGTGTTAAGCAATCAGTTGACTACCAAAGGTGGTGAACAGACTGCTTCTAACACAAAAGACATTTTCTCTCAAGAGTTCTATCTCTTAGACACTATCACCAAGCCTTCCAAAGGAAGTGGGTGAGTGTCTTAGAGAGACTCTGTATCACAGAGAAGAATGGATGCAGACAAGGCAATCCATGTTTGAAAAACAAACTTTCTAACCTAGAGCTCTGCCTAGCTCCTAAACCCTAGTCTCCTCAGCATCTGCTAGCAAGAATCTTCTCTTCAACTCTGAAAGTTGGACTTCAACATCTGGATCTCCAATGGCTTCACCTTCTCAAGTCTTCAGCTCTCCCAAATCCCCAGACAATCCCAATACCCACACATACAAGCAATAATCCCCAGAGGGCATACCACACCAGTTATACAGTATATTAATAGCAGTAGGGGAATCCTGACTTTTTCTAAGGGGATCTGATAACTACCCATAGCCCCTATAGTCCCATAGTTAACCTACTCAATCTCTAGGTCCTAAGGGAAGTGAATTAATTCTCCTAAGTCATCACCTAAAACCCTAGTTTGTTCATGTTGTTCACACCTAAACTAAACACCTAAAATTAATTTCTAAAAATGGGAACTAAATTGTATCTACAAGTTTAATGTCTAAACTAAACAACCTAAAAAGAATGGGTGAAAAATATCAAAGCATTTAATAGAACAAAAATTAACAAAATCATGTATGAAATGAAACTATTTAAAATGCTATTTATTTGGAAAATATGGGAAAAATATCAAATAAAAAATAAAATGCAATTTTTATTTTTATAATTTTCTTGACTTTTTAAAGAAAATGTTAAAAAAAGAATGAATTGAAAATATGCAATTTCTGATTTATTATGAATTTTTAAAAATGAATGAAAATAAAAAGAAATTAAAAAGAGAAAATAGAAAGAAATAAAGGGAGGGGGTGAGAAAAGCAAGAAAATCAAGTTCAGCGCGTTGGGCCCATCAAATTGGGGGGTGCGAATAGCTGTCTGAGCCCATTTCATTCCACTAAATGAAACGGCGCGTTTCAGCTTTTAAAAACTCCCTCCATTCTGAAATTTAATCGCGTCCGTTGGATTGGGTCTCCAAGTCAAAGGTCAGACTGCAATCGTGTGGCTCCTGACCCTTCTTCAACCTCCAGCCACTTAGGGTTTCAGAAAACCCTTCTCATGCACGATTCTTCCATCCCTCGGCTCTCTCTCATACCTCCATGAAGTCATGAGATTCAAAAACCAAAAACGCTCTAAAACTCTCCCTCTACACAGCCATGGTGTTGCCTCCTTCTAAAACTCAGCCTATACATCAATTCGATAGGTATAACAGTTGGGATTCAATTTTTGCACCTGTGATCAACTCAAACAAACCTTGCCAATTTTCATCCTAATGCACTTGTAATACCCCAAATTTTACCCTTATATTTAACCAGTCATTTCGCATAGCATCTCATATGTACATTTGCTAACCACTAACAAGTTATGGAGGTGTTTGTTTTGCAGATTTGGTTCCAGGGGTACTCTGGTCATTTTGCGTGGATTCTACTAATTCCTTGAAGACAGGCTGTTATTAAGTTCTGAGGCGTTTGATACACTATTTCTGAGGCATTTACCTATCACCAGGTCGGATTATATCAAGGTGCCAATTTGACGTGGTCGGTACTAAAACTTGTCGAGCACAACTGGATTTAAGATCCATTCCATTGCTCGTGGTTTATTTCCAAAAGCGCTTCCGTTTCTGTTATTAAGGCACAGTCGTAATTGGGTATTATTGGATTGTGGCTCTTGGCATTTGGTCAGTGGAATTTAATTACGAGTAGCATTATTGTTGATGCTGGAACTGTTGTGATCACGGTGCACATCCGTGTTTGGTTATGAAATGGTGGGTTAGCATTTAAAATGGATTTTAATCAGATGATGAGATTAAGATTACAAATGAGACAAGTGTACAAATAAGAATATTATTTGGGAGTGTTTATGTTTTATGACTATGTTAATAAATTTAAATATTTGTGGATTTATTCACAAATGTTTATAATTTTTTTAACTAAGAACAAAATATAAATGGATTCAAGTTTTGGGAATTTTATTTCATAAAGATCTCATCATACAAGAAATGGAGATTGTTTCATATTTTTGAAATTATTGTACAAGGATTTACATTAACTCTAAAGGTCCTAAGTCCTAAAAATTCTAAGTATCCTTCTTGATGTCCTTTGAGCTTCTCCGCAAAGTCTCCGATTCACCTGCACATCAAAGCAAAACAAACAATATAGAAAAAAGGTTAGGAGTTGTTTTTGACACTCTCAGAACAATGTCATCATCGAGTGCCGGGAGTGGCACAACCGAAGCTGCGTCCTACCCCCGTTACCGATCCGTGCCGTGGGCGTCAGATCAGGTAACACCTGTTCTTATCGTTACGGGACATCCGAGAGATAGAAGTAATAAAAGAAGCGGGACTGATTCGTTTTGCCGCGATTGGATTTCTAAACTGATACGAGAATAAGGCGACGAGGCAAGTTTGGACTCAGACCCGGATGCCGGCAGGTCTGAGTCACTTTGGTTTCGAAATTTCCAACACCTGAAAAGCCACAAACGCATCAATATCAGATTCAGAATTTGGAACCCAAAACATAAACAATTCATGAGCAGTATTAATTCTGAACCATTAGGTGAGGTCATGAAAACCAAGTCCAAACAGAACACCAAATACAAACTGCATCAAAACAATGTATCAGAAGGCAAATTCATGCAAATCTGTCGTGACAGAAAAGTACTCAGCAGGGTCCAAAGAAGCACAACAGCATCAAACATGGTTTAGTAGCATGTTCAAAATCAGACCATCATGAAAACCGAACCAGTTGCAATGGCAAGCAATACATAAGTGAGGGACTACACCGAATCACAGCACATAACCATGACAGAAAGCGAGATAGGCCAAATGTGCAAGCACATTGGAAAAACAAATTATCAAACACATGGTTCAGGACATCAACATCATAGCCAATCATCATCACCAATTCAATCAACCTGCCAAAACTGCACAGAAGAGTCGAAGTCCATATTAGTTCAAGAATACGCCACAGCACAAAATCATGGACGAACAAGAATAATCTAACATAAACATGTCAGTTCATGAGATAAACAAAGTGCTCAAAACCATAGCAGTTCGTATCAGTCGCACACGGCTCAGTTAATCAGCATCATGGCCCAGCTCACAGTCACAACTGAGCATCGAAACCAACCAGCAGAAAGCAACCGCGACATCGTCGAAGAACATCCCTCGAAGGCTCAGAACGGTGTCATCATTGCCGTATACCTTTCCCGGCAATTCTGATTCGACCGAAGCCGTAGCATCAGCCCTCTCTGAAAGAAGAAGAGGAAAAGCTAACTGCATCAGGAAAAGAATTCATGTCAGCAAAACAAACTGATTAGAGAATCCAAACGAAATCGAACAAACGAATTAATTCAGATATCGAACAGATCAAGCGAATTCAAAGGCAACCCAATCTACATCAGAAAATGATCAAACAAAATCGAATCTGGAAATGGAAGGCTCCGAATCAAATCAGAAGAATCGTATCAGCTGGAAATCAGAAAGACCAATCGAACCCTAAAAAAGGAAACAGAGTTCAATCATTACCAGATTCATATCAGAAAAATGAAATCCAATCTCACCAAAACCCCAATCGGGTTCCAAAAGAGGGAACATGGTTCAATCAGTATCTGAGAAAATCAAAACAAAATCAAATCATATCAACACAAAATCAAATCGCATGAAAGTGAAAAAATAGCACAAATCCACACGGATTAAAGGCCCAAAAGCAAGTTATAAAAAGAAAAATACCACCTGTGAAAAAGAGGACGGGTAGCCGCGAGAGAGAGAGAGAGCGAAACCCTAACAAAGGGGAAATCACAAGCGAACACCTTAACGAGATCACGAAACCACCGCCGCGAACCCTAACGGCGTGGTTGAGACTCAGAATTACCGGTACCCTCATCATCGCCTCCATTCACTGACGAACCAACATCAACAACCGCGAACCACCGAAAGGGGAAGATCGCCTTCGCCGTTTAAACGGCGGGCAATCAAACCATCCAGCCTCAGAATTTCTTCATCATTGGCCGCTAATCGCACGCAAGAACAAAACGTAAATCATCCATCTGTTCATAAATCATCTTGCATGTTTATTTTTTTGTAGAAAAGTGAAAAACGAAGAAGATTATGGTGAACGGAAGAAGGAAGGCGAGAGAGGAGAAGAAGAGTGAAACGGCGCCGTGAAACATTAGGGTTCCCAGAACCCTAAATGTTTCTTTTGTTTAACCATCAACCGGGTTGGGTCCGGGTGTGATGACCGGCCCAACCCCCTCCCCTTTATTTGTTTTTTTCTTTATTTTTTTATTTTGTTATTTTTTTTACATTTTTAAATTTGTTTCTTAGCATTTTATTTTATAATTTAAAATTGTTTTAAAATAAAAATTAAAACCTTTTTTTAATATAAAATTAAAACTTTTGTAAATATAAAAATGAAAAAAAAACTCTTTTTTTTAAAAACAAAAAAATAAGATATATTTTTTTAAAAAATATAAAAATAAAACTTTTAAAAGAGTAAATTATTTTTAAATTAAATTTCTTTTGTAAGCTAACATTAAATTATTTAAGATTTTTTTAATCAAACAATAATAAAATCTCAAATTTGCATCTTTTTCTTAACTCATTTGATCACCGCTTAACTCTGCCCACTAACGCCATTTGTTCATTTTTGCAGCTCATTACATTTACCGTTACTTATCTCATTACTATATTGTAACTGCTTCTCATATGTAACCCCGCGAATCTAATAATCGCGCTTTAAGTTTCTGCCTTAAATTTCTGTTTGCATGGCTTTTAACTTCTGTTTTTATTCCCTGTTTATAATTCAATTATCTCACACCTTCATCAATATTTCTGTCACACTACACACCTCCGAAGGAATTAGGTCTAGCTTTTGGTCGCCGCGCCAATAGTCCTCAACTTCAAACCCTTACAAACCTTAATTTTCATAAATGTCTCGCAGACAAAGTTACAATTTTACCCCTAGCATTAGGTCAAAGAGCCGCCGCGCTCATTTTAGGGTTTCCCGCCGTGGAATCCCTAATTTAACCCTAATTACAACTTAACATTTCAACGTAGAGATTTGGAGTTTCTACACTCCGCGTAAGCGTGTCCTTAAGATGCGTTTATTCCCCTTGAGACCTTGACCACAGTCAAGAAGTCTCTAACCTCCCTTTTGAGGGGAACTACGATTACTCTGATTCCACTCCCGTAAGGATACGTAGGCACAAGATGCGATGTCTTGCCGAGTAAACTTAGAATTAACCCCTTAGGTTTATTTTCTCACTTTTAATCCCTTTGTACATATACCTTAAGCAAATAAGTAAAGCAAAATAGTAAACATCTGAACAAAAGGTTCCTGTAGAGTACTACAGAAGTTTAGGGTGCTAATACCTTCCCTAAATTTAACCAACCCCCGAACCCTAGATCTTTCCCCGCATTGTGTTTACGATGCAAAATAGGTTTTCCCTCTTTTGACCTTTTCCTTCGGATAAATCAAAGAGCGGTTATGAATTGAATTGCGATTCAAACTCATTAATAGTTTGTGATCCTATTTCCACCGCAACAGAAAATGGCGACTTCACTGGGGACTTGCTAAACTTTTGAGGGTTATCCCTAATTTGTTCATATTTATTACTATCTGTGTTATTATTCATTTACATGTATATATTTATGCTTTCATGGTGGGACTGTTCCTTGTGCTGTGAGATAAGTCCTACGCCCAGACTAGTGACATTATTATAGGATGGGGATATATTCGATGAGGCTTATAGGGAGTGAATCCCGACCAAACTGATTCGAGAATCACCGCTCAGTTGAGACCTTTTCGAAAATGGTTCGGTTGAACGAGTAATCGCGAAAACTTTTTCCATGGTCGATTGGAGTCTGTGATATTGAGGACCGTAGTACCTTAACACCACCTCGGCCTTATTTAGGACGTAGTGCGGGAGCTATGTGGGAGTAATCTTACAACGGCTGCTACGCGATACTACACTCAAAAGAGGTTCTCTTGAGAATATTATTAACCCCTGAGTCAGTCGGAAGGTTGATAATATCCGAAAGATGGGCTGATGACTTTGGGCACTTTGTAGAACCTTGTTCGGCAGGTACAATTAACCTATAGTACACTCCTTTTGGGATGGGTAGACCTTGACTCCGCTCACGTTCCTTTAACCTAGGACTTTGTGTGTTTTCATGCATTGCATCCATAAAGCATCTCATTGCATTGTATTTCATGGAGTTCAAACATCATTTATGGATATCGCGGGATACCATAAATAAAAAATAAAAAAAAATGAAAAAAAACAAGAAAAAGATTTCCTTGGTACCCCACGACATTCGTAAATATTTGAATTCCATGAAATCTTCATTTGCATCATAGCATCATTTACCTTCTTGCATTGCATGTGTCTTCCGTTTTCTCATGTTCGGTTCTCTCGCCTTCCAGTTTCGTCACCCTGAGTTCTCGGCACCAGTACAACACCAGAGCTCAAACTCGAAAGAGAATGGAGGATCAGGCAAAAGAGATTGATCTCCTTAGCAATGAACTTGAAGACCTTCGAGGGGGTATGGGGCGTATGATGGAATTGTTACATGTCATGAATGCTAAGATGGATACCCAGCCCACTGTTGTTTCTGAGATTACCGGCGTTACTGTGGACCCTCCACCAAGTGTGACCGTAGCAAGGGACCCACCTTATGGTCTTGCTCCCGGTTTTGTGCCTCCTCAAGCCACTGTTCTGATTAATCAGCCTGTTCAGCAAGCAGTGCCTTTATTTTCTGAAGTTTCTAGGGGGGCTCCTATCTTTGCACCACCTGTTGTACACACCCGTGCGCAACCGTATCTCAATGAGACAGTTTTTGATAATCTTGATGAGAATGTTGAAGGTTATGAGAAACATGATAAGCTTCGTGAGGAAGTAAACACCATCGTCCAGAGATTGAAAAAAGTAGAGGGTGATCAAATTTTTGGGGCTGCTGCAAGGGATGTTTGTTTGGTCTCGGGTTTGGTTATTCCCCCGAAGTTCAAAACTCCGAACTTCGATCGTTATGAAGGTGCCACCTGTCCTAAGAGTCATCTGATCATGCATTATCGCAAAATGGCTGCCCATGTTGAGAATGATAAACTGATGATTCATTGCTTCCAAGATAGTTTGAAGGGTGCTTCTTCCAAGTGGTATTTAACTTTGGACCAGTCCCGCGTTAAGAGTTTCCAAGATTTATCCGACGCTTTCATCAAACACTACAAGTACAATATGGATCTGGCTCCTGACAGAAGACAGTTGTTGAGTATGTCACAAAAGAATTCTGAGTCATTCAAAGAGTACGCTCAAAGGTGGAGAGAGATTGCTTCGCAGGTAGAACCTCCTTTGACCGAGAAAGAGTTAGCTGATTGGTTTGTCGACACGGTTCGTCCAGAATTTTACGAGAGAATGGTGGGTAGTGTGACTTCAAATTTCTCTGACATCGTTGCTGTGGGTGTCAAGATTGAATTGGGTATGAAAAGTGGTAAAATGACAAATAATCATGGTGCTTCTAAGGATCAGCCGAAGAAACCTCCGTATAGCTCCCAGAAAAAGAAAGAGGGTGAGACTAATGCTATATCCTCTGGTAGACCAAGAGAACACTTTTATCGATATCCGCAAGGTTATGCTCAACCTCAAGGGTACCCAGTCCAATATGCTCAACAACCCTATGTGGCAGCTATTACACCTTCTTTCAATCAACAGGTTCCCATGTATCAACCTATGCAACAACCTCCTGTTTATCCGCCTCCTATCAACTATCTACAGGCGCCCAACGCTCCTGCTCCTCAACAGCCAAAGAGTCCGGCTCCTCGCCAGAATGTTCCGAACAGAAGAACGTATAAGCCTTGTCCGCCGATTCCGATGACTTTCACCGAGTTGTATCCCTCTTTGGTCAAGCAAGGTCTAATCACTACTCGGGCTTTGGGTCCGCCTCCTAATCCTCTACCCGCCAATTACAACGCCGCTGCTCATTGTTTATTTCATGAGGGTGCGCCTGGTCATGATCTGGAGAATTGCTATGCTCTCAAAAATCTTGTCAGGGATTTATTGGAAAAGAAGATTTTGTCATTTGAAGATCCTCAACCGAATGTTAAGAAGAACCCTTTTCCTAACCATGAGAGTGTCAATGCCATTAGTGCCGATTCGGAGGAAGGTTATGTCCTTGACGTTGAACAGATTAAGACTCCTCTCAAGATGTTCCATTCGAAACTGTTTAAAGCCGGTCTGGTAGATACTTCCCACGTTGCATGCGTAAGTTTTGAAGCCAGTATTAAGGGTTGTGTGTTGGTTCAGAATGATGTTCAGAGGTTGATTAATGAGGGTGTTTTACAAGTGACAAGCCAATCCAAGAAAGAGGAGGTCGCTATGATTGAGCCAGTCTTCCATCAGCCTGGATCAAAGGGAAAGGTGCCAGTGTTTAATCTATCAGGGGCAGGTTCTGCCAATCTCGTGTTCGATGTACCAAAGTCGTCTATCCCTGAGGTGAATCAGCATAGGCCAATAGTTATTCGAAAACCAAGTCCGTTTCCTTTCAGTGATCCTAAAGCTGTGCCTTGGAAATACGACGTGACGATGATTGACAAGGAGTCTGGGAAGGTTATTCCAAATGAAGAGGTTAAGGACACTGTGACCAATATCGCAGAGGCAAGCAGGATGACTCGCAGTGGCCGTGTGTATACTCCCCGTTCCAATGAGGTTCCGCCTAAGGAAACCACTAATATCCCAGTGGCTGTCAAAGACAAAGGTAAGGGAGCTGTTACGAACGATGAAGATGCTGAGTTTTTAAGGATCATCAAGAAAAGTGACTATAAAGTTATCGACCAACTTCATCAGACTCCCTCCAAGATTTCGATCTTATCTTTGTTGATGAATTCACCCGCTCATAGGATGGCCTTACATAAAGTTTTGACTCAAGCACATGTGGATCAAGATATCAGCACCAGTCGGTTTGATAGTGTGATTGCCAATTTGACCGCCTGTAACACCCTTAGTTTCAGCAATGAAGAGTTACCGAAGGAGGGTCCGAATCATAACCGTGCTTTACATATATCGGTGAAATGTCAGGAGGACAATTTAGCGAGAGTGCTAGTGGACACCGGGTCTTCTCTGAATGTTCTACCCAAGAGGGTTCTTGATAAGTTGGTTTTCAAAGAGACTGTGATGAAACCTACTCCTTTGGTCGTCAAGGCTTTCGATGGTTCTCGCCGGTCGGTAATGGGGGAAGTTGAGCTTCCTATCCTGATTGGTCCGCAAGTTTTTAATATCACGTTTCAAGTCATGGACATTAATCCCAATTACAGCTGCTTACTTGGAAGGCCGTGGATTCATGCCGCTGGGGCAGTAACCTCAACATTACATCAAAAGATGAAGTTCGTAATCGATGGAAAGTTGGTTATTATACACGGTGAGGAGGATCTGATGGTCAGTAACCTGTCTTCTTTCCGTTATATCGAGGCCGATGAGAATGCTTTAGAAATCTCCTTTCAAGCACTTGAGATCGCCAATGCTGTTCTGTTGGAAGTCGAAGAGACAGTGGGTCAGGGTAATCCATCTTTCGCATCTCTGAAGAGTACCAAATCAACAGTTGACAGGGGCATTCCTGAAGGTTGGGGAGAGGTAATCAATGTCAAGACCAAGACTGATCGCTCTGGGTTGGGTTACAAACCAACTCAGAATGGAGCGGCCACAACTGTCGAAGGGCGTCCGAAGTTTATCCAAGAGGTATTTGTCAGCGGAGGTTTCCAAGTCAATGCCATCAGTGACTGTGAGGAGAATGAAGGTCTGAGCAACCTGGTGTTTAAGGGTGATGCAGTTTTGAACAACTGGGAGGCCGTAGAGATCCCTGTTATTTTTCCCTTGTCAAAGTAACTCTTTTTTAAAGTTTCATTTACATTTTCAAATAAAAATCCGTAGCTCTGCCCAAGGCTATAGGGTCGCTTTTATTGGGCCACCTTTCATTTCTAAAAGAATATTAATAAAAGCATTTTGTTCAATTCCACTTTGGTTCATTTGCGTTTTTCGTTTTCACCTTTAAAAATGAAATTGGCAACCTTTCTTCCAAAAAATAAAACAAAAAAAAACAGCATTTCATTCTTTATCTTGCATATCTTCGAGCATTTTAATTAAGTAAGCCTTCCATCATGCAGAGACATCGTAAACCTTGTTGGATCCAATGACTTTATTGACACTCCTGACTGGGATGCACCCATCAATCAAGCTGAGGACGAGGGTGAAGAAGATTTTGAAGTACCCGCTGAACTGACAAGATTGATTGAGTACGAGTACACAGAGCTTCAACCGCATAAAGAGCAGGTGGACTTAATTAATCTCGGTACAGATGAGAACAAGAAAGAGGTCAAGATTGGTGCGATGCTTGGGACAGAGGTTAAGCCGAGGTTGATTGAGTTGTTAAAAGAGTATATTGATGTGTTTGCGTGGTCGTATCAAGATATGCCGGGCCTAGACACGGATATTGTTGTTCACAAGTTGCCACTTAAGCCAGATTGTCCACCTATCAAGCAAAAACTTCGAAGAACGAGACCCGACATGGCTTTGAAGATTCGAGATGAGGTTAAAAAACAGTTGGATGCAGGTTTCTTGGCAGTTGCAAAATATCCAGATTGGGTTGCCAACATTGTGCCAGTGCCCAAGAAAGACGGTAAAGTTAGGATGTGTGTGGATTACAGGGATCTGAACAAAGCAAGTCCGAAAGACGACTTCCCTCTGCCACATATCGATACACTTGTAGACAATACAGCCAGTTTTGCGTTGTTTTCATTTATGGATGGTTTCTCTGGCTATAATCAGATCAAGATGGATCCCGATGATCGAGAGAAGACTACTTTCATTACTCCTTGGGGAACCTTCTGCTACAAAGTCATGCCCTTTGGTTTGAAGAACGCAGGGGCAACTTACCAACGCGCTATGACCACTCTTTTTCATGATATGATGCATAAGGAGATCGAGGTGTATGTGGACGATATGATAGCCAAGTCTCAGAGTGAAGAGGAGCATCTAGACCATTTGGTGAAGCTGTTTGAACGACTCAGGAAATATCAGTTGAAATTGAATCCTGCTAAATGTACCTTCGGTGTCAGATCTGGAAAATTGCTTGGTTTCATTGTTAGCCAGCGAGGGATTGAGGTGGACCCTGACAAAGTCCGAGCCATTCAAGATATGCCAGCTCCGCAAACCGAGACGCAAGTTAGAGGTTTTCTGGGACGTTTGAATTATATTTCCAGGTTTATCTCCAACATGACCGCTACTTGTGAGCCGATATTCAAGTTACTTTGCAAGGGGCAGACGGTTGAGTGGAACCCCGATTGTCAGAAAGCGTTTGAGAAGATTAAGGGTTATTTGCAAGATCCCCCTATTCTGATTCCTCCCGTACCTGGAAGACCGTTGTTTATGTACCTTACCGTTCTTGAAAAGTCTATGGGTTGTGTGCTTGGGCAGCATGATGAGACTGGGAAAAAGGAACATGCGATTTATTACCTGAGCAAGAAGTTCACCGATTGTGAAAACAGATACTCACCATTGGAGAAAACTTGTTGTGCATTGGCATGGGCTGCTAGGCGCCTTCGGCAATATATGGTCTGTCATACCACGTTGTTGATTTCTAAAATGGATCCGATCAAGTATATTTTTGAAAAACCTGCTCAAACCGGGAGGCTAGCCCGTTGGCACATGTTGTTATCCGAATATGACATCCAGTATGTACCCCAGAAGGCAATTAAGGGTAGTATTTTATCTGATTATCTTGCAGACCAGCCAGTTGAAGATTATGAACCTCTTAAGTTTGATTTTCCTGATGAGGATATTTTGTTGATTAAAAGAGATTGTGAAGAGCCAGATCCGAGCGAAGGTCCAGAACCAGGTCTTTGGTGGAGGATGATGTTTGATGGTTCCTCGAATTTCAATGGGCACGGTATAGGCGCCGTTTTGATGAACCCGAAGGGTGGATTCACTCCATTTACAGCAAGGTTGGACTTTGAGTGTACTAATAACGTCGCAGAATATGAAGCATGTATTCTTGGCCTCGAAGCAGCAATTCACCTCCGAATCAAACTTCTTAAAGTAAGTGGTGACTCAGCTTTGGTTATTTACCAGGTACAAGGCAAATGGGAAACGAAGAATGAGAAGTTAATCCCTTATAAGGACTATATTATTGAGCTGATCAAGTATTTCGACGAGATAGAGTTCGAGCATGTTCCTAGATCCGAGAATCACGTTGCTGATGCTTTAGCCATGTTAGCATCCATGTGGAAAGTTAAATTCGTTAATGAAGCACCTCTTATCCATATTGAGCGCAAAGTTGAGCCCGCTTATTGTCAGATGGTCGAAGAAGTTGAGGTGGATGAAAAGCCTTGGTTTCATGATATCAAGAACTATCTCGTCAAGCAAAAGTATCCCGATGGCGCTACTGGTCTGGACAAGAAAACATTGAGAAGACTGGCGTCCAAATTCTTTATCAGTAATGGTGTGTTATACAAGAGAAATCACGACATGGTTCTGCTCAGATGTGTTGATAAACGGGAAGCGGACATGTTACTGCAGGAAATTCATGAGGGGACCTTCGGAACTCATGCCAATGGTTATGCTATGTCCAAGAAGATGTTAAGGGCTGGGTATTATTGGTTAACCATGGAAGCTGACTGCATCCAATACGCTAGAAAATGCCATAAGTGCCAAATTTATGCTGATAAAATGCATGTACCTCCGTCACCGTTGAATGTTTTGTCTTCACCATGGTTGTTCTCTATGTGGGGCATTGACATGATTGGGGCAATCGAGCCGAAAGCGTCTAATGGTCATCGTTTTATCCTCGTTGCTATTGATTATTTCACCAAGTGGGTAGAGGCTGCCTCCTACACCAACGTGACCAAGCAAGTGGTTGCCCGCTTCATCAAGAAAGAAATCATTTGCCGTTATGGAATCCCAAGCCGGATAATAACTGACAATGGCACCAATTTGAATAACAAGACTATGAAAGAGCTGTGTGACAGTTTCAAGATCACTCATCACAATTCTTCTCCGTACCGTCCTAAGATGAATGGGGCCGTTGAAGCTGCGAATAAGAATATCAAGAAAATCCTGCAAAAGATGGTTGTGACTTACAAAGATTGGCATGAGATGTTACCGTTTGCTTTGCATGGATACAGAACCTCAGTGAGAACTTCGACAGGGGCAACACCATTCTCATTGGTGTATGGAATGGACGCCGTGCTCCCCATCGAAGTAGAGATACCTTCTTTAAGAGTGTTGATGGAAGCTGAACTTGAGGAAGCCGAGTGGGTTCAAGACAGACTGGATCAGTTAAACCTCATTGACGAGAAGCGCTTGACAGCCATGTGCCATGGGCAATTATATCAGAAACGGATGAAAAGAGCGTTTGATAAGAAGATTCGTATCCGTGAGTTCCGTCAAGGAGAGCTCGTACTCAAAAAGATCTTGCCAGTACACAAAGATATGCGTGGAAAGTGGATGCCCAATTATGAAGGCCCATTTGTTGTAAAGACCGTTTTCTCCGGAGGGTCTCTGATACTTACGACAATGGATGGTGAAGAGCTTGCACATCCCGTGAATTCTGATGCAGTCCGAAAATATTATGCCTAAAAACCCGCTAAGTCGAAAACCTGCAAAAGGCGACTTAGGCAAAAGTAAGGGTTGAAAAAAAATAATAATAAAAAGCTCGCTAAGTTGAAAACCCGAAAGGGCGGCTTAGGCAAAAAGGAGCGTCTCGGTGGATTGAAAACCCGAGAGGGCGGTCCAGGCAAAAGTTAGGGACAAAGGCATTTCATTGCATCAGAGGACACTGATCTTCGCGAACATACTTTCTGCATGAGAGCCATGTTTCGATTCTTTCATCCTTGCCCAAAGCAGGATTCTGGATTAGTCTTAGTTATTAGTGTCAGGAGGTGTCATTGGATTCAATGTAACCTTTTCCCATGTTGCCAATTTCAAAACATAATCATCTGTGGAGCTATGCCTTCAGCGAGCTGCCACCCTTTAATAAAAGATACTATTTTGTTACTTACATTCCTTGGTGCATTGCTCTTCGTTTTTATTGTTATGCAAAATGCGTTTATTCTTAAAATTTGAAAATGAAAGGTGCATTGTAGATTTTTCAAAACTGTTCTTCAAAAACAACAAATTTGAAATATAATAAATTACTTTGACTAGTGGAAATTTCGGAAGGATCTCTTCACTCCCTGAAAATATCATTATTGCAGAAACACTTTCAAATCATTGCTTTAACACAGTCCCCAGCGAGACTATAAGCTGACAACCTTTTCTTGGGTAACTCGAAAGTGTCCTTCAGGTTTTCCTCTCCCCATGAGAAGACGTGATACCGTACCCCCAAGCAATTTACTTTCTCCCCAGAGAATTCAGAACTTTAAAACCAGATTTGGTTCTACCATTGATCCTTCTTACCCATGATTGACGTATTGGTTGCAGAGAACGCAGGGTATCCCCGTCGAGATGTTTATTTCATCTCTCGTCCCGTCTCTAGTCTGTTTCGTCAACGTACGCAAGGGCATAAGCATCACATGCCTATTTCATTACATATTCATTACATATTCATTACATACTCATTTCATAACATCTTGCATACATAAACATTAACATACATAGACATTAACATACATTCACATTAACATATGCATCAACATATGCGTTAGCATTCACAGGTTCATCGTGTCTCCATCATTGGTCGTTACCGCCGAGTAACTGGGGTTTGCCCATTCTCTCCAAATAGATTGTCAGCCATAAGCATAAAATACTTACTTGTTTCCAGTTTCCCCACAGAGCTCGATCCTCGTGGACGACGGTTACTTCAGCTATCTTTCCTCACCAGGATAAGATATCTACCCTTCGAGTTCATTCCCTCGATGGAGTCTTGATTACCAGTCTTCTTTCTAGCTCGATCCTAGATTGAATCTCAGTCTTGTCGGTCGTCAATCCCAACCGGACGTGCATTTATTTTGCACCATCTAAAGGTTTTTACCATACCACGACAGATACGCGACTATCTTGCTTGGGAGGTTTATCACTGTACCCGGATGTGCATTTATTTTGCACTATCTTTCAAGAAAATCAACTACAATCATTTACAGATACACGCCAGTTCACGCCTGGAAAATCTATCAGTACAACACTTTACAACACTTTACATCTTACAACATCGGTATACAACATTTCTCACCTAAGAAACCGATCCTATCTTCGTTATGACTTGCAGCAAATGGCCATCTCCATGGAGCAGTTGGGCTTCCATTTACCTGTCGTCTTGAAGTATAGAACCAAATCGTATTCAAGAGAGCACGATCTTGAAATACGGGGAGGTTTGAGCGGAATCATATTCAGGAGAGCACGATTCTGAATTATGAAGAAGTTCATTTATCCTTTAGTAAAAGAAGAAACCAAATTGTATTCAAGAGAGCACGATCTTGAAATACAGGGAGGTTTGAGCCGAATCATATTCAGGAGAGCACGATTCTGAGTTATGAGGAAGTTCAATTAGCCATTTTCATATTTAGGAGAGCACGATTCTGAAGTATGAAGAAATTTCAAGAGCCGAATCATATTCAGGAGAGCACGATTCTGAGTTATGAGGAAGTTCAATTAGCCATTTTCATATTCAGGAGAGCACGATCCTGAAGTATGAAGAAATTTCAAGAGCCGAATCATATTCAGGAGAGCACGATTCTGAGTTATGAGGAAGTTCAATTAGCCATTTTCATATTCAGGAGAGCACGATTCTGAAGTATGAAGAATTTCATTTACCCGAAAAAGCCAAATCATATTCAGGAGAGCACGATTCTGAAGTATGAGGAAGCTCAGTTTACCCTTTTCATGTTCAGGAGGGCACGATCTTGAAGCATGAAGAAGTTTATTTATCCTTCAGTAAGAGAAGAATCAGAATCGTATTCCAGGCACCGACCTTAAATGCGAGAAGATTTATTTATCAGATAAGCAGCAGCCTCTTTATTTGAGTGCTTATCCATTTTTGCACATAAGTCCCTTCCAACGATAAGTGACAATTCTCCCGCGAGAAGCTTATCAGGGCATTTCCCATTAAAGTCCATTTATTTTGGCATATAGCCGGTCTTTACCCTGTATATTTGCTACGGATTCCCGAAAAGTCCGTTTGATCCCGTCACGAGGGATAGTTTACAGAAGCTTGGATGTTATTCTTTGCTCAATGCTCCAGCATTCTGTAATCGATCTTGCAATCGTACGTGATCCAGTTTTATTTTAGATTCCCCAGTGGAGGCCTCTCACAGGTGTCATCTCCATTTGAGAATCTCGTTCCCAAAATGACAATTGGTCGTGTTCGCACCAGTTGACCATCATTTTAGGATCCCCCAGTGTTGTACTGTGTCTCAGCGCATCGTTTTCCCCAGTGTGTTCTTCTCGTAGCGTCTGTCCCTGTGTCGTAGTATTCGTCATCAGCTTCGCATTCATCATTCCAGCATACGTATCATATCATATTCATGGCATCATCTGCATTAAGACGTCCTCGCTCTGTCCAATAGCATTGCATATCGTCGCATATAAGGGCAAAATTTTCGGTTATCTATATTTAAATCTCTCCACCATGATTCCTCGAATCTCGGTCACTCAAATCGTCCGGTGTAGCTATTTAAATAGGGGCAACTGTAATACCCCAAATTTTACCCTTATATTTAACCAGTCATTTCGCATAGCATCTCATATGTACATTTGCTAACCACTAACAAGTTATGGAGGTATTTGTTTTGCAGATTTGGTTCCAGGGGTACTCTGGTCATTTTGCATGGATTCTACTAATTCCTTGAAGACAGGCTGTTATTAAGTTCTGAGGCGTTTGATACACTATTTCTGAGGCATTTACCTATCACCAGGTCGGATTATATCAAGGTGCCAATTTGACGTGGTCGGTACTAAAACTTGTCGAGCACAACTGGATTTAAGATCCATTCCATTGCTCGTGGTTTATTTCCAAAAGCGCTTCCGTTTCTGTTATTAAGGCACAGTCGTAATTGGGTATTATTGGATTGTGGATCTTGGCATTTGGTCAGTGGAATTTAATTACGAGTAGCGTTATTGTTGATGCTGGAACTGTTGTGATCACGGCGCACATCCGTGTTTGGTTATGAAATGGTGGGTTAGCATTTAAAATGGATTTTAATCAGATGATGAGATTAAGATTACAAATGAGACAAGTGTACAAATAAGAATATTATTTGGGAGTGTTTATGTTTTATGACTATGTTAATAAATTTAAATATTTGTGGATTTATTCACAAATGTTTATAATTTTTTTAACTAAGAACAAAATATAAATGGATTCAAGTTTTGGGAATTTTATTTCATAAAGATCTCATCATACAAGAAATGGAGATTGTTTCATATTTTTGAAATTATTGTACAAGGATTTACATTAACTCTAAAGGTCCTAAGTCCTAAAAATTCTAAGTATCCTTCTTGATGTCCTTTGAGCTTCTCCGCAAAGTCTCCGATTCACCTGGACATCAAAGCAAAACAAACAATATAGAAAAAAGGTTAGGAGTTGTTTTTGACACTCTCAGAACAATGTCATCATCGAGTGCCGGGAGTGGCACAACCGAAGCTGCGTCCTACCCCCGTTACCGATCCGTGTCGTGGGCGTCAGATCAGGTAACACCTGTTCTTATCGTTACGGGACATCCGAGAGATAGAAGTAATAAAAGAAGCGGGACTGATTCGTTTTGCCGCGATTGGATTTCTAAACTGATACGAGAATAAGGCGACGAGGCAAGTTTGGACTCAGACCCGGATGCCGGCAGGTCTGAGTCACTTTGGTTTCGAAATTTCCAACACCTGAAAAGCCACAAACGCATCAATATCAGATTCAGAATTTGGAACCCAAAACATAAACAATTCATGAGCAGTATTAATTCTGAACCATTAGGTGAGGTCATGAAAACCAAGTCCAAACAGAACACCAAATACAAACTGCATCAAAACAATGTATCAGAAGGCAAATTCATGCAAATCTGTCGTGACAGAAAAGTACTCAGCAGGGTCCAAAGAAGCATAACAGCATCAAACATGGTTTAGCAGCATGTTCAAAATCAGACCATCATGAAAACCGAACCAGTTGCAATGGCAAGCAATACATAAGTGAGGGACTACACCGAATCACAGCACATAACCATGACAGAAAGCGAGATAGGCCAAATGTGCAAGCACATTGGAAAAACAAATTATCAAACACATGGTTCAGGACATCAACATCATAGCCAATCATCATCACCAATTCAATCAACCTGCCAAAACTGCACAGAAGAGTCGAAGTCCATATTAGTTCAAGAATACGCCACAGCACAAAATCATGGACGAACAAGAATAATCTAACATAAACATGTCAGTTCATGAGATAAACAAAGTGCTCAAAACCATAGCAGTTCGTATCAGTCGCACACGGCTCAGTTAATCAGCATCATGGCCCAGCTCACAGTCACAATTGAGCATCGAAACCAACCAGCAGAAAGCAACCGCGACATCGTCGAAGAACATCCCTCGAAGGCTCAGAACGGTGTCATCATTGCCGTATACCTTTCCCGGCAATTCTGATTCGACCGAAGCCGTAGCATCAGCCCTCTCTGAAAGAAGAAGAGGAAAAGCTAACTGCATCAGGAAAAGAATTCGTGTCAGCAAAACAAACTGATTAGAGAATCCAAACGAAATCGAACAAACGAATTAATTCAGATATCGAACAGATCAAGCGAATTCAAAGGCAACCCAATCTACATCAGAAAATGATCAAACAAAATCGAATCTGGAAATGGAAGGCTCCGAATCAAATCAGAAGAATCGTATCAGCTGGAAATCAGAAAGACCAATCGAACCCTAAAAAAGGAAACAGAGTTCAATCATTACCAGATTCATATCAGAAAAATGAAATCCAATCTCACCAAAACCCCAATCGGGTTCCAAAAGAGGGAACATGGTTCAATCAGTATCTGAGAAAATCAAAACAAAATCAAATCATATCAACACAAAATTAAATCGCATGAAAGTGAAAAAATAGCACAAATCCACACGGATTAAAGGCCCAAAAGCAAGTTATAAAAAGAAAAATACCACCTGTGAAAAAGAGGACGGGTAGCCGCGAGAGAGAGAGCGAAACCCTAACGAAGGGGAAATCACAAGCGAACACCTTAACGAGATCACGAAACCACCGCCGCGAACCCTAACGGCGTGGTTGAGACTCAGAATTACCGGTACCCTCATCATCGCCTCCATTCACTGACGAACCAACATCAACAACCGCGAACCACCGAAAGGGGAAGATCGCCTTCGCCGTTTAAACGGCGGGCAATCAAACCATCCAGCCTCAGAATTTCTTCATCATTGGCCGCTAATCGCACGCAAGAACAAAACGTAAATCATCCATCTGTTCATAAATCATCTTGCATGTTTATTTTTTTGCAGAAAAGTGAAAAACGAAGAAGATTATGGTGAACGGAAGAAGGAAGGCGAGAGAGGAGAAGAAGAGTGAAACGGCGCCGTGAAACATTAGGGTTCCCAGAACCCTAAATGTTTCTTTTGTTTAACCATCAACCGGGTTGGGTCCGGGTGTGATGACCGGCCCAACCCCCTCCCCTTTATTTGTTTTTTTCTTTATTTTTTTATTTTGTTATTTTTTTTACATTTTTAAATTTGTTTCTTAGCATTTTATTTTATAATTTAAAATTGTTTTAAAATAAAAATTAAAACCTTTTTTTAATATAAAATTAAAACTTTTGTAAATATAAAAATGAAAAAAACTCTTTTTTTTAAAAACAAAAAAATAAGATATATTTTTTTAAAAAATATAAAAATAAAACTTTTAAAAGAGTAAATTATTTTTAAATTAAATTTCTTTTGTAAGCTAACATTAAATTATTTAAGATTTTTTTAATCAAACAATAATAAAATCTCAAATTTGCATCTTTTTCTTAACTCATTTGATCACCGCTTAACTCTGCCCACTAACGCCATTTGTTCATTTTTGCAGCTCATTACATTTACCGTTACTTATCTCATTACTATATTGTAACTGCTTCTCATATGTAACCCCGCGAATCTAATAATCGCGCTTTAAGTTTCTGCCTTAAATTTCTGTTTGCATGGCTTTTAACTTCTGTTTTTATTCCCTGTTTATAATTCAATTATCTCACACCTTCATCAATATTTCTGTCACACTACACACCTCCGAAGGAATTAGGTCTAGCTTTTGGTCGCCGCGCCAATAGTCCTCAACTTCAAACCCTTACAAACCCTAATTTTCATAAATGTCTCGCAGACAAAGTTACAATTTTACCCCTAGTATTAGGTCAAAGAGCCGCCGCGCTCATTTTAGGGTTTCCCGCCGTGGAATCCCTAATTTAACCCTAATTACAACTTAACATTTCAACGTAGAGATTTGGAGTTTCTACACTCCGCGTAAGCGTGTCCTTAAGATGTGTTTATTCCCCTTGAGACCTTGACCACAGTCAAGAAGTCTCTAACCTCCCTTTTGAGGGGAACTACGATTACTCTGATTCCACTCCCGTAAGGATACGTAGGCACAAGATGCGATGTCTTGCCGAGTAAACTTAGAATTAACCCCTTAGGTTTATTTTCTCACTTTTAATCCCTTTGTACATATACCTTAAGCAAATAAGTAAAGCAAAATAGTAAACATCTGAACAAAAGGTTCCTGTAGAGTACTACAGAAGTTTAGGGTGTTAATACCTTCCCTAAATTTAACCAACCCCCGAACCCTAGATCTTTCCCCGCATTGTGTTTACGATGCAAAATAAGTTTTCCCTCTTTTGACCTTTTCCTTCGGATAAATCAAAGAGCGGTTGTGAATTGAATTGCGATTCAAACTCATTAATAGTTTGTGATCCTATTTCCACCGCAACAGCACTCACCACATTGTACTGATTATTCTGAGCTCATCTTTCATGATTATCATCCCCTAAACTAGGTCTTCTTGTTCATCCAAGTTTCACCACTCTGCCACCAAACTCCATATAACTCTCCCTAAGTTTCAAGAATTAATCTCCTATGGTTTCTAAGCACTCCTATCCTAACCACATGATCTACAACAGCATAAATGAGGAGATTCGAAAGATTATGCATACCTTGCAAGTGATGATGGCAATGGTGGTTAGACTCCAATTCAAGCCTTGATACTTGCTGAAAGTGATCTCCAATGAGTGTGTGTGCTTCTGTTTGCAATGATTCTTGTTCAATCTTTGTGAATCACTCTATTCCACTCTTCATGCAAGTTGGAGTTTGAACTTGGATTTCCTTTTCCAGCCACGAATTTCTTCCACTTTCCTTTGCCAAACACTCTAGGATGATGGTGGATAATGATGATGACAGAAATTGGAATGGTAGATGAAGCTTTAATGGAGTTTGGATAGAAAATGCAAATTGGCAAAAGATGATGAATGGTACAATTCTTGATCAATTCAGCCAATTCTTGATGTGAATCATGGTGTTTGAATGATGATGATGAAGATTCAATCCACAAATGTAAGAATTGAGGGAGATTATGGAGAGTTTGTGAAGCTTATGCAAATTGAAGAAAGTGTGGAAAATTTGGGGTTTTGAACAAATGGAATCACCAACCATGGCATGAACCAACTTGTATGAATATATAGATGAGGTTAGAACCTCCTAGAAACTTGGAGAAGTTTCCCTTGTGCAAATTCCCTTGGATGTTGATTATGTTTCTTACATTACAAGCAACCATGGATAACTCTTAAATCTTGAACTAAACTCAAAATTACACTTTAGCCAATGTCTTTAAAATGCCCTTTCCATTCAAAATGACCTATAATTTTGCTTCATTTGGCCAAGATATGAAAAATCTCATTTTTAAGGCCATTTTTATTCATTAAATTCAACAATTTTGAAACCTTGTGCTATGAATCTTTCCAATCTCTCATGGTCACTTTTCTAGACTCAAAATGTCATTTGGAGCAAGTTTTATGTTGTAAGTTTTTCCATTTGAGGCCTCCTTGTATGAGTTTTGGGCATAGGTTAAAATGACCTGTAATTCACAAATGACCAAAATACCCTTTGCTTGCCAAGACCATAAGTAGAGTTCCCAAAATCATATGAAGGCATAATATACCATTCTAGAAAGCTAAGACAATAAGGAACAATTCTTATGTTGACCAGAAATCCATTTGAAATCTCCTTGAGGGGTAAAAGTTGCTTGGAAGTCAAGTCACTTTCACAGACAAAATTTCAGATACCTCAGATGACCTGTAACTTGCAAAGACCATAACTTGAGTTCTATAAGTCTTTTTGATGTCTTCCACCACTCAAATTAAAGATCTTGAGATCCTCTACAAGTTTCATGTTGGCCAAGGATCTATTTGAAGTTTGCATTTTGACTTATCTTGCTTGGAAATTTGACCTAAATTAGGGGATTTTACATAGAAACCCTAATTTAGAAACTCCTCTTCTCCCTGATTTCTCTTGATTCCTTCTTAGCATAACAACATATCCTTATTCTCCATGTCAAATGATGAACCCCACATCTCTTCTATAGACCTGAATGCCCTTAAATCAATCAATTGACCTAGGGTTGACCTAGGGTTGACCCAGATGAAACCCCAGTTGACTGTCTTCAACTGCAATTCTTGTGATCACATCAACAACTTGTTTTCTTCTCCAAATGACTTTCTAAGTCCTACAAGATGTCTAGATACTCTCCATGCTCTCAATTCACAACGCATAATTCCCTTGTTGATCCTCAGACATCCTCAGTTAGGAGATATACTCAATGCTTGATCCACTGAACTCCCTGCTTTCAAATTCTTTTCTGATGACTTGAATGAGATTGAATTAGGATAATAACCTCTGGATAGGCCTCTAGAGATGAGAATAATGCTTGGTCCCCTGTTGAATGACTTGCTATGCTTATGCTATGCAGATGAGTAACCTATGTACATGACTCTATATGCAAATGCTAATGATATTGAAACATAAACCAAGTGAATAAGGTTGAGCAAATTTTAGGGTGCAACAAAGAGGAGAAGGTTATTCTGCCTCACGAGGAGGATATTGAGATCGTAAATCTGGGTTCTGAAGAGCTCGTCAGGAATGTCAGAGTAGGGGCTGCGTTGCAGAGTGATGTCAAGCATAGACTGGTCGAGATGCTTCGAGAGTATAGTGACGTCTTTGCTTGGTCATACGAAGATATGCCCGGACTCGACACTGACATCGTGGTTCATCGCTTGCCGTTGCGAGAAGAGTGCCCTCCAGTCAAGCAGAAGCTTAGGAGGACGAGACCAGACATGGCTGTAAAAATCAAAGAAGAAGTCCAGAAGCAGTTGGACGCAAGATTTCTGGCCGTCACCACTTACCCTCCGTGGGTCGCCAACATAGTGCCTGTACCGAAGAAGGACGGTAAGGTACGCATGTGCGTCGATTATCGGGATTTGAATAGGGCGAGCCCTAAGGATGATTTCCCGTTGCCTCATATCGATGTGTTGGTCGACAACACAGCCCAGTTTTCCGTGTTTTCGTTCATGGATGGCTTCTCCGGTTACAATCAGATTAAGATGGCGCCGGAGGACATGGAGAAAACGACGTTTATCACCCCCTGGGGAACATTCTGCTATAAGGTAATGCCCTTCGGTCTGAAGAACGCAGGGGCCACTTACCAGCGAGCAATGGTAACTCTGTTTCATGATATGATTCATCATGAGATCGAGGTCTACGTTGATGACATGATTGCAAAGTCCCAAACAGAGGAAGAGCATCTGGTCAATTTGTTGAAGCTGTTTGAAAGGCTTAGGAAGTTCAGGCTAAGGCTGAATCCTAACAAGTGAACTTTCGGAGTGCGGTCCGGAAAGTTATTGGGGTTCATCGTTAGTGAACGAGGTATTGAAGTTGATCCTGCGAAAATAAAAGCTATCCAAGAGATGTCAGCGCCGAAAACAGAAAGAGAAGTTCGTGGTTTCTTGGGCCGAATAAACTACATTGCAAGGTTTATCTCTCAGCTCACGGCCACTTGTGAACCGATGTTCAAGCTTTTAAAGAAAGATCAGGCGATTACTTGGAATGAGGATTTCCAGAAGGCATTCGACAAAATAAAGCAGTATCTTCAAGAACCTCCAATCTTGATACCCCCAGTGGCTGGATGGCCATTGATCATGTACCTGACGGTTCTGGAGAATAGTATGGGGTGTGTTCTCGGTCAGCACGACGAGACGGGCAGAAAGGAGCATGCCATTTATTATTTGAGTAAAAAGTTCACTGAGTGTGAATCTCGATACTCGATGCTGGAGAAGACGTGTTGTGCATTAGCTTGGGCCGCCAAACGTCTACGACAGTATATGCTCAATCACACCACTATGCTAATTTCGAGGATGGATCCGATCAAGTACGTCTTCGAGAAGCAGGCTCTTTCGGGCAGGATTGCCAGGCGGCAAATGGTGCTAACGGAATATGATATTCAGTACGTCTCCCAGAAAGCCATTAAGGGAAGCGTATTGTCTGATTACCTTGCCGAACAGCCAATCGAAGACTACCAGCCGATGAAGTTCGAATTCCCTGACGAGGATATTATGTTTCTCAAAGCGAAGGATTGCGATGAGCCATTGCCCGATGAGGGGCCAGATAGGAAGTCTCAGTGGAAGTTAATATTCGACGGAGCGGTTAATTCCTATGGAAGCGGTATCGGGGCTATCATCACGACTCCTCACGGATCCCACATCCCGTTTACTGCAAGACTGACGTTTCCAGTTACCAACAATGAAGCAGAGTATGAAGCATGTATTATGGGTCTAGAAGAGGCAATTGATTTGAGAATCAAGAATCTAGACATATATGGTGACTCAGCGCTTGTAATCAATCAAATTAAAGGGGAGTGGGAATCTCGTCAAGCGAATTTAGTGCCGTACATGAATTATGCCAGGAGGCTGCTTCCGTTCTTCGATCGAGTGGAACTTCATCATGTACCCAGAGCTGAAAATCAGATGGCTGATGCCTTAGCCACGTTGGCTTCAATGTATAAAGTCAATTATTGGAATGAGGCTCCAAGAATTGTACTTTCGCGTCTTGACAGACCGGCATTTGTGTTTGCAATCGAAGATGCCACCGACGGCAAGCCATGGTTCCACGACATCCAGACTTTCCTTATGACTAAGGAGTATCCTGCGGGTGCGTCAACCCAGGATAAGAAGACTCTAAGAAGGCTGTCTGGAAACTTTTATCTCAATCCCGATGGAGTGTTGTATAAGAGAAACCACGATCTTGTGCTACTCAGATGTGCAGATGAGAAAGAGGCGAGTATGCTCATGGAAGAAGTCCATGAGGGCACATTTGGTACGCACGCCGGCGGGCATGCCATGACGAGGAAGATCCTGAGAGCAGGGTATTACTGGCTGACTATGGAATCAGATTGCTTCAGATTCGCGAAGAAATGTCATAAATGCCAGATTTATGCGGATAAAGTTCATGTGCCGCCGTGCCCATTGAATGTCATGTCCTCCCCTTGGCCGTTCTCTATGTGGGGCATCGACATGATAGGCAAGATCGAGCCCACTGCATCCAATGGTCATCGTTTCATTCTGGTAGCTATCGACTACTTCACCAAATGGGTGGAGGCAGCCTCGTATGCTAATGTGACCAAGCAGGTGGTAGCTAAATTCATAAAGAGGGACATCATCTGTCGCTATGGAATTCCCGAGCGGATCATTACTGATAATGGTTCGAATTTGAATAACAAGATGATGAAGGAGCTGTGCCAGAGCTTCAAGATTGAACACCACAACTCATCACCTTACCGGCCGAAGATGAATGGCGCTGTTGAAGCCGCTAACAAGAACATAAAGAAGATTGTTCAGAAGATGGTTGTGACGTACAAAGATTGGCACGAGATGTTGCCGTTCGCCTTGCACGGTTATCGTACGACGGTGCGTACGTCGACCGGGGCAACTCCTTTCTCCTTGGTGTACGGTATGGAAGCTGTCCTGCCGTTAGAAGTGGAGATTCCCTCCTTGCGAGTTTTGGTTGATGTGAAACTCGACGAGGCAGAATGGATTACGAATCGCTTGAACCAACTCAGCCTGATGGACGAGAAGAGGTTAGCATCGATTGCATTTGGTCGCCTGTACCAAAGCCGAATGAAGAAAACTTACGATAAGAAGGTGCGTCCTAGAAGCTTTCAGACGGGTGATCTCGTCCTGAAGAAGATTCTTCCGCCACACTCCGATCACCGGGGCAAGTGGACTCCGAATTACGAAGGGCCGTATGTCGTCAGCAAGGTATTCTCGGGAGGAGCTTTGTTGTTATCCACGATGGATGGTGAAGATTTTGCATCCCCGGTGAACGCGGACGCAGTTAAAAAATAATTTGCTTGAAAGAGACCCGCTGGAAAAAAAAAAAGAAAGAGTCCAGGCAAAAAAGGGGCATCCTGGCGAACCAAAAACAGAATAAAAGGTTCGGGCAAAAATTAGGGATATATTGAAAAAATGTACACCCGCGAAGTCGAAAACCTACACTGGGCGGCTTCAGCAAAAAAGGGTATCCCGGTGAACTGAAAACCCGTAAAGGGCGGTTCACGCAAAAGTTAGGGATTTGAATAAGCAAATGACTGCGTTCCGTGTGTGGACTTTCATTGTTTAGTGGTTTGGAAGACCTGAGGGCCGTCTATCTGAATCAATCTCTTCCGAAGCTGAAGCGTCGGAGATGTATCGAAGTCGAGTGGGTCTTAGAGGGATCAACTCATGGTGTTCGTCTGCGCCTCGTTGCCGACATTTGTATATACTGATGTATATTTATGTTTTCCTTTTTACGCGACTTCCTCATTCCAGGAGCTTGCCTCTGTTGTAAAACATTTTTGCCCATTCAGGGGTTCACCGTCAATAAAATGCATGTTATTCAGCAATTCTGTTTGCCCATTTAGCATTTATCTGTTTTGTTTACGAATGAAAACGCCGATGTTTTTGATAAAATGCGCATACATAAACTCACGGGCCTAAGCCCATTGGTTGTTGAAACAATTAATTACTTGATTGTTGTCACGAGATAATAACCTTGATAAGCCCCTTTGAGGAGGGTATCTTGTCTGTTTGTTTGTGTTGTTGCAGGTGTAGGTAATGTGCAGTGCGCATCCCCGAAGCAGGGCGAGTCCTCCTTCTCCAGCAGAGTTCAGTAGTCTCTCCTTCGCAGAATCTGAACGCAAGATGGTGAGCATTGATACGTCTCCCCTGGCAGAGATGATTCTCTTCCCCAAGCAGACGCATCCTGAAGGAATGTCACCTCATCAGCTGAGTCAAGCACCGAAGAATGATGTCTTCCTCCCCAGCACCGGGTCACAAGTGCAGATTTCGTAGAAATGTTTGGGTGCCGAAGCTCGTGGTTTCCCCAGTAAAGTCGCCGAAGCAGGTGTCTCTCCCCAGCATCGGGTCACAAGTGCAGGTCTCGTAGGAAGTTGCTCGTATGCCGAAGGATGCAGTAACTGATGGTGCCAGACTGAAGTCTCCAGCGGAATTGAGATTCCTCGCCAGAGTTGTACTCTCTCCTGAAGTTGGATGATTCCCTCCTCCCCCAGTAGAGCATTGGAACAACTGATGTTGTATTCCCCTGCAGAGTTGTACTCTCCCCTGAAGTCAGATGATTCTTTCTTCCCTAGCGAAATTGAAATTTCTCACCAGGGTCGTACTCTCCAGTGAAGTAGAATGATTTCTCTCCCCGGCTGAGTCCGCAGAAAAGCAGAATCCTTGAAAGCAGTTGGGACCACGAGTGGGTTTTCCCTAGCAGAGCATTGAACAGCTGATGCTGTATTTCCCCAGAGTCGCACTTTCTCCAGCGAAGCAGAATGATTTCTCCTTCCTCAGCCGAGTTTGCAGATGTCCAAGAGAGCCGAGTCCTTGGAAGTTGATCAGACCATGTTTTCCCCAATGGAGTGTGGAGCAGCGGAAGTTGTTTCCCCACAGAGTGGTTATCCCCAGAAGAGTAGCCTAGGCGGCCGTGCAGTTCATTCTCGCGATTGATATCAGCAGGTCCAGGTTCTCGTACAGTATCGTCCGCTGCAGCAATCAACTGAAGTTGTTTTCCCTGCAGCAGTCCGCGGAAGATCAGTTCCCCAGACAGAGCCAATTGGTATTGGCGTGTCCACGTTCTCCTCAGCAGGATGATTCCTCTGTCTGAGTAGTTCTTTCTCCTTGACAGGAGAATCTCCCCTCGGCATTTATTTTGCTGACGGGAGCGCATCATTGTGCATGACTACATATCATCTAACACTGCATAGCATAACATTGCATAGCATTGTACAGGATTGCACATCATTTAGCATAAACGCATAGCATTCCCACCATGTGGGGCATGGCGCAGAAGCATACGCATCATAAGCATGATCTAGGTTACTACCATTCTTGTCTTACAGGTGTTCCACCAAGAGACCAGTTGCTCAGGACGATTCCTGATATTCTCTCCAACAAGGTCGCTTTCTTAAGATGATTCTTAGGACCCCGGTGTAATCCCCACAGTCGCTCGCTCAAGATGATTTTTGGGATCCCCAGCGAAGTCTTCAGTTCGAGATGATTCTCGAATTCCTCAGCAGAGCCGTATGCTTAAGATGATTCTTAAGACCTCAGTGCAGCTTCCCGAGTTGTTTGCTCAGGATGATGCTTGAGCTCCCCGATAGCGTCCCCAGCAAGAGTTGCCCAGGAAGATTCCTGGAATACCCAGCGGAATAAAGTCTCCAGAAAGGTCAGCAGTTCGAGATGATTCTTGAGGGTTCCCGACGGAGTTTGTTCAAGATGATTCTTGGAGTCCTCAGCAGCGTGATATGTCTGCTCCAACAGTGATGTCTAATCTGAAGATTGACTTCGTAAGCGCCTGAAGGCAGTATCAGAGGTTCCTGTGAATTCAGATTTCCTTGTTGATGAATCAACGTTTGTCTGAAGACAAGGTTCCAAATTTTGTATTCAAGATGATCCGTGTTGGTCTGAAGACCAAGTCAGTTGTCCTGAGGTGATGATTGATTGCGATCAAGTGAATAGTTTCTCTTCTGACTGAAGTCGAAGATGTTTCTCCAGCTGAAGCGGAGTTTTGCCTGAAGGCAAAGTGTTTGAATCCCCGTAGAGTCATGAATGGCTCTGGATACCATTTCTCTGACTGAAGTCACAGATTTCCTAAGCTGAAGCGAAGGTGCCTAAGGGCAAGGTTATCCCCAAGGTCATGAATGACCTAGGATTCATTTTTCGGACTGAAGGCCGAAGTATATCCCTGACTGAAGTCGCGGATGCTCTATAGCAGAGGTGGAGTTGCCTGAAGGCAGACCCATGTATCCTTGAAGGCCAAGGACCATTTCTTCAGACTGAAGTCAAAGATACCTCCTGCAGAGTTGCCGACGGGCAAAGTTTACATCCTTGAAGGCCAAGGATGTTTTTCTAGCTGAAGCTGGAATAGCCGACGGGCAGGGTTCCACCTATCTTCAGAAGAACTTGAAGATTCTCCAGCGGATCTGGAGTGGCCAGGGGCCAGGGTTTCATCTATCCTTGAAGGCCAAGGATTCCATCTTCAGAGGTACTTGAAGATCTTTTCTAGCTGAAGCTGGAAGCGGCCAGGGGCCAGGGTTTCATATGTCTTTGATGTTGAAGTTCTACGGTGGGTCGGTTGTGCAGCGGTATTCCGATGTTCGTCATGGTTCTGAGGGTGAACCCTGGATCAAAGCGTGCTCAGTTAAGTCTCTCATTCCCAGCGGAGCAGTTTCAAATGCGCAAGTGTACCTTTTGTTCCATTTACCAGGGGTGAACCCCAGGTCAGATTATGCTTGTCCGACGGCGAGGTTGGATGTTTGTTCGACGGCGAGGTTGAACGTTTGGATTTGACGGCGAGGTAAGATTATGCTTGTCCGACGGCGAGGTTGGATGTTTGTTCGACGGTGAGGTTGAACGTTTGGATTTGACCCCAGGTCAGATCATGCTTGTCCGACGGCGAGGTTGGATGTTTGTTCGACGGTGAGGTTGAACGTTTGGATTTGACCCCAGGTCAGATCATGTTTGTCCGACGGCGAGGTTGGATGTTTGTTCGACGGCGAGGTTGAACGTTTGGATTTGACGGCGAGGTCAGATTATGTTTTGTCCGGCGGCGAGGTTGGATGTTTGTTCGACGGCGAGGTTGAACGTTTGGGTTTGACGGCGAGGTTAGATTATGTTTTATCCGGCGGCGAGGTTGGATGTTTGTTCGACGGCGAGGTTGAACGTTTGGATTTGACGGCGAGGTCAGGTTATGTTTGTTTGACGGCGAGGTCAGACTCTTTAAATCCCCATCAGAGATGATGTTTGTACGACGACGATGTCCAGTGTCTCCAAATAATGTGTGTTTCCGACGGCGATGTCAGACTCAGTTTTCCAGCGGCGATGTTGGGTGTGTCAGTTTATTCAGTTCTCCAGCGGTGATGTTGGATGGTTCGTGCTCCAGCGGCGATGTTGGGTATTTTGGATTTGAGTTTGATTCAGGTTCTTTAGTTCTCCAGTGGCGATGTTGGATGTATTGTTTGTTTCCGACGGCGATGTCAGATCAGTATTTCTCCAGATAGTTGCCGTGCAGCTATTATTCCAATGTTCGACGAGTTGAGCAGTTGGCAAATTTTCGGGTTTACCGGTATTCAATCGTCTCGCACCTTGATTGGCTGAGAGCCGTTCGCTTCTCACCCAGTCAGGTTCAAGCCGTTTGAATAGGGGCAGCTGTTGCACCCCAAAATTTGACCAACATATATTCACTTATTAAGTGTTTGAAAGTTGATACCTTCATCAGAAAGTTCAGAAGAATTGGTTGAAACCAAGGTTGTGTGCTTCATAGATTGAGAGTTGTGGGTGCTCCTCAGATGATTCTGAGACTTTGAAGAATAGACTTGAAGCTTTGAGAAAGTCTATGAGGTGTCTTGAAAGCCATCATGGAGCCTGGAGAGGTCATTATGCAAGAATTCAGAAGATTCAGCCATGAGTGGTAGGATTAGGGTTTTGACTGGGTCAATCCTAGATCAGCTGAAGATTTGGAGAAGGTTGAGACCTAATCCAAGGGCCATGAGATCATGGAATGATATATGGAGATGTTATAAAGATGATTCCTAGACCAACTCATCATGATTGAGGAGTTTGAGAAGTTTCAAGTCAGGGTTTCCAAGGATAGTCAGTGAAAAAACCCTAATTTGATCCCTATCTTCCAGGCAGTTTTAGCTCAAGATGTGATTGACATCTCATCTTCCCCACAACATAAATGTTGTAGAGATTGTTCTTAGCTTTAATTTGAGTGGTGGAAATCCTTGATAGGAGTTGCAGAGCTCAAGTTATAGTTTTGACAAATTACAGGTCAGCAGAGGTGTGTGAATCTGGGTCCTTGAAAGTCACCCAACTTGCGGACAACTTTTGCCCTAGTAGGATGATTCCTATGATCTCTTGGTCCACATGAATGTTGAAGGGCATCTTCTTAGCTTTCTATAGAGTACTAGAAGTCCTTGATAGGATTTGTAGAACTCAACTTATGGTTTGAACAAGACAGGGGTATTTTGGTCATTTGGCAGTTATAGGTCATTTTAAGCAAAGGCCATATCTCCTATTTCCAAGCCTCAAATGGAAAAACTCAAAACATGAAAGTTGTTCAAAATGGGATTTTAAGTCTAGAAAAGTGGTCATTAGTTATTGGAAGAGCTTGTAGCAAGGATTTACAAGATTGGGTAAAAATGACCTAAAAATGGCTTATAAGTTGAAAAAGTTGAAATTTAATTTTGGTTTAGGAGATGTACAAATCCAAAATGGGTCATCCAATATGTCATTTTGACTCCAAACAATATTTTAAAAACAATGGTTCAAGTAGAATTTTGATTTGAAGCTTAGAAATGGGGGTTACTTTGTAATTCTCATTCTTGCATAATAAGGCAACTAAACAAAACTTCACAAAAGGCAAGGAAGTGCATGTTTTTCACTCATTCTTTCTCAATATCTCTTGTAATGAGATTTTGAAGCCAATTTGACAAGCCTAACTCATGAGAGATGGTATGATCAACATGTCATTAAAGGAGAAGTTCTCTAACTTTCTAGCACTTTCCATGAGTTTCTAGATGATTCTAGGAATTTCCATGGATTGCTATAAGAAGAGTGAATCACAATTTGGCCAGGGTTGGAAAAAGTAGTTGTGTTCATTGGAGAGAGTGAGAGAGAAAGTGCCATTGTTGGATTTCTTCAAGATCAAGCAAGATTCAATTCCTTCTTCTACAAGCTTCATCCACCTCAACTCTTGCAAACAGAAAGGTGTTCATCTTGGGAGGAAGATTTGGAGAAAGTTTCAAGTGTTGAATCAAGTCCTAACACCCCTCACCATTGGAGTTTGACAGGTTGGTACTTTGATCTGTAGGTCCTTAATTGTGTACATTCTGTTAGAATCTTAGGTGTAAGATAAGCATGCTAGGGTAGAGGAAGCTTTTCTGAGAATTAGAGGAAGATTCATGAGGTTTCGAGGCAGGGTACCATTTCTTGCAGAATTGATAGCAAGCTATTTTGTGTGCATTAATGGATATGATGTAGTTTAGAATGGCTAGGATAACCTGTGGAACAGATTTACATCATTAGGTTTGAGCCTAGTTAAGGTTGATAGCAGAAAATCATGGTGGAACCCCAACCTTCGTGCTCTCTGTTGGGACGATACAAGAGGTTTCAGGGACAATTATTGATATCATGGTGTTCAGGGTGATTGGTAGGCCAAGTTTTCTTTTGGAATTGCTTGATTTCATCCAGCCATCAGTGAGAACGAGCTTGAAGAAGATCTTTGCATGGATTAGGGTTTTCTGAAAACCCTAGGGTTTGGTTGGAGACGATGAAGCGCCACCGTTGGATGATCCCAGAGTATTGACCATTTCATCTGATCGCACGACCATAATTTGATTTCAGAAATGGAGGGAGACTGAAGCGCATCAAAACGCTGCGTACCACTAATCCAAACGCGCCGTTTTGGTTGATTGATAAACCTGGGCTTCAGCAATTTGTTTCTATTCCCACCCCCCTGATTTGGCCCAATGATCAAAATAAACTGGGGCGCATTGCTCATGGCACCCCCTCCCCTTTATTTCTTATATTCTCTTTTATTAATTTCTTTTAATTCTTTGCATTTTATAAAATTCATAAAAAATCCAAAAATTAACATTTTTCATTTCTTCTTTTTTTCACATAATCATGGTTTTGTCTAGAAAATTAATAAAAAATAAAATTCCATTTTATTTTTCTTTTAATATTTTTTAGCATATTTTCTTGTAAATAGTATTTTTAATTGATTTTGTTTGACACTTGATTTTGTACAATTTGTTTTAGGACTTTCCCTTAGGGTTTTTGAGCCATTCTTTTTGGCATGGTTAGGTATTGAACCCTAGTTTCATGTAGGATTTATCTCTTGATTTGTAGATTAAAATTTGATGTAGTTTGATTGTTAGACATTTAGGTGTTCAAATTAGGGTTTTAGGTTGTATAGATAGACTTGAACCATTTTGTTTTGGGGTTTATAGGCCAAATTAGTGTATGGGGAATATATGGGTTAAGGGTAAGTATGTATAGAATCCCCTAGAATTTTACTAGAATATTGTATGGTGTTTTAGTATTTTTCATTGATTGTTGAATGTATGGATAGTATGTGTGTTGCTTAAGGGCATAAGTTTGTATTGTTGTGTTTGTTTTTCTTCTCCTTTGAGTGTGTGAGCTTGGAGATTGAGTTGAAGACCTTGTGGATCATCATGGAAGCTTTGAAGACCTTGCAGAGGAGTTTAGATAGCTTTTGTTGTTTTGTTTATAGGATCATAAGTGCATAGGTAGAGCCTTAGATAGAATACTTGTATTCAATAAACAAGGAGTGTTTTGTTCACCTCCTCTCTTCTCTGTGACATAAAGTCCCCTAAGGGTATTCACCTCTCTCCTTTGGAGGGATTAGTGACCTTACCCTCTGAGGTATAACTTTGAGAGAGCCTTTCCCTTTTGTGTTAAGTCCTCAATGGCATCCTTTGGAAGTCAGTGAGCACTGTAACATCCTCACTTCATCTTGTTGACTGAATCTTGTTTGCTGGAGCATTTGAGCCATTGAAGATGGAAGCTGAAGCTTTGAAGAGGATGATTCCTTGTAGATTGTTGAAGTCTGAAGACTTTGTGAAGATCAAGTTGATGTTTGAAGATCCCTGAAGATAGTGAAGCCTGAAGGTGGAGCTGATCAAAGAAGCTGAAGCTCAAGGGAGAAGATGAGTTGATACTCATGTTGTAGGGTTGATACCTGGAAAGCAGGTGATCTCTGAAGTCTGAAGACTGAGTTGCTGCTGGAGAAGCTGAAGCTTTCTTCTGTTTTCTTTTCTGTATTGTGTGTTTTGTCTGATTTTCCTGTTGCATTAGACTAAGTTCATCTAGAATAAGTTCAGTCTAAGAGCATGGGTGCATCTGCTTGTATTGTTACTGCTTGGCTTTGCTTGCGGGCATTCGGTAGAGCCCAGCTCCCTTGCCCACGTGTTTATTATTGCTTGATAGCATGATTTCATTTCTTTTGTCTGTATGATTGCAGTTTACTGTATTTTGCTTGATAGCATGTTGTTTGTTTTTCAGTATGATTACTGTTATTTCATGACTGGCTTGAGGTCGAGACGAGCTTGTGGAGGCTGAAGCCCCACACACATTTCCTCCCTCACTTGCATTGCATGCATGTTACTGTTAAAGTTGATGCTTTTGTCTGTTTTGGTGTATCATTGACATGATCCCTTAGGATTCTCATTTCCTCTTATGAGGATCTGATGATAGACTTTTAGGTTGAAACCTATGCATGACAACATCTAGGAGTTCCCTGTTCAAACCTCTACCATAGGATGAATCCATGGCATGATAACAGTAGGACTTGATAGTCTCCCCCCTAGTTGGGCCTGTTCTCTTCTCATCTCAAAACAGTTTAAGATACAGTAATCATGAATGATTTCTTTCGTACGTTACGAGCCTTAAGCTATCTGAGAAAGGATTGTGGGAGAGTTTCTTTTCCACAGTCTGGATGTTTAATATGGTACCCTTTGGGTGACATGCGACGCATTCACTCTCAGGTCATAGTCTCTAGTACGGTTGAAATCGCAAACACAATAAAAAACACTTCTTTCAGGATATAAGCCGTAGTTTCCCGAACTACGTGAGCTCTGATCTTTCATACCAGATGAAAGTACGTAGGCATAGGATGCGACGTCCTAGCGAGCAACCTTCCCCCATAATCCTTCGTAGGCCGAACTACGTTGACTCTGATTTCTCATTCTCTGATGAGAATACGTAGGCATAAAGCGCGATGCTTTGCCGAGTCATTTTTCTTTTCTTTTTCAGCCAGCCTTGATAGGTAGATAGATTATAACCAACCCATCCAAGTAAACAAACAAGCGAGGATCCCGTTGAGTACGACGGACGTGAGGGGTGCTAATACCTTCCCCTTGCGTAACCGACTCCAGAACCCAGACAATGGTTGCGATGACCTTGTCTTACCCTTATTCGTCAGGTTTTTCCGATCGTTTCCTTTCCCGCTCTGAGGGATAAATAACGAAAGGTGGCGACTCTTCTGTCATGCCGGCACCTTATTTTCGCGCAAGCGACAGTGCCCGGCGTGGCCAATTCGCTTATTGGGTCGCGCGAGGTACTGGGCTGGACCGAGGTCGGGCCCAGGCCAGAACAATAATAATAAGAAGAAAAAAGCTGCAGTGCCTAATAAAATCAAAGTTGTTGTTAGTTGAAGTTGAAACGTTATGCATTATGACTCAATTTATTATGACTCAATTTTTGAAAGAGATCAATATAAATGAACCTTCTATATATTTTAATAAATTGATCTCATTAATTTCCTACATTTGCCGATTTTCACATAAATAAAAATCTTTTCATTTCATTTTAGAAATGAAAAAGATGCGACTCGAATATATGATTCTCTATAGCTTTAGTTATATGAACTTGGTCTGTTGGTCATAGTTTGAGTTCTTTACTCCTCTCTAAGAATATGTATTGTAATAATCATATTTAGATTCTCCTTCCCAAGTTAACTAAAGGTGGGCAAGTGAACAACATTTTCCTTTCAATGATGTTGGTATTTTACGTTATAGGCTTAGTTTTGCCAATCTAGTTTATACATTTTCCAATTTTAATACGTTGCCTAACGCTTTATATTCCATTTGTCATCTTGTAATTATTGTAAAATGCGAAACTATTTCATTATCATAATTTTGTGAGAAAAAACTAATTCACATGTATTTGATGGGTTGTACTTTTATGTTAATCTTTTTTTCTTTTTTTTTAATGTCAAACAAAAATTTACAACAGTAAAATACAATCGGTTGATATAATATGTCTATCGATTATACCTGTGTATTTTTTATTAAAAACTGACTCAGTAGCTTAACACAACTTATTGACATCATAATATATCAACTGGTTACATCCTGGAGATTTCAAATTTTAATTTGTTTGATAATTATACTTCATTATGTATTATATAAATATTCTTGGAGATCTTGTGAATGAAATAATGTATATTTTTACCCTCAATTATCACTCTCTCTCATTCTCCCCCTCTCCACACTCAATCATTTACTATTTTTCACAAACCTTGTGGCTTTTAAGTTCTAACATTTGGCATCAAAAGTCTGATTCAATTTATAAAATACCTAATGTGCAAACATGACTTCTATTTTCAATGAAAGAATTCCTGCAAATCTACCAATTATTGACGCGAATCTTTACGACAAGTGGTGCAAACAAATGAATGTGTTATTTCACTATCAAGATATTTTTGAACTGATCAAGAATGGGTAACTCCACTTGTAGAAGGTGTAACAGATGCACAGCTGTCTAAGCATAAGGAAGAGAAGGCGAAAGATTTTAATGCACTGTTTTTGATCCATCAATGTGAAGGTGCGAAAAGTACACAAGAAGGAGTATTGAATTGTGTTTTGCGTTCTCTTTTAATTTAGCTTTTGATCAGAGTTTCATAATCAGAACTGATGAATTAATTTATTTGGCAGCGAATATAACAGAAGTAAATAAAATAACAACAGAAGACACAAAAGATTTATATTGGCTCCTTCCCTAACTGAGAGTAGTCCAGTCTCATTGCTTCACAAGAGATTTTCATTATAACCACTTCATGATTACAATTGTTTATACTTCTGCATAAGGTTTTTACAACTGCTCATACCAACTATCTGAGACTTCCCTTGCTTAAAAAAACATGTCTAAGACTTAACCTTTGCTCATAACATCTGACTGAGCCACCTGCTCATCTGTCTTCTGGTTGAGACTTCCCTTTGCAATGTCTAAGACTTCCCTTTGCTCACATCCTCTGGCTGAGCCACATGCTCTTCTAGCCATCTAGAGTAAGACTTCTTGCTCAATCAAACTAGCTGAATAAGACTTTCACAGCTCAAGCACTTAAGCAATGAGACTTACGTGCCTGAAGCATCTTGCCTCAAGACTTGTTGCTTGAATCCCAATGAGACAATACTTGTTGCTTGAATCCCAATGAGACAAGACTTTTTGCTCAAACACATAGTAGGAGATTTAATCTAAACTACTGAAGGCTCAGCAAAATAGAGAACAAGGTGTAAATGATACAAGTATCAGAGGTACGGGAAATCACCATAACAAAGACCTAAAGGACTTAATATTTCTAATATATACAGAGATAAGAAATTTTAAGGCTTTTACAATTACAGCCTAAAACAGAAAATCTATATATTACATTAGAGTTAATAATTGCTTGATCTTGTTACTCCTTCATTTGAAGAATCCTTGTTAAGATTCAAACTTGAATCTTCATCCATATATATAGCCTTTTCAGAAATTAGTCGTCGAGGAAGTGACTTGATCAAGTGTCTTTGCTTTTACTCCATAATACAAGAGACATTGAAGATGGGTGCACAACAGATTCTGAATCCAGTGCGTAACGCGTTTAACCTTTGAGTCTTCAAGAAGTTTTGTACTGATAGAGTCATTGGGAGAAGACGTCTGTAGAGCATGTCAACCTTTCTTGAGCCTTGCAATCTTGTAGACTCTAGCTGACAAGCTGATAAGACAATACAACTTGCTTTCTGCAGTACGGAAAATCCATAGCTTTGTCACCAGCTCTAAATGGTTCCAAATGCTAATATACAATTACCAAGTGTAGTAACTCGTCTGAATGCTGAGGCCTTCAGCTCAGAGTCTGCGCCAAGCCACACTAGTAATTATTCTTTACACTCTGCCACCAGAAGCTAGCAATGAAGCAACTCTTAAGTGTGTCTAAGTAAAACAAATTATGATTATTTATGTACAAGAACAAGAACTTGCATATATAAAACACACATCAAATAAATCATTTTTCTTTTAATACTTTTGTTATCATCAAAACTAAAAGAGAATATGTCAAAAATAAATCTTGTTCTAACAATCTCTCCCTTTTTTATGATGACAAAACAAGTATTTAAAAGACAATGTTGGACATTTAATTTTCTCTACAACAACGGGGTATGAGGTTTGTAAGATCCTCATGAGTCTGATAGTCCACAGGTCAGTTTTATTGATTGTAACATTAATAAATATTTTTCAAGAAAAAATAAATTAGTCTTCTTAGTAACATCAGGGTCTGATATTTGCAAGCTCCCCCTGAGTCAAACAGTTCCAAGGTTGAGGTTCGAAAGAGATGTTTCATGAAGGCAGCACTACTGAATGCAGTAACTCAAGCAAACCAAGGCAAAGCAGCAGATGAAAGATCTGCAAGCAAGCAGACATCCTCAGAAGTGTTCTCATCTTTAGCATCCTTTATAAAGACACACAAAAGAAGAAGATCTTCTAGATCCAGACACAAAAACAAATTATGAAAGGAGGCTTTGGAGTTTGCTAAAGAAGAATGGCAAGATTTCTTAGATAATCTAGACATGTCAGATGATCCTAGGAAATTCCTAAGGGCTCATCCATTATACTAGGAAGTCTAATCGTCTTGTAATAGCTTCCTTTTTATTAATAAAGTAAGTCGCAAACATTTGAGTTCTTTTAACTATTTTAGATTATCATTTAACAACAAGAATAAATATTAATCAGTTATAGTTGAACACAACCATGAAAAAACTCTGGATTTATTAATAAGATTCTTAATACATAAATTTCAATTACAGTGAAAAGCATAACTATATAGAAATCTAACATCAGAATCTTTCATAGATAGCTTCAAACTTGTCTCTCCAAATCTTGGAAGAACTAGCCTCAGAACTTATGTTTACCCCTTGCTGAACAAGTATTTCAGAAATAACTCGTTCAAAAGGACGGGAGAAGGTCTTTCCCTTTTGAAAAGTAGAAAGAGACCTCTTCCAATGGTCAAACATAACTTGAGAAAGATCAATCTTTAAACCTAAATTAAGAAGTAAAAGCATATCTTTTTTAATAAGGTTCACTTGGCCTAAATCTTTATCCTTAGAAAGTAAGTTTGAATTCAGAATTTGACTCCAAACAACAGCATCAACAAGAATATTTGAAACCACTAATGTATTATATGGATCTACAAAGATACACAAAGTAGGAAGATATTGTTTCCAAACAAGAGTTCCTGGAATTGCTGCAATCTTCTCACAATTGATCACATTTGCAATTGCTTTAAAGGTTACTGTAATAGAAACACCAGTTACTCTAGACAGAATAACATACTTAGAATTTAGTTCAACAATGGAGGCATTGATCCAAAACTCTTTGATAAGACTTGGATAGGTGAAATCACAGAGCATCTCAAAGTAGCCATTCCACCCTTGTTCAGACACAGTCTTCCAGCAGTTGAAACCAATCTTAAGCAACTCATCAAAATCCACAAACTTTTCATTGATGACAACCAGCTAATTCAAAGGAGAATTAACTAAATAACTCATCCTAGATTTGGTTTGGTCATCACACAAACAAGAGGAAAAGAAGAAGAAAAGAGAAAAGAAACTAAACAATAATCTTAACAAATGAGAATCTTGTAAAAAAAATACAATGATGTTTCACAAGGCAAGGAATAGTAATAACAATTACCAAAAGAGAAAACATCATTATTCAAAGGTTCTTATCTACAAATATTTTAATTCCACTAGATGAGTTTCACCTTTATGAAAATTTAAGTATTATAAAAGCTTTTAGAAAACTTTGTACTTAAACTGCTATATCAGAAGTAAAGAATCTTCTTCTGAATGTCAAAAATTGACAACTTTCAGTGTTATCAACCATCAGTGCTTTCAAGTCCCAACACCAACATTTTTGGTTTTTTACTTATTTTTTCAAGTCCCAGCACCAACATTATAGGCGGCGCGCTTATTGAGTTTATTCACTGTCTTTAAACAAATCTTGGTCGTCCATTTAGTGATTATCAATAGTCAAGACACTACTATTAGTGATCCACGTAAAACTTAAAACTTAGACGAACTTCCAACTTAGAAGATCTACATCTTCTACCTCTTAATATCATCTTTCATTTATGATACTCTATTTCTCCACTAAAAACCAAACTCGAAAACAACATTTCTTTCATAAAGAAAACTCAAAAATATCATTTCTTTCATTAAAAAATTTCATAAATCCATCATCTCTTCTACAACTTGAATGAGACAAGGAAAGTATGAATTCGAGTTAGAAATGTTAGTCGTTCGTGCTCTTTTTTATTATTTTTGTTCTTGTTGTTTTTATTGTTGTTCTTGTTGTTGTTTCTGTTGTTGTTCTTCTTCTTCTTGTTATTGTTGTTGTTCTTGTTTTTGTTGTTGTTCTTATTGTTGTTCTTGTTGTTATTGATGTTATTGTTATTCTTGGTGTTCTTACTATTGTTCTTATTCTAATTCTTTGATTTTTTTAATTTTTTTAAAATACATACAACAGTGAGTATTTAAAATAACTATGATTATAGGTAGTTCTAATGTTGCATTTTGTTTTTTAATTTTATTAAAAGACATACAACAATGGGTATTTGAAATAACCGTGATTATAGGTAGCGTGCTTTCCAGTTTATTACAATGGTTACTTGGTCGTGATTGTAAGTATCATATATACAACGACACTCTACATAACAACTCTTAGGCTTGTGTGATTATATATATTTCCCAACCGTTGTTAAATGGGTTTTCCGTAGTAGTGAATTTCTTTTTTTTTAAAAGAACTTCTCTAGAGATCTAACAAAAATTTTGTATTTATATCTATGCAAATGTTTCATTGAATCAAAAGATAAGACAAAAAAGAACAAGCATACCCTTTTTTTGCCTGACTCGATTCAGTATTCAGACTTGACCAATAGAGTCTGAGCACAACTTTGAGTGGATTCTGATTCAATGGATGTCTAACCATCGATTCCACTACTCTCACCAAATTCAGTACCACCAGTACTTGAATCTGGGTTGTTGGCTCTTCCTCCAATAAATGTTGTAAACAACCTTATGAAAGATTCCTCTGACTTCTTCCTTGATATCTGTAGTAGATACATTATGATACTCATATTTCTATAAGACCATACATGGAACTACAAACAAACTTTTCTATGCATTACATCTCAATATAATAGCAAGATCATAAATCACTCCATAGTATAAGTCTAGGATGAGATATGATAGGAACAAAATCTTGTTCTAGCCAATGTCACCAATCTCATTGTCTGGGATTAAATCTTTTGACTCTGAAATCATTGACGAGCTTAGAACCAGATGGTGTTTGCTATCAAAAATTGACATAAAGCAAATCAAAGTACTGTCTTAGTACAACTGACAGAACTCAAAGAAAAGTTGAGGATTTTTCATAGAAATGTCTTTTAAAACAACTTCCATGATGGTCCTCAAACAAGAAGCAATGGAGTTTCTTAAGATATCACCTTAAAGAACAAACTCCATATAATCAAATATTTTGAAGCAAGATAGATTTGACACCATCTCTTACTTTTCAATATTTGATTTTTTATTTCAGAACATAGATGCTTCTTTTCATCTGCATCCTGCACTAATATCAGCTTCAAAAGATTAAACATTAAAGAGCATCTGATATTAGGTTCTGGTAGTGTTTCTTCTTGCTTTTCAGATTTGGGAAATTAGTTGAAATACAAATATTTCGGAAGCTTTTGAAGTTACTCTTCTATCAACAGATATCACAATCTATTCAACTAGTATGGAAGTTCTTCTGATAAGAAACCTAAGTTTCTTATCATTAGTCATTCCAAAAAGCTTAAGCTAAAAAGAGAAGATGATTTGTTGAGTCGTTTTTCATCAACTAACTTCATTTCTTTCCTTTGAAGACTGCAAGACAAACCTTCAGAACACAACAAATTCAAGATATAAACATAAAAAAAAAGTTGTGACTTTAGATTTAAGTCAAGGAACAATCTTCTTAGAATTTGCTTGAAAATATTAGATGAAGTGTAACTACTTCAAGCTTCAAAGACTGATCCCCACAAACCCAAACACAATAATTCAAAGATAGTCCAAGCATCAGACATATCAATGATGTTGATATACTCATAAGTAAGATAGTGCATCTACCAGAATGCAACTACCTATGAAGATATTCAATATTCATTTTCTGAGTTGGTAAAAGATATTTTCAAGATGATCACCATTGAAGTTTGAGAAACACAAAAAAGGGGGTTTGAATTGGGTTTCACCTTTCGTCCCCTTTTTTCGGAATTAAACTAATGACGTTAACAAGTAAATAAAAATAAATGAATGCAATTATTTTTATCCTGATTCATTGTTAAAGAAGCTACTCCAGTCCACCAACCTAGGTGATTTTGCCTTAGACATGGACTTAATCCAATAATCATCAAAATGATTACAACCTCTAAGCTGTTAAACAACACGCTTAGCCCTCTCAAGCATCCTGGCTTTCACTTAGTCGTTCAAGGAAATCATTCACTAAGCTGTTAGAAACACGCTTAGTCTTCCCAAGCATTCTGGTCTTCACTTGACCGCTCAAGGAACAACACCTTTTACAAGTATTTTCATGTTCACTAATATGCTTCTTACAAGCTGATTACACAAATGAAGTACATGAACACCTAAGTGTTTCTAGCAAGTTTCTGAGCAACAGCTCCTTGCTTTCTAATACATAAACTATCTAAAGAATAAACCTCTGAGAGATTATAAAACATTAGTTCTGTATTGCTTAAAAGCTTTCTTGATGAGCATTACAACTTCTTTTCATGAGCTTTAAGCTTCTTTTGATGATCTCTTTTCTTGAGCATATAATGCTTCTTCCAGTTTAACCATTAAGATCAACTAAGTTACTATGCTTCACTTATTGATGTTTCACTTGACTATTTTCACATGGCTTAAGTATATTGCATTGGTGTACAAACATCAACAGTTTTCTTTGGTTTCTTCTTCTTTGAGCATTCTTCATTTAAACTTCAACTTGTAGCATTTTCTTCAGTACTTTGGCTTTGCATAGCAGTGTGCTATCACCAGTAACCAACAATTTTTCAAGCTTCTTGATCTTTAACTTATAGAACTTGAGAGGATAAATTTGTTGAGGGGAATTCTTGGAAACATATTCCAACAACAATATCCCAATGTTCACATGAAGTAACGGTCAACATCACTGTACAAAAAGTTGGTCTTGCACCGCCTTATCGAGGTAGAGGTCACAGTTTTTTTATCCTTGTGTTCATCTTAAAACCATTCTTATCTTCAGTCTTTCTAATGTCTTTAGTGGCTTCAAATAAAATGTTGATGAAACATGTTGTAGAAGATTCAATTCTTTGCAACTTCATAAACCCATTCTTCAGAATTCCAATATCTTTGTTCAGTAGAACTATCTTGAGAATATTCAACACTCGTTCTCTTAGAAGTAATATCTTCAGAGTCTTCAGAACATGTTCCTTGAGAACCTTGTCTTTAGAGTCTTCAGAATTCATTAAGCACATTCTTGTCTTCAAAGTCTTCAGTACTTCATTAACCTAAACCTTGTCTTCAGAAACTCTTCAGAACTTTGACCTTCAGATATTGTGTCTTCAGAATCTTCAGAACCATGTTCACTTGAATCACATCTTCAGAATCTTCAAAAATTGTAACATTAGAAGCGCATCACATTAGAAAGCCTTATAGGCCTTTCTCATAAAGTCTCAATTAGAGTGTACAGAACTAACATTCATTAGAACCGTTGTATTAGAAACATTCATGAATCTTGAATTTATCTTGTACACACATATGTTTTCTTCCAGAGTGCTGATAATAAAGTCTGATGATGTTACACGTCTTCTTATCAGAGTCAGAATCATATTGACATCAGTCACACACTAGACAGAAACCATAGCATACAAAATTGTTTTCTTAAATAACATATGCAATTATCATCAAAACTCAAAGGTCAGATGTAGAACTAAATCTTGTTCTTACAATCTTTAACATCATCAAATTTTATAGTAATACCTCTTTCAAGGATATTCTATACACCTTCAGCATCCCTTTATCAACTCCAATGAGTTAAAAATATGTTAAGCTTTTCCCTCATCTAAATTCAGTAGAAACATCCATTTGAATATGGTAGGAAAAGTCGTATGATATTTTTCATGTAGCCCTTGATTCCTTCTTGAAGAAGAAATATACTTTTTGAAGGTGAGAAAATACTTAGAAGGGGGGGGGGGGGGGGTTGGATAAGGATTTAGAAAATATTATGGCAATAATAACACAAAGATTTTTATCCTGGTTCGTTGAACTCAACTACTCCAGTCCACCCTATCAAGAGTGATTTGCCTTTCTCTACAAGGACTTAATCCACTACAATCAAACTGATTACAATAACAACCACTAAGAACAACTGTTCTTAGTCTTCTCAAGAACTACTGACCACAACTTGGTCTTCTCAAGGAACTTTTTACAATCAAATGTAAATTAAACAAGTGTTTGAATGCTTCTAAGAAAGTTGTATCACAATTGTGATTTACACTTAAGATTAAGAACTTATGAAATAAATTCAGCAAATAATAATAATTTGTATGAGAGCTTTTCAATGAATTTGGATAATTTCGTCAACTGAAGAAAGTTGTTGAAGGCTTGCTTTTATAGACTTAGAAATCCAAGACGTTGCAAGCTTGAAGACCGTGTACTGCAAAGTAGCTGTAGCCTTTTGTCTTCACATCACTTGACCTTTCCTAGAAATAGAATGTTGAGAGAAATCATTTTTGCCTGTGTTCTTGTGTCTAGCATAAATGAGGAAAGAGTCGTTTGGCATAACCAACAGATATAACTTCAAATAATCTTCTTCAACAAATTTCTAATTCACAGAAATTAACATCAGAGCCTTGAGTGATCAGAGTATTGATGTCTTCAGAATTTGCTGTATCAGAGTGTTGCAGCAAGTGTGCTTCAGCGTGAGATTAATTAGAGCAGAGTTTGGAGATCAGATCCTCAGTACTTGTAACATATAGTACTATCAGAGTCTTCTGAAAAACAATGCTTGAAAATCTTCATACAAAGTCTTCAGTCTACGCTTCAGATGCTTCTGTAGGCAGCGCTCAGAGTCTTCTAAGAGATGCTTCTGACGCTTCAGAGCCTTGCGTAGTTCAATGTTCAGATCCATTTTTGCTTTCAGAGGAATATTAAAATTAATATCTGCAGCAATCTTAATACAAAATTTCGTAACTGTTATCATAAAAACATAGAGATATAACTAGGAACCAATCTGTGTTCTAACAATCTCCCCCTTTTTTATGATGACAAAAATATAGGAAATTTTGTTCAATAAAGAGATGAAATTATAACTCCCCCTGAGATTATGAATCTCCCCCTGAATTGAATACTTAGAAAGAATAGAAACTTCCCTTTTTGCATGAGTATTCTTTTTAGAATCAGAGCCTGATTGTTCCAAAAAAAATTAGAGCTTGATTTGGATGAACGCTTCAGAGTCAGAGCCTGATTGGTTAAAACTTGATCTGGGAAACTCAGATTTACTTTAAAGAATTTTGTCAGATTTATCATTAGTTCTGAAATACTAAAAAATTCACGTTAGTTATAATTTGATATGTCTGAATTCCATTCAGGTAAAGTTTATTTGAATAGTCAGAATTTCATTTTCTCCCCCTTTTTGTCATAATCAAAAAGAAAACTTTTAAAGACAATTAAAGGAAACAGAGAGAAAAGATACATATAGAGAAAACATTCAGATTCATTCATTCATTCAAATAGTCAGATAGAAGAGACAAAAAACATCAAATGATAAATTCAAATACAAGTGCTCAAACATCAGATAAAGAAAAACATAAGTCTAGGATTGTTTGGAAAGAAGCATCTTCAGAAGGTGAGTGATCTCAAATGAAGATTGTTCTTGCTTAGACATCCATTTTTCAATGTTCTCAGTCTTCTGATCTTGCCTTGCCATCTAGGACTTGATCTCAGATTGACCAGCTTCCAGCACAGCAATCTTATCTTCTAGGTCTGGGTTTTCTTTCTTGATCTTAGAAGAAGTAGACGGAGCAGATTCTGATGTACGAGCAAGAACAGAGTCAATAACCATTGGAGTTGCAGAGTCTGGAGCCACAGATGCAGAAGGTTTGTCCACAGTAGCCAAAGCTAAAGGATTCTCTTCCAGAATGACTTCAGAAGTAGATCCTTCAATAGTTTCTGTAGCAGATACTCCAGAAGATGAAGGTACATCCTCTAGAAGCAAAGGTGCAGATCTTTTCATATTCCATAGCATGGTTCTGGCAGTCTCAGCAAATCTGATCTTCGCATCATCAGAGTAGACACTCTTCAGATTTGAAGCAACAATGTCGAATCTTGAAATGAAACAATTCCAAATAGCATCAGATTCATCTGAGTTCATGGTTGACAAACATCTCTTCTTCACAGAGTCTAAATTCATCCTTATCTCTTTCATAAAATTAGCAAATAGAATATCAACATTTAGCCTAGGTTTTGGTTTAAGAAAGGCTTCCAGAGTTGATGGCTTGATTGGTTTTGGTGGAGTTGGTATGGTAAAGGTTGGAATGATAAATAGAGGACGAGGATAAGAAGGAAAAGATAGATGGTCAGATGATGAAGTAGAGGTTTTGAATCTGGATGAAGTGTGAAACAGAAATGGTTTTACACTTGATGCAGAGGGAATAACATCAAATGGAGTGGAGATATAGGGGATAAAAACAGATTTATCAGACAAAAGAGGTTCTGATGGAATGATATCTGGTAGTTGTTCAATATAGGCTTGAAGTTTAGATGGAAGAGTAGTTAAAAAACTAGGTTTGTATGGAGTGATAGATTTAGATGGTTCTATTCTGGTATAAAAGTGTTTAATCTTTAGACCAGAAGGAAGGGGATCAGAGGGATGTGGTTTAAAGGATGCAACTGAAACAAACTCAGATGTCCTGGGTGTAGGTTTTGGAGAGTGTTCAGGAATGATAACATCAGATGAAATAGATGTATCTGGTTGTTTGGGTTCATAGTCACGAAGAGATGGGGGTGAGTTAACATCTGGATGAACATCAGATTCAGATGAATCAGGTGAGGTAGATGAGAGGCAGGATGTAGAAGATACATCAAACATAATTTTGAGGGGTTGGATATCCAGAACCTCAGAATCAGATATGTTTGATTCAGTAGGTTTGGGTTGTTCTGGTTCAGTATTAGGTTGTGGATTGGAAGGTATAGATTTTGGTGGTTCAGATACAATAGGTTCATATGGTATTGGTTCAGGTACAAAAGTTTGTTGTTGTTCAGGTTGTTGTGGAGAAGGTTCTTGAGGTGTTGGTGTTGGTTCTGTTGTTGGTTTTGTTGTTAGTGGTTCTGGTGGGGGAATGTCAGATGATTTTTGTGGTTTAGTGGGAACAGAATCAGATGGAATTTGTGATTCAGAATTTGTTGGTGGTTCAGAGGATTTTGGTTGTTCAGATTTTTGAGATGGTGCAGAAATGGTTTGAGTTTGAGAAGGAGGGGGTTTAGGAATTGAGCTAACAGTTGATAAATCTACTGCAATTTCAGAAATAGAAGGTAAGGATTTTTTAGTACCTCTTATCTTGATGAGTTTGCGAGGTGCAGAAGGAGCTTCTCCAGACGCTTTCCTTTTCTTTTTCTTCTGAGGCTCTTCAAAATATTTCTGCTTCTTCTGAGGTTCTTCAGAAGTTTCTTCCGTCTTCTGAGGTTCTTCAGATGTTTTCAGTTTCTTCTGAGGTGAGCCTGTAGCTTCTTCTTCTCCTAATTCTTGTTTCCTTTGCCTCTTATGTTCTGCATATAGATCTAGCATTGGTTCACGGTTTAGAAATCCTTCTGGAAGTGGAATTCCTTGTTCCATACAGGATCCAACAAATTTAATCAGAACTTCCTTGGGTTCTTCTGCATAAAACGTTGGAAAGTTTTCTACCATAATTCTTCATTTGCTTACTTCTTCTGTGTTTAGTTTGTCAGGATCAGAAGTAAGTTCATCAATAACTTTTAGCCTCTATAAGCTTTTAGCGTTCACAACTTTTCCCAGAATGGATGTAAGTTCCTCTTTCAATCCAGCCACATGCAGATGCTCCCCCAGACCATTCTCTGTCAGAATGTCTGAAATCAGCCTTTCACAAGGGATCCAATTTCTACCCTTTGTTTGTTTTGTCTTCATGCATTCTCTAGATGCCTTGACATGATTCCAAAGATGAGAGGAGAGAGGATGGGGACAATCTACCTTTTTTCTCTGACTGAGGCAATACATGAAGTAAAGTTGATCATTGTTGACATAATCTGGTGAATTTGTAGATTTTCTGTGGTGAATGTAACCCATGAAGATTTTAGCCCAGATCTTGTAATTGGGTTTCAGATCTTTAAACTTGTTAGAGGGTTCTCCAGAAGCAATCACATCTTCATACACAACATCCATGTTGGCACGTCCAGTCAGATGAGAAACTCCATCAGTTTCCTCATATCCAATGAGTTTTCTTATAAGATCTTCTGTAATCACTATTTCCTTTCCCAGAACAGATGACACAATGAACTTGCGATAAGCATGAGCATGAATCCAGAACTCCTTCACTAAAACTGGATAAACTGGTCCAAACAATCTATCAAATTACTTTGTCCATCCTTGAGCATCAATGATGGAACGCAGATTAAATCCATTTGCAGCCAGAGAAGCAAAATCCACAAAAGATTCACACAACACTTCTAGTTTCTCAACAGGTGTGAGATTCATTCTAACAGGTTCCTTGAAAGGAACAGCACCCAGATTTGCAGATGATACAGCTGCCATTGTTGATTGGAATTGAGCTGAGGTTGAAGATGAAGTAGCCATTGATGAAGGTTTAAGGTTACGAGCAGTTTTGGGTTTAGGGTTTAAATGAAGGCAAAATAGCAAACAGAAATGCATAAACATGTTTGTGAAAGTGAAAAGTGTGAAATGTTGAGATTTGTAGAATTTATAGAAAAACAAATTAGGGCACACAGAAGGTCACACGCTCAGCATGTACACAATTAGCAATTAATGGCATTTAATAAAGAGAAAATAATCATTTCAAACCATTAATGATTCTGACAATTGGGGGGAAAACGAGAAATCAACTATTCAAACGTTACCTCAAATGTCTCTTCAGTATTGTGCACTCCATCTTTTCAGATTCTAGAGTGATACGTGTTTGCTTGCATGTGCTTCTGAAAACTCTTGAGAAATGAAACGTTAGCCAACGTTCAGATCCTCTGAGACTGGTTAGTTCAGATACACACAGAAATAATAATTCAAGATATTAAATGAAATACAGATGAAATACTTCAGATTTTTAAACATTTTGCATCTGAGAGAGTTGCTTCTGATAAATATTATTCTGGACAAAATTCCATACCAATATTTTTCAGAATAAACTTGAACCTATCTTCAGCAAGGGGTTTTGTGAAAATATCAGCCCATTGATGATTTGTATCAACAAAGTCTAATTTTATAATACCCTTCTAAACATATTCTCTGATGAAGTGATGTTTAATTTCTATATGCTTAGCCTTAGAGTGTAAAATTGGGTTTTTAGACAGGCATATAGCAGAAGTATTATCACAGAATATAGAAATATTACTCTCAAAGATTTGATAATCTTCTAGCTGGCTTTTCATCCAGAGCATCTGCGTGCTACATCCAGCAGCAGCAATATATTCTGCTTCTGTAGCTGATAGAGCAATTGTAGGTTGTTTCTTGTTGTACCAGGAGATTAAATTTCTTCCCAGAAATTGACAACTTCCAGAAGTACTTTTACTTTCAACTCTGCTTCCAGCGTAATTAGCATCACAGAATCCAACTAGTTTAAATTCATCAGATTTTCTGTAACACAAACCCACATTAGAAGTACCTTTCAGATACCTTAGAATCCTCTTAATAGCTGTTAAGTGTGATTCTCTAGGATCTAATTGGAATCTTGCACACAAGCATACACTGAATAAAATGTTAGGTCTAGAAGCAGTTAAGTATAGAAGAGATCCAATCATACCTCTGTAGAGTTTCTGATCTACTTTCTTACTTACCTCTTCCTTACCAAGAGTGCTTGTTGGATGCATTGAAGTCTTTTCCATCTTACTATCAGTCATGTTGAACTTCTTCAGAAGCTCTTTAACATATTTGGTCTGATGAATGTAAGTGCAATCTAGAGTCTGGTTGACTTGAATTCCCAGAAAGAATCTCAATTCTCCCATCATGCTCATCTCAAATTCAGCCTGCATACATTGAGCAAACTCTTTTCCTAGCGTAAAATTGGTAGGTCCAAATATAATATCATCCACATATATTTGACAAATTAACAGATCTTTCTTAAATGTTTTACAGAAGAGAGTTGTGTCCACTTTGCCTCTGATAAAATTTTTCTCCAGAAGAAAATTACTTAACTTTCATACCAAGCTCTGGGAGCTTGTTTTAAACCATAAAGAGATTTCTTAAGTTTAAAAACATGTTCTGGAAATTTATCACTTTCAAAACTAGGAGGTTGGTGAACATAAACTTCTTCTTCTATAATCACATTTAAGAAGGCACTCTTAACATCCATCTCATATAGAGTGATGTTATTTTGTGCAGCAAAAGAAATGAGTAAACGAATAGACTCTAACCTGGCCACAGGAGCATAAGTCTCTGTGTAATTAATTCCTTCTTGCTGGCTATAACCTTGAGCAACAAGCCTTGCTTTGTTTCTTTCAACTTCTCCTTTTTCATTCAACTTGTTTCTGAAGACCCATTTAGTTCCAATTATGTTAAATCCTTTTGGTCTTGGAACCAAATCCCAAACGTCATTTCTTGTGAACTGATTGAGCTCTTCTTGCATGGAAATTATCCAATCATTGTCTTGCAGAGCTTCATCCAAAGAAGTTGGTTCAATAACTGAAACCAAACCAAATAATGATGCTTCAGATGATCTGAGGTAGGATCTTGTTCTTATAGGGTCATCCTTCTTTCCAATGATCACATCCTCTGGGTGAGAGGCCTTGATTCTGGAAGATGATCCTCTAACATTTGATTCTTCAGAAATGTTCAAGTTGTTCATTTGAGAAGCTAAAGGAACTGCATTTGGCGTTGCTTCTGGCTCTTTCACTTGAACCTTTTCTGCCTCTGAGCCTTTAGAGTCTGTGAGAATTACTTCTCTATCTGCAGAACTTTCACACTGCTTTGGCTTTTGAATGCCAAGCATATCATCAAATCTAACATGTATAGATTCCTCCATAATCTGTGTTTCAGTATTGTATACTCTGTAGCCTTTAGAGCATTTAGAATACCCAAGCATGAAACACTTATGTGCTTTAGAATCAAACTTGTTTAGATTATCTTTAGTGTTCAACATATAACATATACATCCAAAAGGATGAAAATAAGAAATGTTGGGCTTTTTATTCCTCCACAGTTCATAGGGAGTCTTTTCCAGTAGAGGTCTTACAAACACTCTTTTCTGAATGTAACAAGCTGTGTTTATTGCTTCTGCCCAAAAATGCTTTGCCAGATTAGTCTCGTTGATCATGGTTCTGGCTATTTCTTGCAGAGTTCTATTTTTCCTCTCTACAACTCCATTCTGCTGTGGAGTTCTAGGACAGGAGAAATCATGAGCAATGCGATTTTCATTAAAATATTTTTCACAATATTTGTTTTCAAATTCGCCACCATGATCAATTCTGACTAAAAATTTTAAAATCTTTTTCATTCTGGACTTGTTTGCAGAAGTCAAAGAACACAGAATGTGACTCATCCTTGTGTTTTAGAAATTTCACCCGTGTCCATCTGCTATAGTCATCAACAATTACTAATCCATACTTCTTGCTTCTGATGGATGCAGTTTTCACTGGTCCAAACAGATCAATGTGAAGTAACTCTAATGGTCTTGAAGTTGAAACAACATTTTTTGTTTTAAAAGAAGATTTTGAAAATTTTCCTTTTTGACATGCTTCACAAAGAGCATCTGAGTTGAACTTCAACTTAGGAAGTCCTCTGACCAGATTGAGTTTATTAATCTGAGATATACGTCTCATATAAATATGTCCCAATCTTCTGTGTCAGACCCATTGCTCATCATTAACAGACATAAGGCATTTAAAATTTTGAACCTTAAGTTCTGAAATATTGATTTTATAAATGTTGTTCTTCCTCTTTCCATTAAATAGGATTAAGTCATCCTTCTGACTAACAACTTTGCAACATTTTTGATTAAAGATTATGTTATAACCATTGTCACTTAATTGACTTATGGACAATAGATTATGCTTTAATCCTTCTACAATTAAAACATTAGATATAGAGGGAAGGTTACCATTGCCAATAGTACCAGAGCCCATAATCTTGCCCTTCTGATTCCCTCCAAACTTCACGTCTCCTCCAGATTTAAGCTCCAGGCTTTGGAACATAAACCTTTCTCCAGTCATGTGACGTGAGCATCCAGAGTCCAGGTACCATGACTGGCGTCTTGACTTTGCTGCTAAATACATCTACAACAGGGATTATCTTATCCTTAGGTACCTAGATCTTTTTGGGTCCTTTTTGGTTAGTTGCCTTAAACGTTTGTCTGAACTTCTGTCTTTTTGCAACAGTTTTGTTCTGACTAACTTTTGGTTTAAACACAGAAACATTCTGATCAGAACGTGTGTATTTAATATCATTCAGATGACCAAACTTAAACTGAGAATATAAGGGAGTCTACTTAATGATAATTTTATCAACAGGCATTGGATTTAAATCCTTTCCAAAGGAAGATTCATATCCAATTCCTTTCCTGTTGTTTCTACTAACTCCATAGATCATTGAAGCCATCTTGCTTCTATCTATGTTTTTAGCCAGAAACTTCTGAAAACTGAAGTCATATTCTTCTAAAACATTTTTGCATTTTGACTTATTTTCAGATTCAGAGTTTTGTTGAGCTTTTTCAAAATTGATTTTCAATTTCAAATTGTTTTCTTTGAGCTCAGCAACTTCTGACTTTAACAGAATATTCTCAGATTCAAGATTGCATTTAAGCTTCTTGCATTTGAGCTTAATCTGGTTATAGTTTTTCAGGACTTCTAATAAAACTTTAATAAGTTCTTCTCTAGAGAGATCAGAAAGTACCTCTTCTGAGTCAGATTCAAAAACAGATTCAAATCCAGATGATCCTTCATCCTGATCTTCTACACCAGCCATCAGTGCCATGTTGGCGCATTTTTCTTCTGACTCTTATGAAGATTCAGATGCATCTGAATCATCCCATGTAGCCATCAGAACTTTCTTCTTATGCTCAGGCTTTCTTCTTGGCTTCTCCTTATGAAGCTTTGGGCATTCATTTTTGTAGTGCCTAGGTTCCTTGCATTCATAGCAAACAACCTCCTTCTTTGCAGATCTTTTTTGTCCAGAGGACTCTTTGTGTTGATCTGACTTCTTGAAGTTCTTGAACTTCCTTTATTTGTGCTTCCAGAGTTTTTTGATTCTTCTGGACAGCAAGGACAGTTCATTTTCTTCAGAAGAAGAAGACTCTTCAGAACTTTCTTCTAATACCTGCAATGCTTTAACAGATTTGTTAGATTTTAAAGCAATTGACTTACCTTTCTTTTGAGGCTCATCTTCTTCAAGTTCAATTTCATGGCTCCTTAGAGAGCTGATTAGTTCCTCCAACGTGATCTTGTTCAGATCCTTAGCTAGCTTCAGAACAGTGACCATTGGTCTCCATCTGATAGGCAAGCTTCTGATGATCTTCTTCACATGATCAACAGTTGAATAGCCTTTGTCCAACACTTTTAATCCAGCTGTGAGGATCTGGAATCTAGAGAACATGGCTTCTATAGATTCAGATTCTTCCATTTTAAAGGCTTCATACTTCTGGATCAGCGCCAGAGCCTTGGTCTCTTTAACTTGTGAGTTCCCTTCGTGTGTCATCTTCAAAGACTCAAACAAATCAAATGCAGTTTTTCTGTTGCTGTATCAGAGTGTTGCAGCAAGTGTGCTTCAACGTGAGATTAACTAGAGCAGAGTTTGGAGATCAGATCCTCGGTACTTGCAGCCTACATTACTATCAGAGTCTTCTGAAAAACAATGCTTGAAACTCTTCATACAAAGTCTTCAGTCTACGCTTCAGATGCTTCAGCTTCAGATGCTTCTGTAGGCAGCGCTCAGAGTCTTCTGTAGGCAGCGCTCAGAGTCTTCTAAGAGATGCTTCTGACGCTTCAGAGCCTTGCGTAGTTCAACGTTTAGATCCATTTTTGCTTTCAGAGGAATATTAAAATTAATATCTGCAGCAAAAATACTTGAACAAATTTAGAGTATATAATTTCTTAATACAAAATTTTGTAAGTGTTATCATCAAAACATAGAGATATAACTAAGAACCAATCTTTGTTCTAACACTTTTCTTATTGGATCATTATTTATGCCATTGTTAAGTGTTAAGCACAGACCATACTTTGATACCAATTGAATGTTCGAAAAGTACACAATAAAGGGGGTTGAGTTGGGTTTCGCGTTCCCTTTTAATTTACCTTTTGATCAGAGTTCCAGAATCAGATCTGGAGTTTAGATTCTGAGTTAATTCGTTTGACAGTGGATGTAATAGAAGTAAATAAAATAATAGCAGAATACACAAAAGATTTATACTGGTTCCTTCTCTAATTAAGAGTAGTCCAGTCTCCTTGCCTCAAAAGAGATTTTCATTATAACCACATCATGATTAGAATCATTTATGCTTCTGAATAAGACTTTTACAACTGCTCAGACCAACTGTATGAGACTTCCCTTGCTTAGAGCACATGTCTAAGACTTAACCTTTGCTCACACCATCTGACTAAGCCACCTTCTCTTCTATCTTTTGGTTGAGACTTTCCTTTGCTTAAAGCACATCTCTAAGACTTCCCTTTGCTCACATCCTCTGGCCGAGCCACCTGCTCTTCTGGCCATCCAGACTGAGACTTCCCTTACTTAAGCTGCACTCAAGACTTCTTGCTCATACCCCTCAAATAGAGACTTCCCCTTACTCAATCAAACTAGCTAAATAAGACTTTCACAACTCAAGTACTTAAGCAATGAGACTTACGTTGCATAAGCATCTTGGCTCAAGACTTGTTGCTTGGATCCCAATGAGACAAGACTTTTTTTCTCAAGCACATAGCAGGAGACTTAATCTAAACTACTGAAGGCTCGACAAAATAGAGAACAAGGTGTACATGATACAAGTATCAGAGGTACATGAAATCACCATAACAAAGACCTAAAGCACTTAAGATTTATAATCTATACAAAGATAAGAAATCTTAAGGCTTTTACAATTACAATCTAAAACTATCTGTATATTATATTTGAGCTAATAATTGCTTAATCTTGCTACTCTTTCATTAGAAGAATCCTTGTTAAGATTCAAACTTGAATCTTCAGTCATATATATAGCCTTTTCAAAAACTAGCCGTTGAGGAAGTGACTTGATCAAGTGTCTTTTCTTTTACTCCATAGTACAAGAGACATTGAAAATGGGTGAACAGCAGATTCTGAATCCAGTGTGTAACGCGTTTAATCTTTAAGTGTTCAAGAGGTTTTGTAATGATAGAGCCGTTGGGAGTGGACGTCCATATAACATGTCAACCTTTCTTGATCCTTTGAATCTTGTAGACTATAGCTGACAAGCTGATAAGACAATACAACTTGCTTTATGCAGTATGGAAAATCCATAGCTTTGGCACCAACTCACTAGCAATTATTCTCTAGACTCTGCCACCAGAAGCTACATAAATAAAACACACATCAAATAAACCATTATTCTTTTAATACTTTTGTTATCATCAATAGTAAAAGAGAATATGTCAAGAACAAATCTTATTCTAACACAATGTATTGATACGGATAATTTTGAGAAAGTTGATGATTGTGAATCATCAAAGCAAGCATGGGAAATCTTGGAGAAGGTGTATGCAGGGGCTAACAAAGAGAAGTTTGTGAGGTTACAAGCTCACAAAAGACAACTTGAGTTGATTCAAATGGAGGAGAAGGAGACCATTAACGATTTTACGATGAGATTTACTCAATTGGTGAACCAAGTAAAGGCATGTGGAGAAATGATCATGGAGTAATATGTTGTAGGAAAAATCTTGTATTTCTTGACATCAAGATTTGAAAATGTGATGGATGCAATTGAGGAATTGAAGGATCTTTAAACGATGATAAAGGAGGAGCTACATAGCTCTCTTGAGGCACGTCGATAAGGGAAATACGGAGATCGCTTTGCAAGCTCGTTTCAATGAGAGAGACAAGAAGGCAAAGGGAAAATGGACCATGAACAAAGTTATAAGAAACTTTTAGAATTTTGGTGGAAGAGAGTCCCAAAAGGGTGAGAACATTGACAATAGGGTTATTGGATCAAACAACTTTAGAGGAGAAAATCTAAGAGGTAGAGGAGGAAGAAGGGTGCTTGGCAAGAGCAGTGTGCAGTAAATTAATTGTCAAAGATTTGGTCATTTTACAAGAGAGTGTAATTCCAACAAGAAGGAACTTCAATAAGACGAAGCTAGGGTTACAAGACAAGAGTTTGATGATGATAACACACTCTTGGTCATGATCACAGATGGAGAACACAATAGCAAAAGGTTGCAAGACAACAGCAACAACAAGTTGAAAAATGATGCAGATCTAAAGTGTAATTAGTTGCACAATTATGTCAACCGGTTACATACTAGAAAAAAATGCAATAATGATTTTGAAAGAAGCAATGCAATGTAATGATCAATGGTATTTGGACTCCGGTTGTTTAACGCATATGACAAAAAGGAAATATTGGTTTGTTATAATCAATCACGCCATGAAGAACAAGGTTAAGATCACGGATGATACCACTCTAGTAGTGGAAGAGACCAGTGATGTATCAATCGAGAGAAGGGATCGTATACATTCTTTGATAAATGATATGTTGTATATTTTTGTAATTAATTGTAATCTTCTAAGTATTGGCCAATTACTTGAGAAGGATTACAATATTCATATGGAGAATAAGATGTTTCACGTTATAGATGCAAACATGATTTTGGTCCTACACTCTTTTATGGCTCCCAATAGAACTTTTAAAGTTAAGCTAAAGGTTAGGGAGCATAGGTGTCTTGCTACAGTAGTTAGTAGAGAATAGTGGTCATGGCATTATAAGGTTGGACATCTCAACTTTAGAAATCTCAACGCCTTGCAAAGAAATAAGATGGTTATTGGGCTGCCATTGATCAATATACCGGCTGAAATTTGTGAAGAACGTGTGCAAGCGAAGCAACATAAATAAAAATTCAGCAAGGATGTGCATTTTAAAACCAAGTTTCATCTTGAGGTGATGTACTTAGATGTGTGTGGACATACACTACAATAAATTATCCATTTTGCGACACTTGTATTAAAGCTGTCATGATTCCCTATTTACGACGGCTGTCACGACAGTTAAGCCCAACAACCTCAAAATTTTAAACATAAATGAATAGATCTTTAAGAAAATACAATATAGTATATTTAATTTTCCATTTTTTCCAATATTCCCATGTAGATAGAGAGAGATAGAGAGAGAGAAGGGGGGAACAAATGGTGTATTTTATTTTTCCTTCTACCAAAACAGAAAGAGCATGTATACATTGCGCCCTCCCTCCCAAACCCACACCCTAACAAATCGTCTCCCCCTTCTTCCTCCTCTATCTTTGTTCTCCACAACCCAAATCAAAGAAGATGAATATATTCATGCTTCTCATCTTCCCATCTCTCTAATGAACTGGTTAGATTTTTGTTTCGTGCCATGTTGAAGCGGTAAAATGGTAAGACAAAATATTATTTTTGGAAGAATTCTCTCTAGGGTTTATATCGTCTTCACAGGATCGGTGCGAGTGAAAGAATTACATTCGACAATCTCTACGTTTCTAAGTTTGGTTTGAATGGTTTAAGATAAAAATGCAAAAAGAAACACATATGACAAGTAAATAAAGTACGGAGAAAAATTTGTCAGGAGTTGTATTTTATTCTACCCATCATGTATAAAAAAGTCTATGGATCAAATGCACACAGCCTAACGTCAAAATCCTCATGTATCGCTCACAACAAAAGGTTATGTCTAACACAAATATTGAGAGATCAATCGCATTCTCTCAGAGATGATGTCTCACACAACTAATCAACATGGAGCATTAAGATCTGACACATACATGTGAATATTAGACCGCTTCCCATAGCCAATAGACGTACATCTTAGGTCGAGTTCGAAAAATATATGTCTATAGCGATCCAAATCCATTAAGATCGATAGTAAAGCAAAGATGACATTGATTAAGAGTTGTAAAAGATATTTTATACAAAGATCCATAAATACACATATAATCAAAGTAAAATTACATACAACAACCCCAACAAATGAAAAATACATGGACAGGAAGGAAGAAGAACACAAATCTCACAATTTTTTACCTCCGATCGAAGTGGATTTGACTCTGGATCGTCAAGATGCATCCTCCTAGTATTATTTCTGAGCTTATTTCCATACAGAATAGTGTTGATGGAGTTGGGAGCAAAAAATCCCCAAAACCATAACCCAAAAATCTGAATGAGAGGTATTTATACGAAACTAAAAATAACAACCGCGATAAGCGCCCTCAGATCGCGCTAAGCGCGATCTCACTTAAAGTACCCTTAAACTGACATAAACTATGCTAAGCGCAATCAGGAAAACTTAAATACTCTCATCCTCTGCCATCCAGCTCCCAACGTGCTAAAAGTTCCGCTAAGCGCGAATGTCGTGGCATTTATTGGAAAATTTGTATCTTGAAGCATTCCTCTTGACTCAATTGGATTCATACTTCAACCATGCATTATTACCTATAAAAACAGATGAAAAACTATCAAACTCAATGATATGTACATCAAAACACAATATATACAACAATATGTAAATTATACAAAATGTACACAAAAACGGGAGATTATTAACAAAAAACTAACGAATCAAGCCAATAAGCGCCAATTATTCACACTATAAAGAGGTACAATTTATCACTTTTCACACTCCCCAACTTAAACTTGTTTTTCCTCAAACAATAATCGAACAACTCAAAGAAACAAAAGTAACAAACAAACAATCACGACTGAACAAGTTTTAAAAAAAAAAACAAATTTATGGTTCAACATAAAAACGTACATGCAAAGAAAAAGTTACCACTAGACTACAAGAATAACATGAAAATGAAACAACTCCTAAATACAAAACACATGTTAAAAGTTCTAAGACAATGCAATATTCAAAAATGAATCACACCTAACACACACTTCATTGGTAGATGAATAAAAAAACATGAGGGGTTTAACTCTCACCTAACAATCAAGCTAACAACAAGTTAAATTATGCATTCATCAAGAAAAACTCATATTGAACAGTATAAAAGCAAAAATCACAGAGGCTTTAATGATTGTAATGTGGCTTGGGTAACAAACAATATATTTTCTCAAGGTAAAAGAAACAAAATCTTGTCTAATCAAATGAGAGTGACCATTTCTCACAATCTCAAGCATTCATAAATTTAAATCATCTTTTTCTCTTTTTCAGATTGTTATACTATTCCACACAACTTATTAGCACAACATTATTCTATTTTTTCTTCTTTTTCAATGTTTTTTCCTTTTTTTCTTTTTTTTTTCACTTTTTTTCTTTTCTTTCTTTTTCAAACTTTTTCTTTTTCTCAACCTCTTGGCAACCATCATCTTCTCTCTAACTTGAATACAACCACACATAGTGACATGAATGTTTCCAAACTTATTAGGCAAGAGAAAAAACTCAAATAACAAGTCATGGTTATGGTTCAAGAAAAAATATTAGAATCCATACAGAAGTGAACTTAACACCAACATGAATTCTAACAAAGGCTCAAAGGGGGTAAGCAAATTTTCACTCACTCACAAGGTATATTGACTATTTGGTCAAGTGGTTATGCTCAAAATCAAACAAAATTCCTTGATCATTTTAGTGCTATCATACAAATCAACACAAATACAAAATTAAACATAATAAAACTGAGTTAAACAAGAATGTCGGTCTCCTGCATATAATAAAATAATGGAAAGTTTCTCACAAAAAGGGTTTTGTACTAAAGTGATTCAAAATTGAACAAGTATGGCAAAAGAATGAATGTTATGAAAATTGTACAAATGAAAAGTCTCCTAATCATTATATGTTCTAGAAAGCGATTATCGCTACCGCGAAAATAAGGTGCCGGCAAAACAGAAGAGTCGCCACCTTTCGTTATTTATCCCTCGAAACGGGAAAGGAAACGATCGGAAAAACCTGACAAAAAGGTATAAGACAAGGTCATCGCAACCAATGTCTGGATTCGGGAGTCGGTTACGCAAGGGGAAGGTATTAGCACCCCCCACGTCCATCGTACTCGATGGGATCCATGCTTGTTGTGTTTATCTGACGGGTTTATTTAACTATCTACCTATCAAGGCTGGTCTGAAAAGAAAAGAAAATGACTCGGCAAAGCATCGCACTTTATGCCTACGTATTCTCATCAGAGAATGAGAAATCAGAGTCAACATAGTTCGCCTAACTATGGGTGATGGGGAAGGTGGCTCGCCAATACATCAGTATTGTGCCTACGTACTCTCAACAGGTATGAGAGATCAGAGCTTACGTAGTTCGGGATAATATGGATTACGGGGATTCAGATTCATCTGTTTTATCGAGTGGCGTTAACAAACAGTTCCAGCAGTTTGGCGTACGCAGCTCGACCCTCAGAGACTTAGGCGTTACCGTTTGCGGTAGAACTGGGAGTTAACGACACTCTTTTCTTCAGAAAAGCTTCCTTTGAATTATGGGCCCACGGGACAAAAGGTTTGAAGTTCGTTTTCTGTCTTTTATGGAAGAACTATTTTTTATGGATGTTTGCAACAAATATCGTACTAGAGACTATGACCTGAGAGTGAATGTGTCGCATGTCACCCTAAGGGTAGCATACTAAACATCCAGACTGTTGAAGAGTGACCCTTCAACAACCCTTTCTCAAATAGCTTAAGGCTCGTAACGTACGACGTCATTTAACCTTTGTTACTGTATTTTAATTTGCTTTGAGATGGAAAAGAGAACAGGCTCAACTAAGGGGAAGACTATCAAGTCCTAATGTTGTCATGCCAAGGATTCATCCTATGGTTGAGGTTTGAAACAGGGATCTCCTAGAAGTTGTCATGCATAGGTTTCAACCTAAAGTTCTAATCATCACTTCCTTATCAAAGGAAGTGAGATTTCTAGGGGTCATGGCAAAGATAAACAGAAACAGATAAAGCATCAGCTAAACAGTAAACAGTAAACAGTAAAGATGCATGCAATGCAAGTGAGGGAGGAAATGTGTGTGGGGAATAGGCTTCCACAAGCTCATCTCAACCTCAAGCCAAGTATGAATAACTGCAAAAATAAAGGAATGCAATAGTAGCAAGTCACATCAGCAACAGTTGCACAAGAATAAAACAGACAAACAGGAAAGCAAATCAACAGCTTCACAACAAAGCAATCTTCTGACAGCAATACAGTCCACAGTCTGTAACTGTTCTTCAAGTCTATCATCTTCAAGAAAAGGAGAGAGGTACTCCATCTTCAAGGTTCAATCTTCAATAGGGTCCACCAAGAATGAAGAGAATCAACAAGATAATTATTTGATAATGGGAAGCAGACAGGAAACCCAAGGAATCCCATCTGACACTCAACCAGTCATCAGAGAAAGGCATCCTCAAAAGTTCTACTCATTGTAAATGTCACACATCCCTCCTAAGGAGAGATGCGACTTTTAACATGAGGACTTTGAATCATAGGATGGGAATGGAATGGGAATGAAACCAACCATGTTTATTTGAAGAAAAAACTATTTCTAAAGCTCTCTCCTAAAGCCCTAATCTTACAAGCTAACAAAAGAAAAGAAAAGCTCCAATCCAAGCTCCACCAGCTACTCCATACAAGCTTCATCATGTCCATGATATCCTCCAATAAGAACCAGAAGCCCACTATGCAAGGGAAGCCCACTTTGAATCCATTCCAAATCAATCACCAAAATTGAAACACCAAATGAACAATCAACTTGAATATTCTATCTAAAATATCAAAACACATTCTAAAAATCTAAATATTTTTCTATGGGAACATGCATTTGCTAATAATCTACAGTTCAAAAATCGGGACCTAATTCAATCTCTAAGTCCTCCAATAAAATCCTAGGTTGCAAGGTATCACTAAAGAGATCTACTCAAAATCACTCCTAAACAACTACACTAAAAGCATATTTAAAATCATTTAAAAATCATGATAAAAATCATGATAAAAATCACAAGGCAACATCAATATGTACACAAATAGCATACAAAAAATCAAGATCAAATTCAGAACCATGAGTGATAAAGAAAATGGACAAAATCACAACATCATTATTTCACCATTAAACACATATTAAACTAAAAAATAAGCAATAAAATGAAAATGCATGAAAAATGGAAAATCATAACAAAATTCTAAACATTTTAAATTGTATCCACAATTTTTCTCAAGATTTAATATCAGGTTTTACTATTTTTTGGGAATTAAAATCAAACAACATGAAAACAAGAATTAAAAAGAAAAGAACATAAAAGAAATAGAGGTAAGGGTGCAGTTAGCAGCAAAATCCAACTTGAAGCGCTTGGGCCCAGGGAATGGGGGTGTCACTAGCAATGAGGGCGCTAGGCCCATCTGAGTTTCAACTCAGTTCAAAGAAAAATAATCAGGGGAGGGTGCATTGAGCAAGGATTTCACGTTGTAAATCCACATTGGGCCTGGGGAGAGGGTGCTGAAAGCAAAGGATACTAAGGCCCAACGCGCATGTTAAGTGAATTCAGTTCACAAGTGTTCATAAATTAATCAAAAATTGCACGCGTGAGGTATCGAACCTACGCTCTCTTGGTTCACGCAGCGAAGAAAAGAAGCCTGAGTTTCTTAATAAACAAAACGTTGCGTTTTGAGGGGGGGTAGGTGGTGCGTTCAGAACGATTGGATTGCTTGACCAAGTCAAGTTTTCTTCATGAATGGGCGGTTAAGACTTCATCTCCTACCTTTTGAATTTCTGCAAGCATCAAACCTGCGCGCGCGAACCAGTCGTCGCCGGTGGCTTTTCCGGCCACCCTCACGCAACCCTAACTCTATCTACACTCATCCATTCGCCACGATTCCTAAATGAAACTTGCCCTAAATTTCACCAGGAATTCAACCGTACCATTCATTCATTCTAAAAACGCAAGGATCGTGAGATATCAATCTCAACCAAAAATGGTGTCAACCTTAAATTGTCACTAAAGTTCAAATTAACTATCCAAAATCCATCTAGATCATGAGTAGAACCTAACCGCATGCTTCTAATTCATTAAAAACACCTAAACAGAGAGATATTTCAAGAAGTTAAAACCTGGCTTTGATCTTTGATTGCAGTGGATTCAAGCCTCAATTCTCTTCCAAATCGTGCAGAAACCTCTAGTGATCAATGGTGAATGCTTCTTGATGCTCAATTCCTGCTGAAAAGCCTTGATTCTCCAAAATGAAATCTCAATTTCAAGCTCTTTTATTCACTTCTCTCCAATGGCTTCTCCACGAATTTTGGCACTAGAAGCTTCCTAATCTGATCCAAATCTTATTTATATTCTGTTTCAACAAGTTGGAGGCCCAAACCAAGCCCATTTGTGGATTTTGGATTTTCATTCTCTTCCAAAATTTCAATGTTGATATCCACCTTCTAGCCTTGTTCACTCTTCAAAATCATTCCCAATCATTCACTTAACCCTTGTGGAGTGTAATGAAGTGGTACTCATCCCTTGATTTCAATCCATGGAATATGTTGGATATGTTTCTTACTTGTGAAGCAATCTTCCAAATGGCCATGTTAAGCACTTCAAATCAAAAATGTAATAATGCCAATCTCTTTAGAACATCAACTCCATTCAAAATGAATACAAATATGACTTGAAAACATGTTGTTTCCAATTATTTTGAATTTTCACCTTTTAATTCATTAAAATGGCCTTTATATGAACTTTCTTCAACCAATGCTTGATATAATCCATATAAATAGACTCTTGATACATGTCCAAGCTAAAAACATCATTTTGAGCAACTTTCATGTTGAACAAAAATCCATTTGAGGCTTGCAAGATGGTGAAATTGACTTATGATTCAAAATGACCTGTAATGCCCAAATACCCAAAATACCCTTGACTTGTCAAAGCCATAACTTGAGTTCTATACATCCAATCATGGACTTCTAGTACTCTATGGAAATCTAAGAGGATAAGGAACAACATTAATGTTGACCAAAAGTTCATAGGAATCATCCTTCTTGGGCAAAAGTGTCATGCAAGTTGGGTAACTTTCAAGCTCCAAATTCACATGCCTCAGATGACTTGTAACCTGTTTGGCTCATAACTTGAGTTCTATGAATCCTATCAAGGACTTCTAGTACTCAAATTAAATATAAGATCATGCTCTACAACAATCATGTTGGGGTCAAGATGAGATGAAGATCATATCGTGAGTTAAATTGCCTGGAAGTCAGGGGTCAAGCTAGGGGATTTTACACTGTCAAGTCTTAGAAACCCTAGCCTGAAACTTCTCAAACTCTTCAATCATGATGAGTTAACCTTGGAATTATCCTTATAAAATCTCAATGTATCAATCCATGATCACATGGCTCTTGAATTAAGTCTCAACTTCCTTCAAATCCTCAGTTGACTTAGGGTTGACCCAGTCAAACCCTATCTGCACCAATCATGGCTGAGCCTTCTTAATCTTGCACAATGACCTGTATAGGCCTCAAAGTGATCTTCAAAACTTCTTATGAGCTCTCTCAAGACCTCAAGTCCAACTTTATAGCCTCAGAATCATCTGATGGCTTCCCTCGACTCTCAAGTTAGGAGCCCTACACACTTGGCTTCAATCACTCTCTCTGAGGATCTTTTAACTTCTTTGACAAGGATATCAACCCTTGAACACTTGAATAAACTTCTTAGCTAGCCTCACAGTCTTGTATAGCTCTTGATTGGTAATTATACCTCTTGATCTCCTGCATACATGTCAATGAAATGCAAATGATAATGCTAATGTGAATGAAATGAAACATAAGCTAGGTAAAGGAATGTTGGGCAAATTTTGGGGTGCAACAGCTGCCCCTATTCAAACGGCTTGGACATGACTGGGTGAGAAGAGAACGACTCTCAAACAATTAAGGTAAAAGACGGTTGAATACCAACAAACCCAGAATTTTGCCAACTGCACAAGTACACGGTACTCTGATATGGACAAATCTTCGGAAATTGAAATAATAGTTGCGCGGCAACTAGCTGGAGAAATACTGATCTGAACCTCCATCAGGATGATTCTATGATTTATCTGATATCATTGCATCCTCAAATAATCGAGGGATCACTGGTTACACGGTAACATGCGATCTGCCACCGCACAGGTAAACGATAGTTTGATTGGTAGGCACATCTTCAAAAACTAAGCATGACAGTTGCACGGCAACTCTGCTGGGAAATCGGTTACACGATAATTGGTGAAGGGTCTAATCTCCGTTAGGATGATCATTTGATTTTGCCGTAGATCTTTGTCCTCAAGTCATCAAGGGGTCATCGGTTACACGATAACTGACAATGGATGGTCGATTATGTCGTCGGACACTCTGCGTCATAGCAGAAGAATTCCTTATCGTCACCTATGGACTCATCGTGTCGCTAGGCACATCGACAACATCTTTGTCGGACTTCATCAGTAAGTCAATAAGGGATCACCGGTCATTCGGTAACTGGTGAATGATGGCTGATTCTGCCGTCGGGCATTCTGCGCCACTGCAGAAGAATTCCTTATCGTCACCTATGGACTCATCATGTCGCTAGGCACGTCGACAACATCTTTGTCGGACTTCATCAGTAAGTCAATAAGGGATCACCGGTCATTCGGTAACTGGTGAATAATGGTTGATTTTACCGTCAGGCATTCTGCGCCACTACAGAAGAATTCCTTATCGTCACCTATGGACTCATCGTGTCGCTAGGCACGTCGACAACATCTTTGTCGAACTTCATCAGTAAGTCAATAAGGGATCACCGGTCATTCAGTAACTGGTGAATAATGGTCGGTTCTGCCGTCGGGCATTCTGCGCCACTGCAGAAGAATTCCTTATCGTCGCCTATGGACTCATCATGTCGCTAGGAACGTCGACAACATCTTTGTCGGACTTCATCATCAAGTCATCAAGGGATCACTGGTCACTCGGTAACCGGCGATATATAACTGATATTGCCGTCAGGCATTCTGCGACACTGCGGCAGAAGAATTCCTCGGGATTCATCAGGTCATTTAGGAACTCTTGACAATCTCTATAATTATGCCATCGGGCATTCAAAGAACATCTCGGGCGTCAGCCGGACTTCGTTAGCAAGTCTGAAATAGAATCCTCGGTCAATCATGAACCCAATAGGGATATCGATTCTTTCACCGTCGGGCACTCCGCGTCAGCTGGGAGAACTGCTTCGGTCTCGCAGTCGGACTTCATCAGTAAGTCTTGAAATGGGATCCTTAGTCATTCACGGGTCAATAAGGATACACAATCTTTTGGCGTCAGGCACTCCGCGTCAGCTGGGAGAACTGCTTAGACATCGCAGTTAGACTTCATCATTAAGTCTGGGGTTTTGGCACCGCTGCTGGACTTCAATCATCAAGTCTTCAAGGAAATTTCAACTTCTCTGTTTAAAACCTGGTTGGGATGACACCTCTCCGCTGGGGATTCTGGAGAACTATCAAATAACTCTGCTTCCGGGATCCATAAATCATTCTGGATGAATCAACTCTGCTGAGGACTTCAAGAATCATCTTGGACAAATAACTCCGCCGGGGACTTCAAGAATCATCCTGAACCAATAACTCTGCTGGAGATTTCAGGAATCATCCTGCGCAAACACTCTGTTGGGGACTCTAAGCATCAACTTGAGCAACCAACTCTTGCGACTTCACTGGGGATTTTAAGAATCATCTTAAGCAAACAACTTCGTTGGAGAATTCAAGAATCATCTTAAGCAAACCATTCTGCGGAGGAACACCTGCAAAACAAGAACGACCATGGCTCATGTTTGTATGCATATGTTTGACCATGGCGCAATGCTCCACACGGTGGAAATGCTACGTGTTTAGGGTAAATGCTATGCAATCATGCAAAATGCTATGACCCCACCAGCAAAATAAATGCTGAAGGGAGAATCCTCCTGTCAAGGAGAAAGGACCACTCTGGTGGAGAGAAGGAATTATCCTGCCGAGGAGAAGAAGTCACACCAATCTCAATTGGACTAAACCTGGGGAAACGAACTCCAGACCACAACTGCATGGGACGAAGTTCTACGAGAACCTGTACTTGCTCGACTAGGTGTACGAACCACAAACTGTTGAGGAAACGACGTCAATCGCGTAAATAAACTGCACGGCCTTCGCAGATAAAACTTTCCTGGAGATAACGACTCCGGTGGGGAAATACAGCATCAGCTATTCAGTACTATCTACTGGGGAAAACCAATCATGGCCTGAACGGCTTCCACGGACTCGACTCTCTTGGGGGACTGCAAACTCGGTTGAGGATGGTAACCGGACGCTGGAATCACTCCTACCTGCCGGGGAGAGTACGACTCTGTGGGGACTTTCAATTTTATCGGAGACTTTAGTCTAGAACCATCGGAAGCTGCACACTTGCGACTAGTCTTCTACGAGAGAACTGCATATTGACCTGGTGCTGGGAAGGAGTATACACTTCAGCGTATGACTCGGCTGGGGAAATGATGATCCTTCCTCAGGATACATCTGATCTGGGAGAATCTATCTCTGCTTGGGGAGACATATCAATGCTCACGGTCTCTATTCAGACTCGGTGGGGAAAACACTACTGAACTTGCTGGAGAAGAAGGAATCATCCTGCTTGGAAGAATGGACCACTTGGACATCAGTCTAGAAATGGATTTTAACCGAGTAGGTCAGGCGCGGACTGACTACCGGTTGAGGGCTTATCAAACGGGGATTAATCTTCAAAAGAATGGCAAGCCAGACAAGCACTGGATTCTGAAACGGTTTTCCAAGCTGGAGTTGAACCTTGAATGGAAGGTTACCCACGAAAGTGGATTTAAACAGGAAAAATACTAGACAAGTACTAGCATTCATGGGTGCACCACCAGACGAGAACTGGTGTCACAGGTCGAGTCATCAGACAAGAAATAATCTCTGGTACAAGCACGGATTTCTGGTTTCGGATATCAGACAGGGACTGGATATCTGGTGCGAATATCAAACAGGATTGATTTTCGGGTTGGGGATCAGACAGGCACTGATTCCGGATTATGGATATCGGACAGGGACTGGATATCTGGCTCGAGTATCAAACAAGATTGAATTCGGGTAAGGAGATTAGACAGGACGGATTCCGGATTATGGATATCAACATGGACTAGATATCTGGTTCAAATATCAAACAGGATTGACTTCGGGTAAGGAGATCAGACAGGACTGATTCCGGATTATGGATATCAGACAGGGACTGGATATCTGGTTCGAATATCAAACAGGATTGACTTCGGGTAAGGAGATCAGAAAGGAATGATTCCGGATTATGGATATCAGACAGGGACTGGATATCTAGTTAGAATATCAAACAGGATTGACTTCGGGTAAGGAGATCATACAGGACTGATTCCGGATTATGGATATCAGACAGGGACTGGATATCTGGTTCGAATATCAAACATGATTGACTTCGGGTAAGGAGATCAGACAGGACTGATTCTGGATTATGGATATCAGACATGGACTGGATATCTGGTTCAAATATCAAATAGGATTGACTTCGGGTAAGGAGATCAGACGGGACTGATTCCGGACTATGGATATCAGACAGGGACTGGATATCTGGTTCGAATATCAAGCAGGACTGATTTTCGGGTTGGGGATCAGACAGGCACTAATTCTGGATTATGGATATCAGACAGGGACTGGATATCTGGCTCGAATATCAAACAAGATTGACTCCGGGTAAGGATATCAGACAGGACTGATTCTGGACTATGGATATCAGACAGGGACTGGATATCTGGTTCGAATATCAAATAGGATTGATTTTCGGGTGGGGGATTAGACAGGCACTGATTCCAGATTATGGATATCAGACAGGGACTGGATATCTGGCTCGAATATCAAACAAGATTGACTTCGGGTAAGGAGATCAGACAGGACTGATTAAACAGCGAACTACCACAAGAAGGGACCAGGCGGGGACTGGTTCAACATTTTGACATATACCGGACGAGAACTGGTTTGAGGGTTGGCCAGACAAGACTGGACCATGAAAGTTTCAAGTTATTTGATAAGGGTGACGACCCGATTCTCCGACTTTCAACTTTGACTGGGGGGCGAAAATACACCTGCTTGAGGAACTGCCCCGACTTAGTTTAACTCGCGGATAAAGCAATCTTGCCATGAGACGCACTCGAGACGACTTGCCCCATAATCGCTATCACAAAAGGACTCATCCTTTCTTACCTGACTCTGATGATATAGACAGGGACGACTCCTTCGTTTCCAATTTTGCCCCAGCCTGTGGGACTTCTGCAAAACTCTCTTGCGAGGAGGTCTGTACCTTCTATACTTCCGCTGGTTTGACGTGTACTACCTTAGCCTTTCAAACCTTGAGAAGGTGCTTCAGCTTAACTGCCTTCAGGACAAGGATAGCTTCGGCACTCTCGGGGTGACCTGCCCCAGCCTCGTCATGACTTTGCCCCTCATGGGCTGATCTGTGGGGAGTAGTGCCCTTGGCTGCGAGAGATTCATCCAATCTCGACCTGATTGCCTCGGATTAACGATTTCCGGATGGCTGACTCCCATGTTGCGATCATTTGACGTAGCTTGCCCCGGTTCACCGGAATATTCAGGCATTCTGCATTCTATCCTGATCAGACTTTCCATTGTGGAAACTTTCCTGCTGTCAAGCGCTTACTTGCTAGTAAAACAAGTTGTTCTACATAAAAGACATATCAAATGCAATGCATATGGCAGTTTTCAAAATCCACTCCTGTTCACTGGAAAAAATTTTATGACATAAAACGTATGAAATCATTCATCAATATGTCAATATTAAGACAACGCTGTATTGGGGATCCAATCTAGGAGTCAGTTCCGATGCGATCTTTACCGAAGTATGCTTTCGAAACAAACCTATTTCAATTAGGTCTTTTAAAGGTTGTAACGTGGTCTGGTTCACGGTTTGAGAAAGAACGGATAAAGGCTCAAAATTCATTTTAACCTACCCATTCTCCTTGATGTTCTCCATCCTACGTTCAGCTAATTCGACCTTAGCGTTCACCTTTCAAAGGTTATATGACAGGAGTGAAGGTTCAGGAAACCACAGGTTTTCGGAGTGACAGTCATTCATTTTTCGTCTTTGTTTGGGCACCGGTAGCCATACGATTTCGCTCTTTCTCGAGGATTTTCTTTCGTAATCCTAATTCGCTTTTCGTTTTTCGTTTTTTCGTTTTCCCCCTAACTTTTTCCTGGACTGACTCTCTTGAGTTTCTTCGATTTTGAAGTCCAGCGGGGTACCCTGATTTTTGCCTAAGTCGCTTGCTTTCAAGATTCGACTTAGCGGACTTTTTCTTTTCGATTTTTCTCTTTTTCTTTCTCTTTTTTTTTTGGAACAAATTGTATGGCATCGGCTCGTATGACTTGTTAAAGAGATTGTGACTGTTTCACTCCTGGTCGGCCAGGTTTAACCATCATGGTTTTTTAGGTACGGCCTATAGCAGTGTGATTGATCCTCGAACGGACACTCCTTTTGTTGTTTGAATGCTTGGTCAAACTAACTGACACCTACTCTGCCCCGGGTTAAGATTGAGGGTTTTTTTATCTTCAGAAAGAAACTCCTACAACTAGGCTCAAAGGGGTTAACAAGGGATTCTCTTCCTTATATCTCCGGTGTTTGGGAATTGAAACAATGCCTGTACATCATCAACAGGTTTTTTTTCAAAAGCATAGCATCGGAAGCTTACGCATCATTGGATTTCGTCATCCTCCCCGGATTCCACTTAAACAAGCGTTTGAAATAAAAGAAAGCAATAGAGTGAACACGAATGGATTAGTTCAAAACATGCATATTTATTTCATTATCAATATCAATTGAAAAACAATCATGCTTTACAAACGAAATTTGCAACTCTACAGGAAAGAAACTACAAATGTAAAGAAATGACATGATAAAATGCAGATTGCCAGCGTTCGGGGAACTGGGCTTTCACACTTATTTGCTGCTGAGGGGAGCTACCCTTGAAAGTCTTCAAACTCAATCAGAAGAACGACTGTTGTGAGGTTGACTCTGATTCGGGTTCTGGTAGCTTCGCTGCGATGGAGCGAGAGGTTGCCGATTCTGTATGGCAAAAACAATCTGAAGATGAGGATCCTCTTTGTTCAGGGGTTTTCATCCTGGAGCTCGACCCAGGAACATGAAAAAGTTGCGGGCAAGGTGATTCAGACCTCAAAGACCACGGGATATACTCCTGATCCTTCTCATCTTCAGATGAGACCATGGGAACATCCGTCTCTCTTGCACGATAAGAGATGAATCTGCCTGATGCTTTCATGCCGCCCGGCACGAATTTAATTGTTCTTGACTCAATCATGTCTTGAACCTTATGCTTAAAAGCTCTACAGTTCAATATATCGTGCCCCGCTGCTCCAGAGTGGAACTCGCATCGGGCGTTCGCGTCCCAGTCGGGTGGCAGCTGTCCAGTCATTGGAGCCAACGTTCGAAGTTTAACCAACTGTAGTTGGAGCAGGAGTTGCAACAACTGGTCATAATCCATCGGGATTGGATCGAGGATTCTGTCAGATAGTCTCCTCTTTTGACCTTGTCCTTTGGGGTTGTCTTGCGGAACCGGACGTGGCTGTTGACGGGAAACAGTTCGAGCTTCATGCTGCACAGGGGATCTGTTAGGCCTATCATGCCTCGGTGCGGGTTCTTCAGATACCCGTGGAGCGAGTATGTCGGATGCAGCCTCGGGCTTCTGCTCACATTCTCTTCGGAGTATGTTCTTTAGCACTTCCGCCATCAGGCCCACCTGATTCTTCAGCTGGTCGTTCTCTTCTCTGAGCGCTTGCTGGTCCCTTATAACCTGCCTCAGCTGGCCTCGGACCTCTCTCAGCTCTGCTCGTACCCGTTCCATTGCTCGGATCAACCTGAGACAAACCTGAAACAACCTGTATCAACAGGGTATTAGAAAAATGGACAGGGACCTGTCATGCAAATGATTCATGCAAATGCAAACGTGTGTCTGTGTCTTAGGGAGATTTCTCCCCCCCAATTCTAGTGCCTGAGTGCCGGTGCTGATAATAAGAAGTCTGGATCCAGTCATGGAAATGACATCTTATATATATATATATATATATATATATATATATATATATATATATATATATATATATATATATATATATATATATATATATATATATATATATATATATATATATATATATATATATATATATATATATATATATATATATATATATATATATATATATATATATATATATATATATATATATATATATATATATATATATATATATATATATATATATATATATATATATATATATATATATATATATATATATATATATATATATATATATATATATATATATATATATATATATATATATATATATATATATATATATATATATATATAAAGAAAGCCCATCAAGGCAGCATACAATGTCACTGAGTACAAGCAGCATCAATAGCATGACCTCGACCAACAAGCCCGGTGATGGTCAGCATACAACAATGATCGAAAACAAAGGATTACAAATATAGTCAAGCACGGCCACGGGCATGAAACTCTGCTAACAACCCCTTCGTTTCTGGATGATCAGGCTGAGTGAGTAACCCCTCGACGAGTAACTCTCTCTGCATGATAGTGTATTGAAGACCTTCAACGAAGTCTTCCCATGCTCCTTCGCCGAAACAATCTTCTAACCTCCGTTTCTTGGATTCAAACATCTGCTTGTGCTCCTTCAGGTTAGCGAGAGCCTTGTTTAGCAGGTCTTCAGTGGCATATCTGCGAGCAGTTTCTTCATCAAACCTCTTTTCACTAGCCTTCACCTGAGCCTTCAGTTTGGAAATCTGCTATTTCAGTTTATCCTCTCGTTCCTTGCCGTTGGCTAGAGTGGAATTCCACTGCTGATTAAACTTGGATATTCTCTGGTACGCTTCATCCAAATGTTGCTTCTTAGTGGCCAGTATGTCATTGACAGATTTGAAGTCCAGACCTAAGCGTTCTCGCTCAGCTATCTGCTTGGTCAAATCGGTACCTAACCGGTTCACCAGCTCGATCTGCTTCTTGAAGGAATGGACGGCTTCATTTCTCTCGCTTCTGAGCTGAGCCAATTCTTTCTCCAATTCTTCATTGGCCTTTTTCAACTCATCCTTTTCAGCCACTACCTGTTCATACTTCAGGATGTCTACAGTGGTTGGCTTCTCATTCATGAGGGGAGCTGGAGGAGCCACTGGAGGAAATGGCATCAAAGACTGTTGTGCCCTATTCCGAACCCAACTCACATAAGGCTCATAAGCCTGGCTGTTGCTCTTACCCAACAGCGTCTTTCCTCGTCTGTGGATGTTAGCCCAAGAATGCTCTAGCTTGGCCAACATGTCACTTTCAAGCAACCCGTTGAGGTACAAAGATTCCTGCACCTCCTCATCTTTCGGCGGACCTCTCAAGGCATACCCGAACTGTCTGACCAGTAGTGAGGGATTGTAGTTGATGCATCCTTTTCTTCCAATCAATGGAACATTAGGAAAACCGCTGCAGCTGTGGATGACTTCAGTACCCATCATATCCCGGTCGAACCAAATGATACTCTCTGCAGATAAACCCATCAGGCGCTTAGACCACTCAGTTGTGGCTGCAGAAGAAACAAAGGAACCCCTCTTGGGCATGTGGCTATCAAACCACCGGTACAACAGAGGAGCGCAACATGACACCGTTTTCCCTCTCCTGTTTTCATTCTTGTAGTGGGTAGAATGATACAGGTCACCAAGCAACGTGGGAACTGGATTCCCTGAGGCGAGCAAGTAGAAAGCGTCAGCATCTACGAAGTCAGGAAGATTCGGGAACAGCACAATCCCGTATATGCACACAGCTAGAGTAGCACTGAACACATCCCAATGATCTTTCTTAGCAAACTTCTGAGCTACTTCCACCATAAACGATATAGGGAAGCCAAACACTTTGTCTCTCCGAGTGAACCCTTTTCTCAATTCAGACTCATCCAAATGCAAGATAACTGCTAGGTCAACCAGCTTAGTTTCAGTGTCAACATGATGAAAAGGCATTTGATCCTTAACAGGAATGCCTATCAAGTCAGCATACTCCTCCAGAGTAGGGGCCAAAACATAGTCGGGAAACAGAAAACATCTCAGCGGGGCCTCGTAAAACTGTAGCAACGTGTACATACCACTAATCTCGTGGGCGGAGGGTTTCTAGACATACTTCAGCAATCTCCCATACGTCTGCCTGAATTTTGCCAGAACTGTCTCATCAGCCAGGGTCTTCAAACTCAGGATGGCACTGACATCTGGTGTGGGAAATCTGTAGGAAATGGTTCTCTTCAGAGTCTCCATGATGGTCGGGGAAGCTAGATCACTAGATTCAGGGATGAAGTATGCACCTGCAACACATACACGCGTTAATGATATGCCAATGAAAATGCAAAGACATGCAAGATGCAAGATGCAAGAATGCTAGGATGCTGCAGAAGATCAAGGCTGCTGTCGAGGAGACCACGGCTCTGTTTCAGCATAACCACAACACTACTCTGACAACAAAACCCTGAAGAGGACCAAAAATATGCTCTGTCAAGAACAAACTCATCTCGGATGATAAGAACCCCTGATACCAACACAACTGATTCACTGTCAAGAAAACCAAGTTGTCTGAAGGTTAAGGTTTCTTGCAATAACACGACCCTGCTCACAGGTATGGACCTAATCACGGACAAGGTTCGGCATCCTATGCGTTCATCAGCGTCACAGACTTTCAAGAAACGATGATATGATACCCAGAAGGTGTGGCATCATCATCTCTTGAAGTGGCCTCTCTTAGCTGAATCACAAATGATCGGTCCCCAGAGTCGACAACCCTCAGATCCAACCTCGCGTCCAGCCCTAAGGGCCAGAAGAGAAGTCATCAAAGAGGATCTCGTCTGAGTATGGATTTCATGGGGACTGGTGCATGCTAAGCATACAGGTCCGTCACTAATCTCCACTCTAATGCTAGGTATATGCTCTCAAGCCTGGGTTTTGGCTCATCACTCATCAGAATTCCCCTCCCCACAACAGCACAGATAATCATATCATACTGAAAATAAAATGCGGGAAGTAAAATGCGATAAATAAACACAACCCAACAGGTAAACACGCAAGCGCTAGGATTGACTCGCACAGGGAACCATTGGCGTCCCCAGCAGAGTCGCCAGCTGCTGGGGATGACCCAGACAGCTAGGAAGAAAATCCAAGGCGAGACTCGCATAGGGAACCATCGTCTTCCCCAACAGAGTCGCCAGCTGTCGCTACCGCGAAAATAAGGTGCCGGCAAAACAGAAGAGTCGCCACCTTTCGTTATTTATCCCTCGGAACGGGAAAAGGAAACGATCGGAAAAACCTGAAAAAAAGGTATAAGACAAGGTCATCGCAACCAATGTCTGGATTCGGGAGTCGGTTACGCAAGGGGGAGGTATTAGCACCCCTCACGTCCATCGTACTCGATGTGATCCATGCTTGTTGTGTTTATCTGACAAGTTTATTTAACTATCTACCTATCAAGGCTGGTCTGAAAAGAAAAGAAAATGACTCGGCAAAGTGTCGCACTTTATGCCTACGTATTCTCATCAGAGAATGAGAAATCAGAGTCAACGTAGTTCGCCTAACTACGGGTGATAGGGAAGGTGGCTCGCCAATACATCAGTATTGTGCCTACGTACTCTCAACAGGTATGAGAGATCAGAGCTTACGTAGTTCGGGATAATACGAATTACGGGGATTCAGTTCCAGCAGTTTGGCGTACGCAGCTCGACCCTCAGAGACTTAGGCGTTACCGTTTACGGTAGAACTGGGAGTTAACGACACTCTTTTCTTCAGAAAAGCTTCCTTTGAATTATAGGCCCACGGGGCAAAAGGTTTGAAGTTCGTTTTCTGTCTTTTACGGAAGAACTGTTTTTTATGGATGTTTGCAACCAATATCGCACTAGAGACTATGACCTAAGAGTGAATGTGTCGCATGTCACCCTAAGGGTACCATACTAAACATCCAGACTGTTGAAGAATGACCCTTCAACAACCCTTTCTCAAATAGCTTAAGGCTCGTAACGTACGACGTCAGTTAACCTTTATTACTGTATTTTAATTTGCTTTGAGATGAGAAAAGAGAACAGGCTCAACTAAGGGGAAGACTATCAAGTCCTAATGTTGTCATGCCAAGGATTCATCCTATGGTTGAGGTTTGAAACAGGGATCTCCTAGAAGTTGTCATGCATAGTTTTCAACCAAAATTTCTAATCATCACTTCCTTATCAAAGGAAGTGAGATTCCTAGGGGTCATGGCAAAGATAAACAGAAACAGATAAAGCATCAGCTAAACAGTAAACAGTAAAGATGCATGCAATGCAAGTGAGGGAGGAAATGTGTGTGGGGCATAGGCCTCCACAAGCTCATCTCAACCTCAAGCCAAGTATGAATAACTGCAAAAATAAAGGAATGCAACAGTAGCAAGTCACATCAGCAACAGTTGCACAAGAATAAAATAGACAAACAGGAAAGCAAATCAACAGCTTCACAGCAAAGCAATCTTTTGACAGAAATCCAGTCCACAGTCTGTAACTGTTCTTCAAGTCTATCATCTTCAAGAAAAGGAGAGAGGTACTCCATCTTCAAGCTTCAATATTCAATAGGGTCCACCAAGAATGAAGAGAATCAACAAGATAATTATTTGATAATGGGAAGCAGACAGGAAACCCAAGGAATCCCATCTGACACTCAACCAATCATCAGAGAAAGGCATCCTCAAAAGTTCTACTCATTGTAAATGTCACACATCCCTCCTAAGGAGAGATGAGACTTTTAACATGAGGACTTTGAATCATAGGATGGGAATGGAATGGGAATGAAACCAACCATGTTTATTTGAAGAAAAAACTATTTCTAAAGCTCTCTCCTAAAGCCCTAATCTTACAAGCTACAAAAAGCTAACAAAAGACAAGAAAATCTCCAATCCAAGCTCCACCAGCTACTCCACACGAGCTTCATCATGTCCATGATATCCTCCAATAAGAACCAGAAGCCCACTATGCAAGGGAAGCCCACTTTGAGTCCATTCCAAATTAATCACCAAAATTGAAACACAAAATGAACAATTGACTTGAATATTCTATCTAAAATATCAAAACACATTCTAAAAATCTAACTATTTTTCTATTGGAACATTCATTTGCTAATGATCTACAGTTCAAAAATAGGGACCTAATTCAATCTGTAAGTCCTCCAATAAAATCCTAGGTTGCAAGGTATCACTAAAGAGATCTACTCAAAATCACTCCTAAACAACTACACTAAAAGCATATTTAAAATCATTCAAAAATCATGATAAAAATCACAAGCCAACACCAATATGTACACAAACAGCATACAAAAAATCAAGATCAAATTCAGAACCATGAGTGAGAAAGAAAATGGACAAAATCACAACATCATTATTTCACCATTAAACACATATTAAACTAAAAAATAAGCAATAAAATGAAAATGCATGAAAAATGGAAAATAAAATCATCAAAAATTTCTAAACATTTTAAATTATATCCACAATTTTTCTCAAGATTTAATATCAGTTTTTACTATTTTTTGGGAATTAAAATCAAACAACATGAAAACAAGAATTAAAAAGAAAAGAACATAAAAGAAATAGAGGGAAGGGTGCAGTTAGCAGCAAAATCCAACTTGAAGCGCTTGGGCCCAGGGAATGGGGGTGTCACTAGCAATGAGGGCGCTAGACCCATCTGAGTTTCAACTCAGTTCAAAGAAAAATAATCAGGGGAGGGTGCATTGAGCAAGGATTTCACGTTGTAAATCCACATTGGGCCTGGGGAGAGGGTGCTGAAAGCAAAGGATACTAAGGCCCAACGCGCATGTTAAGTGAATTCAGTTCACAAGTGTTCACAAATTAATCAAAAATTGCACGCGTGAGGTATCGAACCTATGCTCTCTTGGTTCACGCAGCGAAGAAAAGAAGCCTGAGTTTCTTAATAAACAAAACGTTGCGTTTTGAGGGGGGGTAGGTGGTGCATTCAGAACGCTTGGATTGCTTGACCAAGTCAAGTTTTCTTCATGAATGGACGGTTAAGACTTCATCTCCTACCTTTTGAATTTCTGCAAGCATCAAACCTGCGCGCGCGAACCATTTGTCGCCGGTGGCTTTTCCGGCCACCCTCACGCAACCCTAACTCTATCTACACTCATCCATTCGCCACGATTCCTAAATGAAACTTGCCCTAAATTTCACCAGGAATTCAACCGTACCATTCATTCATTCTAAAAACGCAAGGATCGTGAGATATCAATCTCAACCGAAAATGGTGTCAACCCTAAATTGTCACTAAAGTTCAAATTAACTATCCAAAATCCATCTAGATCATGAGTAGAACCTAACCGTATGCTTCTAATTCATTAAAAACACCTAAATAGAGAGATATTTCAAGAAGTTAAAACCTGGCTTTGATCTTTGATTGCAGTGGATTCAAGCCTCAATTCTCTTCCAAATCGTGCAGAAACCTTCAGTGATCAATGGTGAATGCTTCTTGATGCTCAATTCCTGCTGAAAAGCCTTGATTCTCCAAAATGAAATCTCAATTTCAAGCTCTTTTATTCACTTCTCTCCAATGGCTTCTCCACGAATTTTGGCACTAGAAGCTTCCTAATCTGATCCAAATCTTATTTATATTCTGTTTCAACAAGTTGGAGGCCCAAACCAAGTTGGACTCTTGATACATGGCCAAGCTAAAAACATCATTTTGAGCAACTTTCATGTTGAACACAAATCCATTTGAGGCTTGCAAGATGGTGAAATTGACTTATGATTCAAAATGACTTGTAATGCCCAAATACCCAAAATACCCTTGACTTGTCAAAGCCATAACTTGAGTTCTATACATCCAATCATAGACTTCTAGTACTCTATGGAAAGCTAAGAGGATAAGGAACAACATTAATGTTGACCAAAAGTTCATAGGAATCATCCTTCTTGGGAAAAAGTGTCATGCAAGTTGGGTAACTTTCAAGCTCCAAATTCACATGCCTCATATGACTTGTAACCTGTTTGGCTCATAACTTGAGTTCTATGAATCCTATCAAGGACTTCTAGTACTCAAATTAAAGCTAAGATCATGCTCTACAACAATCATGTTGGGGTCAAGATGAGATGAAGATCATATCTTGAGTTAAATTTCCTGGAAGTCAGGGGTCAAGCTAGGGGATTTTACACTGTCAAGTCTTAGAAACCCTAGCCTGAAACTTCTCAAACTCTTCAATCATGATGAGTTAACCTTGGAATCATCCTTATAACATCTCAATGTATCAATACATGATCACATGGATCTTGATATAAGTCTCAACTTCCTTCAAATCCTCAGTTGACTTAGGTTTGACCCAGTCAAATCCTATCTGCACCAATCATGGCTGAGCCTTCTTAATCTTGCACAATGACCTGTCTAGGCCTCAAAGTGATCTTAAACACTTCTCATGAGCTCTCTCAAGACCTCAAGTCCAACTTCATTGCCTCAGAATCATCTGATGGCTTCCCTCAACTCTCAAGTTAGGAGCCCTACACACTTGGCTTCAATCACTCTCTCTGAGGATCTTTTAACTTCTTTGACAAGGATATCAACCCTTGAACACTTGAATAAACTTCTTAGCTAGCCTCACAGTCTTGTATAGCTCTTGAATGGTAATTATACCTCTTGATCTCCTGCATACATGTCAATGAAATGCAAATGATAATGCTAATGTGAATGAAATGAAACATAAGCTAGGTAAAGGAATGTTGGGCAAATTTTGGGGTGCAACAGCGATAAACGAGTACCTTGCAAAGTACCAACTTCAAAAAATATCACTACAATACATTCACAAGTTGAAATGATAAAACTTAGAAAATCACAAAATGCATTCTCAAGTTAATCAAAAACAAACTTGAGAGCAAACACAAACATTATTCTAACAACCTAACAAAATTAAACTAAAACTAATTAAACACAAAGACCAAAATTGGTGAAAATGGATGGAAAATGAGAGATTTTTCCACACAAAACAGGGTGCGCTAAGTGCAAACAGGCATGCTTAGTTTTTCAAGCTCTTTCTCACATGTGGTCCATCCATTCTTAGTTTATATTAATTATACTACTAAATATAAAATTTTACAAACTCAAAAACAGTTGGGTTGCCTCCCAACTAGCGTTTGTTTCACGTCGTAAGCTCGGCACCTTATTTACATACAAGCTCCTCGATGTTGCCTCGTTCAGCGGTAGATACCAAATAAACCTGCAACACTTGAGGAAACGTAAACGAAAAACAAACATATGCATAAACACATACACACACATGATGGACAACACATATATACAAGGATGGCAAACAAAAACAAAACAAACATATATAGAATTATGTATAAAGCTTAGAAATATAGAAACTATCGTAATGCAATTCAATATCAAAATCAATCCCCAGCAACGGTGCCATTTTTTTGAAGCGGCAAGCAAAAATATTATTTTCGAAAGAATTCCCTCTGGTATTTATATCATCTCCACAGGGATCGGTGTGAGGGAAAGAATGGCGTTCGATAATCTCTACGTTTCTAACCTTGGTTTGAATGGTTTGAGATAAAAATGAAAAAAGAAAAACATATGAAAAGTAAATAAAGTATGGAAAATAATTTATCAGGAATTGTATTTCATTCTACCCATCATGTACAAAAATATATATGGATCAAATGCATGCAACCTAAATCACTCGTCAAAATCCTCACGTATCGCTCACAACAAGAGGTTATGTCTAACGCAAATGTTAGGAGATCAACCGCATTTTCTTAGAGGTGATGTCTTACACAACTAAACAACATGGAGCATTAAGATCCGAAACACACATGTGAATATTAGACCATTTCCCACAGCCAATAGACACGTATCTTAGATCGAGTTCGAAAAGTATATGTCTATAGCGATCCAAATCCATTAAGATAGATAGTAAAGTAAAGATGACATCGATTAAGAGTTTTAAAATAGATTTTAAACAAAGATCCATAAATACACATATAATCAAAGTAAAATTACATACAACAACCCCAACAAATGAAAAATATAGAGAGAGGAAGGAAGAAGAACACAAATCTCACAGTTTGTCAACTCCGATTGAAGTGGATTTGACTCCAGATTATCAAGATGTGTCTTTCAAGTGTTGTTTCTGAGCTTATTTCCACAAAGAATAGTATTGATGGAGTTAGGAGCAAAAAATTCCCAAAACCATAACCTAAAAATCTGAATGAGGGGTATTTAGACAAAACTGAAAATTATAACCATGCTAAGCACCCTCAGATCGAGCTAACCACGGTTGCACTTAAAGTACCCTTAAACCGACATAAACCACGCTAAGCGCAGTCCTACTCGCACTAAGTGTGGTCAGGAAAACTTATATAGTGCTAAAACTTGTGCTAAGCGTGAATGTCGTGGCTTTTATTAGAAAAATGGCATCTTAAAGCATTCCTCTTGGATCAATTTGATCTCTACTTCAACCATGCATTATTACCTATAAAAATAGGTGAAAAAATATCAAACTCACTGATATGTACATGAAAACACAATATATATAATAATATGTAAATTATACAAAATGTACACAAAAATGAGAAATTATTAACGAAAAACCAACGAATCAATCCAATATATGCAAATTTTTCACACCAAAAAAACGGTACAATTTAGCACTTATCATGCCACCTCTCCTTCGACCACCATCTTCCTTTTTCTGGCTGCCGCAGTTGAAAATGAAGTTTAGGAGACATTTTCAAAGTTCTCCTCCGTTCAAGCTCTTCGACGAACCAAACAGGTTTTGCTTTGAGTACCTATTATCTATTTGTTTCTTCTCCACCACGAGCCACCGCCTTACACAATAATAAATTAGTAACAAAGTGTTAAGGTCAGAAATATATCAAAATAACAATATCACACTGTTTCTTTAACAAGTATGCAGGGACGATAGTGCCAAGAAGAAGGAACGCGATAAAGCATCTGCAACAAGATTTTCACAGCCTGGTTTATACTCAATGGTGAAATCATACCCCAAAAATTTATGCAACCAATGTTGTTGTTCCGGTGTCTGAATAGTTTGATCTGTCAGAGCCTTAAAACTTTTTTGATCTGTCTTGATGATGAATTTGTGCCCAATAAGATAGTGTCGAAATTTAGCCAGTGCCTCGGTTATGGCATAGAGCTCGCGTACATATGCCGATTGGTTTTGCATCCTTGGAGAAAGCTTTTTGGAAAAGTAAGCAATTGGGTGTTTCGCTTGACTGAGGATAGAGCCTATACCGGACCCGGAAGCATCAGTTTCGAGAGTGAATTGTTGCTTAAAATCAGGCAGGGCCAAGACCAGTGCTTGCGTGATGGCAGCTTTAAGGGCATTAAAGGCTATCGTCGCTTGAGGAAGCCATACAAATGCGTCTTTTTTTAACAGAGCTATCAGTGGGGCTGCAATGGTGGCGTAGCCTCTGATAAACCGACGATAGTATCCGGACAAACCCAAAAACCCCTGGAGTTGTTTGACGTTGGTTGAAAGAGGCCAATAAATAACAGCCTTAATCTTAGAATTATCCATTTCCACTCCACGGTTAGAGATTGTGTGTCCCAAGTAGTCCACGCAAGTCATGCCAAAACAACATTTTGACAATTTGGCAAATAGGGTGTGGTGGCGCAGAAGTTCTAACACGGCTTGCAAATGCTCCAGATGTGTTGTCCAAGATGGACTGTAAATCAAAATATCGTCAAAAAAAACTAATACAGATTTTTTGAGTTGATTACAAAAAACCTGATTCATGAGGCCCTGAAATGATGCTGGCGCATTAGATAAACTGAAAGGCATGACCAACCATTCATACAACCCTTGATGAGTGCGGAAAGCTGTCTTAAACTGGTCTTCATACTTCACCAAAATCTGGTGGTAACCTAAACGTAAATCAAGTTTAGAAAAATACATCGCACCAAAGAGTTCATCCAATAATTCCTCTACAGTCGGGATAGGGAAACTATCTTTAACTGTTATAGCATTAAGTGCGCGATAATCAGTACAAAAACGCCATGTGCCGTCTTTTTTCTTCACAAGTAAAACTGGAGACGAGAATGGGCTAGAACTAGTCTGAATAATGCCTTGGTCTATCCTTGACCATTTTCTCAATTTATTCCTTTTGGCAATGATGGTAGCGATAATGTCGCACCTTCACTAGGTTGTTGCCTTCCAACAGTAGAATCGCATGATCCTGATCACGAGGGGGTGGAAGACCCACTAGTTCACCAAACACATCCATAAAATTTGAATGCAGAGCATGTAAGTTAGGTGGTAAGTCATCTGGCAGAGATTTTGTTGACTGATTTGAAATGCCCACATTCTGGAAATGTAGCATAAAGGAGGATGCAATGGAATTAGTGTTCTGAAGGCGACGAATATGATGGAATTGGGATTGACCCAAAGTAGGAGCTTGTTCACCATGGAGAGTGATAAATGAATTTTGCAGATAAAATTTAATGGACAGAGCATCGTAATCAGCTATATGCGGCCCCAATGTTTTCAACCAAGGGGCACCCAAAACTAGATCAGCTCCGGTGAAAGACAGTAAGTACATTGGAATATGAAGCATATGACCTTGAACTGAGACCGGTAAATAGGGAATGTAGCCTTCAGAAGTTAAATTGCTACCATTATCAACAAGCACTTGGAATTTACCAGCAGAATGGACTAGAATTTTGAGACAATGAGCAATCCGTGGTTGTAGAAAATTGTCGGAACTTCCACTATCTAAAAGGATTTGAATCTCCATGCCTTGTATGTTCCCTTTAAAGCGCATGGTGCCGGCTCCCATCGAACCATTCAAAGCATTGAACGATAAATGATGCTCTGGTATCTAGTCTTGATCACTGATTTGAAGGGTTGGGTCGGGAATATCAATTTGGGGTTTAGTGGTCTCATCATTGTCCACTAGCAACAGGTATAGATGTTTATTAGGGCACTTGTGGGACATGGTGAATTTGGCATCACAATAGTAACAGAGACATTTGTCTCGTCGAAGTTGAATTTCAGCTGGTGTGATACTTTTTACATTATGGTTACAAGGTGGGTTGTATGGTAGTTTAGACGGTGGTGTCGGAAGTAATGGCGGCAAGTTTGTGTTTCTTTGAATGGCGGTAGAGAAAGGTTTGGTGGATTGGGCCGTATAAGTGTTTTTTGGTGGGCCTGAGTATTTCTCCTCAAATAATTTGGCTAGGGCTAGGGCTTTGGATATGGAATTAGGGGTTAGGGCTACAACATCATGTTTGAGATCTGGTTTCAGCCCACTAATAAAACAATCCAGTGTGGCAGTAGGACTGAGTCCATCGACCCTGTTGGCTAAGGCGGTGAAAGCGGTGTAATATGAAGCAACAATGGTTGTTTGGCAAAGTTTAAAAAGCGACTGACCTGGTGATTCATACAGCGACGGACTGAATTCCAGTTCGAGGGAGCGTGTAAACGCTGACCAGGACTGAAAGGGGTTGTTGCGTGCCATCATCTGAAACCAAGGCACGATTTCTTTGTCCATGTGAACCGCAGAAATGGTGAGGCATTGTGGATATGGAGTTGCATAATACTCGAAGAATTGCTCTACTTTGAAGATCTAGTGTAACACGTCGGAGCCGTCGAATCGGGGAAAGTCCAATTTCACGTTTCTGACCTGAAAGGGCTGAGATGATGACGACTGAGAAGAGTTCTTCGCACCGGGTATGACGGAACTGGTGGTATTCAAAAGGCTGAGTTGTTTTTCAACTCGCTCCATACGAACACAATCTTCTGCACGCGCGCGAGCGTTCTCTTCCATGAACTGTGTCAGTGTGGCAGTGAGGTTGGTGATGGAAGTTTCCATGGTTTTCATCCTAGTGTTTTCCGCCATGATACGGTGGTCAATGAGAGCACCAAATGCTCAAACATGACATCCATTAGGGCAAATGCTCAAACATGGTATATATGATTTGAAATTCATACATGATATCATAAAAATAAACAAATCATACTGATTAAGACATAGACAAGGCAAGGTTCAAACATGAGATGTCAAGACTTGTTAAGAGACATATGAACATGAACAAAGATGTAACAACATTAATCAAAGATGCATTAAGTCAAAAGAGTATGCATGACATATATCATCGTGAATATGAATAAGTATGAATGACATAACTATATCATCATGAAGAAATAAGTGGATGAATGACATAACAATGCACGAACATGTATATGAATGTCATAACAAGTATGAATGACATAAATATGAATGGCATAAATATGGATGAACATGTATATGCATGAAGTAAGATATGGTTTAGACATAACATCACTTATCATGAAAAATAATTGAGGTATATTCAATCATGAAAAACAAATTAAGGAATTCAAGACATCAAAAGTGACAACCAAGCATGCATGTTAAGGTTCAATATGATCACAATCAAAGGTTCAACATGATACAAGAGTTTAAACCTGTAAGCATACAAGTTATACAAAGACAAGTTATCATAAGTTTAAAGCATTTACAAACATATCAAAAAAAGTGAACAAATACAAGGGAATTCATGCACATAAGAGTTCAACAAAACATGAAAGAATAGGCAAGCATATCATGCATCATGGTCAGGCAATCAAACCAAAGTTCATGGTATAAGCACACAAAATTTCAAAGGCACATAAACATGTATACATGCATTAAAGTGTGTCAAACTCAAACCAAAACCAAGAGGTACATGTTAACAACAACAAAAAAGATCCATTTAAGGTGTATAGCATTCATACAAGTCATGGTGATCAAGAAAAATCAAAGAATCAACCAAAGAAATGCATTTAAAACCCTAAAACAAACCTAAAATGATGCCTACTTTGAACATGCATAAGTGCATGGAAATTAATAAATTCTGGAGTTTCTTCACACCATCATAAAATGGGCAAAATTATGAACACAGAGCAAAAAGAGTGGCTCAAAAAGGCTTAGGGAGCACAAAGTTATGGGTCTTTGAAGTTGTGAATAAAATGAAGAAAATAAGTGGTAAAAAAATGATTTCTGCTTCAGCCAGGCTTGAACCCAAGACACAAGGGATGTCGGCTCAAAAAATTGCCAACAAGGTCAAAGCGCACAGGTGATATGGAAGGAAAATACACACACACGCGCGCGCGCATACACACACACACACACACACACACACACACACACACATACACACACACACACACACACACACACATATATATATATATATATATATATATATATATATATATATATATATATATATATATATATATATATATATATATATATATATATATATATATATATATATATATATATATATATATATATATATATATATATATATATATATATATATATATATGTGTGTGTGTGTGTGTGTGTGTGTGTAAAACAGGCATCAGAAAGATGAAAAGAAAATAAAATGCAAAAGGGTTTGGGGCAACGGGGATTCGAACCCCAGACCCCAAGCATGCCAAACACACAAACCTCCTTGACCAGCGGTGCTACATCCATTCATATATCCAACTTCATAAATACATATTTTATGTTTAGATGAATAAAATGGACAATGTCATGTCATCACCATCACTAACCCTCATGCGCTCTCTCTCTCTCTCTCTCTCTCTCTCTCTCTCTCTCTCTCTCTCTCTCTCTCTCTCTCTCTCACGTTCTTCGTGCTCTCTCGTTCTCTCATGCAACAACATTATTTCATTTTTTCTCAATCTCCCGTTAATCATAACTCTCTCATTTCTTGATCATTTTTTACAAACCAAAGATCAAAATTGCTTATAAAAATTCCAAGAATCCAATGGTATTATTCTTACATCGTAAAACTCACTATACAAGTCATACCAAGGTAAAAACCAGAACTGCACCTTAAAGTTTCTACCAAACTTCCCCCTACCATAACTTCTTTATTTTTTAACGAAATTAAAAGATATAAAAAAAGAAAATTTCTTGGAAAACTCCCAGGAATTTAATGGTATTATTATCACATCCTAAAACTCAACGTATAGGGCATACCAAGGTAAAAAAAACCAGAACTGCATCTTTAGGTTTCCAACAATAAAATCTTCATGCATGAACAAGATTCAACACATACATTATCAAGAATATGACAAACACAATATGGACTACATTTTCACTTTAATAAATATTCAAAAATGATGCATGTATAAGAAGTTTTAAGGTGCAAAAGTGGTACCTATTGGAGAAAGTATAGTGCTTCTTCAATCGAGTTCCAGCAAGAAAAGAGAGATCTTATAAGCCTCTTTGGTCTTTATGAAGAGTGCTTGAACAATCACTTTGGCCAGAAATAACTTGTATAACCTCACACGAATGTTTTTGCAAGATTGAAGAAGTGAAATGGTGAATGGTGTAAAGGATGGTACAAAACCTATTCAATGGTATGAACAAGTTCTAACAAGTGTTTAGAGATGATTTGTGGTGTTTGTTTGAAGAAAACTCCTGGGGAAAGTGTTTGGCTCAAGAACTTGCAAAATATGAGGTTTTTGCAAATTCTGTTGGAGAGAGAAAATGCTGAGGTTTTGTAGAGTGATTGTTGTGTGTTTAGAAGCTTGGGGATCCCTCTATTTATAGGGAAAGAGTGGGGGCAAGTGCTGTTCAGAAACAAGAGTTATCAATTTATGGTTTTGGTTGAGAATGAATGAGTAGTTTCTTGAGATTATGGAGTTCCAATGCAAAGGTACAAGTGTATAGGATGGTTAGGATGTTGCTTTTGAGTTTAGAAAATGTTTGAGTGTAGAGAAAACATTTTAGAAGCTCAAGGAGTTGACCTTTTGTGATTAAAGTGGATTTTCAATAATGGAAGTGTTCACTTTCTTCCCAAAAATGGAAAAATCCCATGAACAAAGGCTTAAACACTTGGACAATGCCTTAAGAACTTGTATAATATCCTTATTAGAGGTGGATTTGCAAGTGACCATACCTACAATCAAGGGATTTGCAAGTTTGGAATGGTTTTTCTCCAAGAATTCATCATGAAGATGACTTGAAATTCAAGTTTAGAACCCTAACTTCCCATTTTTGAAATTCTTAGCTCATGCATGGGAAAACCTTGTGCATATTGGAAAGTCTAATACATGCTCTACAACTTTTATTTTTGTAGTTTTTATTGAATCAAAGTGGATCATGATGAAAATTGGCTTCAAAGATTGTTACTCTTAGGGATCAAAAGCTATCTTGGAAATTTTCTAAGTGTTTCTTCTTGAATCATCAACTTCATGGCCTCATAACTCAAAATCCTTGCATTTTTTAGAATCAACCCTCTAGGACAAAGTTAAAATATGGAACAAGATTTTTCATTTGAGCTTTGGAGCAAAGAAAATGGTTGCTTGTATTGAAAGTTATGGCTTTGGGAAGTTGGCTATTTTTTACCTGAAATTTTGATACTTTGTGAAATTTCCAACTTCTTAAGGTTGCCCTCTTTGCAAGTAACTTCAAATCTCTAAATTTTATTGATAAAAATCATCAATCAAACATATTTCCATGGATTTTAACTTGAGAATTTCATATTTGATCAATAACCCCAAAAGTTAAAGGTTTAACTTCGCAGTGCATTGCTTGTGTATCAGATGAATTTGAACTTCTTGATCTTCAATGAATTCAATCTTCTGCGCCATTTGAACATCATGGATGGGCTCCAAGGATTTACTTAAGTGTGTTGAATCATGTCTCAAGGCTTGAAATCATGTCTTGATCAAAATTCTCAGATGAAGTTGAATGTTGCTGAGAAACCCTAATTGGATCGTCAGATAACGAACACAAATTGCTCAACAACAATTAATTCACTAATCAATTAAATTCTAAGTTATACGTATAGCTTATTTCCAATAAATAAAAATCAATTAAAATACTCAAAGGAAATTTATCGAATACTTTGTGTGCGGTTAATAACGTTTGGAAATTATATTTATTTTGTTGATGTTAAAAGTCAATCATAATCAAAGTGATCATGATTATATATACAACAACACTTTAAAAGAGAGTTGAAAAACAATTTTCAATTGAATTGATCAAAACATCGATGAACTATATATATATATATATATATATATATATATATATATATATATATATATATATATATATATATATATATATATATATATATATATATATATATATATATATATATATATATATATATATATATATATATATATATATATATATATATATATATATATATATATATATATATATATATATATATATATATATATATATATATATATATATATATATATAGAGAGAGAGAGAGAGAGAGAGAGAGAGAGAGAGAGACACACACACACACACAAAAATTTGTTTAGGCAGCTCCCCAATCAACCTTGCTATGGGTACGTCTGCCCTCAATTCGAAATCGAATCGAGATACTTGCAATTAACCTTTTCTTTGCAATAATGTTTATACAATAGGTGAATAACTTTAACCCCACAAACCCTATGGTTTTTTCTTGATTCAACCATGTAACGCCCCGTTTTATTTAGATTAAATTTAATTGTGACTTTTGCCGTATCTCGTTGTGTCGTAGTCGTAGTTGAGTATGTGATTGGATCGAGGAAAGGAATTGAATATGTCGAATTGTCGGAAAAATTCTGGTTTGTCGGAAAACTTCAAAAATTCATATCTCTTGATCCGTAAGTCGGATTTGACCCCTGTTCGAAGTGTTGGAAAGCTAAAGAGATGTTCTATCTGGAAAAAAAAAATTCTGATATGACGACCGTCATAGGAGTATGACGACCGTCACACGAGCAAAAACTGCAGTTATGCAGAATTTGAACGTGTTCTGGTGGAATGAGATTTTTTAGTAAAAATATATTCCCATGGACTCTTTTACCCTCATTTTATATCATTTTGGGAAATAAAAGACTAAAAAGAGGAGTTACGTAGGGGAGAGAAAGTAAGAGAGAAGAATTGTCGATCAGCGAATTCGGAAGATTTCTGCAGAAAAATCACCGTAGAGCAGAAGCGGAATCGGAAAGCGTGGAATTGGCCTCAATTCTAAGGTAAAGGTGGGGTTCAATTCTATAACCGGGGGTATGGTCGAATTCATGTAGGAATCGAATCATAGGTATAGCTTTCGTTAATCGATAAATGTTAGGGAATTGAATCTTGGGGTTAGTCTCCGTAGGTTGAGGAAATATTAAGGGTTAATGTTTACGTGCTCTAAGGTTTTCCCTAATGGGCCAAAAAGGGCAGTCACCTAGTTGTGACTGATTGGTAACTAATTATGTGAATAAATGCCGTAAGGTTGTTATTACAATAATATGCGGAGTTCTTAATTATTGATATTAAGGTTGTTGTTGTTCCTGTATATGAACATATAGAAATGGGAATTGTTGTTCCTGTATACGAACAGGTAGAAATATATATGATGTCATTGTTGTCCCCGTATGTGAATAAGTGGAATATGATGATCACATGAGTTGTATGATATTGTGATGCTCTGTTATGGATGTTTTGGTTGTAAGCATAAAGCTTCATTGTATGGTTGTTCTGGTTGTGTTGTAGTCCATAATAGGTGCATTGCATAGCATATCATTTGGCCTGGATTGGCGACGGTTGGCCCTTAGTGGCAAATTTTTGGTTGTGCCTGTATTGGCGTTAATTGGCCTGGATTGGCGACGGTTGGCCCTTAGTGGCAAATTGGCCTGGATTGGCGACGGTTGGCCCTTAGTGGCAAATTTTTGGTTGCGGAGTTTTGCTCCGAAATGGTACCACATGCATATGCATAGTTGAGTCGCATAAAGTTGCATGATTATGTTGGTTGTAGATTGTTGTGGCATATGTGAGATATGGATTACTCGCAGTTGTTGTCGATGATGTTTATGATTTCGAAACCTATAATGCTGTGATGAGTTCCGACATGTTTTCTATCATGCTTTATGTTATATTATTGATATCTCACCCCTTTTTCCGTTGTATGTTACCTCCTCTGGTGGTAATTTGCAGGTAGTCAAGAATAGAGCGTAGTTCCCGTTAAGGTGTCGTTGGTCGCTCTGATATGTAGCACTCTTGGGGGGATGAACGATTGTTTATGTTGTTTATTTGATGTTTTCTTGTTGCTGAATTTTACTAAGTATTTTAGTTGAATTGGTTGTTTTTTTTGTTAATGCACCGAATGCTGGTTGTACGCACTAAGCCGAAGAATCGGTAGTGCTGAATTTTGATGGAAAACTAGTTGTTTTAATGAATATATGCAAGCTGAAGTACTTGCTGAATTTTAATGGAGTTTTGGTTGTAATTTCTGGTATCACGTTGATTTTCATAACTGTTGAAAGTGCATTATGTTCCGCTGCAAATGAATATGTTGCTATGTAATTAAGATGTATGTGAGTTGTTATTAGTTGTTCATCCAAGAGTATGTGCTATGTATCATCACTAAATGCATGCTGCCTAGTTAAATTAAATTGTAAAATGCATGCTTCTGCTAGCTGAAAAATGTGACGCCCAGGTTTTTGTCTGTGTGACGACCGTCATGCGTACAAATTTCGTGCACTCTGATTTTGATTTATTTTAAATATGTCTTGGGTAGAAATGGGGTGTTACATTAGTGGTATCAGAGCAGGTTGTCTCATTCGACCAAGTTATCGAGTCAGTCGTCGTGTCTAGTAGCCTAGTGTCGTTATTCATGAAATCTGACTGTTGGTTGTTACAGCTTAAGTTGAAATGGTTGGAAGGAACGATGCTGCGATTGCTGTTGCCTTGCAAGCGTTGGCTAATGCAATGGAACATCAGCCGAATCCTACTGGAGATGCTGGATCTCGCAGTTTGGCAACGTTTCAGCGTGAGAATCCGCCCACCTTCAAGGGTAAGCACGATCCTGATGGTGCACTGGATTGGTTGAAGGAGATGGAGAGAATCTTCCGTGTGATGGATTGTACTCCGGTGCAGAAAGTTCGTTATGGGACGCATATGCTAGCAGCCGAAACTGATGACTGGTGGCTAGAAATTCATCCGATATTGGAAGCTGCAGGTGAGGAAGTCACTTGGATTGTATTCCGTAGGGAATTTCTGAAGAAATATTATCCGGAAGATGTCCGCGGTAAGAAAGAGATTGAGTTCCTTGAGTTGAAGCAAGGAGACAAATCTGTTACTGAGTATGCTGCGAAATTCAAAGAGTTGGTTAAGTTCTATCCGCACTACAACGCAGAAACTGCTGAATTCTCTAAATGTATCAAGTTTGAGAACGGGTTGAAGTCTGAGATCAAGAAAGCAGTCGGGTATCAGAAGATCCGTGTCTTTGATTCATTGGTCGAAAGCTGTAGGATTTATGAAGAAGATAGTGACGCTCATTACAAGTTGATGAGTGAGAGGAGAGGCAAATCACAGCAGAGTCGTGGTAAGCCTTATGACCCTCCAGCTGGCAAAGGGAAACAGAAAGCAGCTGACGGCAAGAGAACTAGTAGGGGAGATGCTCCTGCTGGTATTGTTTGCTATAAGTGTGGAAAGTCTGGTCACAAGAGTAATGTATGTACTACTAGATCAGAGAGGTGTTACCGTTGCGGAGAGTTGGGGCACGCTGTCGCTGGGTGCCAGCGCAAGGGAATGGTTTGTTTCAACTGCGGTGAAGAAGGGCACATGCGAGACAGGTGTCAGAAACCTAAGAAGGAACAGACTGGCGGAAGAGTGTTCGCGTTATCCGGGACTCAGACATCCAGCGATGACAGATTGATTGAAGGTACTTGTTTCATTAATAGTACTCCTTTACTTGCTATTATTGACACTGGTGCATCTCATTGTTTTATTGCTGCGAATTGTGTTGAACGTTTGGGTCTTGTGTTGTCGCACATGAATGGGGAGATGTTAGTTGAGACTCCAGCTAAGGGATCAGTGACTACATCTCTTGTATGTATGAAATGTCCTCTATCAATGTTTGATAGAGATTTCCTTGTTGATTTAGTCTGTTTGCCACTAAGTGGGATAGACGTAATTTTTGGTATGAACTGGTTGGAGTATAATCGCGTTCATATCAATTGTTTTGATAAGTCGGTGAGATTCTCTACCCCTGAGGAGGAAGGAGCCTGTTTAGTAAATACAGCACAGAGAAAGCAGATGTTGCGGGAAGATGCTCAGGTGTTTGCGCTGGTAGCATCGTTATCCGTGGAGAATCAAGCGAGACTGGATGAAGTAGAAGTTGTCTGTGAGTTTCCGGAAGTGTTTCCAGATGAAATTCCTGACGTCCCTCCAGAACGGGAAATTGAATTTTCTATTGATCTTGTACCTGGCACCAGACCCGTGTCTATGGCGCCGTACAGGATGTCGGCATCTGAATTGGCTGAATTGAAGAAACAATTGGAAGACTTACTTGAGAAGAAGTTCGTCAGACCAAGTGTATCGCCGTGGGGAGCTCCGGTATTATTGGTAAAGAAGAAAGATGGCAGTATGAGGTTGTGTATTGATTACCGACAACTGAATAAGGTGACGATTAAGAATAAATATCCACTCCCGAGAATTGACGACTTGATGGATCAGTTGGTTGGTGCACAAGTGTTTAGTAAGATCGACTTGAGGTCGGGGTATCACCAGATTAAGGTAAAGGATGAGGATGTCCAGAAGACTGCATTCAGAACCCGATATGGACATTATGAGTACACGGTAATGCCGTTTGGTGTTACTAATGCACCAGGAGTTTTTATGGAGTACATGAACCATATCTTCCACAAGTATTTGGACCGGTTTGTAGTAGTGTTCATTGATGACATCTTAATTTACTCTAAGTCGAAGGAGGAGCATGTCGAGCACTTGAATTTAGTATTGCAAGTCTTGAAGGAAAGGAAGTTGTATGCGAAGCTCTCGAAGTGTGACTTCTGGTTGAGGGAAGTTAGCTTCCTGGGCCATGTTATTTCAGGTAGCGGAATTGCTGTAGATCCATCTAAAGTTGACGCAGTGTTGCAATGGGAGACTCCGAAGTCGGCAACTGAGATTCGAAGCTTTTTGGGACTTGCTGGTTATTACCGAAGGTTTATTGAAGGTTTTTCTAAGTTGGCTCTTCCGTTAACTAAGTTGACGAGTAAAGGGAAAGCTTTTGTGTGGGATGCTCAATGCGAAGCGGGTTTTACAGAGCTGAAGAAGAGGTTGACATCTGCTCCAGTATTGACCTTGCCTAATACAGAAGAACCGTTTGTTGTATATTGCGATGCTTCTAAATTCAGTTTAGGAGGTTTACTTATGCAAGGTAACAAAGTAGTTGCGTATGCTTCAAGACAGTTGAGAATTCATGAGAAGAATTACCCTACGCACGATTTAGAACTTGCTGCTGTTGTTTTCGTGTTGAAGATTTGGAGACATTATTTGTATGGTTCGAGATTCGAAGTGTTCAGTGACCATAAGAGTTTGAAGTACCTGTTCGATCAGAAGGAACTGAACATGAGACAGCGAAGGTGGTTAGAGTTGTTGAAAGATTATGATTTTGGTTTGAATTACCATCCGGGAAAAGCTAATGTTGTAGTTGATGCCTTAAGTCGCAAGACCTTGCATATGTCAGCAATGATGGCTAAAGAGTTGGAACTGGTTGAGCAGTTCAGAGATCTGAGCCTAGTTTGTGAAGTGACGCCGAAGAGCGTAAAGTTGGGGATGTTAAAGATTAATAATGATTTTCTGGGCAGCATCAGAGAAACTCAAAAATTAGACGTGAAGTTGGTAGATATGATGTCTGGAGTGGGACATTCGGAAAATAATGATTATCAGTTGGATGCGCAAGGTGTGTTGAGATTTCGTGGTCGTATTTGTATTCCGGATGATGCAAATATGAAGAAAGCGATTCTAGAAGAGGGTCACAAAAGTAAGTTGAGTATTCATCCAGGAGCGACTAAAATGTATCATGATTTGAGGAATATGTTTTGGTGGCCTGGTATGAAGCGTGATGTGGCACGATTTGTTTATGCATGTTTGACTTGTCAGAAGTCGAAAGTGGAGCATCAGAAACCTGCCGGATTGATGCAACCGTTGGAAATTCCAGAATGGAAATGGGACAGCATTTCGATGGACTTTGTAACGGGTCTGCCGAATACGTTGAAAGGATGTGATTCTATTTGGGTGATTGTTGATAGGCTTACAAAGTCAGCTCACTTTATTCCTATTAACATCACTTTTCCGGTGCCGAAGTTGGCGGAAATTTATGTCAGAGTGGTTGTTAAGTTGCATGGTGTTCCATTGTGTATCGTGTCGGATAGAGACCCGAGGTTTACTTCTGAGTTTTGGAAGAGTCTGCAAGAGGCATTGGGTTCTAAGTTGAGGTTGAGTTCAGCATACCATCCTCAAACAGATGGACAGACTGAACGGACTATTCAGTCTTTAGAAGATTTGTTGAGAGCTTGTATTCTCGAGGAAGGTGGTTCTTGGGATACTCATCTTCCGTTAATAGAGTTTACTTATAATAATAGTTACCATTCTAGTATCGTAATGGCACCGTTCAAAGCTTTGTATGGTCGGAGATGTAGGACTCCGTTGTGTTGGTACGAATCAGGAGAAAGTGTAGTACTTGGACCGGAGATTGTTCGGGAGACTACTGAGAAGGTGAAGTTAATTCGAGATAAGATGAAAGCTTCACAGAGTAGGCAGAAAAGTTATCATGATAAGCGCAGAAAGGCTTTAGAATTTGAGGCTGGAGATCATGTGTTTTTGAGACTCACGCCGGTGACTGGAGTTGGTAGAGCTTTGAAGTCTAAGAAGCTTACGCCTCGTTTTATTGGTCCGTATCAGATATCAGACAGAGTTGGAAAGGTTGCTTATCGAGTGGCGTTACCGCCTAATCTGTCGAATTTGCACGATGTATTTCATGTGTCACAGCTCCGAAAGTATATTTCAGATCCATCGCATGTCATTCCCATGGACGATGTGCAAGTATGCGAGAATCTTACTGTGGAGACAAAGCCTGTGAGAATTGACGATCGGGAAGTGAAGACGTTACGAGGTAAAGAAATTGCTTTGGTGAAAGTGGTCTGGTTGGGGGCTGCTGGCGAAAGCTTGACGTGGGAACTAGAGAGCAAGATGCGGGAGTCTTATCCCGAGCTGTTTGATTAAGGTAATTTCGAGGACGAAATTCTTGTAAGTAGGGGAGAGTTGTAACGCCCCATTTTATTTAGATTAAATTTAATTGTGACTTTTGTCGTATCTCGTTGTGTCGTAGTCGTAGTTGAGTATGTGATTGGATCGAGGAAAGGAATTGAATCAGTCGAATTGTCGGAAAAATTCTGGTTTGTCGGAAAACTTCAAAAATTCATATCTCTTGATCCGTAAGTCGGATTTGACCCCTGTTCGAAGCGTTGGAAAGCTAAAGAGATGTTCTATCTGGAAAAAAAAATTCTGATATGACGACCGTCACACGAGCAAAAACTGCAGTTATGCAGAATTTGAACGTGTTCTGGTGGAATGAGATTTTTTAGTAAAAATATATTCCCATGGACTCTTTTACCCTCATTTTATATCATTTTGGGAAATAAAAGACTAAAAAGAGGAGTTACGTAGGGGAGAGAAAGTAAGAGAGAAGAATTGTCGATCGGCGAATTCAGAAGATTTCTGCAGAAAAATCACCGTAGAGCAGAAGCGGAATCGGAAAGCGTGGAATTGGCCTCAATTCTAAGGTAAGAGTGGGGTTCAATTCTATAACCGGGGGTATGATCGAATTCATGTAGGAATCGAATCATAGGTATAGCTTTCGTTAATCGATAAATGTTAGGGAATTGAATCTTGGGGTTAGTCTCCGTAGGTTGAGGAAATATTAAGGGTTAATGTTTACGTGCTCTAAGGTTTTCCCTAATGGGCCAAAAAGGGCAGTCACCTAGTTGTGACTGATTGGTAACTAATTATGTGAATAAATGCCGTAAGGTTGTTATTACAATAATATGCGGAGTTCTTAATTGTTGATATTAAGGTTGTTGTTGTTCCTGTATATGAACATATAGAAATGGGAATTGTTGTTCCTGTATACGAACAGGTAGAAATATATATGATGTCATTGTTGTCCCCGTATGTGAATAAGTGGAATATGATGATCACATGAGTTGTATGATGTTGTGATGCTCTGTTATGGACGTTTTGGTTGTAAGCATAAAGCTTCATTGTATGGTTGTTCTGGTTGTGTTGTAGTCCATAATAGGTGCATTGCATAGCATATCATTTGGCCTGGATTGGCGACGGTTGGCCCTTAGTGGAAAATTTTTGGTTGTGCCTGTATTGGCGTTAATTAGCCTGGATTGGCGACGGTTGGCCCTTAGTGGCAAATTGGCCTGGATTGGCAACGGTTGGCCCTTAGTGGCAAATTTTTGGTTGCGGAGTTTTGCTCCGAAATGGTACCACATGCATATGCATAGTTGAGTCGCATAAAGTTGCATGATTATGTTGGTTGTAGATTGTTGTGGCATATGTGAGATATGGATTACTCGCAGTTGTTGTCGATGATGTTTATGATTTCGAAACCTATAATGCTGTGATGAGTTCCGACATGTTTTCTATCATGCTTTATGTTATATTATTGATATCTCACCCCTTTTTCCGTTGTATGTTACCTCCTCTGGTGGTAGTTTGCAGGTAGTCAAGAATAGAGCGTAGTTCCCATTAAGGTGTCGTTGGTCGCTCTGATACGTAGCACTCTTGGGGGGATGAACGATTGTTTATGTTGTTTATTTGATGTTTTCTTGTTTCTGAATTTTACTAAGTATTTTAGTTGAATTGGTTGTTTTTTTTGTTAATGCACCGAATGCTGGTTGTACGCACTAAGCCGAAGAATCGGTAGTGCTGAATTTTGATGGAAAACTAGTTGTTTTAATGAATATATGCAAGCTGAAGTACTTGCTGAATTTTAATGGAGTTTTGGTTGTAATTTCTGGTATCACGTTGATTTTCATAAATGTTGAAAGTGCATTATGTTCCGCTGCAAATGAATATGTTGCTATGTAATTAAGATGTATGTGAGTTGTTATTAGTTGTTCATCCAAGAGTATGTGCTATGTATCATCACTGAATGCATGTTGCCTAGTTAAATTAAATTGTAAAATGCATGCTTCTGCTAGCTGAAAAATGTGACGCCCAGGTTTTTGTCTGTGTGACGACCGTCACAAGTCCATGACGACCGTCATGCGTACAAATTTCGTGCACTCTGATTTTGATTTATTTTAAATATGTCTTGGGTAGAAATGGGGTGTTACAAACCACCTCCAAACCCTTGATCAAGTCACCAATAATGCTGCTACAATCCACCAGTTCTTGAATACTTGCTTGCAAAACCTCCTTGTCTTCAAGGTTTTCACTCGGTTGAATTAATCCCTAGCATGCACTTGTTGAACCCAAGATTCACGAACTCCCTTGCAAGGAACCACCTTGTCCCAACGTCTTCACTCGGTCGAATTCATAATTGAGTGATCTTGTCAAAAACCTTCAAATCCCAATAATCTTGAAGGAAAACCCCACCTTGGTTTTCTTATTTGAAACACACAAAGATCTCAACCCAATATTCTCAGTTACACCAACCTAATTGGATGTTATCAACCCTAATCTAGATGGGCACCCAATCAAAAAATGATTATGTGTAGTTTGGTTATGTGTATGCATAGAAGAGAGCCTGAAGATGATGGGAAAACTTTGTAATTATGGTTTAGTTTAGGTTTTCCACTAGTACCTTACTAGAATATGATGTATGTATGAGTATATATGTGCATGGGAGAAATTAGGCAAAAGGGGTGCAAGAAAAGAATAAGAGGAAAATAAAATTTAAATTTTTAAAAACAACAGGTCGGCCTATGAAAGTAACAAGTCATCCTGTAAAGTTCATTAGGTCGACCTATATAAGCAACAGGTCGACCTGAAGAAGTCTTAGGTTAGCCTATCTGAGGCGACCTGTAGGCAATGGCCACAAGCTTCATTCTTGGAGTGTGGAGGTCAGCCTATCCAAGTTACGTGTCGATCTATACTGAAGCAAAGGCTTATATAGGTCGACTTGAACTCGTAGGTGTCGGGCTATGCAACATTTTCCACACTAAAAACTCTGTTTTGATGCATGAAACATGCCTAAGGTATTTCCAATCATTTTCAAACTTATTTGTATGCATCTTAATGCTGAAAATATCAATGCACAACTAGAATTTGGTTGATACCGTCCAATGCACAAAAACGCTAAATTTCGTCCTAATTTTGATATCATTCAAAACATGACTAGATAGAAGAATGCACTCACATACTCCCTTTTTTTATGATGGCAAAACTCAAATCATATGAACGTTTCATTTTTCTTTGGTACACTGAATAGCTCCCCCTGAATGAGTGCATTATCCTCTTCATAATCTTCTCCTCTTTTGACAACATCAAAAAGAGATAAGTAATCCATTAGAAGTATCACACAGATACAAATTTCACATATGTATTATACCACAAAGAGGAAATTGCAAAGAATAAGTGGTGCACCCACATACAACACATATGTAAATATTACAAGCTTAGTAAACACGATAGCAATACTTATATTTATTTAATTTAATAAACCATAGTACAAGTACTGCATTAGTACATAAACCAAACAGTATAACAACAAGCCAAACAAAAATAAAAATGCATGGAGACACAAAAAGAAAAAGTAGATGCATGACTCAAACTTCGCATATCACTGTCTTCCGCGACCTCTAGGCCTCACTCCATGAAACCATCCTTGACTGTCACTTCCAAACTGACGGTCCAGGAAGTCACACATTTCTTGATAAAATAGTGTATAATGATGGTGGTCTTCATTTTGGGAAGAAATCATGTGATTTACCCTTTCTATGGTGGCAAATGTATTTTCATCCATTTCATATTTTAAAGAAACTAGATTTTTAGTCACAAAAGATGCAAAGTCCCCAAAGTTTTCATCTTGAGTCTTCATGTGCTCTTGCATAGTATGGAGTTGTTCCACCTGAGCATCCTGTTTGATCTGCATATTTTGAAGCAGTGTTATGATGAACGATTGATCTCCGTGCACATCATCACTCCTATGACCAGCTTCATGGTCCACATCATGCATAGGTTCATCTTCAGCAACATGTGGCTCGGTAGTAGTGTCAACAAATTCTATAGGATCATCAAAGTTGTACACTTTCCTTCCATTTTACCCATCCTAAAGTAATATACTTGATGTTCCTTATCCCAGAAGTACCCCATATTTGTTTAGGTACGTTTGGAAAAAATTTGAAGTGGGTCAGGCGATATAATCAACAAGTTTGGAACCCCAATATTGAAGAAGTTGAGAATTTTGGAGATCATAGACATGTAACAGAAGGATGTACCTTTATTACACTCCTTGATTGAGAACATTTAGTAGATAAAGTAATACGGTCATTTGATATGAATCTTGTGCAAAAGAATATACACAAGATGGATTTCAGTACTATCTACTCTTGAGTACCCTCCTTTATTTTGGCGTAAAATGTTTGAAACCAACCATAATAGAATCCTTAGGACCATCTTCAGTTGACTGACTGCCAGAGCTTCATGACAGTCCTTTGACCTAGGTGCTTTGAGCATCTCATTCAGATGCGTATTCCACTCGAAATCCCTATGAATGTCAAAATTTGTTACCAATAGATCAGGCTCTTCATCAATATCAGGATCAACAATGGTGATATCAAATAACTTCTTCCAAATATCCTTAGTAACTTCATAGAAACTATTACCAATTGTGAAATTTGAAGGAAGATTCGTCCCGATAAAGCAGGTCGTAGTAGAACACCCAAAAAAGATCTTCATTGTAATTTTGTGACAGTTGCGGGAATTAGTTTATCTATTGGTGCTCGATAAGTCGAACAACCTCTGGAATGTCTAGGCATCTAGCCACTGCTGGCTTCCTTACGTGGTACTTCATGACAAGACGATATGGATGTTTTTCTGCAATGCACTCATCCAAAACCAAAGAGAACACGGTTTCATGACCAGTTGAAGAGGCAACATTTTTTCCCTTGTCTCTAGACTCACTCTTAGTTTTCACACTTTTGGATGCCGTTGAAATTTGCTAAAATAAATTTTTGAAATTTATGTTTGAATGACAAGGTTGAGAGTCGGATGAGGTTTGGAGAAAGAAAAACAAGTTGGTAACAATTTATAGATAATGAGCATTGCAGAAAGTTAAAGGTTTTAGGAAAGTGAAAGGTTAAATGAGTTAATGAGATAGACTAAATTACAATAGTGTAAAATTAAAGGTCCTTTGAATAGTTGCAATGACTGACTAGAAGTTGAATGGTAATTGAAACAGATTCATGAATCAGCCATGAATGCAGAGAGATGAAGAAAAAAAATTGGTCAAATGTGCTTTAATTCAACATTTTACTATCATAGGCCAACCTAAAATTAATATGTGCCGACACATGCTGTAGCAGACACTAGAGAATTCAAAAGAAATTTATTATGTGTCGACCTATATGAAGATGTGTCGACCTATACTGTAACTTTTTCTAGAAAATACCAAAATTAATTTGTATAGGTCGACCTATGCAACCATGCGTCGACCTAAAGGCTTCAAAAATGCAAAAATCAGACTCAATTTGAATTTGTAGGGACCAAGAAAGACTCAAGTTGACTCATGCACAATAACTTGATGTGAGATACATACATATGATTGATTTTTATCGTTTGTTTGCTAGATTCATGCAATCATGAAAATTTAAGAATGAATTGGTTCAAGATAAAGATGAAATATGAAGACATCTACAACATAGACACTATAAACATTTCAAACGCAACTCACAATGTTTGCATTAACAGTTTTGGAAGTGAACATACGTATCACGCGACGCAGGATGCACTTGCATTCCACGAGGAAATTTCGAACAAAAGTTGAAATAAATGTAATACGTGCCACAAAACACAATCGAGACCAAAACGCTCTTACCATTTTTCTTCTTGTACAAGTATTTGAAAGTGTGACTAATAATGTATCCAATAGGTGATTGACTTGATGATTATCCTTGATGTTGGACTCTTAATATTGCTCAATCATGAATATTATATTGCTCCTCCTCATGTTTCATCATCTTAGGTTGATCACTCCTAATTTGATGTACTTGAGTATGTCTTGTTGAAAATAAACCTACATCATTGAACATAATACCTTTCAGACACTTCTCAAATAGAACATTAGTAATCACTTGCACATTTTTACCAATTAAAGAAACACTAAGAGTTAACCAATTTGGAAATACAATCCTTCTTGCTTGTCACAGAGATCAACACAATAAGGATATGTCACTGTGTTATGCCTTGATGCTCCATAAACGATATCTCATACTCTCTTCATAGAGTTAAAACATTTTTCCTGCATGATTAACAATTAGGGCTAGGTACTCAATATTCATTGGGTCCTTAAGTGTTAGTAAACCATTGGTTTCATTTGTGCAACCATTGATAGGCACCTTTAGGAACAAAAAGTTTTTTAAACTCTCACTTAGCAATGGTGTGTCCCTTCTTGCAACAATAATAACAATACAAGTTATAAAAATATAACCTTTTCTATTTGGTTTCTTTTGAACATAAATATACCTTCTATAAGGATTCTGATGAGGCATATCATGCTTAAAAGTGTCTATAGCAAAATTAACTTTGGGTTGTAAGTGAAGCTGAGAAAATACTTAGAAGGGGGGTGTTGAATAAGGATTTAGAAAATGTTATGGCAATAAAAACACAATGATTTTTATCCTGGTTCGTTGAACTCAATTAATCCATTCCACCCTATCAAGAGTGATTTTCCTTTCTCTACAAGGACTTAATCCACTATAATCAAACTGATTACAATATCAAACACTAAGAATAACTGTCTTAGTCTTCTCAAGAACTACTGACGACAACTTGGTCTTCTCAAGGAACTTTTTACAATCAAATGTAAACTAAACAAGTGTTTGAATGCTTCTAAGTAAGCTATATCATAATTGTGATTTACACTTAAGTTTAAGAACGTATGAAAACTATTTAGCAAAGAATAATAATTTGTATGAGATCTTTGAGAGAGTTTTCAATGGATTGTTCAATTTTTGTCAATTGAAAAAAGTTGTTGAAGGCTTGCTTTTATAGACTTACAAGTCCAAGACGTTGCAAGCTTGAAGACTGTATACTGCAAAGTAGCTGTAGCCTTTTGTATTCATATCACTTGACCTTTCCTAGAAGAAGAACGTTCAGGGAAATCCTTTTTTCCTGAGTTCTTGTGTCTAGCATAAAAGAGGAAAGAGTCGTTTGGCATAAGCAACGGATATAACTTTGAATAATCTTCTTCAACAAGTTTCTAATTCACAGCAATTAACATCAGAGCCTTGAGTGATAAGAGTCTTGATGTCTTCAGAGTTTGCTGTATCAGAGTGTTGCAGCAAGTGTGCTTTAGCGTGAAATTAATCAAAGCAGAGTTTGAAGATCAGATCCGCAGTACTTGCAGCGAACAGTACTATCAGAGTCTTCTGAAAAACAGTGCTTGAAACTCTTCATACAAAGTCTTCAGTCTACGCTTCAGATGCTTCTGCTTCAGATCCTTCTGTAGGCAGCGCTCAGAGTCTTCTATAGGCAGCGCTCAGAGTCTTCTAAGAGATGCTTCTGACGCTTCAGAGCCTTGCGTAATTCAACGTTCAGATCCATTTTTGCTTTCAGAAGAATATTAAATTTAATATCTGCAGCAAAAATACTTGAACAAATTTAGAGTATATAATTTTTTAATACAAAATTTCATAAGTGTTATCATCAAAACATAGAGATATAACTAAGAACCAATCTGTGTTCTAACAATCTCCCCCTTTTTGATGATGACAAAAACATAGGAAATTTTGTTCAATAAAGAGATAAATATAACTCCCCCTGAGATTAGGAATCTCCCCCTGAATTTAATACTAAGAAAGAATAGAAACTTCCCTTTTTGCATGAGTATTCTTTTCAGAATCAGTGCTTGAAAGTTCAAAATTAGAGCTTGATTTGGATGAACGTTTCAGAATCAGAGCCTAATTGGTTAAAACTTGATCTGGGGATCTCAGAGTTACTTTAAAGAATTTTGTCAGATTTATCATTATAGTTCTGAAATACTAAAAGTTCATGTTAGTTGTGATTTGATATGTCTGAATTCCATTCAGGTAAAGTTTATTTGAACAGACAGAATTTCATTTTCTTCCCCTTTTTGTCATAATCAAAAAGAAACTTTTTAAAGACAAAAAAAGGAAACAGATAGAAAAGATACAGTCATATAGAGAAAAACATTCAGATTCATTCATTCAAATATTCAGATAGAACAGACAAAACATCAGATGAGAAATTCAAAACAAGTGCTCAAACATCAGATAAAGAAAACATAAATCTAGGATTGTTTGGAGAGAAGCATCTTCAGAAGGTGAGTGATCTCAGAAGAAGATTCTTCTTGCTTGGACATCTATTTCTCAATGTTGTCAGTCTTCTGATCTTGCCTTTCCATCCAAGACTTTATCTCAGATTGACCAGCTTCCAGCACAGCAATCTTATCTTCTAAGTTTGGGTTCTCTTTCTTAATCTCATAAGAAGTAGACGGAGCAGATTCTGATGCAAGTGTAGGAGCAGAGTCAATATCCATTGCAGCTGTAGAGTCTGGAGCCACAGATTCAGAGGGTTTGTCCATAGTTGTCAGAGCCAAAGGATTTTCTTCCAGAATGACTTCAGAAGCAGATCCTTCAATAGTTTCTGTAGCAGACACTCCAGAAGTTAAAGGTGCATCTTCAAGAAGCAAAGTTGGAGATCTTTTCAAATTCCATAGCATGGTTCTGGAAGTCTCAGCAAATCTGATTTCCGCATCATCAGAGCAGACACTCTTCAGATTTGAAGCAACAGTGTTGAATCTGGAAATGAAGCTATTCTAAATAGCATCAGATTCATCTGAGTTCATGGTTGAAAGACATCTCTTCTTCACAAAGTCTAAACTCATCCTTATTTCTTTCATAAAATTAGCAAATAAAATATCAACATTTAGGCTTGGTTTAGGTTTAAGAAAGGCTTCCAGAATGAATAGTTTGGATTGAACTGGTGGGGGTGGTATGGTAAATGTTGGAATAATGAACAGAGGGCGAGGATAAGAAGGAAAAGATGAATGGTCAGATGATGAAGTATAGGTTTTAAATCTGGATGAAGTGTGAAACAGAAATGGTTTAAAACTTGATGCAGAGGGAATGACATCAAATGGTGTGGAAGTGTAGGGAATAAAAACAGATTTATCAGAAAGCAGAGGTTCTGATGGAATGATATCTGGTAGTTGTTTAAGATAGGTTTGAAGTACAGATGGAAGAATAGTTGAAGAACTAGGTTTGTATGGAGTGATAGGGTCAGAAGGTTCTATTCTGGTATAAAAGTTTTTAATTTTTAGACCAGAAGGAAGGGGATCAGAGGGATGTGGTTTAAAGGATGCAAATGAAACAAACTCAGATGTAACTGGTTGTTTAGGTTCATATCCTCTGAGAGAGGGGTGAGCTTACTTTTGGATGAACATCAGATTCAGATGAGGTAGATGAGGGACAGGATGTGGAAGATACATCAAACATAATTTTGAGGGGTTGGATGTCCAGAACCTCAGAATCAGATATGTATGGTTCAGTAGGTTTGGGTTGCTCTAGTTAAGGATTAGGTTGTGGATTAGAAGGTATAGATTTTAGTGGTTCAGATACAATAGGTTCAGATGGTATTGGTTCAGGTACAAAAGTTTGTTGAAGTTCAGGTTGTTATGGAGAAGGTTCTTGTGGTGTTGGTGTTGGTGTTGGTGTTGGTTCTGCTGGTTTTGTTGTTTGTGGTTCTGATGGAGGAATGTCAGATGATTGTTGTGGTGCAGATTTTGTTTGACTGGATTCTAGGAGTTTAGAAGGTATTGGTTTAGTGGGAATAGAATCAGTTGGAATGGGTTCACTATTTGTTGGTGGTTCAGAGGATTTTGGTTGTTCAGATTTTTGAGATGGTGTAGGAATGGTTTGAGTTTGAGAAGATGGAGGTTCAGGAATAGAGCTAATTGTTGATAATTCTACTGCAATTTCAGAAATAACAGGTAAGGATGTTTTAGTACCTCTTATCTTGACACGCATGACTTTCACGGATGAAGCTTCTCCAAAAGCTTTTCTCTTCATTATCTTCTATGGTTTTCAGCAATTTTCTGTTTCTTCTGATCAGCAGCTTCTTCCACCTCTAACTGTCTTCTCTTCCTCATATTCTCCTCATAAACATCTGGGATTGGTTCTCTTGCACGTAGCAGAATATCAGCAGGTACAGGTGTTCCATCTGCCTTGCACATCTGAATGTACGTAAGAATTGCGTCTCTAGGTTCCTCAGCACCAAAAATAGGAAAGTCTTTTATTGGAATCCTTATTTGACTGACTTCAGCAATATTCAGCTTAGTAGGAGCAGTTGTGAGTTCATCCACAACTCTCAGACTTTGGAGACTCTTCTCATTCAAGGGTTTTCCTATAATTGAAGCAAGTTCTTCATTCACTTCAGCTTCATGTAGAGAAGCTACCAGACCATTCTCAGTCAGAATGTCTAAGATTAATCTTCCAAAAGGGATCCAAGTTCTGATCTTCTGACCCTTAGTCTTCACAGATTCTCTGGATGCATTAATGTGATTTCACAGATGCATGAAGAGAATGTGTGGCAGATCCACTTTAGTACTCTGACTCAAGCAGTACATGAAGTAAATCTGTTCATTGTTAACATAGTCAAGAGAGTTGGTGGATTTTCTGTGGTTTATACAGCCCAGAAAAATCTTGGCCCAGATCTTGTATTCAGGTTTCAGATCCTTGAACTTGTTGGAAGCTTGTCCAGATGAAATTACTTCAGCATAAACTACATCCATGTCAACACGCCCAACTGGTAGATGAGAAACTCCATCAGTTTCTTCATACCCAATGAGTTTTCTGATCAAATCTTCAGTTAAAATAATCTCTTTTCCCAGAACTAAAGAGATTATGAACTTGGGGTAGACAGATGCGTGAATCCAGAATTCTTTCACTAAATATGGATAAACTGGTCCAAACAATTTATCAAAGTACTTCACCCAGCCTTGAGCATCAATGATAGGACGCAAATCAAAACCATTATCAGCCAAGGAGTCAAATTCCACCATTGATTCACATAAAACTTCAAGCTTATCAACTGGTGTTAAAAGAGTTCTCACTGGTTCCTTAAAAGGGACAGTACCAATGTTTGATGAAGAAACTGCAGCCATTGTAGATTGGAACTGAGCTGAGGTTGAAGATGAAGTAGCCATTATTGAAGATGTTGAAGAAATGGGTTTACGAACAGATTTGGGTTTTGGGTTAAGATGAAGGCAAAAGAACAAGCAGAAATGCATATAAGTGTTTGTGAGAGTGAAAAGTGTGAAATGGTGAGATTTGTGGAATTTATAGAAGAAAGTTTAGGGCACACATAGGGTCATACGTTCAACACGTATACAATTAGCATTTAATGGCATTTAATAAAAAGAAATTAATCATTTCAAACCATTAATGATTCTGACAATTGGGGGGAAAACGAGAAACCAACTATTCAAACAGTACCTCAAACGTCTCTTCAGTATTGTGTACTCCACCTTTTCAGATTTTGAGTTACACGTGTTTGCTCGCATGTGCTTCTGAAACCTCTTTGAGAAATGAAACGTTAGCCAACGTTCAGATCCTCTGAGACTTGTTAGTTCAGATACACACAAAAATAATTCAAGAAATTAAATAATTGACAGATGAAATACTTCAGAGTTTAAACATTTTGCATCTGAGAAATTTGCTTCTGATAAATATTATTCTGGACAAAATTCCATACCAATATTTTTCAGAACAAACTTAAACCTATCTTCAGCAAGGGGTTTTGTGAAAATATCAGCCCATTGATGATCTGTATCAACAAAGTCTAATTTTATAATACCCTTCTGAACATAGTCTCTGATGAAGTGATGTTTAATTTCTATATGCTTAGCTTTAGAGTGTAAAATTGGATTTTTAGATAAGCATATAGTAGAAGTATTATCACAGAGTATAGAAATATTACTCTTAAAGATCTGATAGTCTTCTAGCTGAATTTTCATCCAGAGCATCTGCGTGCTACATCCAGCAGCAGCAATATATTCTGCTTCTGTAGTTGATAGCGCAATTGTAGGTTGTTTCTTGCTGTACCAAGAGATTAAATTACTTCCCAGAATTTGACAACTTCCAGAAGTACTTTTTCTTTCAACTCTGTCTCCAGCGTAATCAGCATCACAGAATCCAACTAGTTTAAATTCATTAGATTTTCTGTAACACAAACCCACATTAGAAGTACCTTTCAAATACCTTAGAATCCTCTTAACAACTGTTAAGTGTGATTCTCTAGGATCTGATTGGAATCTTGCACACAAGCATACACTGAATAAAATGTCAGGTCTAGAAGCAGTTAAGTAGAGAAGAGATCCAATCATACCTCTGTAGAGTTTCTAATCTAGTTTCTTACTTACCTCTTCCTTACCAAGAGTGCTTGTTGGATGCATTGGTGTCTTTGCTAACTTACTATCAGTCATGTTGAACTTCTTCAGAAGCTCTTTTACATATTTGATCTGATGAATGTAAGTGCAATCTGGAGTCTGGTTGACTTGAATTCCCAGAAAGAATCTCAATTCTCCCATCATGCTCATCTCAAATTCAACCTGCATACATTGAGCAAACTCCTTTCCCAGCGTAACATTGGTAGATCCATATATAATATCATCTACATATATTTGACAAATTAATAGATCTTAAATGTTTTACAGAAGAGAGTTGTGTCCACTTTGCCTCTGATAAAATTTTTCTCCAGAAGAAAAATGCTTAACCTCTCATACCAAGCTCTGGGAGCTTGTTTTAAACCATAAAGAGATTTCTTAAGTTTAAAAACATGTTCTGGAAATTTATCACTTTCAAAACCAGGAGGTTGATGAACATAAACTTCCTCTTCTATAATCCCATTTAAGAAGGCACTCTTAACATCCATCTGATATAGAGTGATGTTATTTTGTGCAGCAAAAGAAATGCGTAAACGAATAGACTCTAACCTGGCCACAGGAGCATAAGTCTCTGTGTAGTCAATTTCTTCTTGCTGGCTATAACCTTGAGCAACAAGCCTTGCTTTGTTTCTTTCAACTTCTCCTTTTTCATTTAACTTGTTTCTGAAGACCTATTTAGTTCCAATTATATTAAATCCTTTTGGTCTTGGAAACAAATCCCAAACGTCATTCCTTGTGAATTGATTGAGCTCTTCTTGCATGGCAATTATCCAGTCATTGTCTTGCAGAGCTTCATCCACAGAAGTTGGTTCAATAATTGACACCAAACCAAATAATGACGCTTCAGATGATCTGAGGTAGGATCTTGTTCTTATAGGGTCATCCTTCTTTCCAATGATCACATCCTCTGGATGAGAGGCCTTGATTCTGGAAGATGATCCTCTAACATTTGATTCTTCAGAAATATTCAAGTTGTTCATTTGAGAAGCTAAAGGAGTTACATCTGGCGTTGCTTCTGGCTCTTTCACTTGAACCTTTTCTGCCTCTGACCCTTTAGAGTCTGTGAGAATTACTTCTCTATCTGCAGAACTTTCAAACTGCTTTAGCTTTTGAATGCCAAGCTTATCATCAAATCTAACATGTATAGATTCCTCCATAATCTGTGTTTCAGTATTGTATACTCTGTAGCCTTTAGAGCGTCCAGAATAGCCAAGCATGAAACACTTCTGTGCTTTAGAATCAAACTTGTTTAGATTCTCTTTAGTGTTCAACATATAACATATACATCCAAAAGGATGAAAATAAGAAATGTTGGGCTTTCTGTTCCTCCATAATTCATAGGGAGTCTTTTCCAAAAGAGGTCTTACAGACACTATGTTCTGAATATAACAAGCTGTGTTTATTGCTTCTGCCCAAAAATGCTTTGCCAGATTAGTCTCGTTGATCATGGTTCTGGCCATTTCTTGCAAAGTTCTATTTTTCCTCTCTACAACTCCATTCTGTTGTGGAGTTCTAGGGCAGGAGAAATCATGAGCAATGCCATTTTCATTAAAATATTTTTTTAAATATTTTGTTTTCAAATTCGCCATCATGATCACTTCTGACTTTAACAATTTTAAAATCTTTTTCATTTTGGACTTGTTTGCAGAAGTCAAAGAACACAGAATGTGACTCATCCTTGTGTTTTAGGAATTTCACCCATGTCCATCTGCTATAGTCATCAACAATGACTAATCCATACTTCTTGCCTCTGATGGATGCAGTTTTCACTGGTCCAAACAGATCAATGTGAAGTAACTCTAATGGTCTTGAAGTTGAAACAAACTTCTTAGTTTTAAAAGAAGATTTTGAAAATTTTCCTTTTTGACATGCTTCACAAAGAGCATCTGAGTTGAACTTCAACTTAGGAAGTCCTCTGACCAGATTGAGTTTATTAATCTGAGATATACGTCTCATATTAATATGCCCCAATCTTCTGTGCCAGATCCATTGCTCATCATTAATAGACATAAGGCATTTTACGTTCTGAACCTTAAGTTCTGAAAGATTGATTTTATAAATGTTGTTCTTCCTCTTTCCATTAAATAGGATTGAGCCATCCTTCTGACTAACTGCTTTGCAACATTTTTGATTAAAGATTATGTCATAACCATTGTCACTTAATTGACTTATGGACAATAGATTATGCTTTAATCTTTCTACAAGTAAAACATTAGATATAGAAGGAAGGTTACCACTGCCAATAGTACCAGAGCCAATTATCTTGCCCTTCTGATTCCCTCCAAACTTGATGTCTCCTCCAGATTTAAGCTCCAGGCTTTGGAACATAAACCTTTCTCCCGTCATGTGACGTGAGCAACCAGAGTCCAGGTACCATGATTGGCGTCTTGACTTTGCTGCTAAATACATCTGCAATAGGTATTATCTTATCCTTAGGTACGCAGATCTTTTTGGGTCCTTTTGGGTTAGTTGCCTTAAAAGTTTGTTTGAACTTCTGTCTTTTTACAACAGTTTTGTTCTGACTAACTTTTGGTTTAAACATAGGAACATTCTGATCAGAACGTGTATGTTTAATATCATTCAGATGACCAAACTTAAAATGAGAATATAAGGGAGTCTTCTTAATGATAATTTTATCAACAGGTATTGGATTTAAATCCTTTCCAGAGGAAGATTCATATCTAATTCCTTTCCTGTTGTTTCTGCTAACTCCATAGATCATTGAAGCCATCTTGCTTCTATCTATGCTTTTAGCCAGAAACTTCTGAAAACTATAGTCATATTCTTCTAAAATATTTTTGCATTTTGACTTAGTTTCAGATTCAGAATCTTGTTGAGCTTTTTCAAAATTGTTTTTCATTTTCAAATTGTTTTCTTTGAGCTCAGCAACTTCTGACTTTAACAGACTATTCTCAAATTCAAGATTGCATTTAAGATTCTTGCATTTGAGCTTAATCTGGTTATAGTTGTTCAGGACTTCTGATAAAACCTTAATGAGTTATTCCCTAGAGAGATCAGAAAGTACCTCTTCTGAGTCAGATTCAGATCCAGATGTTCCTTCATCCTGATCTTCCACGCCAGCCATCAGTGCCATGTTGGCGCATTCTTCTTCTGATTCTGATAAAGATTCAGATGCATCTGAATCATCCCATGTAGCCATCAGAACTTTCTTTTTATGCTCAGGCTTTCTTCTTGGCTTCTCCTTTTGAAGCTTTGGACATTCATTCTTGTAATGACCAGGTTCTTTGCATTCATAGCAAACAACCTCCTTCTTTCCAGACCTTTTGTGTCCAGAGGACTCTTTGCGTTGATCTACCTTCTTGAAGTTCTTGAACTTCCTCTGTTTGTGCTTCCAGAGTTTGTTGATCCTTCTGGACAGCAAGGACAGTTCATCTTCTTCTTCAGAAGAAGACTCTTCAGAACTTTCTTCTAACACGTGCAATGCTTTAACAGATTTGTTAGATTTTAAAGCAATTGACTTACCTTTCTTTTGAGGCTCGTCTTCTTCAAGTTCAATCTCATGGCTCCTCAGAGAGCTGATTAGTTCCTCCAATGTGATCTTGTTCAGATCCTTAGCTAGCTTCAGAGCAGTGACCATTGGTCTCCATCTGATGGGCAAGCTTCTGATGATCTTCTTCACATGATCAGCAATTGAATAGCCTTTGTCCAGCACTTTTAATCCAGCTGTGAGGATCTGGAATCTAGAGAACATAGCTTCTATAGATTCAGATTCTTTCATTTTAAAGGCTTCATATTTCTGGATCAGCGCCAGAGCCTTGGTCTCTTTAACTTGTGAGTTCCCTTCATGAGTCATCTTCAAATACTCAAACAAATCAAATGTTTTTTCTCTGTTGGTAATCTTCTCATACTCAATATGAGATATAGCATTTAATAAGATTGTTCTTGCTTTGTGATGATTTCTGAACTCCTTCTTCTGAGCTTCAGTCATAGATTTTCTATCAATTTTCTTGCCATCCCCATCAGTGGGGTGAACATAACCATCAATGACTAAGTCCTAAAGATCAACATCATAACCAAGGAAGAAACTCTCTATTCTTTCCTTCCAATAGTCAAACTTATCCCCATCAAACATAGGGGGTTTTGTGCTGATTCTATCCCTTTCTTCATATCTGTTGTTGTTGTTGGATGTTGAAGCTTCAACCATAATATCAACCAAGAAGTATCAAGAGTTTTCTCACTGAATCTTTTCTATTCACGGTGAAGTGATAGCATACACAGAACCAGAGCTCTGATGCCAACTGAAGGTGAGAAAATACTTAGAAGGGGGGGTTGAATAAGGATTTAGAAAATATTATGGCAATAAAAACACAATGATTTTTATCCTGGTTCGTTGAACTCAACAAATCCAGTCTACCCTATCAAGAGTGACTTACCTTTCTCTACAAGGACTTAATCCACTATAATCAAACTGATTACAATATCAAACACTAAGAACAACTGTCTTAGTCTTCTCAAGAACTACTGACGACAACTTGGTCTTCTCAAGGAACTTTTTACAATCAAATGTAAACTAAACAAGTGTTTGAATGCTTCTAAGTAAGTTATATCAAAACTGTGATTTACACTTAAGTTTAAGAACGTATGAAAACTATTTAGCAAAGAATAATAATTTGTACGAGATCTTTGAGAGAGTTTTCAATGAATTGTTCAATTTTCGTCAACTGAAGAAAGTTTTTGAAGGCTTGCTTTTATAGACTTACAAGTCCAAGACGTTGTAAGCTTGAAGACCTTGTACTGCAAAGTAGCTGTAGCCTTTTGTCTTCACATCACTTGACCTTTCCTAGAAGAAGAACGTTCAAAGAAATCCTTTTTGCTTGAGTTCTTGTGTCTAGCATAAAAGAGGAAAGAGTCGTTTGGCATAACCAACAGATATAACTTTGAATAATCTTCTTCAACAAGTTTCTAATTCACAACAATTAACATCAGAGCCTTGAGTGATCAGAGTCTTGATGTCTTCAGAGTTTGGTGTATCAGAGTGTTGCAGCAAGTGTACTTTAGCGCGAAATTAATAAGAGCAGGGTTTGGAGATCAGATCCTCAGTACTTGCAGCGAACAGTACTATCAGAGTCTTCTGAAAAACAGTGCTTGAAACTCTTCATACAAAGTCTTCAGTCTACGCTTCAGATGCTTCTGCTTCAGATCCTTCTGTAGGCAGCGCTCAGAGTCTTCTATAGGCAGCGCTCAGAGTCTTCTAAGAGATGCTTCTGACGCTTCAGAGCCTTGCGTAATTCAACGTTCAGATTCATTTTTGCTTTCAGAAGAATATTAAATTTAATATCTGCAGCAAAAGTACTTGAACAAATTTAGAGTATATAATTTCTTAATACAAAATTTCATAAGTGTTAATATCAAAACATAGATATATAACTAAGAACCAATCTGTGTTCTAACAGTAAGGCCTTATCCAAGTTGGCTATGAGAGTTCTTGACTCCTTTTGTCGAATGTGACAAGTTTCACAATCAAACCATGAAGGTTTAGCATCCTCATGTTTATCCTTTATAATATCTAACATAGGCATTCTTAGAGCTTCCATATTCTTTTCATTCCAAAATCTTAGCTACTAAGTGAGAAATTATCCTTTTATTTGAAACTAATCTTTTGAAAGCATTTATAGCTTATCTCTGTAGATTTTCAAAAGACTCTTGTAATTGAGAAAAAGCTAAGTCATGAGAAGTTTGAAGATTAGAGTTACTTACAACCTTTTTCTTTCTTTTGTTTTCCATATAGCAAATTTTGGTCGATTCAACACTTGAAGTAGAGCTATCATCACTTGACGAATCACTTTCGCTCTCCCAAGTGGCATAAACTCTTATAGATTTTATAGACGTTTTGTGACAGCCTTTTTCCTTTTGTTTCTTGATTGTAGGACACTTCGTCTTAAAGTGACCGGGTTTTTCACAATTGTAACAAGTACTTGTGGACTTCTCCTTTTTGTTCTCATCTTCTTTTGAGGAACTTGATAACCTTCTTGATTTTTCATGGTACTTGTCGGGATGTTTGTTACCATGTTTCCACATGTATTTATTGAACCTTTTTATGAAAAGTTTCATATCTTCTTCGTCGGATCAGATTCATTGTCATATTTAGATTCACAATGCCTAAGCTCATCATGTGAAAACCTTGAGATAGAAGTCTTTAGAGCTATGTACTTCTTCCCTTCTTCTTTGTTTTTCCCTTTCTCTTTTTTCATTTTCATTTCTTGCTCTTTTTCATATTTAGCTAAATATGTGAGTTCTTGCTCATGCTCTTCTAGTTTTCCAAACAAATCTGTGAGATCAAGCACCTTTAGACCGTTTGCCTCTTTAATAGCGGTGACCTTGGGCTTCCATTCCCTACTTAAACATCTTAGCACTTTTTTAGTAGCAAGTTCATTGGAAACAGGACTACCTAGCGCATTTAATCGATTAATAAGATGTGTGAAATGTTTTTACATATCCGAAATGGTTTCACCATGCTCAATATGAAACAACTCAAACTCTTGATTTAATATGTTGATCCTAACTTGTTTGATATCATTAGTACTCTTATGGGCAACCTCTAAAGCGTCTCACATAGCTTTGGCGGTCTCACAATTTCCAATCATTAGCATCCCATTGTGCTTCCGGCTTAGGTACGGTAACACCTCCGTTGGTCGTAGTTATTTCATTTGGACCATTTTTGATGGCGTCCCATATACCTTTGTCAACAAAGTTAACTTGTATACGCATACAAGCTTTCCAATAGCCATAATTTTTGCCGGTGAAAATTGGTGCTCTATTGTACGTTCCCTTAGGTTCGGTAGCCATTCTTCTAAAATGTAAATCTTCAGCACAATATTAACTGAAGCTCATGATACTAGTTGTTAGACAATGGGCTTCGATCTAGAAGGGGTGAATAGATCACAAATTTTAAAATCAAAACTTTTGGCTAAAATTGTTTTCAAAAGTTTTATGGCACAACGGAAACAATCTGAATCGAATCTTCTAATTGAATCTACTATTAAAAATCTCAGATATGCGTAACGTAAACCAATTGGATGATAACGAAGACAAATTTCTCAACAACGATTAATTCACTAATCAATTAAATGATAAGCTATACGTAAAGCTTATTTACAATAAACAAAAATCAATTAAAATATTCAAAGGCAATTTATCAAACACTTTGTGTGCGATCGATAGCATTTCAAAATTCTATTTGTTTTGTTGATGTTAAAATCTAATCACAATCAAAGTGATTGTGATTATATCAACAATAACACTTTTAAAAGAGAGTTGAAAAACAATTTCGATTTGAATTGATCAAAACAATATGAGCTCGATAATTTTAAAGAACAACAACTAAAGAAATATAAAGAGAGAGACACAAATATTTGTTTATGTAGCTCCCTAATCGGTTTCGCTATGGGTACGTATGCCCTCAATTTAAAATTGAATTGATATACTTGTTGTTGCACCCCAAAATTTGCTCAACCTTTTCTTAACTTGGTTTATGTTTCATTTCATTTCATTTTGTTCTAGCATTTGCATTGCATAGCATTTTTCATGGAACAAGGGATCAAAAGGGATGTGCATAGCAAGAGAAGTCTACTCCGAGGTTTGAGCCTAAGCAGGGGGTTCTACTCAAGCTTGAGTGGTCATCAGGACATCTTGAAGTGGTCATTGTCTTGTGAAAAGATAGATGGGTGTGTGTGGGATAGCTCCTAACTGAGAGGCCAACTAAAGAGCATCAGAGGTTTTTGAATGCATGATTATGGGTATGAGATGTAAAGAAAGCTCATTGAGGCCTTGAGGGTCATTGTGGAGCTTATTCAAGTTGTTGTGTGAAATGGAACAAGCCACGGTTGAAAGTATTGCAGTTAGGGTTTTCATCTGGTAAATCATCAGTCAACTGCGCAATTGAAGAAGATAGAAACTCAATTCAAAGTCTCTATGGCCATGGGATGTTGTGCTAAGACATATGAGACATCATTTCAAGTTCAATTCATCAAGGGTTAAGTGTGTGAGAAGTTACTAAATTAGGGTTCTCAGGGTAAAATCCCCTATTTAGTGCCTGACTTCAAGACCATCTACCTCAAGATACAAGTCTCATCTCAATTTTTGGCCAACATGGAACTTGTAGAGCATGTTATTAGCTTTAATTTGAGTACTAGAAGTCCTCTATTGGATTTATAGAACTCAAGTTATGATCCAGACAAGTTACAGGTCATTAGAGGTATGTGATTTTGGTCAACAAAAGTCAACCAATTCCCAAGCCAGTTTTGACCTAGAAGGATGTTTCTCCTCAACTTTGTGCCATCATAAAAGTTGTAGGTCTTGATCTTAGCTTTCCAAATTGTACTAGAAGTCTTTCATCTGATTTGTAGAACTCAAGTTGTGAGGTTTACAAGTCAGGGGTATTTTGGGAAAGTAAGATTACAGGTCATAAAATTATAGGTCCATTTCACCAACTTAAGTGCTTCAAATGGAAATCTTTTCAACATGAAACTTGCTTAAAATGGGGCCATTTGCACTACCAAATCATCTCTTGTCATGGTGGGTGTTGCACCCTAAAATTTGACCAACCGGGTCTCGCATTTGGCTCGATGTTTCGACGCATAATCGCATTCGCATCTGCATATTGCATACATTGCATGGTTCATTTGTTTTGATTTTATCAGGGATCATAGCTCTCGTCTCGTGTTTCAGGTGTTTTGGATCAGTAGAATCGATTTTTGGGATATTTCGGTGCCCGTTTATTTTTACCGATTATTTTTGTGTCGTTCGGTGCTCATTTTGTCCCTCTGGGAATTGTGGTGATTTTTCTGGATTTTTATAGGATTTTTTAGGGTTTAAATAGCTTTTAAATCATTTTTAGGATTTAATAGAATTTTTGATATTTTTAATTCTTTTTAAATCAATTTTTAGCATTTTATAGAATATAATAGTTTTTAAATCATTTTAGATATTTTAATAGCATTTTAGGATGATATAGGATTTTCTAGAATATTAGTATAATTTTTAAATAGTTTTAAATAGCTTTAATAGTTTTTTAGAATTTAATTGTTTTTTCTAGAATTTCTTTTATAAAAATAATAAATGAATAAGAGTTTTCTTTTATAAAAATAAATAGGTTTTATTTTCTTTTATAGATATTATAGAAAATTAATAGATTTTAGAATATTAATTAGGAGTTAATTAGTTTAATTGAACTTAGTTTAGTTAATTGGGTCTAGTAATTAGGATAATTGTTTTTCAGTTTTTTGTGCAGTTTTTATTCATTTTCGTGTGGGCTTATCCCTTTTGTTCGTATGGCCCATTCAGCTTATGTCCAAGTTTCAGCCCAATATTCAGCAAAAATATCCAGAAAGTCCAAGTATGATCCAGCTAGTTCCTGCACTATCCAGCGTCTTCTAGAGAGATCCAGAAGCTTCCAGCGAAACAGCTCAGTATAAAGCCAAGCATGACACGTGTTGCTTAGAAGGGGGACCCCACATTTCTTAATCAGGCACTGCCACGTATCACCACCCTCTCTCTCCCTCAGCCACGCGTGGGACACGCGTCCCACGTGCACACACTCCCTCCACTTCCTCCACCACGTGTCCACCCCAGAACCTTCGCCTGAAAGCCACCGCCGGCCGGCCTGCATGGCCGGCGGCCACCACCAACCGTCGCCGGAGCCCCCAAATTCCCAGAATCCGGCCACATCCCTTCATCTTCTTCCTCCCTTCATCTTCATCCCTTCCCCTAACCCTCATCACCGGAAACCTAAACCTCCTTCTCCGGCCACCACAAGCTCCAGAAACCACCATTAATCCTACCAGAATCAACAATCCCCTTCGTCTTCCATCATCAACATCCACGAGTGTTCATCATCAACATCCACGAGTGTTCATCATCAAGACCAGATTCATTCAACACAACTTCTCAGAGTCCACGTTCAACCATTCAAGAACTCCATCAGAACGATGAGCCTCATCCTCATCTCCACGCATCAACGAACTCCATCATCATCAGAAGGATGAATCTCCATCATCATCAGAAGGATGAATCTCCATCATCATCAGAAGGATGAATCTCCATCATCATGTTCGTCATCTATCAGATCTCCAACTCTCCAGTTCAACAATTATCTTTCCAGAAATCCACCTTCAACGCGTCTCCAGATTGCTCCTTCAACCTACCACCTCCATTTCATCAACCTTCATCACTATTTCAATCCTCCAACATCATCAGGTTTTTATCAAGAACATAGACCATCGCTTTTTTTTTAGAATTCCTTCTGAGATCTTCAAGCTGTGAGTAAAGTTGCGTTGATTGAGTGTTCGTCGTTGAGCATAATATTCATATTGTTTTTCGGGTTCAAGATTTGATGATAAGAAGGTTGTCTGGATGAAGGAGACGGAGGTGAGAATGGAGAAGGTGGAGAGTGGACGTCAAGGAGCGACGGCGGCGCATTGGAGATGAGAGAAGAGAGACAGAAGCTAGGGTTTCAGCTGAGAATGGGGAAAGGAGGAAGAAGGGAACGGGCCAGGCCCACTTACAATTTTTGATCAGCGCCTTCTCCTGTTTTTTGGACAAACGTTGGGCTTAAGCCCAACGCTGCTACCAGCAACCCCCAAGTTCCATAACGCACCCCCTGCTGCATTTTTTGGGGAGACTTGGGCTGGGCCCAGATTATTTGTTTTCTTTATTTTCTCTGTAATCCCTTGTAAACAGCACACCCCCAGCCCTTTTATTTTATTTTCTTCTTTTTACTTTTTACTTGTTACACAAAAAAAAAAGGAAAAGAAGTGAAAAAGAAAATAAATTTGGAAAGAAATAGAAAAAAAACAATAAAAGAGAAAATAGAAAAAGAAATAGAGGAAAGAAAATGTTGAGAGAAAAATAGAGAAAATGTTGGAAAAAAAATAGATAGATATTGTGAAGAAAAATAGAGAAATATTTGTGAAAAAAATAGAGAAAAATATTCAATAAGAAAATATGAAAAATATGTTAAAAAGAAAAGGAGAAAAAAAGAGAAAAAATATTGGAGTAGGTTTAAATTTTTTTTAAGCATTTTCTTTTAGGGATATTTTCATAGACCTTATTGTTTCGACTTTTAGGGATAGAATTAGAGGCCCATTTGTTAGGGGGCTATTTTCATTCGATTTTTTTCAAGATAGAATAGGATAGCGTTTCCTAGGAGATTTATTTCAGTATGCACCCATTGTAACCATTCTTTCAGAGATTAATAAAACGAGATTTGAGCTGTGGTCCGATAGTAGCCGAACTACAGCTGCTCTGATTCTTCGTACCAGACGAAGATATGTAGGCATAGGATGCGATATCCTAGCGAGCACACTAACGACTAACTTTTGTTCTCTCGCGGCTGTGCGATCGAGACTTTCCCGCTGACGACTAATTGAGTACCCTTTTTCTCTCTTGCCCGAGTGCATTTGAGACCAAGCCATAGTTGTGACCATAGGTTCCCGACCCTGTGAAACCAGTTGTTTTTCTCACTGCTGTGTGAGACTGTTTGTTTAGCCGTAGTTAGTCTGAACTACGTAAAGCTCTGATCTTCCATCCAGTGGAAGTACGTAGGCACAAGACGCGAGGTCTTGGCGAGCCAATTTTCCCTGTAGTCCCGAACTACGTTGACTCTGACTTTCTCTCCTGAGAATACGTAGGCATAGAGTGCGACGCTCTATCGAGTCAATTCCCTTCCGTTTAGATTTAGCAGCCGTAGATAGATTGTTTTGCATCCAGTAGACAACCCAAGCAAGCGTGGATCCCGTCGAGTACGACGGACGTGAGGGGTGCTAATACCTTCCCCTTGCGTAACCGACTCCCGAACCCAGGCTATGGTTGCGATGACCATACCTTTTCCCCGTTTTTTGCGAGGTTTACTTCGAGCGTTTCCTTTCCCGCTCTGAGGGATAAATAACGCACGGTGGCGACTCTTCTGTCAGCCGGCGCCGATTTTCGCAGTAGCGACAGCTGGCGACTCTGCTGGGGACTGCGATAGTTTCCTAGGGATCCAATGTCCCGAAAGCGAGTCAATTTTGGGGATCCAACGTCCCCTAAGAGAGAGTCAATCCTAGCGTTTGTTTGCTTGTCTATTTGGGCTTATTTATCGATATTATCTGTTGCTGTTGGGCTGTTACGGGTGTTCTATGATTGAGATAAGCCGGACCTGGGCTCGAGTATGAGTATACACCTAGATATAGTTGCGGAGAAGTAGTAGACGAACCTGTCTGCTGAGCAGGCGCAGTTCCCTACGAAAATTCGCACTCGGACGAGGTTCTCGCAGAGGTGCTCCTTTCCGGTCCTGAGGATCTGAGGGGAGTCCAGACGTGAGGATTGTCGACTCTGGGAACCGATCAATTGGAAGTCAGCTAAGTGAGGCCTCTTCATGAGATGACGATGCCACTCCTTCTGGGAATCGTATCATTCCTCATGAAAGTCTGTGACGCTGACGACCGCATAGGATGCCGTACCTTGTCAGATATAGGTCCACACCTGTGAGTGGGGGGTTTTTTTTTGTGCAGGAAACTTGACTTCCAACCTACCCGTTATTCTGGTCTTCTTTTCAGAGAACGTCTCCGTCAGCAGCGCAGCAGTATTCAGATTTTGTGTGGGGGTTGTGGTCCCATTGTTTGCTGCATTTTGCATATCATATGCATATCAGTGTTGCATTGCATATCATCCTCCAGCTAGCCAGAGTTCTGATCCAGCCTTTGTTTCCTGAAGGTGATTACCCGGAGTTTGGATTGAGCAGCTGTTGATTGTCAGAAGACCTACCTAGGGGTTGAGTAGATTTGAGCAGAATCAAGTGTTGAAGTCAGCTGAAGACTATTGGTAACCATGTCTGAAGGCAATTTCCAGTCTCCTAACACCTTGACAGGGTTCACTATGGCGTCCAACCCTCTGTATGATTCCATGGAAGATTCCCCGCAAGTGAACAACGTTGCTGCAGACCAAGTTGTACAGCCTTCTGTTGAGAACCGAGATCGACATGAGCAGTTTGTTGCCCAGAATGAGCGTCCTCCTCCTGTCACCAATCAAGGTGTTGCTTTCCCTGTGATGAATTACCGAAGAGATATTCCAGCAGCTGGGATGGTAGATCCAGGAGCTCTCGAAAAGGGTAGAAGAGTCCGAGTGTTGGAAGAGCAAATGAAAGCTTTGAAAGCCAAAGATGCTGTTAACCTAGATGCTGTAGGCATGTGTTTGGTTCCTGACCTGGTGTTGCCTTACAAGTTCAAAGTGCCGAAATTTGAGAAGTACACGGGAGATAGCTGTCCAAAGCTGCATTTGATGATGTTCTGTCGAAGAATGACTGCGTTTGCGCGAGATGATAAGTTGATGATCCATTGCTTTCAAGATAGTCTGACTGGGGCATCTTTGAGGTGGTATATGCAGTTAGAGAGGAATCAGATTCAGTCATGGATGGATTTAGCCAGAGCTTTTCTGAAGCAGTATGATTACAACCTAGACATTGCTCCTTATCGCATGCATTTGCAAGAGTTGTCTCAAGAGATCAATGAACCTATCAGGAGATATGCTCAGAGATGGAGAGAATTTGCTGCTAGAGTGCGTCCCCCGCTGTTAGACCAAGAGCTGGCAAGCATGTTTGTGGATTCCCTACAATATCCGTACTTCAAAAGATTGCTCGGAGTTCCGGCAAGTTTCTCTGACGTGGTAGCATTAGGAGAACGCCTTGAGTACTCCATAAGAATGGGGAAAATTCAGATTACTTCATATGATCAAGCTGGTGAAACTGAATACCCTTGTGACTATCAGAGTGAAGAAGAAGTTGTGATCAACTCAGTCATGCCAAAGATTGAATATCCTCGAAGCGAATCAATGAATTTTGTTGGTTCATCATCTTATCAGAGATCATTACCTCCCGTGGCTTGTTATACTGAACAGACAGCCGTGCCTGGGGCACTCTATCAGGAATCTTATGTCGCTTCCATTGCAAATCAGCGAACTCGTGGCCGAGGTTATCGGAATCAGCGTCAGAATCAGAACAGACCTCGCAACAACTTGGAACGAAGGAATGGTCCTTTTCACCCAGTGCCGATGCCGTATAGCCAGTTGCTACCGTCTTTGATCCAGAAGTCTTTGGTGGAGCCGAAAGCTCTTAAGCCAGTTCCAGAACCTTACCCTCCTGGGTATAATCCCCACGTTCAGTGTGGTTATCATGGTGGCTCTCCGGGGCATTCAACCGAAGATTGTAAAGCATTTCAGGCGAAGGTACAGCAGTTGATTGATCAGGATCGCATTTCCTTTCGAGAAGGATTTCTGTTTGTTCATCCAAACCCCTCAGCTGTCTAAGCTCGTAGATTCAGAGGGTCTATTACCCAGCATAAGCCAGTGGTTCAGACAGGCAGGCGCCTCAGCAGTGGCAGTTCTCAGGCTTTTATATCATTTGCATCTGTAGTTTCTTTTTCTGTTAGTTACTACCTGCTTTTAAAACATTGTATGTTTTGAATGGTGATAATAATAAAGTGATTATGCATTTTTCTGAATTAGTCATGTCGCTGTCGCTCATTTATTGCATTGCACTGACACTTGCATTTATTTCACTCCATTTTTTCGCTGTGACTAGCAAAGTTAGGAGGGAGGATGACGAAACTGAAACTCATAACCGATGATTGTATGCTTTCAGATAAGACCGTACCGATGACGTACAAGGCATTGTTTCAATCCCCCAAACACTGGAGATATAAGGAGTTAGTCCCTTGTTAACCACTTCGAGCCAGGAAGTAGAAGTTTTTTCGGACTTATAAACCCTCACATCTTAACCCGGGGCAGGGTAGTTGTCAGTTAGCTTGACCGAGCATTCAAGTCTTACAGAGGAGTGTTGTCTTTCGAGGACCAACCAGTTGATACCTTTCAAGAGGTCAAACCTCACCAATCAGGAGTGAGACAGTTACGATCCTTTCGGAGCAATCAAGACAACCAGTGTCGCACGACTTTGTTCCAAAAGAAAGAAAGAAGAAAGAAAGCCCGCTAAGTAAAGAAAGAAAAAGTTGGAAAGCTAATACTTAGGCAAAAATCAGGGCATCCCGCTGGACTTCAAAAGAAAACGAAAAATCGAAAAGAACTCAAAATGAGTCGGTCCAGGCAAAAATTAGGGAATCAAAAGAATGAAAAAGAAGGGATTAAAAAGAATTTTCCCCAGCAAATCACAAAGTCGTGTACACAGACACCGAAAGCGAAGAAGGAGTAACTGTCACTCTAGAAGAAAAGCTTGTGAATTCCTTAACTGTAGGTTCTTACCATTCAACATATTTCTCGAAGAGGCGAGTGCTTGTGCCAGGTTAACTGAACCTTAGGATCGGAGATCATCACGTAGGATGGGTGGGTACAAATCAAATTTGAGCCGAATATCCTTTGTTTCACGAACCGTGAACCCGACCACGATACAACCCTCAAAAGACCTAATTGAGGTAGGGTTAGTCTGAAGCGCATTACGATAAGGTTGAGTAACCTGACTCCTTCTTGACTTGCTAGTCATATCTTGTTGTATTTTCACTGACCACGTAAGCACTGCGTTTGAACTTTGGTTCATTCGTCACTCATAATCATATGCATGTAAATGAGTGACAGCTCAAATTTTTTCGAAATCTGCATAACCATTACATTAAGATTACCATTCGTAGACAGACGATTCTAATTGCAGGTTAGTAGTTGACATGAAAGAAATTCCAGCGGGAGTAATCAAATAGGACTGAGTAATCCAGCAGTCTGAACCAGAATGGTGAATGTTGTGAAGCCTTGTGAATCAGGGGCATTATCTTCCAGTAAGTTCAGTATCAGTCAGTCTGAGGACAAGTCCCGAAGTTTCAGTTGATCAGGGGCAGTTCGTTTGAGGAGCGGTTGATCAGAAGGGAGTCTTCTCAAGACCCAATCAGGGGCAATTATGCAGAGCGCTGAGATTTGAAAGCAGATGCTTCCAATGGATAATCAGATCGGGTTGAGTCGCTAGAACGCTCATTCAGGGGCAAGTCATCGCAGAGAATGTTGAAATCAACTGGGTTGTTAGGTGTTTAATTGGAGAATGAATTCTTTTGTCGTGCAGATACCAGGGCAAATATTCTCGAAGTATTCTCGTAGCAAGTTGTTCGGAGCAGGTATTCCCAAGAGTTAGATTGGGGCAAGGTGCATTGTACTGGGGCAAGTTGTGCAAGCCAGTCTTTTATCCCCCAGCTGAGTGTACCAGGGGCAAGTCATTCAAACCAGCTTGTTTATCCCCAGCCAGAGTTGAGTATCGGGGAATCATGTCAATACCCTTATCGAAAACCTTCCAAATAAGAAGATCTTGTTGTCATTGGATCATTATCCTGCAGTTTAACCTGTTGCGTGTCAGTAACCAGTCGTTTCCAAAGTCCAGTTCTCGCCTGGCAAATCGGTAACCAGTTCTCGTCTGGCCCACCTTCCGTAAGCATCAGTTCCCGTCCTGGTGCAGTTTATTGTAAGCAGCAGTTCCCGTCCTGGTGCAGTTTATTGGTAACCAATTCTCGTTTGGTCACCGTTTCTTCAAGTATTGTATCAGTTCTCGCCTGGTACATGTCATCGCGTAATCAGTTCTCGTGTGTTTTACCCTATGTGTTATCCCAGTTCTCGCCTGGTGTACGTTAGCTTTCAGCCAGTTCTCGCCTGGTTGTCTATACCTCAGTCTGTTATCCAGTCAGCTCGTCTGGTTCAAAAACACAAAAATCAGTTTTCCTAACCTATTTTCCTATCAGTTCTCGCCTGATAGTCTACCTTTGAATGCTAGTTCTCGTCTAGTATTTCTTATATATTCCACTGTGTACATAGTCCATGTTTATTCTAAACCAGAAAAACGAAAAAAACCTAAAAGAGATCTGACACAGTATTTCCCAATGACTCGCATGTCGTCATGTTCCCCGATACGAAGCTCGACAGATACAGTGCTTCGAGTAATGTTTGAATTCCTTGTGGATGTTGTTAAATCAGAATTGTTACTCTTCAGCAGACGAAAGTTGCTTATTATCCCCGGAAGAGTCGAGATTACCCCGTATCAGAGTAGGATCAGGAGTATCTTCAGCAGATTAAGATTGATATCCTTGATAGTGGGAGCATTTCCAGCAGTGTGCTGCGCGTAATCAACCTCAGTTTGGGTCAGTTCCCGCAGAGCGCAATCAGTTGCCAATGGTTTGAAGAGAGCATTCCCGAGCAGAGTTGTATTTCTTTCCCCAGTGAAGTCGTCAAGCAGGGTTGCCTTTTTCATTTCTCCAGCAGGGCAGTTATCCCCAGCGGATTTGATTTCTCATTTCCAGCATTTATTTTGCTGAGGTGGTTCTGTGACTTCAGGTCATCCCCAGTAGAGTTGGCATTGCCTTCGGCATTTATTTTGCCAAGTGGTTTTCAGACCTGGTGTTCTCTGGCAGCTCGAGCATGCATTAGCATTTGCATATATAGTCATAGCATTTATACAAGCATATAGCATATCCATGCCGTCTGGGCATCGCATTTTCAAACAAAGCGCATAGCATTTACATGTCATATAGGGCATTGCATCATATCAAGCCTACGCATGTCGAAACATAGACCAAGATGGTTACCTATTGGATTTCGAATTTGTTCACCTGCAGAGTTGTGTGGTTCAGCTTCTCGTCTTCCCCAGCGGAGTGATTCTTCATATTTGGGTGTTACATCAGCATCGGAAAAAAAAAAAAAACAACAACAACAACAACAACAAAGATTGACACATATCAGACTTCTGAAGCTGCCCCCTTTGTCAAAACAGGTGCCAGGCAGTTCCATTCAGAATTCCCCAGGAGAATTGTCCTCAAGTTCGCAATGAACTGTGAGTTGACCAGATTTGATCCCATGAGAGAGATGGGAATCAAGGTGTTTGCTTTATGAAGCATTATTTCAATACTTGTGGCGTCACACAGGTGTTGAAAAAGAGAAGAAAATTGTATCAGAAAATTGACCAGATGTTGCCGTTACAACCAAACTTCAGTTTATTGGAAGTTATTCCTCAAGCAGCTTTGCAGTATATTCTTGCGGTTGGCAAATTTCAGGGTTCCATTTGTATTCAACCGTCATCTACCTTGAATGTTTGAAGGCTGAGCGCTCTTCACCCATTCAGGTCGAAGCCGCTTGAATAGGGGCAGCTGTTGCACCCTAAAATTTGACCAACCGGGTCTCGCATTTGGCTCGATGTTTCGACGCATAATCGCATTCGCATCTGCATATTGCATACATTGCATGGTTCATTTGTTTTGATTTTATCAGGGATCATAGCTCTCGTCTCGTGTTTCAGGTGTTTTGGATCAGTAGAATCGATTTTTGGGATATTTCGGTGCCCGTTTATTTTTACCGATTATTTTTGTGTCGTTCGGTGCTCATTTTGTCCCTCTGGGAATTGTGGTGATTTTTCTGGATTTTTATAGGATTTTTTAGGGTTTAAATAGCTTTTAAATCATTTTTAGGATTTAATAGAATTTTTGATATTTTTAATTCTTTTTAAATCAATTTTTAGCATTTTATAGAATATAATAGTTTTTAAATCATTTTAGATATTTTAATAGCATTTTAGGATGATATAGGATTTTCTAGAATATTAGTATAATTTTTAAATAGTTTTAAATAGCTTTAATAGTTTTTTAGAATTTAATTGTTTTTTCTAGAATTTCTTTTATAAAAATAATAAATGAATAAGAGTTTTCTTTTATAAAAATAAATAGGTTTTATTTTCTTTTATAGATATTATAGAAAATTAATAGATTTTAGAATATTAATTAGGAGTTAATTAGTTTAATTGAACTTAGTTTAGTTAATTGGGTCTAGTAATTAGGATAATTGTTTTTCAGTTTTTTGTGCAGTTTTTATTCATTTTCGTGTGGGCTTATCCCTTTTGTTCGTATGGCCCATTCAGCTTATGTCCAAGTTTCAGCCCAATATTCAGCAAAAATATCCAGAAAGTCCAAGTATGATCCAGCTAGTTCCTGCACTATCCAGCGTCTTCTAGAGAGATCCAGAAGCTTCCAGCGAAACAGCTCAGTATAAAGCCAAGCATGACACGTGTTGCTTAGAAGGGGGACCCCACATTTCTTCATCAGGCACTGCCACGTATCACCACCCTCTCTCTCCCTCAGCCATGCGTGGGACACGCGTCCCACATGCACACACTCCCTCCACTTCCTCCACCACGTGTCCACCCCAGAACCTTCGCCTGAAAGCCACCGCCGGCCGGCCTGCATGGCCAGCGGCCACCACCAACCGTCGCCGGAGCCCCCAAATTCCCAGAATCCGGCCACATCCCTTCATCTTCTTCCTCCCTTCATCTTCATCCCTTCCCCTAACCCTCATCACCGGAAACCTAAACCTCCTTCTCCGGCCACCACAAGCTCCAGAAACCACCATTAATCCTACCAGAATCAACAATCCCCTTCGTCTTCCATCATCAACATCCACGAGTGTTCATCATCAACATCCACGAGTGTTCATCATCAAGACCAGATTCATTCAACACAACTTCTCAGAGTCCACGTTCAACCATTCAAGAACTCCATCAGAACGATGAGCCTCATCCTCATCTCCACGCATCAACGAACTCCATCATCATCAGAAGGATGAATCTCCATCATCATCAGAAGGATGAATCTCCATCATCATCAGAAGGATGAATCTCCATCATCATGTTCGTCATCTATCAGATCTCCAACTCTCCAGTTCAACAATTATCTTTCCAGAAATCCACCTTCAACGCGTCTCCAGATTGCTCCTTCAACCTACCACCTCCATTTCATCAACCTTCATCACTATTTCAATCCTCCAACATCATCAGGTTTTTATCAAGAACATAGACCATCGCTTTTTTTTTAGAATTCCTTCTGAGATCTTCAAGCTGTGAGTAAAGTTGCGTTGATTGAGTGTTCGTCGTTGAGCATAATATTCATATTGTTTTTCGGGTTCAAGATTTGATGATAAGAAGGTTGTCTGGATGAAGGAGACGGAGGTGAGAATGGAGAAGGTGGAGAGTGGACGTCAAGGAGCGACGGCGGCGCATTGGAGATGAGAGAAGAGAGACAGAAGCTAGGGTTTCAGCTGAGAATGGGGAAAGGAGGAAGAAGGGAACGGGCCAGGCCCACTTACAATTTTTGATCAGCGCCTTCTCCTGTTTTTTGGACAAACGTTGGGCTTAAGCCCAACGCTGCTACCAGCAACCCCCAAGTTCCATAACGCACCCCCTGCTGCATTTTTTGGGGAGACTTGGGCTGGGCCCAGATTATTTGTTTTCTTTATTTTCTCTGTAATCCCTTGTAAACAGCACACCCCCAGCCCTTTTATTTTATTTTCTTCTTTTTACTTTTTACTTGTTACACACAAAAAAAAGGAAAAGAAGTGAAAAAGAAAATAAATTTGGAAAGAAATAGAAAAAAACAATAAAAGAGAAAATAGAAAAAGAAATAGAGGAAAGAAAATGTTGAGAGAAAAATAGAGAAAATGTTGAAAAAAAAATAGATAGATATTGTGAAGAAAAATAGAGAAATATTTGTGAAAAAAATAGAGAAAAATATTCAATAAGAAAATATGAAAAATATGTTAAAAAGAAAAGGAGAAAAAAAGAGAAAAAATATTGGAGTAGGTTTAAATTTTTTTTAAGCATTTTCTTTTAGGGATATTTTCATAGACCTTATTGTTTCGACTTTTAGGGATAGAATTAGAGGCCCATTTGTTAGGGGGCTATTTTCATTCGATTTTTTTCAAGATAGAATAGGATAGCGTTTCCTAGGAGATTTATTTCAGTATGCACCCATTGTAACCATTCTTTCAGAGATTAATAAAACGAGATTTGAGCTGTGGTCCGATAGTAGCCGAACTACAGCTGCTCTGATTCTTCATACCAGACGAAGATATGTAGGCATAGGATGCGATATCCTAGCGAGCACACTAACGACTAACTTTTGTTCTCTCGCGGCTGTGCGATCGAGACTTTCCCGCTGACGACTAATTGAGTACCCTTTTTCTCTCTTGCCCGAGTGCATTTGAGACCAAGCCATAGTTGTGACCATAGGTTCCCGACCCTGTGAAACCAGTTGTTTTTCTCACTGCTGTGTGAGACTGTTTGTTTAGCCGTAGTTAGTCTGAACTACGTAAAGCTCTGATCTTCCATCCAGTGGAAGTACGTAGGCACAAGACGCGAGGTCTTGGAGAGCCAATTTTCCCTGTAGTCCCGAACTACGTTGACTCTGACTTTCTCTCCTGAGAATACGTAGGCATAGAGTGCGACGCTCTATCGAGTCAATTCCCTTCCGTTTAGATTTAGCAGCCGTAGATAGATTGTTTTGCATCCAGTAGACAACCCAAGCAAGCGTGGATCCCGTCGAGTACGACGGACGTGAGGGGTGCTAATACCTTCCCCTTGCGTAACCGACTCCCGAACCCAGGCTATGGTTGCGATGACCATACCTTTTCCCCGTTTTTTGCGAGGTTTACTTCGAGCGTTTCCTTTCCCGCTCTGAGGGATAAATAACGCACGGTGGCGACTCTTCTGTCAGCCGGCGCCGATTTTCGCAGTAGCGACAGTGGGGGCTTGGATTGAGAATTTGAGGTTTGAATTTTTCATAAAGGAAGCTTAAATTGAGAAATTCAGAATTAATGGATTTTAAACTTTTTCAAGGCAAGTTTGTGCATTTTCTGATTGCAAATTTTAATTCAAAGACATTTCCATCTTCACATTGGAAATTTGAGGTCTCAAAATGGGCCATTTTCATGGTTTCTTCCTCTTGAAGTAACAAAATGGAAATCAACCATAGGATCAAAATTAAGCCTCCAATCTCATTCCTTTGATTAATACAATTGATTTGTAGTGGATTTGGATTGAAAAACCAGTTGGTGTAGTGGTAAAAACGTGTATGGCAATTTGGAAAATGTGGTGAAATGTGAAATTTTGAAATGGCCTGTTTAGCTTGAATTGAAGCCTCATTTGATCATAAACCCATCATATAAGTATTCTAGATGAAAATTGGAGCAGAGCTAGGTCATTTTCGTGCATGAACAGCCATAACACATTTTGAAAAAGTGGTGAAAAACTCAAAAACAAATTCTCAGATTTAACCACTTTCAGACCAAATCAAGCCTTCAAACACCTCAATTGAAGTTCATGGAGTGATTCTGGGCATTTTTCGTTAAGCTTCATCGCAGTTTCAAGGTCTAGTGGAGGCTCTCCACTAGGTAAACTAATTTTCAACCTTACACTCTTAATATGTCATGGTTTTTCACCATTTTCGTTGCATTTGAATCTTTGAGTTGTATGGATCATTTCTGGATCATTTTTGTTTAAGTTTATGGTGTTTGATTTTATGAGCTCAAAACTTTGTTGATTCGGTTTGAAGAATTTTCGTGGTGTTTTGCTGTAATTTTTGTGGATTCTTACTCCTTGCAACATGTAGATGAGGTTTAGACCATTTAATTTGAGTTTTGGTGAAATTTCATTTTTGCACGTTTTGCTTGTTGTTTTATTTCTGGAGTTGTTGTTGAGATTTAGTGGAAATAAAGGTTGGATTCATGATCCTCGCGGCGAGTAGATGAGTTTTCATCTAAGATTTGTCACAAATGGTTGAGAAACGGTGAAGCTACGGTGGGGGGTGGTCTGCGGCGGCCGGAGACGAGGAAGAAGATGATCGGAGCTTCTTCCGGCGTCGGGGTGTTCCAATGGAGAAGATGAGCTGACGTGGCGCGTTCTCACTTGTCCGTTTTGTTTTTTTTATCATGTGCTTCATTTTAAGACCTACCGTAGGTCCTTTTAGCTTGTGTACACCATAACCAAACTCAAACTCATTAATTGAGGTGGCTTTTTGAGAGCCACTTGATTGGATTACTTTAATGTTGATCATGCGGTTTGTAGTGCTTTCCACCTTGGTCCTTAGTCAACCAACCACATAGTGTTCATTCAGATTTTATTTTTCTTTTTCTCTTACTGGGCCTTTTTGCGTGTTGCTATTCGCCCCCCCCCCCCCCCCAGCCTGGGCCCATTTGCATTTTACACTCATAATGTTTGCTGTTTGCACCACATCTTTTCCACTTAATTCTTATTTTATTTTATTTTTCTGTTTTGTGTTGTTTCCATTTTAATTCAAATAAAATAGCTCTAATAGTTTAAAAGTTCACCAAAAATAATTTTCATAAACTTTAAGATGTCTAGTTTTTTCTAGAAATTTTTATTTTATTTTTTGACTTTATTTTCAACTAAAAAACGAATTAAATATTGGGGTTGTTTTATTTGATTTAAATTGTGGTTTTATTCTTTCTTGATTTTATTTCCATGTTTAAATTCCTCATTTTTGCTTGATTTTTTTTTAGCATTGTGTTAACATGTTGATTGATCTTTGGATTTTTTTAATGATTTTTAAGTGTTGTTTCCATGTGATTTGATTTGCCTTTTATTCCCTCTCCATTTCTTCCTTAGTTTGGAACACTCTTGGTGTTTACCCTCTGTTGAGGCACTTTCCTTTTGATTTTCAATCTCCCCTTTTGACCCCTGGTTCCTTATACCTTGGGGGTCCTTTGAGATTTTTTTGGCATTTTTAGATTCATTTTATTATTTTTCATGTATTTTGCAAGTTACTTCATGTTTGTGCATCTCTACTTGTGTACTTGATTTGTTTTGCTTCCAAAAGGTTGGTTGTGCATTGTTGATGAACCTTATATTGATTGTTTCATGTCAGGGGATTGTTATAGGTCTTGTGTGTCAATTCATAGGTCTTTACCTTATGCATAAGTTGTTCATTTGATCTCATACTTTCATGTTTGCACTTTGTGTTTCCATAAGCGGTGTTTGCTTGCATTCTTTGATGTTGTTGTTTGCATTTGCTTATGATGTTTTGCTTGAGCTTTTGAGATCTCTTCTCCTCATCCCCATTCTGTCCTAAGACTTTTGGAATACTACTTTAGGTTGCTTGGTTCCTCCTGAGGAGGAACCTGAAGCTTGCCTAAAGTAATGAATCCGTGAGGACTTTTTCTCATTGTTTTTGTTACTAATTTTTTATGCATCTTCTTATCCTCTTCTCTTGCACTTATTCATACTATAGCTTGAGGTTTAGATGAGCTTGTGGAGGTTCCAGCCCCACACATATTTCCTCCCTCACTTGCATTGCATCTTTGTCTTCCTTGTTGCAGTTGTGTTTGCATTCTTCATTTGCATTGTTTCTTCTTATTGTTTCTTCTTCTTTTTGCCTTCCTTCCCTTAGGATTTCTAACCTCTCTTGAACAAGAGAGGTTATGATAGACATTAGGGTTCTAACCATGCATGACAACATTAGGTAGTCCCCTTTCAAACTCAACTTTAGGTGCATCTTGCATGACAACTTTTAGGGTTTGGTCTAGTCCCCCTTAGTTGGTCTCTTTCTCTTCTCATCTTCAAACAACTTAAGCCATTTTGGAAATGATGATTGGTTGGTTGCCTCTTAATTATCTAGAATGTTAGTGTATGTCCTTCGGACGATATACGAAGCATTCGCTCCTAGATCATAGTCTTTAGTGTAACATGAGTCACAAACCAAGTTCAAAACACTTCTTCCTTAAAAAACACAAAAACAACTCAAACTTTTTTTCACCCCTTGGGGTCTTAATCAGGAAAACTCTTTTCATAAACAAGAGTGTTGTTAACTCTCAGTCTTATCGCAAATGGTAGCGCCTAAGTCTCCAATGGTCGAGCTGCATACACCAACTGCTAGAACTATCTATTAACCCTACTCGGGTAAAACTTTTGAACAACATGTGTTCTTGTAAGCCCGAACTACGTTTGCTCTAATCTTTTGTACCAGACGAAAGTATGTAGGCACAAGACGCAATGTCTTGGCGAGCAACCTTCCCCCCTTTCAGCCGTAGTTAGGCGAACTACGTTGACTCTGACTTTCCCATTGCACAAGGGAGTACGTAGGCACAGAGCGGCGATGCTCTGCCGAGTCAGTTCTTTTTCTTTCTCTTTTGTCCATAAGCCTTTAGTGTAGATAGTTTACACACCCTTTTATCTAGACAACACATGCGTGGATCGCGTCGAGTACGACGGACGTGAGGGGTGCTCATACCTTCCCCTTGCGTAACCGACTCCCGAACCTAGGACTTGGTTGCGATGACCTCGTCTTTTCCCGTTTTTGTCAGGTTTTTTCCGATCGTTTCCTTTCCCTCTCTTTGGGATTAATAACGATATTTGGCGACTCTGTTAGTCATTGTCAGCCTCTTTTTTTCGCAGTAGCGACAGCTGGCAACTCAGCTAGGGACAGGAATATCCCCTATGCGAGTCAATCCTAGCGCTTGTGTGTTTTCTTTTGGGTGTGTATATGTGTGCTTTATCTTTATTTACTTCCGCATTTTATTTTCCGTATCATATATCATTACTGCTGTGCTGTGGGGAGGGAAGTTCCATTGAGTGAGAAGCCGAACCTGGGCTTGAGTACAAACTTAGTATTAGAAGCGAAAAGTAGTGGTGAACCTGTATGTTAGGCATGCACCAGTTCCCACGAAATTTGCACTCAGACGAGATTCTCTCTGATGTCTTTCTTTCCATCCCAGTGGGCCGTTGAGAGAATTGCAGATTTGAGGGTTGTCGACTCTGGGGACCGATCATTTGTGATTCAGCTAAGTGAGGCCGCTTCAAGAGATGATGATGTCACACCTTATGGGTATCATATCATCGTTTCTTGAAAGTCTGTGACGCTGATGAACGCATAGGATGCCAAACCTTTCAGTGGATAGGTCCGTACCTGTGAGTGGGTGGGTTATGCAAGAAAACTTGACTTCCAGACTACCCAGTTCTTGACAGTGTAAACCTGTGTTCATGATACAAAGGGGTCTTATGTCAGTGATTTTGTCGGTACTAAGGCGAAGCGCTGGTTCTTCTCAACCGACAGCACAACAGTCCTGATCCCCTGTTTGCATTTGCATGTGCATTTTCATTTGCATTTCATTGACGTGTGTTTATGTTGCAGGTGTACATTTCCTCTTCGATTCTGGTGATTATGTTCTCTCTTTGTTGACATGGAGCCCTTGAGGAGGACCCTGGCCTACAAGTTTCCTACGCCTGACATTATAATTTTGCGAAGCCTGATTTCTCTAGCTGACAAGAAGGTTATGGAGGATTTCATAGAAACTTATGGGAGGCTTTTGAATATTGTTTGCAAACCTTCTCTGGATGAATTGAATGGCCTTCAGACATTGTTACAGTTCTATGATCCTCAGTTGCGAGGCTTCACCTTTCAGAGTTTTGTTTTAGCACCTACATTGGAGGAGTTTTCTGATATATTGGGAATACCTATTCTGAACCAGATATCGTTCCATCATGCTGAGGGAGAGCCAGATTTGACTAACCTTGCTAAGGCTTTACATTTGGATGTCTCTGAGTTGAAAGGGAAGCTAGCCAGTAGGAATGGAATGTTTGGGTTTCCATTACCTTTTCTTGCGGACAAGGCTCGAGAGTTTATTAAGAAAGGTTGTTGGGTGATATTAAATGCTATCTTGGCCTTGTGTATTTATGGCATTATGTTATTCCCGAACATCCCAGATTTTGTAGATGTCGATGCATTCAGTATCTTTGCTTCAAAGAACCCTATACCCACTCTGTTAGGCGATATTTATCATTCCGTGCATTACAAGAACAAGAATAGGATAGGGAAGAGCATGTCTTGTTGTGCACCTTTATTCTATACATGGTTCAGGAGCCATCTTCCTAAGACTGGTCCGTCCTCTGCTACTGATGGCACTTTGGAATGGTCTGAGCGCTTGATGAGATTGTCTGCCAAAGACATTGTGTGGTTTGATAGAGATGTATTGGGCATTGAGATTATCTATAGTTGTGGAAGATTTCCTAACGTCCCGATGGTCGGAAGGAAAGGTTGCATAAACTATAATACGGCTATTACTATCAGACAGTTTAGGTACGCACTTAGAGGGCCTCTGAAGGAGGAAGAGATACAGGAATCTCTGTATCTCACTGGTTTGTTGGAGGGAGATACTTTGGCTAGGGTTGAACATGCATGGAGAAATGTCCATAGGAGAGGAAAGGTTGCCTTGGGAAAAAGTAATAGTCAGGCATATGCTCCATATTTGGCTTGGATGCAGAGTAGAGCCAAAGAATTGATGATGCCATATCCGTCTATTCAGCCTGTGCATCCTCCTGAGATTGCAGAGCCTACTACAGTAGATATCCAAAGGTATGATCAGGTATGTCGCGAGAAAGAAGAGTTGCAGAAGACAAACGAAGAGTTAGAGATAGAGATGGCTCAACTCAGAAGTGAAAGAAACGAAGCGAGGTATTCTTTGAAAAAACAAACTGAATTGGTGAATAAGTTGGGAACAGACTTAACTCAGGAGACTAAATATAGAGAGCGCACATGCCAAGATTTGAATTCTTCTTATCGTATTCTAGCCACGAAGAAGGAAGAGTTAAGTAAAGCCTATTTGCAGATTTCCAAGTTTGAGGCTCAGTGGAACGCTGCCATGTCTACTAGCAAGCAGCGTGAAGACAAGTTGAAGGCGCATATCATCAAACAGAAGGCCCAGCTCCAAGCTAAAGATGAGGAGATCTCAAAGGAAGCCGCACTCAGAAGACATAGTGATTGCAAATTGTATGAAGTGCTTGCAACCTTGGAGGAGCATAGAGAGGAAGCTAGTGCAAAGAGGCGTAGACTTGAGGAGGTTGTGGGGAAGGAGGACTCGGTCGAGGACATTCATTCTACTATCAGTCAGCAGGAGTTGCTCATACGTGGTTTGCTCACTAGGCCAGACCATCCGGATACACATGCGTTGTTGAAGGATTTCCAGTCTCGCCACCCAGTTTGATTTGTTTCTTTGTATTCTGTAGCGTAGACTTTTGTATGGACCATCACCAGACCTGTTGGTTGAGGTCCCTTTCTGTTTGTACTCATTTGTTGTTTATACTTTGCCTATGAGCTTATGATTATATATGAGGAGTTTCTTTTCTGTGCTTGCCTGCGGGGCTCTCCATCGTCTTGGTTGTTATCACGAAACTAGAATCGAGGGGGAAATGTCCCTATTTGCATAAATACATGTCTGTATTTTACCATATTTCTCGCATTTGCAGGTGCATCGGAACTGTTAACCTAATCTTGTTTCTTGTGCCACTAGTGTTTCAGGATTGCAGAGCAGATAACTCACCGCTACGGTACTAGAGGTAACCAGAGAAGGCTGATGGATCAAATGCAAGTGGAAATGCAAGAAATGAGGGATCGCATTGCACAGTTGATGGATATGATGCAAGGAGTCACTACTGGTCAGGCTCAACTTCATACTATGGTGCAACCCCTGTTGACACGAGTTGATGATGATGGGGTGCTACATGGTGGGATAGCTACTAACCATGCTCGGGTTGAAACCCCTCAGGTGGGCAATTAAATACCAACTTTGGGCATCCCTAATGCTAGAGGGGGTGGTCCTGGAGCTGGTGCTGGGAATGAGACGAGTTTTAATGCTGGCGGTAATGGGAATGGCCATGGCTTCGATTTTGATACTACAGGTGGCATTCATGGTATTTTGGACCATACATGGAACGAGGATCGGCAGGAGGATTTATTCACTCCAAGGTTTGTAAATGCTGCAGGACCTTCTGAGGCTGATAGAAGGATTCAAATGATTGAAGAAAAGATGCGATCTCTTGAGTGCCAAAATTCCATGGGACTAGATATGTCCAACCTGGGGCTGATCCCAGGCTTAAGAGTGCCTCAGAAATTCAAAGTGCCCGACTTCGATAAGTACAAAGGCACTACTTGCCCGAGGGTCCACCTGCGCTCGTACTATAGGAAGATGTCTGCGTACTCGGATGATGAAAAACTCTTGATGCACTTTTTCCAGGATAGCTTGTCTGGCCCCTCTTTGGAATGGTACATGGGGTTGGAGCCCACCAACGTCCGCAGCTGGAAGGAATTAGCCGAGGCTTTTGTAAGACACTATCAATACAATAGTGACCTTGCACCGAATAGAGTCCAGTTACAGAATCTCTCTCAAAAGAGTAACGAGTGCTTTAAAGAATACGCCTAGAGATGGCGAGAGCTTGCTGCTAGGGTGCAGCCACCAATGGTAGAGAGGGAGCTTGTGGACATGTTTGTTGCTACTCTACCAGGGGTATATTATGAAAAACTGATAAGCAGTATGTCCGGAAGTTTCTCAGATTTGATAATCACCGGTGAAAGGGTAGAGAACGGCATCAAGCTTGGAAAGATTCAGGTAGGAGAGGTACCCTCAGCTGGAGGAGGAGGAAAAAAGATATTTGGAAACAAGAAGCGTGAAGGTGACGTCAGTTCAGTGACAAGTTCTAGAGGAAGAGGAAAGGGTCAGCCCCAGAACCAATATCGCCAACAGCAGGTGGCCAGTGTCACTATTCCTGTGCCACAACAACAACGACCACAACAACAACAACAGCAAAGACAGTATCAGCCACAACAGCAAAACCAGCAAGGTTATAGGAGGTATCCTGCCAGGGCCAGGCCGAATAGAGTATTTGACACTCCACCAATGCCCTACTCTCAGGTGCTTCAGACTTTATTGCAGCTACAATTAATTCAGAAAAGGACTCTTGCTCCTTTGACAGGTGATCCCCCACCCGTCTATGACGCAAATGCACGTTAGGAATTTCACTCTGGGGCGCCTGGCCACTCTATTGACGATTGCAAGGCTTTTAAACACAAGCTGCAAGATCTCATTGACAGTAAAGCGATAAATTTTTCTCATGATGCACCTAACGTTGTGCAGAACCCTATGCCAAACCATGGGTAGGCTAGGGTTGGTGTTATTCTGGTGGAGGAAGATTTAGACTTGATAATGGATGTGAATGAATTAAAAACTCCGTTGAAATTTGTGAAGAACAAATTGTTGGGAGGAGGTGTATTCCCAGGCTGTAATGAGGACTGTGTTAATTGCTTAAGTCATCCTGAGGGATGCGTTGATCTGAGAAGGTGTATCCAAGAAATGATAGACGAGGGGACATTACAGTTTGAGCGGACTGCAGAAAAGAAATCTGTTGAGGAAATGAGCGAGGAGAGGGATGAGGTCGCTACGATCTCGATCCCATATAAGACCATAACTATTTCAGCACCTCCTAGGCCACCAACAATCACTATTACCAAAGCAGGACCTGTGCCTTATGAAAGCACCAAAGCCATCCCGTGGAACTACGGGGCTGAGGTGTATTGTAATGGTCAGAAGATAGATTTGAAAAGTTTTCCTGTGGAGTCTGCTGAGAATGTTGTGGGAGCAGGGGCAATTACCCGAAGCGGTAGAGTCTTTGCATTGCCCGAAGTGGTGGCTGAAAAAGAAGATAGAGGGAAGGGTAAGATGGTAATTGAAGAAACTTCCCAGTCCGGTGAAAAAGGATCTTTGGAGAATGATGTGGAGGAAGTCATGAGGCTGATACGCAAAAGCGACTACAAGATAGTCGAGCACTTACAGCAGAGACCTTCCAAAATTTCAATATTATCGTTGTTGTTAAGCTCTGAAGCTCACAGAAATGCATTGATGAAAGTGTTGAGTACCGCTTTTGTGCCTCAGGAAATATCAGTAAATCGGCTTGAAGGGGTTGTTGGGCACGTAAGCGCGGGAAATGGCCTTGGATTCACAGATCTAGACTTAACGCCAAGGGGCAGAAACCACAATTGTGCGTTGCACATTTCTGTTGAATGTAGAGGAGCGGTTATGTCTCATGTCCTTGTTGACACAGGGTCATCTTTGAATGTGCTTCCAAAGAAGGCACTCATGAAACTGGATACTAGGGGAATTACCTGTACACCGAGTGATTTTGTTGTACGTGCTTTCGATGGTACTCGGAGGTCTGTCTTCGGTGAGCTAACTTTGCCTATCCAAGTGGGCCCAGAAGTTTTCGACGCTGTGTTTTATATCATGGACATTCAGCCTGCTTATAGCTGTTTGTTAGGCAGACCATGGATCTACTCAGCTGGGGCTGTCACATCGACTTTGCATCAGAAGTTGAAATATATGGTCGGTGGCAGTGTTGTGACAGTATATGGAGAAGAAGACATCATGGTTAGTCACCTGTCTTCTTTCAAGTATGTTGAAGTAGATGGGGAAATTCATGAGACCCTGTGTCAGGAGTTTGAAACAATTCAGTTGAAGGATAAGGCGCCAGTAGTGAGAAAAGAGCCTGAGGTGGCTATGTCTTCTTTCAAGGAAGCGCGGGTTGTGGTACAAGTTAGCTCAGCACAAGGGTAGGGGCAAGTGATTGATATCCCTCAAAATCAAGACAAATTCGGTCTGGGGTACCACTCATCCTCTTCACATAGCACACCGAAGTTCAAGGGGCCGATCAGGTTTACCAGCAGAGGTGTCTTCTTCGAGCAGCTCAATGCCATTTCTGAGGACGAAGCTGGAGACAGTGACTGCGACATGGATGCCTGGATCAAGCCATGCATTCCAGGACAGCGCTTATGCAACTGGTCCATCGAGGAATTTGTCCAAGTGACCAATGAAAAGTAATGCTTTGTTTTTCAATTATTGTACGACCCTATGTTCTACCCGAAGCATAGCGGTTTGTTATTTCAGGGCTTGTCTTGTTTATGTTTGAATATTGTTTCATCTATTAATCAAAGGGCATTTTTCCATTCAAATTTTGAGATCTCTGCTTTTCTTGTTTTATCTTTAACAATAAAATGGCAATGTGTTTGTTTGCATATTATTTGAAGCACTTAACCATTTTCATTGCAGGTCTCATATCATTGCAGATGACACCGACCAAGAATCTTCTATGACTCGCTTCGACTTTGATAACCTGGTATTCCAAGCTGAAGAAGAGATTGATGAGGATGAAGACTTGCCTGAGGAATTGGCTAGACTCTTAAGACAAGAAGAAAAGGTCATTCTGCCTCATGAAGAAGAGATTGAGATCGTCAACTTGGGTTCTGAAGAGGTTGTTAGAATTGTCAGGATAGGGGCTGCATTGCAAGAAGACATCAAGCGAAGGTTGATAGAGATGCTTCGAGAGTACAGTGACATCTTTGCTTGCTCTTACGAAGATATTCCTGGGCTTGATACTGACATTGTGGTTCATCAATTGCCATTTCGGGAAGAATGTTCACCCGTCAAGCAGAAGCTTAGGAGGATGAGACCAGACATGGCGGTAAAAATCAAAGAAGAAGTTCAAAAGCAGTTGGACGCTGGATTTTTAGCCGTGACAACTTACCCTCCATGGGTCGCCAACATTGTACCTGTACCTAAGAAGGATGGTAAGGTACGAATGTGCGTTGATTATAGAGACTTGAATAGGGCGAGCCCAAAAGATGATTTCCCGCTCCCCCACATTGACGTATTGGTTGACAATACAACTCAATTCTCGGTGTTTTCCTTCATGGATGGCTTCTCCGGTTATAATCAGATAAAAATGGCACCAGAGGACATGGAGAAGACAACATTCATTATACCGTGGGGAACATTTTGCTATAAGGTGATTCCATTTGGGTTGAAGAACGCAGGGGCAACTTATCAGCGGGCAATGGTGACTTTGTTTCATGATATGATTCACCATGAGATCGAGGTTTATGTTGATGACATGATCGCGAAGTCCCAGATGGAGGAAGAACATCTGGTCAATCTATTGAAGCTGTTTGAGAGGTTGAGGAAGTTCAAATTGAGGTTGAATCCAAATAAGTGTACTTTCGGAGTCTGTTCCGGAAAGCTATTGGGGTTTATTGTCAGCAGAAAAGGAATCGAGGTAGATCCTGCAAAAATAAGAGCTATTCAAGAAATGTCAGCACCGAAGACTGAAAAAGAGGTTTGTGGTTTCTTAGGGAGGTTGAACTACATTGCTCGGTTCATATCTCATCTAACGGCCATGTGTGAACCAATGTTTAAGCTATTAAAGAAAGATCAGGCGGTGGTCTGGAACGAAAATTGTCAAAGAGCATTCGACAAAATAAAACAGTACTTGCAGGAGCCTCCGATACTGATACCCCCAGTGGCTGAAAGACCATTAATCATGTATTTAACGGTTCTGGAGAATAGTATGGGTTGTGTTCTCGATCAGCACGATGAGACAGGGAGGAAAGAGCATGCGATTTATTACTTGAGTAAAAGGTTCACAGATTGTGAGTCTCGTTACTCAATGCTTGAAAAAACGTGTTGCGCACTCGCTTGGACGGCCAAACGTTTAAGACAGTACATGCTTAATCATACAACCATGCTAATTTCGAAGATGGATCCGATTAAATATATCTTTGAAAAGCAGGCACTTTCTGGAAGGATTGCCAGATGGCAGATGGTATTGACAGAATACGATATCTAGTACATTTCCCAGAAAGCCATTAAAGGGAGTGTTCTGTCAGAATACCTTGCTGAACAACCAATTGATGATTACCAACCGATGAGGTTTGAATTTCCGGATGAGGACATTATGTACTTGAAAGCAAAAGATTGTGATGAGCCATTACCCACTGAAGGACCAGAGAGGGGATCTTAATGGCAGATGATATTCGATGGTGCAGTTAATTCGTATGGTAGTGGAATTGGGGCAATTATCACAACTCCCCATGGGACTCATATCCCTTTCACTGCCAGATTAACTTTCCCTTGTACCAACAATGAGGCCGAGTACGAAGCATGTATCATGGGTTTGGAAGAAGCTATTGATCTGAGGATCAAGAATCTTGATGTATATGGCGATTCAGCGCTAGTTGTTAATCAGATCGAAGGAGAATGGGAAACTCAACAGCCCAATCTGACCCCTTACAAGGATTACGCAAGAAGACTGTTACCATTTTTCGACCGTATAGACTTCCACCATGTGCCAAGAGCGGAGAATCAAATGGCAGACGCTTTGGCTACACTGTCTTCAATGTACAAGGTCAATTTTTGGAATGAAGCTCCAAGGATTGTTATCTCGCGCCTCAACAGGCCCGCTTTCATATTTGCTATTGAAGGAGCTTCCGATGGTAAACTGTGGTTCCGTGACATCCAGAATTTCCTTAAGAACCAAGAGTATCCACCAGGGGCATCGAATCAGGATAAGAAAACTCTTAGGAGATTGTCTGGAAACTTCTACCTCAACCCAGATGGTGTGCTGTATAGGAGGAATCATGATCTGGTACTACTCAGGTGTATGGACGAAAAAGAAGCAAGCTTGATTATGGAAGAAGTCCATGAGGGTACTTTTGGCACGCATGCCGGTGGACATGCCATGACTCGAAAGATACTACGAGCTGGTTATTTTTGGCTAACAATGGAGTCGGATTGTTTCAAATTCGCAAAGAGATGCCATAAATGCCAAATTTATGTTGATAAGTTTCATGTGTCGCCGTGCCCGTTGAATGTAATGTCATCCCCTTGGTCGTTCTCCATGTGGGGCATCGATATGATTGGAAAGATTGAGCCTACAGCTTCCAACGAACATCGTTTTATCCTAGTAGCCATCGATTACTTCACCAAGTGGGTGGAGGCAGCATCGTATGCTAATGTGACCAAGCAAGTGGTAGCAAGATTCATAAAGAAGGACATCATCTGCAGATATGGAATTCTCGAGCGAATCATTACTGACAATGGTTCGAATCTGAACAATAAGATGATGAAGGAGTTATGCCAGAGCTTTAAAATTGAACATCACAACTCATCGCCCTATCGGCCGAAAATGAATGGCGTTGTTGAAGCGGCCAACAAGAATATTAAAAAGATAGTGCAAAAGATGGTTGTTACATACAAAGATTGGCATGAAATGTTACCTTTCGCTTTGCAAAGTTATCGTACGACAGTACACACATCAACCGGGGAAACTCCTTTCTCACTAGTGTACGGTATGGAAGTTGTCCTACCGCTAGAGGTTGAGATTCCTTCTTTAAGGGTTTTGGTTGACGTAAAACTTGATGAGGCAGAATGGATCAAGAATAGATTGAATCAACTTAGTCTAGTGGATGAAAAGAGGCTAGCATCGATTGCATATGGCCGTTTGTACCAGAGCTGGATGAAGAAAGATTATGATAAGAAGGTGCGTCCTCGAAGCTTTCAGACGGGTGATCTTGTGCTGAAAAAGATTCTCCCACCACAGTCAGATCACAGGGGTAAATGGACTCCCAACTACGAAGGTCCATTCGTTGTACGAAAGGTTTTCTCTAGGGGAGCCTTAGTATTATCCACCATGGACGGCGAGGACTTTGCATCCCCTGTGAACGCAGACGCAGTTAAAAAATACTTTGCTTAAAAGAGACCCGCTGGACACAAAAAGAAAATGTCCAGGCAAAAATGGGGCATCCCGGCGAACCATAAAAAAGGAAAAAGGTTCGGGCAAAAATTAGGGATAAAATTGGAAAAAATATGTAAACCCGCAAAGTTGAAAACCTGAAAAGGCGACTTTGGCAAAAATGGGTATCCCAGTGAATCGAAAACCCGAAAGGGCGGTTCAGGCTAAAGTTAGGGATTGAAAAGCAAATGACTGCGGTCTGTATAAGAACTTCATTGCTTAGTGGATTGGGAAAACCTGAGGGCCGTTTATCCGAATCAATCTCTTCTGAAGGTGAAGCGTCGAGAAAGCTTCATGTTCAAGCGAGTCATAGAGGAATCAGCTCATGGTGTTTGTCTGTGCCACATTGTCGACACTGATGTACTTTTTGTTTAAAATGTACACTTTTGTATTTGCTTTTATGCATACTTGTAGTTTTTGCGCAGCTTCCTCTTTTCAGGAGTTGCATCTGTTGTAAAAACTTTGCCTATTCAGGCCGTTTATCAATAAATATATACTATTCAGTAGTCTGTTTGTGCGCTTTGTTTTTATGCTTTTACTGTTTTGTTTTTGAAAAACGCCCGATGTTTTTGATGAACTTGCATACATAAACTTGCAGGCCTTGGCCGATAATTGTTAAAACTTTGATATTAATTGAACAATGTCACGGACGATGACCAAGATAGTCTTGTTGTATAGGTTGTCTTGTTTGTTTGTCTTTTGCAGAGTTGTTACCTTTGGGACGAGGTTTATGAATATGGATGGATTCATCTTTCCCCCCAAACAGTGTTGTTCTCCAGCAGTTGAGTTACGTGCGGTGTCTAGCATGTCCCCGACAATTTGCCAGTGCATTTTTTTTAATTCCCCGCAGAGTACAAGATTGTGTTCACTCCCCAGCGAGTCGAGATTCAGGCATATCCCCACAGAGTAGGTGCCAGGTTTTCCCCAGCAGTGGCCTAGTATTTCTCCCTCTCACTCAGTCTGATTGAAGGAACTCAGCTTTCAGCAGTACAGACTGAGACATTCGATAGAAGTTTTGTTCTCTATCAGGTAAGTTAGGCTGTTTAGTCTGTTTGTTTAAGTACTCGGTGAGTTATCTGTTCTTCAGAAGGTTTTGTATTCCGGAGAGTCAGCTCAGACATTTACCTCAGCGAGTGTTGATCTGCATCCTCGTTTGATCTTGGATTTTTTGTTCTTGTATGAACTTTGTCCCCGGTAGGTGAGCCTTTCAAGGCCTTTTTGGTGTAAGTCCAATTGTTATTGGCATGGGTAAGCTTTTCCCTGCAGGTTTGTTTGTCGTTCCTGACAGGATGGTTTCTATTTCTCTGGCATTTACTTTGTTGTATCGGTTCTGATGCATCTGCATGTGTGCATAGCATCTACCCAAACGCGTAGCATTTCCATTCCGTATGGAGCATTACGCCATTTTCAAACATTTGCATGTGAAACATAGACCAGGTTGTTATCTCTTTGTTTCAGGTGTTTCTTCGAAGGTTCGATTTTCCCTTTTGGTATCCAGACCATGTGATCTCTCTTAGCCCGCGTGGTATCCAGATCCCGACTCATGTTATTCCCCAGAAGTATCTTCGGATCTGAGTGGATCATGATAAGTATGGTGATGATCTCCTTTTTCCGTTGAGTATCCAGACTCCGGCCCATACCCAGTTGATGAAGTTTTTCCTGTTTCCTTCGAGTATCCAGACTCCGGTAAGGATGGTTGTGGCATCCAAACCACGGTGACAGATATTATTTTTCTTTTTCCGTTGAGTATCCAGACTCCGGTATTTTTCAAACAGGTATTTTCTTAATTTATTGAGTATCCAAACTTCGGTCAAATTCCTTTGTGATATCCAGATCACAGCCAGTGTGTTTGTGCCTTATGGTATCCAGACCATGGCTTATGCTCGTTTTATTACGCTTTCTCCATCGAGTATCCAGACTCCGGTAAAGTTAGTTGGGTGTCCAGACCTTGATGAATCTTGTTTGTACTTTCCCCATTGAGTATCCAGACTCCAGTGATGGCAGTTATGGTATCCAAACCATGGTAGTTTATCTGATGCTTTGTGATATCCAGGTCATAGTAATTGTTGTTATCTCTTATTGTCGTGTGGTATCCAGACCATGGTAGTTTATCTGATGCTTCGTGATATCCAGGTCATAGTAATTGTTGTTATCTCTTATTGTCGTGTGGTATCCAGACCTTGGCACGTAATGTTTTCTCAGCCTATGTGGTATTTAGACCACGACTAATTTTGTTTCCCAGTAATGTCGTTTGACTTGAACTCGTAGGATATCCAGATCCTGATGAATATATTTCAGCTTGCATAGAGCATCCAGGCTCAGATTGCATTGAGCATCCAGGCTCAGGTTAACCGAGTATCCAGACTCAGGTTATTTGCATAGAGCATCCAGGCTCAGATTGCATTGAGCATCCAGGCTCAGGCTATTGAGTATCCAGACTCAGATTTGTTCTTTGAGCGTCCAAGCTCCAATTTGTGTTTTTTAGCATCCAGGCTCCGATTCATTCAGAGCATCCAGGCTCCAGATATTAAGTATCCAGACTCAGATTTATTACCGAGCATCCAGGCTCTAGTTCGCCGTTTATTGAGCATCCAGGCTCTAGTTTTGTGTTTATCGAGCATCCAGGCTCTAATCTTTGAGTATCCAGACTCAAACTTGTTTCTTTGAACAATCAAGCTCCGTTTATTGAGTATCTAGACTCAGAGTTATGTTTTGAGTATTTAGACTTTGATTTTTGTGGAGTATCCAGACTCCGGTAACTCGGATTGTTACTTTTTGCCAATATGGTATCCAGACCATGGCGCCGCTTTTGATGTTGTTTTCTCTTTCCCCAACAGGGTGGCTTTGAGATCAATTTCTTCTATATTCGGATTTTCTGCGGTTGGAAAATTTCCGGGTTCTTTGGTATTCAACCGTCTTTTACCTTGATTGCGTGAAAGCTGTTCGCTTTTTACCCATTCAGGTCCAAGTCGTTTGAATAGGGGCAGCTGTTGCACCCCAAAATTTGCTCAACCTTTTCTTAACTTGGTTTATGTTTCATTTCATTTCATTTTGTTCTAGCATTTGCATTGCATAGCATTTTTCATGGAACAGGGGATCAAAAGGGATGCGCATAGCAAGAGAAGTCTACTCCGAGGGTTGAGCCTAAGCAGGGGGTTCTACTCAAGCTTGAGTGGTCATCAGGACATCTTGAAGTGGTCATTGTCTTGTGAAAAGATAGATGGATGTGTGTGGGATAGCTCCTAACTGAGAGGCCAACTAAAGAGCACCAGAGGTTTGTGAATGCATGATTATGGGTATGAGATGTAAAGAAAGCTCATTGAGGTCCTTGAGGGTCATTGTGGAGCTTATTCAAGTTGTTGTGTGAAGTGGAACAAGCCACAGTTGAAAGTATTGCAGTTAGGGTTTTCATCTGGTAAATCATCAGTCAACTGCGCAATTGAAGAAGATAGAAACTCAATTCAAAGTCTCTATGGCCATGGGATGTTGTGTTAAGACATATTAGACATCATTTCAAGTTCAATTCATCAAGGGTTAAGTGTGTAAGAAGTTACTAAATTAGGGTTCTCAGGGTAAAATCCCCTATTTAGTGCCTGACTTCAAGACCACCTACCTCAAGATACAAGTCTCATCTCAATTTTTGGCCAACATGGAACTTGTAGAGCATGTTATTAGCTTTAATTTGAGTACTAGAAGTCCTCTATTGGATTTATAGAACTCAAGTTATGATCCAGACAAGTTACAGGTCATTAGAGGTATGTGATTTTGGTCAACAAAAGTCAACCAACTCCGAAGCCAGGTTTGACCTAGAAGGATGTTTCTCCTCAACTTTTGGCCAACATGAAAGTTTTAGGTCTTGATCTTAGCTTTCCAAATTGTACTAGAAGTCTTTCATCTGATTTGTAGAACTCAAGTTGTGAGGTTTACAAGTCAGGGGTATTTTGGGAAAGTAAGGTTACAGGTCATAAAATTATAGGTCCATTTCACCAACTTAAGTGCTACAAATGGAAATCTTTTCAACATTAAACTTTCTTCAAATGGGGCCATTTGCACTACCAAATCATCTCTTGTCATGGTAGGGGCTTGGATTAAGAATTTGAGGTTTGAATTTTTCATAAAGGAAGCTTAAATTGAGAAATTGAGAATTAATGGATTTTAAACTTTTTCAAGGCAAGTTTGTGCATTTTCTGATTGCAAATTATAATTCAAAGACATTGTCATCTTCACATTGGAAATTTAAGGTCTCAAAATGGACCACTTTCATGGTTTCTTCCTCTTGAAGTAACAAAATGGAAATCAACCATAGGATCAAAATTAAGCCTCCAATCTCATTCCTTTGATTAATACAATTGATTTGTAGTGGATTTGGATTGAAAAACCAGTTGTTGTAGTGGTAAAAACGTGTATGGCAATTTGGAAAAAGTGGTGAAATGTAAAATTTTGAAATGGGTTGTTTAGCTTGAATTGAAGCCCCATTTGATCATAAACCCATCATATAAGTATTCTAGATGAAAATTGGAGCAGAGCTAGGTCATTTTCGTGCATGAACAGGCATAACACATTTTGAAAAAGTGGTGAAAAACTCAAAAACAAATTCTTAGATTCAACCAATTTCAGACCAAATCAAGCCTTCAAACACCTCAATTGAAATTCATGGAGTGATTCTGGGCATTTTTCGTTAAGCTTCATCGCAGTTTCAAGGCCCAGTGGAGGCTCTCCACTAGGTAAACTAATTTTCAACCTTACACTCTTAATATGCCATGGTTTTTCACCATTTTCGTTGCATTTAAATCTTTGAGTTGTATGGATCATTTTTGGATCATTTCTGTTTAAGTTTATGGTGTTTGATTTTATGAGCTCAAAACTTTGTTGATTCGGTTTGAAGAATTTTTGTGGTGTTTTGCTGTAATTTTTGTGGATTCTTACTCCTTGCAACATGTAGATGAGGTTTAGACCATTTAATTTGAGTTTTGGTGAAATTTCATTTTTGAACATTTTGCTTGTTGTTTTATTTCTGGAGTTGCTGTTGAGATTTAGTGGAAATAAAGGTTGGATTCATGATCCTCGCGGCGAGTAGATGAGTTTTCATCTAAGATTTGTCACAAATGGTTGAGAAACGGCGAAGCTACGGTGGGGGAGGTGGTCCGTGGCGGCCGGAGACGAGGAAGAAGATGATCAGAGCTTCTTCCGGCGCCGGTGTGTTCCAATGGAGAAGATGAGCTGACGTGGCGCGTTCTCACTTGTCCGTTTTATTTTTTTTATCATGTGCTTCATTTTAAGACCTACCATAGGTCCTTTTAGCTTGTGTACACCATAACCAAACTCAAACTCATTAATTGAGGTGACTATTTGAGAGCCACTTGATTGGATTACTTTAATGTTGATCATGCGGTTTGTAGTGCTTTCCACCTTGGTCCTTAGTCAACCAACCACATAGTGTTCATTCAGATTTTATTTTTCTTTTTCTCTTACTGGGCCTTTTTGCGTGTTGCTATTCGCCCCCCCCCCCCCCTCCCAGCCTGGGCCCATTTGCATTTTACACTCATAATGTTTGTTGTTTGCACCACATCTTTTCCACTTAATTCTTATTTTATTTTATTTTTCTGTTTTGTGTTGTTTCCATTTTAATTCAAATAAAATAGCTCTAATAGTTTAAAAATTCACCAAAAATAATTTTCATAAACTTTAAGATGTCTAGTTTTTTCTAGAAATTTTTATTTTATTTTTTGACTTTATTTTCAATTAAAAAACGAATTAAATATTGGGGCTGTTTTATTTGATTTAAATTGTGGTTTTGTTCTTTCTTGATTTTATTTCCATGTTTAAATTCCTCATTTTTGCTTGATTTTTTTTTAGAATTGTGTTAACATGTTGATTGATCTTTGGATTTTTTTTTTATGATTTTTAAGTGTTGTTTCCATGTGATTTGATTTTCCTTTTATTCCTTCTCCATTTCTTCCTTAGTTTGGGACACTCTTGGTGTTTGCCCTCTGTTGAGACACTTTCCTTTTGATTTTCAATATCCCCTTTTGACCCCTGGTTCCTTATACCTTGGGGGTCCTTTGAGATTTTATTTGGCATTTTTATATGCATTTTATTATCTTTCATGTATTTTTCAAGTTGCTTCATGTTTGTGCATCTCTACTTGTGTACTTGATTTGTTTTGCTTCCAAAAGGTTGGTTGTGCATTGTTGATGAACCTTATCTTGATTGTTTCATGTCAGGGGCTTGTTATAGGTCTTGTGTGTCAATTCATAGGTCTTTACCTTATGCATAAGTTGTTCATTTGATCTCATACTTTCATGTTTGCACTTTGTGTTTCCATAAGTGGTGTTTGCTTGCATTCTTTGATGTTGTTGTTTGCATTTGCTTATGATGTTTTGCTTGAGCTTTTGAGATCTCTTCTCCTCATCCCCATTATGTCCTATGACTTTGGAATACTACTTATGGTTGCTTGGTTCCTTCTGAGGAGGAACCTGAAGCTTGCCTAAAGTAATGAATCCGTGAGGACTTTTTCTCATTGTTTTTGTTACTTGTTTTTTATGCATCTTCTTATCCTCTTCTCTTGCACTTATTCATACTATAGCTTGAGGTTTAGATGAGCTTGTGGAGGTTCCAGCCCCACACATATTTCCTCCCTCACTTGCATTGCATCTTTGTCTTCCTTGTTGCAGTTGTGTTTGCATTCTTCATTTGCATTGTTTCTTCTTATTGTTTCTTCTTCTTTTTGTCTTCCTTCCCTTAGGATTTCTAACCTCTCGAAGAGAGGTTATGATAGACATTAGGGTTCTAACCATGCATGACAACATTAGGTAGTCCCCTTTCAAACTCAACTTTAGGTGCATCTTGCATGACAACTTTTAGGGTTTGGTCTAGTCCCCCTTAGTTGGTCTCTTTCTCTTCTCATCTTCAAACAACTTCAATCCATTTAATAAAGGATGACAATTGTTGCACGCTACGAGCCTTAAGCCATTTGGGAAATGATGATTGGGTGGTTGCCTCTCAATTATCTAGAATGTTAGTGTATGTCCTTCGGACGATATACGAAGCATTCGCTCTTATATCATAGTCTTTAGTGTAACATGAGTCACAAACCAAGTTCAAAACACTTCTTCCTTAAAAAACACAAAAACAACTCAAAAAAATTTTCACCCCTTGGGGTCTTAATCAGGAAAAATCTTTTCATAAACAAGAGTGTTGTTAACTCTCAGTCCTATCACAAACGGTAACGCCTAAGTCTCCAATGGTCGAGCTGCATACACCAACTGCTAGAACTGTCTGTTAACCCTACTCGGGTTAAACTTTTGAACAATCTGTGTTCTTGTAAGCCCGAACTACGTTTTCTCTGATCTTTCGTACCAGATGAAAGTACGTAGGTACAAGACGCGATATCTTGGCGAGCAACCTTCCCCCCTTTCAGCCGTAGTTAGGCGAACTACGTTGACTCTGACTTTCCCATTGCACGAGGGAGTACGTAGGCACAGAGCGGTGATGCTCTGCCGAGTCAGTTCTTTTTCTTTCTCTTTTATCCGTAAGCCTTTAGCGTAGATAGTTTACACACCCTTTTAGCTAGACAACACATGCGTGGATCCCGTCGAGTACGACGGACGTGAGGGGTGCTCATACCTTCCCCTTGCGTAACCGACTCCCGAACCTAGGACTTGGTTGCGATGACCTCGTCTTTTCCTGTTTTTGTCAGGTTTTTTCCGATCGTTTCCTTTCCCTCTCTTTGGGATAAATAACAATAGGTGGCGACTCTGTTAGTCATTGTCGGCCTCTTTTTTTCGCAGTAGTGACACTTGCAATTAACCTTTTCTTTGCAAAAATTTTTATACAGGACGTGAAGAACTCTAACCTCACAAACCCTTTAGTTTGTTGTTTTCAACCACCTTGAAACCCTTGATCAAATCTTTATCAAGTCACCAACAATGTTGCTACAATCCACCAGTTCTTGACTATTTGCTTGCAAGACCTCCTTGTCTTCAAGGTTTTCGCTCGGTCGGATTAATTCCTAGCACGCACTTGTTGAATCCAAGATTCACGAACACGATTCACCGTCTCATGCTACTCCCTTGTAAGGAACGACCTTATCCCAAGGCCTTCACTCAGTCGAATATGTACTTGCGTGATCTTTTCCAAAACCTTCAAATACCAATGATCTTGAAGTAAATCTCCACCTTAGTTTTCTTATTTAAAACACACAAAGATCCCAACCCAATATTCTCGGTTACACCAACCTAATTGGACGTTATCAACGTTAATCTAGATGGTCACCCAATTAAAAAATGATTATGTGTAGTTTGATTGTGTGTATGCATAGAAGAGAGGTTGAAGATGATGAAAAAGTTTTGTAATGTTTATTTCGTTTAGGTATTACAGTAGTAACTTAATAGAATGTGATGCATGTATTAGCATATATATGCATGAGAGAAATTAGGCAAAAGGGATGCAAGAAAATAATAAGAGAAAAATAAAATTTTAATTGTTAAAGGCAACAGGTCGACATATGAAAGTAATAGGTCGGCCTGTAAAGGTCATTCCGTCGGCCTATATAAGCAACAGGTCGACCTAAAGAAGTCTTAGGTTAACCTATCTGAGGCGACCTGTAGGAAGTTGCCACAAGCTTCATTCTTTGAGCATGGAGGTCGGTCTATCCAAATTATGTGTTGACCTATACTGAAGCAAAGACTTCTATAAGTCGACATGAACTCATATGTGTCGGCCTATGCAACATTTTCCACACTAAAAACTCAGTTCTGATGCATGAAACATGCCTAAGGTATTTCCAATCATTTTCAAACTTATTTGTGTGCATCCTAATGCTAAAATGATCAATGCACAATTAGACGTTGGTTGATACCATCCAATGTACAAAAACGTTAAATTACGTCCTACTTTTGACATCATTCGAAATATGACTAGATAAAAGAATGCACTCACAACAAACATGCCTCAAATGACTTTAGGAGGTTTTGTGTTCAATAGAGGATAGTACACGAGATAGTACCACCCTAGACACCGCTGTAAAATGGTGTTTCCTAAAGGAAGAATCGATTGATATGAATATGGTGAAAAGCGTGTTGAAGGGTAAGAATTTGCCGAAAGAGTTATGGGGAGAAGCGGTGTCCACAGCTGCATATTTTTCTAATAGTTGTCCAACAAAGAAGCTTGATAACATAACACCGAAAGAATCATGGTCTAGACTTAATTTTTTAACCAGTTACATTGGTGAAATTTTTGTTCCTACTGTACTCGAAGGTGCAAAACTATCCCCAGATGAAGCCCGAATAGAAGATCATCAAGGCAAAGAATTTTTTCTGCTATATTCCAAGAATGTGAGTTGTTCCATGATAACGAAATCAATGATGATAATGATTTCATCCATTTTTCACTTATGGCAAAATCTGAACCGGTTAAACCGGAGGAGGCCTTGAGTGATACAAAATGGATTTGTGTTATGAAGGAGAATTTAGAATCGATTAAGAAGAACAAAACTTGGGAGTTAATTGATCTACCGGGAGAAAAGAAGCCAATTGGTATAATATGGGTATACAAAGTAATGGAAAAACCCAAGGGTGAAATAATCAAGCATAAGTTTCAATTAGTTGCAAAGAGATTTTTGCAAAGAGAAGGCATAGACTTTGAAGAGTTATTTGCACAAGTGGCTAGAATTGAAACCATCTGATTGGCTGTTGGAATTGCAAACAACAACAATTGGTCCATTTATCAAATGAACGTCCAATCTGCATTTTTAAATGGACCGCTTGAAGAAGAGATTTATGTAAAACAGTCTTCTGGTTTTGTTGTGAAAAAACAAGAGTCAAAGTTCTATAAATTGAAGAAAGTGTTGTACGGTTTGAAACAAGCTCCAAGAGCTTGGAATAAGAGGATATATGACTTTTTAAAGGAGATTGACTTCAAGAAGTGTGTATCCGAACATTGATGTGTATGTTAAGAATGATAAAAATGAAAGGGTAATAAATCCTTTGTCTTATATGTAGACGATTTGTTGATTGCGAGAGCTTGGAATAAGAGGATATATGACTTTTTAAAGGAGATTGGCTTCAAGAAGTGTGTATCCGAACATTGATGTGTATGTTAAGAAGGATAAAAATGAAAGGGTGATAAATCCTTTGTCTTATATGTAGACGATTTGTTGATTGCGAGAGCTTGGAATAAGAGGATATATGACTTTTTAAAGGAGATTGGCTTCAAGAAGTGTGTATCCGAACGTTGATGTGTATGTTAAGAAGGATAAAAATGAAAGGGTGATAAATCCTTTGTCTTATATGTAGACGATTTGTTGATTATGGACAACGATGAAGAATGCATTTCTAAGTTCAAGGGTGAGCTTATGAAGGAGTTTGAGATGAACGACCTAGACTTCATGACATACTTCCTTGATATTGAGTTTTATAAGTCCAAAATGAATTGCTCATGCACCAAAGAAGTTTGAAATGGAATATTGTAGCTACCATTACTATAGCTAAATTGATGATGCAGTTGTCGAAGAATGAGGATGAGCAAGATGTTAACCCAACTCAATATAGAAAGTTGGTTAGATCCTTGCATTACTGGTAAGCAAATTCATGGAGAAACCGAAGATATTCAAGAGAATGTCAAAGAATCTATCGGTTGCAAAATTCTCTTTTCCGCAATGGACAAGAAAGCAAATGCAATTTACTCAAATTTACCGATTCAAATTAATACAGAAATTAAGATAATAAAGTCTCTTTCCCGCAATGGACAAGAAAGCAAATGCAATTTCCTCAAATTTACCAGTTCAAATTAATGCAGAAATTAAGATAATAAAAAGTCTATAACTGAATGCATTGTTATGTTCGGAAAAACACCGGTCTCTTTGGTTTTCACAATGGTTCTCAAGTTTCCAACAAATTTAAACTCAAAATCTTCAACGCAACTTATAAAACTATCATTAATTTCTTCCTGTGCTCTTGAATAATCTTTTTGGATATTAAGTATCTTAAAGTAACACGTAAATTAATTGTCACCGAGATCGATACGCTTGAAGAACAGACCAAAACCAAAATGGAAACCGAATAATATATACTTTTTGGATACTCATTCATATTAATGCTAAAACGACAACTTAAAGTTGCTACAAAAATCTAACAAAAAAATAAAAACTGGCCACCTTAAATATTTACAAAAGCTACCAAAGAAAAAAAAAACAAATATCTAGTTTGGTTGTCATACTTTTGTATTAAACAGAGGATTTTGAGGAGCACATGAGAGGATTGGATCATTGATAGCTGAACTATGTTTTCTTATTGCAGGAATACTAAGAGAACGTTTTCTTAGTTTGGCTTTACCATTTGATGAGAATTTCTTCTCACTTTTTTCAGCCAGCAGAGAAGAATAAGAGGATAGAGGCTCTTGAGATGCCACTTCTATTGGCACCGGTTCACTTATAGTTCTGAGGAAATGATCCATGTTTTGACTGTAATTGTTCCCATGAATTTTATTTCCAAGCTCCGCGGCATCAAGTTTACTCGGAAACTCATGATCATCGTCTGACCAATAACCATTTTCAAACACATCTTGCATTGCAAGATCGTCGTACTCTTCATCAGACTTTGTTGATTCCTCATCAACAGATCCAACCTGCAAAGAAAAAAAAATACACAGAATTAGTTAGCAACACTAATTTGAGCCTGCACAGACACTTCAAATTAAGGTGTGTCAGGTATCTGACACGACACGACACTATACTTGTGGTGACACAATGTCATGTCCAGACTATGTAACTGTTTTGGTGCTTCATAGGCACTACTCAAAAAACTTAACTCAGCATAACTCCGAGTTGAAACTCTTCTATAGGACAAGTTTCATCATATCTATAGTTATTGAGATAGTTAAACCATTTCACAGACATAAAAAAATTAAAAATAAAAATAAAAACCTACCTCATCAACATTCTTGTCACCGTCACCATCGTCACTGAAATCCTCATCACTACCCGCATCTGGCTGGTCGTCATTCTCCTCATCGCTACCATGCACCGAGTAGTCTTCCTTAAGCTAAACAAACAAGACGAGGAAAATCAACAAAAGATAGATTAATCGAGAAGTCTTCCTTGAGCTAAATAAATGAGGGGAAGGGGGAATCAATAAAAGACAGATAGTTTTTGTTATTTGTCCCCCATTGAATTTAACCATCTTTAGTTTTTAATTATCATGTTGAACAAAGAATATGCAAAAGTTGTTCAAATTTACCTCCTTGGATAGGCAATCTGACATCCTAGGTGAGCTACAGCTAGAGGATGGATATCTACTACCAGTATCAGTCCCATCAGCTCTTGAATCGTCAACACTTCCTGCATGACTAGTGCCACCATCGCTAGGCCAAGCACTGATTCCATAAAAACCAAACTGAAGATTTACTGGCTCTGCCTTACCAATTTGTAATGGACCATACATTGGATGTCCGATTCCATTCCCTGGCCCTGGACCCCATACGGGCTTCCCATTACTATCAACTGAATTAACAGGCCAAGCCTTTGCCACAGACCCATCTGTATTAACTAAAGCCATCAGATCTCTTGAAGAACCTTTTCTCTGAATCAATTGAAACATTCCTTTCGAGCTCAAAGAATTGGCTGCGCATTGATTTCTGTATTCCTCATCAACAACTGTTACGGTATTTCTAACAGGATCGTATAGTTGATCCCCAATTTCACGCCTTCGAAGACAGCTGAAGACAGTTGCATGAATGGCTGCAACACTCTTGTCAACGTTTGTATTGTTTATTTTGGGAACTAAATGCTTTTCAGCACGCTTACAGAGATAATCCTGTATTGTTCTGATGTTTCGGATATACTTCACATACTTGTTTTTAGCTGGGTCCAGTGTCATATACTTCGCACGCACAGCGAATCTTTCCAAGTGCTTCTCCTCGTTTGTAATGTATATCATGAATGGTATGATCGACGGATGTTTCTTCATGAGCCCCATCTGCATGATTGTTAAGGTTGTTATTGTTAGGAATGGAAAAAATACACCAACATATATATTGTTAAGGTTGTTATTGTTAGGAATGGAAAAAATACACCAACATATATATTGACAACATAAGAAAAGAAATAATTAAGGATGCAATGATGAAAATTTGACATACGACAAAGTTGAGGCTCAGGTGAACACCCTCGACAACAACAGACTCTTTTCGTTCTTCCCAGGAAGTGATTAGCCTATCAAGACTGTCGATCACCATCTCACTCTGCGCCTTATATCCTTCGACAGCCATTTCTTTAGGACTTGGAAGCTCGGTTGCACTAGAGCTCATCTCTGACGTACGTATGTCAGATTTAACAGATTTATGCCCATCTTTCACATCATCCTTGGTAAGTGACTGTGAGACACCATCCATCTTTTTTGCTTTCCTTTTGGCCCTTGCTTTTGCAACAGCAACAGGATCCAAACATTCGCCTGCATGGTAGGTAGAAGCCCACAACAAAGGGTTTTCCTTCTCATCAGCAAAACTTCTCATCATGTGCCTAATAGAATCAGTTGATACAACTGTTGTGACTCCCAATCTGCTACCCTGAGGTTCAGATATAAATGAATTCATTATTAAACTGTAAGAATAGTATATTTTTTCGACTTAATTAATCACATGCACCACAAAATATGTAAAAACTAGAACACATACTTGTATTAACAAACAACTATTTTTGTACAGAAAAATACCAGTAATGCAGACAGCGTAGATTTGCCACATCCACTAGTGCCACACAACAGCACTGTCACGGATTCCTTCCTCTCACGGAGTCTAGAAACAGAAAATTATCAGGAACATATAAGTGTATTATATAAATGTAGTCCCAATAAAGATATGAAACAATGTGGTACCTGCAGGCTAGAACCAAGTCCGCTCTCTGGTTAGGACCGACATACTTGTACTCGGCCAAAGCATCACATGCAATATCTAGAAATGTTTCTCTTCGAACAAATACAGATGTACGCCTTTTGTACAACTCAAACGGTATACTCTTACTTCTATTATCTTTCCCCAAAAACGATTGGCTTCCTAAGTCTAGTTTATCCAGGCAAACACCACCATGGCAGCCTTCTTTTTTCACAAAATTTCCCTTGGGTGCATCGCAACCTGATGAAACTGCTGCATCAGGCTGCAAAATATCGGTAGAACTTTCATTCTTTGTGCGTTCAAAAACTGTTTTGCTAATCTGATAGCAAAAAAGAAAAAATGGAAAACATAGTCAGAATAGTTGTCCAAAAACTCGAAAGTTATTACTATACATGTATATGGTCTAATATTAATTCTGCTCTAAGACATGAGAAACATGACTTATTCCTCAATAATACAAGACAATTAAACATTCCATAAGGTAATTTACAAAAAAAAATAAAAATCATTTCACTTCGAAATACCCCTGTTGAACATAAACCCGTTAAAAAAAAAGCTATAAGCTAATTAGCAAAACAAACATCGCTTCAAAAAATAACAATTAAACATGTATCACTAAATAAATACCCTTAGCATGCATCACTAAATAAATACCCTTAGCATGCATCCATCAATATTCCATTTTTTTCTTCATATATCCGTTCAAAAAAATAGTCGGTTAGTTACCAGTTACCACAATACTTAATAGACAAGCAATAGCATTCCTTTTTCATCATCCCTGCCGCAATAACTAGTTTCATCTAATATGCCATTTAAATCTAGTAGTGCTCTATCAAAATCACATTCTATAATTGCATAAGAAGACAAATCTATGTCCATGCTAGTTCCTCATAAAAAATCTTATCAAAAATCATAAATTTCCAAATCCACATAAATTTACGTCCATAACAAATTAAATATAATCCACTACATTCCATTTTTCCATTCAACCGACTGAAAATTACTACACTAATAAACCCTAGTTGTATAAACAAAAGTTGAATTTACATGCATAATAATACTAAACCTTTTTTGAATCCGTTGAACAATTCAACAAGAGGATCAAACAAAAACTACAACCCAGTCAAAACAACGGCCCAGAAGAATATAAAATAACAAAAGTCACAAAACGAAACAACAAAAAGGTCAAACCAGTCATCAACCGCCAAACAAAGAAAAAGTCCTCAAAATTCCACTACACTAGAGCACCCTATAATTCAGAATCTTAACATAGATCTTAATTCTCATCCATCAAAAAATATGATCAATCAAGACAGAATATAATAATTAATAAATAAAAACAAAAACAAAAATAAAAATACCTTGAATGCGTGTCGCGCTTTGCATCCCATGAGTTGGAGAGTACTCTGTAAAACGGAACGCGTGTAGCGAAACGATTCTTTTCCTTTGTCTTTCTGTTTCTTCTCAGCATCGTCAATAACAACTATATACAGTATTTTACTACTCGTTTCGCTAATTCCACCAGGAACCTGATTATTATTTTTCATATTTTCAATCTTCATTCACATAAACGCATGCAATTACGCAAATGCAAACTAACTTCCACCACAAGCAAAAGCCATTGCAAAACAACACGGCGTTAATCCTAGTTCCCGGTGTTTATGATACCAGAATCAAAATCAAATCGAATAATCACGAATGAAATTGAACTTCACCGTAATGTGAAACTATGGTTATTGAAATCGGAATTTGAGAATTTGAGAATTTGAGAATGGAAAATGAATCAAAAAGCGTAATGTGGAGGAAGAAAAAAGGGATTTATCAAAAGGGGAAAATTAGGGCGAAGATGACTGTTGTGTTGTTGAGGTATATGATATTTTGTTTGAGTGAATTGAACGGTGCAGCATTCTGGTTTCGGTGCTTTCTTTTTTATTTTTATTTTTCTGTGACTCTTTCTCTTAGGATCGATAAAAATAAATAGGAGTGGTAGGTTTATGAAATGACGGATTTCGCCCTACTATATTCTGCGAATTTCCTATTGCCGCGTTTTTCTCTTTATTTTGCAAACATACCTAAGTAGCAATGTACCGTTTCAAATTTTTTATTCTTTTCATCTTTAAAAGTTAATTTATATCATATTTTATAAAAAAAATTTATTCCAGAGGAATAAATTCTCTTTTAGAGTAATTTGAAAATACACAATTTTTCTTTTATTTTGAAAATATTTTGACCCTAAATTCTGGAATTAGTTCTTTTTATATATAAAACTGGAGAGACTGAACTTTATAAAATTCTAGTTTACAGCTATACAACCAAAATAGTTTCTTTTTCAACAAAAATAAAAATATTTGTCTTTGTAAATACAATTTAATTAGAAGTTGCAAAGAGTATGAGGTATTTTATTTTTTTATTTTTCAAATTTAAAGTCTAATGTTTTTGCCTCAAAATTATTGTGTGTTCTAAAATTTAATTATTGAATTTTTAACTTTATTTTTTTTAAAATAATTTAGTAATTAAAATTTACTTTTTCTTTAAAAAATAAATAAATTGAATGTTTCGAATTCAAAGACACGTTGTTATACAACTTTCAATTGAAATCTCATTTAGTATATTAGTCAAACCGAAATACTATTAAATTGATACATTTTTTTAAAAAAAAAAATCTAAATATTTATGACACAAAATCCATACTTTAGAATTAAAAATAATGAACTTTTTTACCTAATGTATTCAGGGAAAAGATATAAGATTTTATTATTTTAAATTTCAAATATTATTATTGAAAAAAAAAATTAACCAAATATTATCAGTGAATATTTAATCATTAACCGTCATTTTTTAAAAGCTTGTATTAGGACTTTTTCAATGTCTTGTTATACTTTTGATTTTCCAATTGTGCATTTTCTAATATTTTATTTAACATATGTATATCAATCGTGCAAAATAGACCACTTATACCAACCTGATATAGTAGTATGATCGAACCGGTAATGAGTCTGTTATACCGTTAAACCGGTCGGAACATTTTGGATTTTAAAATTTCAACTATTAAAAAACTAGAGTGTAAATCAATGTTTTTTTTAATTAATACTGAATCCATGGTTTTTTTATTTAATGAATACTATTAATGAACATATTCTTTTTTTTTATTTTTGAATAAGAATTCAACACACTAATTACAAAGGTTCTATGGGTAAAGTTCCCACTGATTTAGGTTTTCAGTTTTTTTTAAATAAATAACGATTTAGGTTTTCATATTTTTTTTAAATAATTAAAGATTTAATAATGATTCAGCGATAGTATAAAAAAATTTATGTTGTTATCTAATAGAATAATGAAATGGTTCTATTGATTTTGTGTGTAAGTTTACCTAAAGGAAAACAATTAATAAGTATGCAGAATTTGTTGGTTGATTATCAACCAGTGAATGGAGCAAAGGATACAGTGATTTGGAGTGGAACTAGTAGTGAAGTTTACACGGCTAGAGAAGGGTACCAAATGTTGTTGTGCTCTAAATCATAGGATAGGCTGGCTCCGAACAATTGTTGTGCGTTTAGATTGTTGTGGAGGACGCGCGTTCCAGCGAGAGTTAAATCATTTGGTTAGAGGATATTTCATAACAGGTTGGCTACAAAAGACCAATTAAAGAGTATAGGCATGTGTCTCTCAGTTTCTAATGGTTGTTGCATTTTGTGTTCTCACTCAGCAGAAGATTTTACTCATCTTCTTTTTTCTTTTCTGTTCTCCTCGAAAGTTTGGAAATTGGTGGGAGCTTGGTCCGGCTGTTTTGTTCCTTTTGCAGGCTCTTCTTGGAAGCATTTTGTTTTCTAGTATGGCATCCCTTACATTTCAGGTTCGAAGGTTCATAAGGGCTCCTTATGGTTTTCAGTTGTTTGGAGCATTTGGAAGGTTAGGAATGACTTAGTTTTTAATAATGATAATTGTAATTTGAATGATATTATATGGTTTATTAAGTTATTAGCTTGGAAGTGGATGTGCATAGGAGATATTTCTTACTCCAACTCTAATTTTTACGACTTTAGCATGTTTCCGTAGGCATAGGTCAGTTGGTGTTAGTTAGGAATCTCTTTTATGTATTTTGTGTTGTAATGGGTGAGAGTACCCTTTGTACTCTATATCAATTCATCTTGCTTTTAGAATGAAAAAAAAAAGAACTCTACGAGTCAAGTTTGAACTCCGTAGAAGAAATAGATGTTTAGAATAATGGAATCTGTTAAATAAGTTATCCATGTCTTGTTCTGATAATGAGATTTCAAAAGAGAGATCCTTTATGTGAGGATAATGGTATTGAAACACCTAGAACCAGTCGGGATGTAACTATCTTGTCGGAGTATAAGACTCGGAAAAATGGAGACAATTTTAACGAGAAAACCTCACCTTAGTGGGTATACATCCAAGACTCCGAGGGGTAATTTGTTCTGTAAAATCCACCTGAATGGATACATCCAGAACTCCAGGGGGTAGGTCACTCCGTAAAACCTACCCAAGCGAATAGTTACTACACCTAACTCAGTTCGTTCTGACCAACCACCTCCTAAAATATTTTACATGACCTCATGGCTAGGTGAACGATAATGTATGCACCGATGGAGATAAAAGGGTTATGTTCTCTTGTTTATACCTAATATGTAAGTATAATATTATGACGTGTGATAAGGAATAGTGGAACCTTGTAGAGACGAGTAAATTTATGGTGTAGTCTAGAACTCCGCTGAGATGTAGCATTTCATCTCATTTGTGTTGTTTATTTCAGGTAGTTCAGGTTAAAGTAAAGATAAAAGAAAGATGTCGTAAATTTTTTGAAGATTTGATTGTCTTGATTTATTCTGCTGCATTTCGTTATATCCAAAGTTTTAGATATTTAGTTTTAGTGTATATCGACATTTGAGATTTTATCATATAATGTATTTTGAGATAACTTCATTGTAAATATATTCAAACGTCTTTTAGTAACTACGTCGTACTCGGTACCAAAATTGATGTTTCGATTAATACAATTTTAGACTTGCATCATATTGGGATGTTACATTTTTTTTTTTGGAGTTGCTTCTTGTTTCTATTTTTCAACATTGTTTCTTGTTTCTATTTTTGCTTTGGTAGATAGTTGTTTGCCTTGTGCTTCACTTTGTTGAAAATATTTTTAGTGATATTTTATTTTTATTTTTTTACTAGATACTTGTTTTAAATTTTTATATGTATCTATTGTACCTCTTTAGTTGTATTCTTTTCTTTTATATATTTTAATGTTTAGACAGACATGTGAATATGTCTGTCTGTTTTTTTAATATGAAATATAAAAAAATTAATTTAATTTTGGTCTTAAAAGTGAAAAAAAAATTGAAGATTTAAAAAATTATTAAGTGCACAAATGTGAGATTGTAGTTAGTTTTTACTTAAGAAGAATATAATCAACTTTCATTGGACACCTTTAATTATTATTTTAAATATATATAATAAATAAAAGGGTAAAATAGAAAAAAATATGTTGCATCAAAAATATGTTTTTGATCTTTTATATTTTTCTTCTAATCTTTGAGAAATTGGTTTATTGAAAAAATTTGTAATATGTATTTATTTTTGAAAGATAAAATCAAGTATTTCACAAATTACATGAACTAATTTTAATGTAAATAATTTTGTAAATAATAAAAATAAATAAAATAAGTACTTAAGTCAAATAAAAAATTAAAGAATTAAAATTAAAAATTAAAAATTTTATATGTACTAAATTAAATGGATATTTAAATATTATTATTATTATTATTATTATTATTATTATTATTATTATTATTATTATTATTATTATTATTATTATTATTATTATTATTATTATTATTATTATTATTATTATTATTATTATTATTATTATTATTATTATTATTATTATTATTATTATTATTATTATTATTATTATTATTATTATTATTATTATTATTATTATTATTATTATTATTATTATTATTATTATTATTATTATTATTATTATTATTATTATTATTATTATTATTATTATTATTATTATTATTATTATTATTATTATTATTATTATTATTATTATTATTATTATTATTATTATTATTATTATTATTATTATTATTATTATTATTATTATTATTATTATTATTATTATTATTATTATTATTATTATTATTATTATTATTATTATTATTATTATTATTATTATTATTATTATTATTATTATTATTATTATTATTATTATTATTATTATTATTATTATTATTATTATTATTATTATTATTATTATTATTATTATTATTATTATTATTATTATTATTATTATTATTATTATTATTATTATTATTATTATTATTATTATTATTATTATTATTATTATTATTATTATTATTATTATTATTATTATTATTATTATTATTATTATTATTATTATTATTATTATTATTATTATTATTATTATTATTATTATTATTATTATTATTATTATTATTATTATTATTATTATTATTATTATTATTATTATTATTATTATTATTATTATTATTATTATTATTATTATTATTATTATTATTATTATTATTATTATTATTATTATTATTATTATTATTATTATTATTATTATTATTATTATTATTATTATTATTATTATTATTATTATTATTATTATTATTATTATTATTATTATTATTATTATTATTATTATTATTATTATTATTATTATTATTATTATTATTATTATTATTATTATTATTATTATTATTATTATTATTATTATTATTATTATTATTATTATTATTATTATTATTATTATTATTATTATTATTATTATTATTATTATTATTATTATTATTATTATTATTATTATTATTATTATTATTATTATTATTATTATTATTATTATTATTATTATTATTATTATTATTATTATTATTATTATTATTATTATTATTATTATTATTATTATTATTATTATTATTATTATTATTATTATTATTATTATTATTATTATTATTATTATTATTATTATTATTATTATTATTATTATTATTATTATTATTATTATTATTATTATTATTATTATTATTATTATTATTATTATTATTATTATTATTATTATTATTATTATTATTATTATTATTATTATTATTATTATTATTATTATTATTATTATTATTATTATTATTATTATTATTATTATTATTATTATTATTATTATTATTATTATTATTATTATTATTATTATTATTATTATTATTATTATTATTATTATTATTATTATTATTATTATTATTATTATTATTATTATTATTATTATTATTATTATTATTATTATTATTATTATTATTATTATTATTATTATTATTATTATTATTATTATTATTATTATTATTATTATTATTATTATTAGTCCTTTTATTGAATTAACATAAGATAAATAAACATTTTTTATTCTTTAGTGAGAATTTAAAGCACCAATTAGAAAGGTTCTTTTTCAGAAGACTAAAGTTGCAGACTGCGCTATATATATTTCATACCATTAATGTAGCCATATTTCCTCAAATATATTGTTCAAAGATTGAGAAATCAGTATTAGTTAAAATAGTATTGATTTTTTTAAAGGAATGAAATTCTATCCGTAGAACTACACACACAAAAATGTTATTTTAAAGAGGTATATACACTAGAGGTAGGGCTGACAATGAAGCAAACTAATTCGAAGATAGTTCAGAATTCGACTCGACAATTAAATCGTTGAACTAGGTTCATGAACCAAATAAGTTGAGTATGAGCGAAAAATTAAGTTCGTTAACTAAATGAGTTGAACTTGAACTATACATAGTTCGACTCGTTAGGTTCATGAGTCAACTCGATTACATATGAAAAGAATTATACTGTCTTTAAGATTAGGTTTAAATATTTACTTCAAATCTTAGACAAATTTAATCTTCAATTTAGTAGTTTTTGAATTAGACTCTCAAATGTATCTCTTGAAAGTTGTGTATGTTTTGAATTAGTAGATCTCGAAGATAAAGTTAAATTTTAATATGATAACTTTTATTTTATTTTAATATTTTATTTAAAATATATATATTTATTTAAAATGTCAAATATACTAAAAAATATATATATTTAAAAAAATAGTTTTTAAGTTCGTGAACCATGTGAGCTGAACCTAATGAGATGAACCTAACGAGTTGAACCGAACTGTTCGTGAACTTATAACGAGTCGAGTTTGAGCTTAAAAAAAAGTTCGTGTCAAACTCGAACTCGAACTCGAATTCGAACAATTCTTAACGAGTCGAGCCGAGTTGAGGTGAGTTCGACTCGACTCGACTCATTTCCAGCCCTAACTAGAGGGATTCTTAAATTATATCTTTTAAGAAATTAAGAATATTAATAAACATAGAGGATGAATGTTGTTTTACTATAAGGGAAGAGATCACTTGAACAAAGTTGTGACTGTTCAATCCAATTGTATTATGTTTTGAAATAACCAATGTGGTTTTTCCCCCTCCCTCTTTTATTTTCGCCATCCTGCTAAATCTGAAGCATTATCTTTGAGGAATCAACCTCCATCCATAATCTCTGAATAATCAACTTTAAGAAGAATTTTCATAGATCCTTCATATCAAGCCTTCTTTGAAGAAGAGGTAACAAAGAACGATGGATCGATGAAAGAAACATCAAGAGATTCATACAAAAATGTTCTCAAAAATATACTTGATAATATTTTCAAGGACTCTTATGAAAAACTCTAGAGAAAGAAGAATATGGTTGTCTTAAAGTCACTTACGATAAAATAGAATATATTGAGGTAGATTTTTTAACTTGTTATCCACTCTTTAAATTCAGTACTAAGCTTGTAACATAAAATGAAAAATTAGAGAATATATTGAGATAGCTTCTTTAACTCGTCATGCACTCTTTAAATTCAGTACTAAACTTATAACATAAAATGAAAAATTAGAGAATATATTGAGATAGCTTCTTTAACTCGTCATCCACTCTTTAAATTCAGTACTAAGCTTGTAACATAAAATGAAAAATTAGAGAAGAACATTATTGATCTAAAGAATTATATAGAATTCTTAAAAAATCGCAATAAAATTCTTGGTAAATAAATTGCTAGTGTCATAAGTGAATCCTTATAATCATATAATTGTGAATCTTATGAATCTTGGGAATCTCTGAAAAATGAATAACCGGTTTACTTGAAATCTTAGAGAAATTTAAGAAGGGTAAACATAAGCTTGATCTAATTTTTTCTAATGAAAGGGCTTAATTTAATAAAAAAAGGTGTATATGTTATAAACCAAATGAATTGTTTAAAAATGTTTGCCATGATAGAAAGAAAACTTGTCTTTAAATGTAAATTTCTAAAAAAAACTCGGTCATCTTAAACTTTTTTGTTATATTAAATTGGGTTAAATATACAACATCCTCTGTAATGTTAGCGAGTTTTGATTTAACCCCCTGTAAAAGTTTTTTTTTATAAAAAAAATCACCTCTCAATACTAAAATTCCCTCATTATGCCCTCTATTGAACCTATATTCCATTTTTTTTTTACTAATTTGACAGTCTAGCTAGATTTTAATTTTATTTTTAACTTTATTTTGGGAAGCCGCGTGGAATTCCTTTTTTTTTACTTTGTTTTATATATTATGTATTTTCTATGTTTTTTATTAAATTATTTTTATTAATATTTTTTTATAAAAAAGTATTTAAAAATTAATTATTAAAATTTCATTTGGGCTTCCCCCATTATTTTTTAGACTCAATAACACTTCTAATTCAGTTTTTCATTTACTTCTTTCTCCCTCTGTCAGTGATTATGCAAGCTGCAGGATTAACATATTATTGGTCATGGTACGATTTGATCTATCATTGTGTGATAGATCAAATCATAATGCATAATTGATTGTGGGATATCATTGCATCATAGCTGCTAGAAAAGCATGGTTGCTTGTGGAACATTATTGCTTGATTGGAAATCCATCTCGTTTAACAGCTACTACATAGACTGGTAATGATATCCAAAGTAATGTTTACGAAGTAATGATATCTAGTATGGATTTAACAGCTACTACATAGACTAGTAATGATATCCAAAGTAATATTTCCACTTCCAAGAGAATATAACATTTGGCATTAAAGAAGCAATAATAAAGACAGTTTTCCAAAGTTACACTATCCAAACTTTTATATTTTCAAAGTACATAGAAGTGGAAGAATCATGTAGCAGCATTATAAATACGGTTTTTCTATTCTTACCAATACAAAGCATCATCGAAGAATCAAAATGAGTTCCTACAATGCTGTCCAGAATCAAGAAGTTGCAGAGGGTCAAAATGTTGTCCAGAACCAAGAAGTTGCAAGGGTTCAAAATTTTTTCCAGAACCAAGAAGTTGTAAAGGTTCAACATGGTGTCCAGGACAAAGGAGTTGCAAAGGTCCTACATGGTGTCCAAGTGGTTGTGCAAAGAAGAAGAAATGGGAGGAGGAGAAGAAAAACAAGAAGGAGAATAACCAGGAGAGCTATCTTCAACTCTTCAGATGATGATGAAGTACCATACACTTGGAGTAACTTTTTGTCATCTAGGGCCTTTAGATTTGATGATTAAAAATGAAAGTATCTTTGTTTAATGTTTTTCTTGATGATGAAGATGTATCATGCAATTCTTTTTTTAATGATAATGTCTTTATTTAATTGTAGCATCATGTTAATATGAATGAAATGGTAATAACATGGTGTGTTTGAAGCATTATGTAGCATCAATATCCTTGTTGTTGTTGGACACATGAAAGCTAATGTGAAGGAAACTTGTTCAAATAACAAATAACATTGTGCCCAACATGTTTCAAAACTATTTCAAAACTGAAGTCTGAATAATCATCAAGCATCGAGAGAATCCAATCCATAATGAAATCCTTTGATGAAATTATGAGAAAACGCCATCTGCATTAAAAGAGTATGAGTGATGATATGGTTGTTTTAATGGTGGATTAATGAATTGAAATGTGTTTGCAATATTGAAGGAGGGATGAATATGTTGTGGTTGTAAGGTTGATGGTGGTGTTCATGCTGGTGAAGAGAGGAGTAAAAGCAGTAGCAATAGTTCTTTGCTGGTGGTGTTCATGGTGGTGTTCATGTTGGTTTTAAGTTTAATGGTAAGGTTGTGGTTGTAATGACACTTGAAAGCACTCAAACTTTTATTCAAAGCAAAAACAAAAGCAACAATAGTCCCACATCGAAATTTAATGTACAAATGCAAGTGTTTATAAATAACTTTTACACAATAGTTAACAATTCATTAAAAATCGGGCTCCTCTTGATAAGAACAAGGGCCTGAGGCCCAAACCAATATTTTAATACTTAATTTACATAAATTGATTAATTACATTATAAAAAAAACAATTTATTAAAAGTATTAATAAAAATAATAATAAATAATAAAATAAATCCACGTCGATTTAATATATATATATATATATATACATATATATATATATATATATATATATATATATATATATATATATATATATATATATATATATATATATATATATATATATATATATATATATATATATATATATATATATATATATATATATATATATATATATATATATATATATATATATATATATGCTACGTGGACTGCCACGCTGGCAAAATAAGAGATTCTTTGTTGCAATCTGGCATTCGGAAGTCTGTCTGACGGAATCTGGGTATTACGAACGGATTTAAAAAAAAATCTTTTACAGGGGGTTAAAGTGAAACTCGCTAATATTAGAGGAAGGGGTGTTGTGTATTTAACCCTACTAAATTAAGATGGTATAGAGGGAATACCTCTAGACATGTTAAAGTGGATAACTAATCAAGATCCAAAATGACTTGGGTATCAAAAGTGAAAAATTAATGTGTTTTGTAGGAAATTCTTTGCAGCTTTGAAGGTGCTTATTTCAAATTTAATAAAGTTGTGGAAATGATGTCTATACAATGAGTATACAAGAGAAGTTTATAGATCTATGATAATCCTAATAATGGTTGATCATTTGTATGGCATTGATGGTGGTTGATAATGATGCTCAACACTGTGTTTGATTAAGTTATTCGTTGGCATTAATGGTGGTGCTCAACAATTGTGATGGTCTTAATATTTGTGGAGTATGAGGATCTTTGATGATCGCATCACTCCTGAGAATGTTTTAGCCATCTCTCGTATCAAGAAATATGTAAAGATGAAAGTTCAACAATGGTTTTTCGTTCCTCTCTGAGGGGGACTTTTCTCAAGATTTCTTGAGATTTTTGTTGTAAAACACTTGATAGAAATTAAATCGAAAAACTCTGACGAAATTGTTTAGTAAGTGGTATTTTTCATGCTTAATGAATATTATTTTGTCACTAACATATTATTTGGTTTAAGTTATTTATGCTTTTAGCAAGTGTACAAAGACAAAATGGAAATATTTAGGAAAAGGGGTGCATTGCTGAAGTCTAAGGGTGCCAAAAGCAATTAATCAAGCCCAAACTCCTACCAAGGACCAAAAGAAGGTTAAAAGACTAAAAGTAGTATGATAATCGATTAAACCAAAAGGATAATCGATTAAAGCTTACTTCTACTTCAAATCTTTAGGAAAGATCAAATTGTATCTTTTTCAAAACTCAATCAAATCTGCTCATTAATAAGGAAAACACCAAATCTCAATCTTTTAAAAGATTTAATTGGTTAAGCCCTAGATGTAATGGATTAGAGAGCTTGCTTTGGAAATATTTTTCAAATTTCAATTTTCTAGGCCAAATCTCCGTTGATTTTGTAACAAAATTAATCTTAGAAAATATAGTATATAAAGGTACTCACTCATCCCTTCTTTTGCTTCCTAATTTTTCTCTATATTCTCTTCTTGTATGTATTTCTACTTTTTGCCATTGTTATTATCATCTTCATGGCTCCAACAAGGAGTTTCCATTCTAGAAATATTTCTTCAAGCATATAGAATCTTCATCAAATAATTAAGAAGAGAAAGGTATGTCAAATTGTATTGTGATCAAACCTTCTCACATGGAATCATTGTTTCTTTTTGGTATTTTCTACTTAAATCTCAAAATCAAAGACTCAGCACTCACATCTTTGGTAACGGGTTTTGAGATACACATTCACAAAGATGATTTTGGAAAAAAATTTGAGTTACCATACTTTGGTAAATCCTTCACCTCTAATGGTCCCTCTGGATCAAAGAACTTCATCCTAATGTACTACAAAAGTGTCATTGTGACCTATGGGCAAAATTGCTTAAATTTTGAGTTATGAAGCTTCAAAGTTTGGAAGAATTTCAAAATACTTAGAAAATTTTCAAGACAACTTTGTTACTCCAATTTTCAACCAACTTCAAGGCCAATTTTCATCATGAATCCTTTATATTCAAGAATTTAACCAAACATGAATGTTATAGAGCATGTTTATAGCTTTTCAAAAATCACAAGAACTCCTTCATATCATTTGTGAGCAAGGAGTTTCGAAGAGAGGAAGTTGAAGTCCAAAACTTGATTTCTAGGTCATGCCTACATGGATTCACTTTGCAAAACCACTCAAATCTCCAAGATTTTGTTTGGCATACCTTGTTACTTGTTGATATGGTTTAAATCAGATAAGTACACATACTTTTGGTGTATTATTCAAGTGGTTGATGCTTTGTCTCAAAGATCTTTCCATTTTTGGCATAAAGGCATGACTTCCATTTTGATAAAGGTGACTTTATGCATAAACCAGCATTGAGTCATTCCCCTTGCTCCTCTTTGCACTCCATACTACAAGAGATATTTAGAGGCATATCCTAATCACATCTACTCTTGTACTTGGCACTTGAAATAAGGAAAAGTGATTATCACAAGCAAGTTGGATTCCAAGTAACTTAGTTAGCAAGAACTTAGATTCTGACCACACCTCAACACCTCCACTATCTATATAAATAGGACCTCAATCCTCACTAAAAAGGGAGGGAAAAAACACTAAAAACCAGCCTCAAACTACCTTGCATTCTCAGAATCAAGTGCTCTTTCAAAATACCTCCAAACTTGCAAAAACACTTCAAATACACATTCCACTCGTGCTAGACAAAAACCAACACCACAAACCTTCTTTAAACACTCCATAGACCTTGTTCCAACCATAAAACAAGTTCTTAAATACCTCAAACCCTAATCACCATCTTCAAACTCCATATTGCAAGAGGACACAAGTTTTGCTCTTGAAGCTGCTTCCAATCCATTTGAGCATTCAAGTCATATCTTTAAGGATTAACAAAGCCAAGGAGGTTGCCATTTCCTTTATGTAAGATCATTTGAACAAGCCTTGGACTGTCTCTAAGAGGTAAGCTTCTTTCTTTTTGAACATTTTGATTCATGCATCATTAGTGATTTATTTGTGAAGCAAACATGTAGATAATATCATGTACTAGTTGTTTCAACCACTATTTGTATTGTATGAGTTGCACATGTAGTGTTTGGACATGTGATATTCTTGATGTGTTGCACTGTTGTTGAATAATTTGTGAATTACTCAATTGTTTTTAGGACAAGATATTGTTATATTCTTGATCCTTTTAAAAAAATTATAAATTTGGTTCTTGTAAAATTGAAAATGATTGAGATATGAGAAATTTATGGAAGGTTAAAAATATGGCCATGGATGATGTTGCTAGGGTACGAAGAAGAGAGAAAGTGAGAGAGCGTGTGAAGGAGATGAGGTAAGTGGAAAATACAGTTAGTATAACATGGCACTTACTGGGTGCTGATTTGGCCATTTGGAAGTCTTTTTTTAAATAAAAACATTTGGAAGCGTATTATAACTAGATGTAACAGCCACCCCAGTGGTAGAACCTTGCCTTGCCTTTCCTTGTCCGGGTTCGATCCTGTTGATTAACCCTTTTGTTATTTTTCTGATTCAATTATTGTGCTTTCTATATTATTATATGTTGGCTTTCCTTATTTACAATGTGTGTGTGGTTCAGCTGGCTAATGTTTTGAGCCAATAACCTTGAGGGTGTGGGTTCAAACCCCATTGAGTGCATCCCATTATTTTTAATGCTTTGTTTTTATGTTTTCCTTCACAAATTGAATTGATCATAACTTCTTTGATTTTTATCATTTTGATCTCATTCTTTTTGCTAAATGCTCATAAGAATGTCTATTTTTTGTCTATGTCAAGAAAATTACAAAAAGATTTATTTGGTACTTTTGTGTGTTTAAAGTTTGTGACTTTTTAAAGGTTTCTTAGACTTTCTCTTGATCTTTTTGATTGATTCCTTTGATTCTCTTTGCTTGTATGCACCCAATATACCTTGTATAAACCTCACTTGGTGTGTGAATTTGGATACCCTTGTTGTTATGTGTTGGTTTTTGTTTTTCAAGTTCGTGTTCATATGTGAATGCATGATTGAATATCATTAGAAACTTGGTTGTTACCTTGCCCTTGACATGTGATTCTCTTTTATGATCAATGTATTTGAATGTGCATGTGCTTTATGTCTATCATACCTTGCTTTGGGTATTCTTAAACACTTGTTGTTATGCTTGTATGGATCACCTTTTAGATGTTTCTCATTTTCCATGTTTGAATTCCTTTTACATGTTGGTCGTTACCTTCTTGTTTAAACATGATTAACCATAATTCACATGTTGTTGTCACACATGTCACACCCTTGTTCAAGTTGTTTTGGTTGTTACCTCTACTTGATTTATATCCATGATAAGTAATGTTTTTACTTATATATGATTTTCTTGATTTGTATTCATGCTTAAATATTGTTATGATTTATGCATGTTAATCTTGAACTTTGAACTTTGGTATAAGTAATGTTTTGACTTATACATGATTCTCTTGACTTGTATCCATGCTTAAATATTGTTTGATTTATGCATGTTAATCTTGAGCTTTGAACTTTGTTATAAGTAATGTTTTGACTTATGCATGATTTTCTTGATTTGTATCCATGCTTAAATATTGTTATGATTTATGCATGGTAATCTTGAATTTTGAACTTTGTTATAAATAATGTTTTGACTTATACATGATTCTCTTGATTTGCATCTGTGCCTTAAATATTGTTATGATTTATGCATGTTGATCTTTGAACTTTGCCATGATAAGTAATGTTTTGACTTATGCATGATTCACTTACCCTTTGTGATGTTTGGTCTTGTAAGAACCTTATTTCATAGCCATTTAGATGTTGTAACATCTATTTTTACCTTTGGTTGTAACCATTTGGTTTGATCCTAAACTTCTATAGATGAATACTTGGTTGTAACCTTGTTATTATCTTTGCTTGATGTTTTCACATGCTTGCTTTACTTTCTTGGCTGAGGTTTGAGAATTAAAATCATGGTAACAACCAAGAAAGTCTCTCTATTTACTCAATGTCATAGATAGCTCATTTTTAGTCTCAAACCTCCCTTTGACCTTGTTAGAGTCATTAGGACTTTCAACTTAGTCTTAAGTTAGAACCTACATCATTTTGACTTTGTCAAGTCAAGACCTTTAGCACACCTTGTTAAGAATCCTATAACTTAGATCTTAAGTTTAGAGTTTGTTAACTCTATGTGTGTACCATTGTTATGGGTACTCACATTTCCCCTTGGCTTTTGTTAAAGTCAATCCTCAGTTAGTCTCTCAACTTAGACTTAGAGAGTTTGTTAACTCTATATAAGTATCATTGTTATGGATGATTATTCCCCTTGAGCCTTGACCATAGTCAAGAGTTCTCTCCCTAGTTAGGATAACTATGGTTGCTCTGATTCCATCCTTGTTAGGATACGTAGGCACGAGATGCAACTGTCGCTTGCGCGAAAATAAGGTGCCGGCAAAACAGAAGAGTCGCCACCTTTCGTTATTTATCCCTTAGAGCGGGAAAGGAAACGATCGGAAAAACCTAACGAAAAAGGGTAAGACAAGGTCATCGCAACCATTGTCTGGATTCGGGAGTCGGTTACGCAAGGGGAAGGTATTAGCACCCCTCACGTCCGTCGTACTCGACAGGATCCACGCTTGCTTGGTTTGTCTATGGGTAAAAAACAATCTATCTACGGCTGCTAAATCTAAACGGGAAGAAATTGACTCGGTAGAGCGTCGCACTCTATGCCTACGTATTCTCATCAGAGAACGAGAAATCAGAGTCTACGTAGTTCGGGAAACTACGGGTTAGTTTGCTCGGCAAGACGTCGCGTCTTGGGCCTACGTATTCTCATCAGAGAAATCAGAGCATGACGTAGTTCAGGCTAACTACGGCTAGACAGGGTGTTCTCGGTCACACGGGGGTGAGAGATTAAGTTGACAATACTAGCGTGCGCATTCTAGCAGTTAGGTGGACGCTGCTCGACCATTGGAGACTTAGGCGTACCTGTTTGCGGTAGAACGGACGTAGTATGTCGGGTTTCGAGGTATGGGAACCTACGGGAACTAGAACTACGGTCTGGTCTCAAATGCACTCGGGCAAGAGAAAAGGATAATGTCAGTCGTCAGCAGGAAAGTCTCGATCGCACAGCAGCGAGGAGAACAAAAGTTAGTTGTTAGTGTGCTCGCTAGGATATCGCATCCTATGCCTACATATTCTCTTCAGAGAAAGTCAGAGCAGCTGTAGTTCGGCCTAACTACGGGTAGAACGGAGACCACAGCGCAAATCTCGTTTTATTAATATTCTGAAAGAGATTACAATGATTGAGTACAGGAAAATAAACTCCTAAAAATCCTATCCATCTAATATGGAAAATCTAATGAAAAAAATAGTCCCCTAACAAGTGGACTTTTAAAACTACTTCTAAAAATGTAAAATAAACTCTATGAGAAATTATATCCTAAAAAGAAAATATATCCTAAAAGAAAATATTAAAAAAACTATTAGCTAATATAATATTTCTTTATATTTTTATACTTTTCTTTCTATTACATATTCTTTTTCTCTTTTAAAATCTCTAAACAAAAGAAAATAATGAAAAAACAAGAGAAAAACAAAGGGGTGCAAACTGCTCAATCGGGAGGTACAGCAGCAAAAAAAACAAGGAACTGGGCCCAGCCCAGCAAAAATGAAACAGAAACGGGGAGGGGGTGAAGAAAGTGAACCGGGGGGTGTGATTAGCGAAGGTTGTGGTCAGTGAAGACGAATTGGGCCTCAGCCCAATCAGACCAAACAACAAAAACGGAGGGTTTCTTGGCCAAAAAAGAGGGGTGTACGGACAGCAGAAATCAATGGGCCCAGCCCAATCCATTGTCTTCTCTCTCTCGTTCAAGCTTCAGAAAAAAACCTTAGTTTCCTCCACACCACTGTTCATGGTGCCGTCTCTTCTCAGCTTCACTCTCTCTCCGTTTCAATCTTTCCTCTCTCACAAACTTTCAACCTCAGATTCAACCTCCCAAATTAACTCCTTACAAACTGTTCACTTGACCACCACAATCACCTGCTAATCAAACCTACAAACAACCAGATCCAACAATCACTGTTGCAAAGATCATTATAGATCAAAAAAATCACGAGTTGAAGATTTGTTGATGAATAGAAGATAGCGAAGGAGTTGCATGCGGCTCTTGAATCGTTGGATGAAGATTGGAGGACCTTGCAAAGATTTGGGTTGAGATCGTGTTCTTTGACGATTTCTGGTGGAGTCTGTGAATAATCTGGAGACGGGATGGAGAACCCGATGAAGTTTGCTGAAAAAGTTGAAGGAGATGCTGAAGTTGTGATGAATCTTGATGAACTTATCAAGATCTGAAGAAAAACCTGATGATGACGGTTGTGAGACTCGAGCGATGGCATGTTCTTGGTTCTGGGAACGATAATGAAGGCGGTGATGAATGTTCTTCTAGAAATCTGAAAGAACGCGATGGGATGAACGTGATGATTCTTGAGGACTTTGGACGAACACATCCAGGTCTGGAAAAACGCTTGAACATTGATGAACCTGGACGAAGATCTTGAAGATCTTCTGGAAAACGGTTGGAGATTGATGGTGATTTTCGGAAACGGTTGCAAGAACATGATGTTGCTTGATGAACTTCATCAATTTCTGGGCAAATCTGGGATGAAGAGGATGATGAAGATGTTGACGAATCTGGAAAAAACGCATGAACATCGATGAAGATTGGATGAGTGTTGATGATTGTTGAAACGATGGAGAATGGAGGAAAGAGATGAGTTCTGGAAATTCTGCGTCTCCGGTGAGGTTGTTACGGCGGTCGGAGGGCGGTTACGGTGGCCGGAGTTTGGTGGAGGTGGTGGTTGCATGGTCGGCGGCCATGCATCCGGCGGGGCTAGGGTGAAGACAGGTGGCATGTTGGTGTATGCAGAGGGAGACGCGTGTTAGGCGAGGTGGAAGATGGGAGAAGAGAGGTGGAAGTGGTGTGAAACGTGGCAACTGGTGAGAGTGAAACGTGGAAAAACTGAGGGAGCTTCAGCATGCACGCGTGGACTCTTTATAGCGTGACACATGGACTGGGAGTTTGACTGGGCCTCCAAAAAACACCTGGCCCACGAGATTAATGGACTTAATGAAGGATTTGGAATGAATAAACATGATTAACGAACAATAAAACCTGATTAACCTAATTAATCCTAATCAGACTCAACTAAATGAAGACTCAATTAACTCTAATTAAAAGCAATTAAGATTAAACAAAAATTAAAACAGTAATTAAATTCTGAATGAAAATTAAGGCTAATCTAATCCTAGCTAAATCTAATAACCTCAATTAAAATCTAAACAAAAGATTAAATCTAATTAAACTCTACCAATTAATATTCTAAAAGAATTTAATCTAAAAATAAAACTCTAATAAATCTGAAAAAGAGAATTAACATATAATTAAGCTCTAAAAAACTATTAACTTCTATTAATTCTAATTAATGTCTAAACTAATAAAAATAGAAAAAACTCTAATAATTTCTATTTAATGAAAACTCTATTAAAAGAAAATCATATTAAAAATCACTTAAAAAATCTACTTAACACCTAGAAAAAATATGATTTATTCTAAAAACCTATTATCTAAAATGATTAAAGAAATTCCTAAACTATAAAAAATCAATTAATATCTAAAAGCTATTTAAAAAACTATCTAATACCTAGAAAAATGAATTAAATCCCTACAAAATTCTAGAAAATAAGGAAAAAATCTAAAACTACCGAGGAAGCCGATTAAATCGATTAGCGAACTATATCTAAATAAACGGTAAAAATTCGGGCACCGAGAGGTCCTCAAAAACAACAGCGAAAGCCGAAAACACTGGGACGAGCACCGATTCTCAAAATACGTCCTCGTATTGGCCTGAAATGCTATCAGAGGGTTGTGATCCCGATAAACCAATTTGACTGGAAAAAATGCAATGTACGTGGTATGCAAATGCAAAATGAAATGAGTCGAAACATGAGCCAAATTGCGATAAGAAGTTGGTCAAATTTTGGGGTGCAACAGCTGTCCCTATTCAAACGGCTTGGACCTGAAGGGTTGAGAAGCGAACGACTTTCAATTATTCAAAGGTAGAAGACGGTTGAATACCAAAGAACCCGGAAATTTGCCAACTACACAAGTACACGGTACTCTGGTGAGAACAAATCTTCGGAAAGCTGAAATAATAGCTGCACGACAACTAGCTGGAGACATTCTGATCTGAACCTTGTCGTCAGTTATCCACATTAAATTCCTCTATCATTGTCATCAGACACCGGACCTCGCCGTCAGGCATTCATGAAAATAAAGCGTTTGACATTGTCGTCGGACAACCAAAACACCCAACATCGCCGTTGGAAAACTAAATCACCTGACATCGCTGCCAGAAACAAACATCCAACATCGCCGCTAGAGAACTAAAGAATCTGATATCGCCGTTAGAAACAAACATCCAACATCGCCGCTGGAGAACTAAAGAATCTGACATCGCCGTCGGAAACAAACATCCAACATCGCCGCTGGAGAACTAAAGAATCTGACATCGCCATCGGAAACAAACATCCAACATCGCCACTGGAGCTGCAAAGGGTCTGACATCGCCGTCAATCAAACATAACTCTAAGAAACACCCGACATCACCGTCAAGTACTCAACATAATCTGACTTCGCCGTCAACTCTCAACATCGTCTGACCTCGCCATCAGGGTGAAGAAATCCATTGGGGAGATATGAACTTGAATAATAGACTCTGTTGGAGAGAATAACAAGATGAACACGTGTCAATGATCTTGCAGGAGGTCTGGATACCACACACAGGTGAATGATACTCTGGTCGGTAGGAACATCTTCAACACTGAGCATAACAGTTGCACGACAACCCTACTGGGGAATTGGTCACACGGTAACCGGTAATACATAGTCGATCATGCCATCAGGCATTCAAAGAACACTGTCGGGTGTTGCACCCCAAAATTTGACCAACAATTATTTATTCACTGAGTGTTTGAAAGGTGATACCTTCATCAGAAAGTTCAAGAGAGCCTCAGAGGAATTGGTGGAAACCAGGGTTGTGTGCTTCATAGCTTGAGAGTTGTGGGTGCTCCTCAGATGATTCTGAGACTTTGAGAATGAACTTGATGTTTTGAGAAAGCCTATGAGATGTCTTGATAGCCATCATGAAGCCCAGAGAAGTCATTATGCAAGAGTTCAGAGGATTCAACCATGAATGGTAGAATTAAGGTTTTGACTGGGTCAACCCTAGATCAGCTGAAGATTTGGAGAAGGTTGAGACTTAATCCAAGGGCCATGAGATCATGGAATAATGCATAGAGATGTTGTAAAGGTGATTCCTAGACCAACTCCTCATGATTGAGGAGTTTGAGAAGTTTTGAGTTAGGGTTTCTGAGGATTGTCAGTGGAAAAACCCTAATTTGATCCCTATCTTCCAGGAAGTTTTAGCTCTAGATGTGATTGATATCTCATCTTCCCCATAACATGAATGTTGTAGAGCTTGTTCTTAGCTTTAATTTGAGTGGTGGAAGTCCTTGATAGGAGTTGCAGAGCTCAAGTTATGGTTTTGACAAATTACAGGTCAGCTGAGGTGTGTGAATCTGGGTCCTTGAAAGTCACCCAACTTGCAGACAACTTTTGCCCTAGTAGGATGATTCCTATGATCTCTTGGTCAACATGAATGTTGGAGGGAATCTTCTTAGCTTTAATTTGAGTAGTAGAAGTCCTTGATAGGACTTGTGGAACTCTGCTTATGGCTTGTGCAAGACAGGGGTATTTTGGTAATTTAGAATTATAGGTCATTTTTAGCCAATGCCTAAAACTCCTACTTCCAAGCTTCAAATGGAAAAATGTCCAACATGAAAGTTGTTCAAAATGGCATTTTAAGGCTAGATAAGAGGTCTTGAGAGTTTGGAAATGCATGGAGCATGGATATTTTAAAATGGTCAAAATGAACTAAAAAGGGCTTATAAGTTGAAAAAGTTGAAATTGGACTTTGGTTTGAGAGATCTACAAATCCAAAATGGGGCATATGATAGATGATTTTGATTGGAAACAACATTTTGGAAACAATGGTTTATCCATATTTTTGAGTTTAGGCTTAAAAATTGGACTTCCTTTGTAAATTTGTTTCTTGCACTTTAAGGTACCATGAGAAATTGTTTGCCAAAGCCTTAATTTTGCATAAAATGCCTTGTTCTCACATGTATACCTCATATAAGGGTATTTTGAAGACTTATCATGAGTTTTATGAGATTTACTAAAAATAGTATTTTTGAATTTCTCATTACGTGAGAAGTTCTAGAACTTCCTTGGAAGCTTCTCATATGTTCTAGATCTTTCCTTTCACTTCCATAAATACCCAAGGGTGAGATCATGCCATAGTTGGTGATTCTAGTTGCTTGCAAACCATACTTTCATCTCATAACTCCAAAATTGCATTTTGATTCCCATCTCTCCCAAACTCCATTATTTGTGCTAGCTATCATCATCATCATCATTCTCCATTGTTGTGGATTGAAAAGCAAGAAAAAGGCACCTCAAATCGTGGCTGGATCATGAGTTCTTCTCCATCACTCCAAGTGGCGTGAAGCTTCGAATTGGCATTTTCAAGAGGTGTAAACACGATTTCTCTTCACCAGCATCATCACCATCATCCAAGGATCAATTGGCACAAGTGGCAAGGGCTGAAACAAGGGATAGCAACCATCACCATATCCATTTGGTAAGAATACGTTTTGATTCCAATCACCAAGATTAGCCATTGTTAGGGTCAATTCTTAAGTTATTTGTGATAGAGACAACCTAGGGATGCTTTATGGTGAGTTTAAGGTCCATCCATGGAGTTTCAAAATATGACATTAATTCTTGGTTGATCAAGAAAGCTTGAGATATGAGGTTTTAATGCATGTGTTATAGTTTAGTATACTCATGGAAGCAAGAGGAACACATTGGCATCATTATTTTCAAGGTTTGTTAGAGTTGAAAAGTGAGCATTCATGGTGGTACCCGTGCCTTGTTGTTGTCGGTTTGAAGGTTAGAGAGAGTTTCAAGATGAGATAAAGCCATGGCTGTGTAGAGGGCGAGAAGAGGATCATTTTTGGTTTTAATTTCGTGCTGTTTCATGGCTTGAGGAGGGAGAACGGATCGTTGGAAGTTTCATGCATGAAATGGAGTTTTCATGAAGGTTAGGATTTCTTTGAAGAAGATGAACCACAACCCTTGGACTGCATCTCAATTGTTGACTTGACTTTGATCTTGCGGCCTAGATTTTATTAAACTTCAAAAAATCATAACAAAATAAAAAATGCATATTTTTTAATGAGACTTTTTTCCCATTTTTCATTTTCGGTCTAGAAAAATATAAAAATATAAAATAGCCATTTTATTTCAGTTTTATATTTTTTGTGCATTTTTACTTTTAATTGTTTTTTTAAATTCCTTTAATTGGTATGCTGACTTGTAGAATTTAATTAGGATAGTTCCCTTAGGCTTTTTGAGCCATTCTTTTTGGCATAGTTAGATGATGAATCATAGTATTCCCTGGATTTATTACTAGATTTTTAGATTAAGATTTGATTAGTTTAGTTGAATTGAACTTAGGATAGTCTAATTAGGGTTTATGTTGTGCATAGGTGAGGAAATTCATTTTCTTTAGATAGTTTTGCCTTGATTTTTGGGTAGGGGCATATGTGGATGTTATGGATAGATATTGTAGACCCTTGTGAATAATTGTTAAATTTTTCCCCCTTGGTTTAGTATTTTTAGGTATTTTCTGAAGTTGCCTGATAATTTTGTCTGTGCTGTGGTTATCTGTTTATCTCTGGGGGTTGTTTTTGGGGAATTTGTTGTGGGGCTTGTGTTGTCTTGAAGACCTTGTTGGAGAGCATGATGAAGTGAATATTGTAGATCAAGACTCAGAGACCCAGAGCTTGGCTTGTTCCCTGTCTGTGAGGTTTGAGATCCTGAAGTTTGGAGGAAGTTCATGGTACTTTCCTGAGGAAGGCACTATGAATGACTTTCATTCTTTCTTCTCACCTTTTTCTTAAGTATCCAATGATGTTGGAGTCAACTTGTGAGTTTAATTTCTCCTGAGGAGGAATGTAAACTGATCACCTGTTGTTGAGCCACATGGGATACAACTCCTAAGTGGAAGCCTCCTAGTACTTTCCTGAGGAAGGTCCTATGGGTCTATTCACTTAGTTCCCTTAGTTTATCTAGGATTTCTTAAGTATCCAATGATGTTGGAGCCAACTTGTGAGTTTAATTTCTCCTGAGGAGGAATGTAAACTGATCACATGTTGTTGAGCCACATGGGATACAACTCCTAAGTGGAAGCCTCCTAGTACTTTCCTGAGGAAGGTCCTATGAGTCTATTCACTTAGTTCCACTAGTTCATATAGGATTTCCTAAATATCCAGTGATGTTGGAGCCTGCTTGTGAGTTTAGTTTCTCCTAAGGAGGAATGTAAACTGATCACAGTGGTTGAGCCACGTAGGATATGATTCCTGAGTATACACCTCCTAGTGCTTTCCTGAGGAAGACACTATGAGTCTGCTTACTTAGCTCCCTGTCTTTGGTAAGCTTGTTCTGAAGCTTGAAGACTGGGATTGTTTTCTTTTGGTTAGGTTTTGCTTTAGGGCTTTGCTTAGATTTGATCAGGATTTTGTTAGGGTTAGGATTAGAGAGTAGATGATTCTTTCTCAAGCATGTGTGTTTTGTTTGCCTGATGGCACTTCATTTCTTTTATCTGTATATTGCTTGATAGCATGTTGTTTATTTTAAGTATGATTGCTGTTATTTCATGACTGGCTTGAGGTCGAGACGAGCTTGTGGAGGCTGAAGCCCCACACACATTTCCTCCCTCACTTGCATTGCATGCATTTTACTGTTAAAAGCTGATGCTTTTGTCTGTTTTGGTGTATCATTGACATGATCCCTTAGGACTCTCATTTCCTCTGATGAGGATTTGATGATAGACTTTTAGGTTGAAACCTATGCATGACAACATCTAGGAGTTCCCTGTTCAAACCTCAACCATAGGATGAATCCATGGCATGATAACAGTAGGACTTGATAGTCTCCCTCCTAGTTGGGCCTGTTCTCTTCTCATCTCGAAGCAGTTTAAGATACAGTAATCAGGAATGATTTCTTTCGTACGTTACGAGCCTTAAGCTATCTGAGGATGGATGTTTAGTATGGTACCCTTTGGGTGACATGCGACGCATTCACTCTCAGGTCATAGTCTCTAGTGCGGTTGAGATCGCAAACAATAAAAAACACTTCTTTCAGGAGATAACCCGTAGTTTCCCGAACTACGTTTGCTCTGATCTTTCATACCAGATGAAAGTACGTAGGCATAGGATGCGATGTCCTAGCGAGCAACCTTCCCCATCTTCACCCGTAGTTGGCCGAACTACGTTGACTCTGATTTCTCGTTCCAGACGGGAATACGTAGGCATAAAGCGCGATGCTTTGCCGAGTCATTTTTCTTTTCTTTTTCAGCCAGCCTTGATAGGTAGATAGATTATAACCAACCTGTCCAAGTAAACAAACAAGCGAGGATCCCGTCGAGTACGACGGACGTGAGGGGTGCTAATACCTTCCCCTTGCGTAACCGACTCCCGAACCCAGACAATGGTTGCGATGACCTTGTCTTACCCTCTTTTTCGTCAGGTTTTTTCCGATCGTTTCCTTTCCCGCTCTGAGGGATAAATAACGAAAGGTGGCGACTCTTCTGTCATGCCGGCACCTTATTTTCGCGCAAGCGACATCGGGCATCAGCCGGACTTCAACCATTAGGTTGATCATGCTATCATGCATTCAAAGAAATCTGGTGGGCATCAGCCGGGCATCATCAGCAAGTCGGGAATAGAATTCTTGGTCAATCATGAGCCAACTGGGAACATCTAAACCTCTGCCATCAGGCACTCCGCATCAGCTGAGAGAACTGCTTCATTAACACGGTCAGACTTCAATCATGGAGCCTTTCAGGGAGGTTTCAACTTCGCCATTAGAAACCTGCTGGGGATGACGCTTCGCCGCTGGGGATCTGGAGAACTATCAAGTAACTCCGCTTCGGGGGTCCAGAAATCATTCTGGATGAATCAACTCTGCTGAGGACTTCAAGAATCATCTTGCACCGATAACCATTCTGGAGATTTCAGGAATCATCCTGAGTGAACACTCTGCCGGGGATTTCAGGAATCATCCTGGGTAACCTTCATTGGGGACTCTAAGTATCAACTTGAGCACTCAACTCTAGTGACTGCACTGGGGTCTTAAGAATCATCTTAAGCAAACGGCCCTGCTGAGGAATTCAAGAATCATCTTGAACCGAAGACTTCGCTGGGGATCTCAAGAATCATCTTGAGCAAGCGACTTCGTTGGGGAGAATTCAAGAATCATCTTGATCAAACCATTCTGAGGAGGAACATCTGCAAAACAAGAACGGTGGCGACCTGGCTCATGTTTCGTATGCAAATGCTTTGATAATGACGTAATGCTCCACACGGTGGAAATGCTATGCGTCTATGATAAATGCTATGCAATCATGCAAGATGTTATGGCCCCATCAGCAAAATAAATGCTGAAGGGAGAAGCCTCCTGTCAACGAGAAAAATTCACACCAATCTCAATTGGACTCCGCCTGGGGAAGCAAACCTCAGTTGACTGCTGCAGGGGAACGAAGCTCTACGAGAATCTGGACCTGCTCATCTGGGTAGTTAAACCACAACTGCTGAGGCAAACGATATCAAAAGCAGAAATAAACTGCACTCATTCGCAACAAAACTTTCCGGGAGAAAACGACTCCGATGGGGAAACACAGCATCAGCTATTCAACATTCTACTGGGGAGCACTAATCATGGCTTGAGCGGCTTCCAAGGATTCGGCTCTTGGGTGTCTGCTAACTCGGCTGAGGAAGGAGAAATCATTCTGCTTCGCTGGGGAGAGTACGACTCTGCGGGGGAATCTCAATTCCGCTGGGGAAGAAGGAATCATCCAACTTCGGAAGAGAGTACGGCGCTGGTGGGGAATTTCAATTCCGCTGGAGACTTCAGTCTGGCACCATCAGTTGCTGCATACTTCGGCGTACGGATAGTTTCCTACGAAACCTGCACTTGTGACCCGGTGTTAGGGGATGAACACGCGCTTCAGCGCCTGACTCAGATGAGGAGGCGACGTTCCTTCAGAATACCTCTGATTGGGGAGAGAATCTTCTCTGCTTGGGGAGACATATCAATGTTCATTATCTCGCGTTCAAACTCTACGGGGAGAGACTGCTGAACTTTATCGGGGATATCAATCCTGATCTGCTGAGAGTAATCTTGCATACGCCTTACGGAGACTGACCCTTCTGGGTAACACCTGCTGGACTATCAAGTCTGATGAGGAATACCTGTGTATCAACACTGCTGGGGATATCAATCCTTAGCTACTCATTGTACAACTTTGTTGGAGATGTACCGATCCTATCAAGGAAACACCTCTGGCGTTTGCGGAAGATAACAATCGATCACTGCAATTGAATCTCACTTCATTGAGGAAAACAACCCTGAACGGTCTTTTTGTTTTTTTTTGAACCCCATAAGTCCTTATGGGTTGCGAAGCAATCTGCTGGGAAATAACTCTTCTCTACCAATATCTACCCGTCTGGATATTACTCAATGAGGAATCAACGTCGACCTCTGCCTGAGGGATGAGTCAATGACCTAGACTCGGAGGGAAAAGGAGTCAAACTTGGACTCTGTGGGGATACAACATTGCATCAGTCCCACTGCTGGGGAAATAAACCCAAATCTGCCGGTCAGGGAAAGCTTCAGTCTCAACCCACTTGAAAACAACACATCAGGCTAATCAACATTCGATGCTTGGGATGGCCATACTCTGCCAGGAATATCAATCTCACCCTACTGAGGATAATCTTGATCCTACTCTGATAAGGGATAAATGCCATCTCAATTTGCTGCAGTCTCAAACTGCTCAGGGGAAACAATCTCAAGTTGTACGTCTCTGCTGAGAAAACAATCCTGATTCAGCAACATCAACACAGGGAATACAGAATACCAATCATGGAGCTGAGATCACTCGAGCCTTGTGTCGGGGAATGTGACAACATACGAGTCACAGGAATCATCGGGTCAGGTACAATTAGGTTTTTTCTAGTTTAGGGATAGGTTTATTAACAAAATGGATTTGAAGGGGAAATACTAGACGAGAACTAGCATTCAAGGTGGACTAGCAGACGAGAGCTGATGGTGACATATGTTAGGTTGCCAGACGAGAACTGACTTCTGGGTTTTGGATATCAGACGGGAATTGATTTCTGGTTTTCCAGACGAGAACTGGACTTTGAAACTGATTCGGTCACAAGGTTCAGCCGAGTAACAGGTTAAGCTGTAGGATAACAATCCAATGACGGTAAGGCTTCTTCAGAAGGCTCAGGTTTTGGCAGGGTAATGACACGATTCCCCGACACTCACCTCTTGCTAGGGTGGACAAACTCATTTGAACAACTTGCCCCAGTGCAATTCAACTTGCCCCAATCCGACTCTTGGGAAAATTCATTCTGAACAGAAAGCGGCTGGCAACGAGACAATCTTCAGATGGATTGCCCCAACACCTGTACAACGGGAGGATTCATCCTCAACTAATCAACTCTCAGCATGGCTGGTTTCAGTAGCTTGCCCCTGAACGAGCGAAGAACGACTCAACCTGTTCTGATTGAACACTGGAGGGATCTGCCCTCAAATCACAGGAGTTCTGGATAGCTGCCCCTGATTGGGTCTCGAGAAGATCAACTCCTGATCAACTGCTTTTTGAATAATGCCCCATAATCCACCGATACTCTGGGACCTGTCCTCAGACAAACTGATTCTAAACTCACAGGAAGTCAATGCCCCAAATTCACAGGGTTTCACGGTATACCATTCTGATCCAGACTACTAACAATTCAGTCCTGATTGACTATTCCCTGTTGGAGTTCCTTCGTATCAACTACTGACCTGCAATTAAAATTGTTTATTCACGAATGGTAATTTTAATGCAGTGTTCATGCAGATTTTGAAAAAATGTACTGTCACTCATTTACGTGTCATGATAGTGAGTGACGAATGCACCAAAGAGTTCAAACGTAGTGCTGATTTGATCAGTTAAAAATACAATAAGGATATGATTAGCAAATCATGCAGGAGTCAGGTTACTCAACCTTATCGTAATGCGCTTTCAGAATAAACCCTGCCTCAATTAGGTCTTTTAAGGGTTGTATCGTGGTCGGGTTCACGGTTCGTGAAACAAAGGATATTTGGCTCAAATTATGATTTGTACCCACCCCTTCTACGTGATGATCTACGATCCTAAAGTTCAGTTAACTTGGCTCGAGCGCTCGCCTCTTCGAGAGGTATGTTGAATATTAGGAACAACTGGTTAAAAGATTCACAAGGTGTTTCGGAGTGACAGTTACTCCTTTTTCATTTCGGTGTCTGTATCTACACGACTTTGTCCTTGTTCGAGGATTTTTCTTTTTTATATCCTTTCTTTTTCATTATTTTGATTCCCTAATTTTTGCCTGGACAGACTCTTCAGAGTTCTTTTTAATTTTCCTTTTGAAGTCCAGCGGGATGCCCTGATTTTTGCCTAAGTATTTGCTTTCTAGCTTTTCTTTTTTACTTAGCGGGCTTTCTTATTCTTTCTTTTTTCTTTTTCTTGGAACAAGTCGTGCGACACTGGCTGTCTGGATTCATCCGAGAGGTTTATAACTGTCTCACTCCTGATTGGTGAGGTTTAACCATTGTGGTTGACGAGGTACGACCTCTGGGGAGGAATACGATGTGATTGGTCCTTGAAAGACAACACTCCTCTATAAGACTTGAACGCTCGATAAAGCTAACTGACAACTACCCTGCCCCGGGCTAAGATGTGAGGGTTCAAAAGTCCGAAAGAAACTTCTACTTCTCGGCTCGAAGTGGTTAACAAGGGATTCTCTTCCTTATCTCTCCGGTGTTTAGGGGATTTGAAACAATGCCTTGTACGTCATCGGCAAGGTTTTATCTGAAAGCATACGATCATCGGTTATGAGTATTCAGTTTCATCATCCTCCCTCCAATCTTTGCTAATCATAGTGATAAAGTGGAGTGAATAAAGTGCAAGTGTCAGTGCAATGCAGTAAATGAGTGACAACGACATGATTAATTCAGAAAAAATGCATAGTCACTTTATTAACATTACCATTCGAAACAAACAATGTTTAACATCAAGTAGTAACTAACAGAAAAGAAACTACAAATGCAAATGATAAAAAGTCTGAGGACTGCCAATGCTGAGGACGTCTGCCCATCTGGACCACTGGTCTCTGGAAATAACCCTCTGAATCTACGAGCTCAGACAGCTGAGAGGTTGTCATGCACAACCAAAACTCCATCTGGAAAGGAAATGCACCCTTTGTCGATCAACTGTTGCACTTTTGCCTGAAAAGCTTTGCAACCTTCAGTTGAATGCCCCGGAGATCCACCATGATATCCACACTGAGCATGGGGATTGTACCCCGGAGGGTAAGGCTCTGGCACGGGCTTGAGAGCTTTGGGTTCCACCAAAGAATTCTGAATCAAATGTGGAAGAATCTGGCTATACGACACAGGCACTGGATGAGAAGGAGCATTCCTTCGTTCCAAGTTGTTACGAGGTCGATTATGGTTCTGACGCTGATTCTGATAACCTCGGTCACGGGCTCGTGGGTTTGCAAGAGGAGCGACATAAAGTTCCCGATGTGGTGCCCCAGGCACAATTATCTGTCCAGAGTAACGAGACACAAAAGATACTGACTGCTAAGAAGACGAAGAACCAACAGATTTCACAGATTCGTCTCGAGGATACCCAACATCATTCATGATTGCGTTGATCACAACTCCTTCATCAGTTTGGCAGCTATAGAAAGATTCTGTTTCGCTAGCCTGACCGCCTGAAACATTCTGGATTCTTCCAGTCTTTACACCATGCTCGATGCGCTCTCCTGCCCTTACCAATTCAGAGAAATTTGGTGCAACTCCAAGCATTCTTTCGAAGTACAGGCTCTGCAAGGAGTTTACGAACATGCCTTTCAACTCTTGGTCTAGAAGCGGTGGTTGCACTCTGGCAGCAGATTCTCTCCATCTCTGAACATACTTTCTGAAAGGTTCATTGTTCCCTTGAGACAATTCTTGCAACTGCATGCGACTAGGGGCTTCATCAAGATTGTAGTCATACTGTTTCAGGAAAGCATTGGCTAAATTCGCCCATGATCGGATCTGATTACTCTCTAACTGCATATACCAACTCAGAGATGCCCCAGTCAGACTATCTTGAAAGCAGTGAATCATCAACTTGTCGTTGTGCACAAACGAAGTCATTCTTCGGCAGAACATCACCAAATGTTGCTTCGGGCAACTATCTCCTTTGTACTTTTCAAACCTCGGCATTCTGAACTTCGGAGGTAACACTAGGCCAGGGACTAGACACATGTCTGCAGCACTAGGGTTAACAGCGTCTTTACCTTTCAAGGCTTTGAATCTTTCATCCAATGCACGAAACCTTCTAGCATACACGGGAGCTAACGGGGCTTCATTCTTTGCTATCGGGACCTCTCTTCGGGACTTTGGCACAGGGAAGGCAAAACCCTGGTAGTCTGAGATATCAACAGAAGGAGAACGTTTACCTCGGACAACAAACTGCTCACGTAGACCTCGGTCTTCAACAGAAGGTTGTACAAGCTGAGCTGCAGTAAGGTTGTTTACTTGCGGAAAGTCTTCGTCATGCGTAGATCCATACAAAGGATTGGACGTCACAGTGAAACCCGACAAGGTATCAACAAACTGGAAGCTGCTCTCTGACATAGCTACCAACAACTGTCAACTGACTTCACTGCTTGACTCTGATCAGATCTGCTTCAAATCCCTTGGTCGTCTTTAATACTCACCTTCAGAATCAAAACAACGGCTGGATAAGAGCTTTGACTAGCTGGAGCATGACATGCAATATGATGCAAAGATGATTATGCAAATGCAATGCAAGATGCAGCAAACACGGGATCACAGCCCCCACAAAGCTCTGATTACTGCTGCGCTGCTGACGAAATAAGTCTGCTCTGATGAGAGAAAACCAAGATATCGGGTAGGCTGGAAGTCAAGTTTCCTGCAAAAACCCTCCCACTCACGGGTATGGACCTAAACTGACACAAGTTCGGCATCCTATGCGTTCATCAGCGTCACAGACTTTCAAGAGGGGTGATACGATACCCAGAAGGTGTGGCATCACCAGCTCATGAAGCGGCCTCACTTAGCTGAATCACAAATGATCGGTCCCCAGAGTCGACAATCCACCAAACCAGCAACCGTCTCAACCCAAAGGGTTGAAAGAGAAGCCAACCGGATGAACCTCGTCTGAGCGTGGATTTCATGAGACACTAGTGCCTGCAAAGCAAGCACGCGCCCATTAATTTCCACTCTAATTCTATGGTGCACTCAAGCCTGGGTCTGGCTTCTCACTCATCAGAACTCCCATCCCACAACAGCACAGATAATCATATGATACTGAAAATAAAATGCGGGAAATAAAGTGCGAGAAATAAAATGCGATAAATAAACGCAACCCAACAAGTAAACATACAAGCGTTAGGATTGACTCTCGCAGGGGACGTTTGATCCCCAAACTGACTCGCTCACGGGACGTTGGATCCCTAGGAAGCTATCGCTTTCCCCAGCAGAGTCGCCAGCTGTCGCTTGCGCGAAAATAAGGTGCCGGCAAAACAGAAGAGTCGCCACCTTTCGTTATTTATCCCTCAGAGCGGGAAAGGAAACGATCGGTAAAACCTAACGAAAAAGGGTAAGACAAGGTCATCGCAACCATTGTTTGGATTCGGGAGTCGGTTACGCAAGGGGAAGGTATTAGCACCCATCATGTTCGTCGTACTCGACGGGATCCACGCTTGCTTGGTTTGTCTATGGGTAAAAAACAATCTATCTACGGCTGCTAAATCTAAACGGGAAGAAATTGACTCGGTAGAGCGTCGCACTCTATGCCTACGTATTCTCATCAGAGAACGAGAAATCAGAGTCTACGTAGTTCGGGAAACTACGGGTTAGTTTGCTCGGCAAGACGTCGCGTCTTGGGCCTACGTATTCTCATCAGAGAAATCAGAGCATGACGTAGTTCAGGCTAACTACAGCTAGACAGGGTGTTCTCGGTCACACGGGGGTGAGAGATTAAGTTGACAATACTAGCGTGCGCATTCTAGCAGTTAGGTGGACGCTGCTCGACCATTGGAGACTTAGGCGTACCTGTTTGCGGTAGAACGGACGTAGTATGTCGGGTTTCGAGGTATGGGAACCTACGGGAACTAGAACTACGGTCTGGTCTCAAATGCACTCGGGCAAGAGAAAAGGATAACGTCAGTCGTCAGCGGGAAAGTCTCGATCGCACAGCAGCGAGGAGAACAAAAGTTAGTTGTTAGTGTGCTCGCTAGGATATCGCATCCTATGCCTACATATTCTCTTCAGAGAAAGTCAGAGCAGATGTAGTTCGGCCTAACTACGGGTAGAACGGAGACCACAGCGCAAATCTCGTTTTATTAATATTCTGAAAGAGATTACAATGATTGAGTACAGGAAAATAAACTCCTAAAAATCCTATCCATCTAATATGGAAAATCTAATGAAAAAAATAGTCCCCTAACAAGTGGACTTTTAAAACTACTTCTAAAAATGTAAAATAAACTCTATGAGAAATTATATCCTAAAAGAAAATATTAAAAAAACTATTAGCTAATATAATATTTCTTTATATTTTTATACTTTTCTTTCTATTACATATTCTTTTTCTCTTTTAAAATCTCTAAACAAAAGAAAATAATGAAAAAACAAGAGAAAAACAAAGGGGTGCAAACTGCTCAATCAGGAGGTACAGCAGCAAAAAAAACAAGGAACTGAGCCCAGCCCAGCAAAAATGAAACAAAAACGGGGAGGGGGTGAAGAAAGTGAACCGGGGGGTGTGATTAGCGAAGGCTGTGGTCAGTGAAGACGAATTGGGCCTCAGCCCAATCAGACCAAACAACAAAAACGGAGGGTTTCTTGGCCAAAAAAGAGGGGTGTACGGACAACAGAAATCAATGGGCCCAGCCCAATCCATTGTCTTCTCTCTCTCGTTCAAGCTTCAGAAAAAAAACCTTAGTTTCCTCCACACCACTGTTCACGGCGCCGTCTCTTCTCAGCTTCACTCTCTCTCCGTTTCAATCTTTCCTCTCTCACAAACTTTCAACCTCAGATTCAACCTCCCAAATTAACTCCTTACAAACTGTTCACTTGACCACCACAATCACCTGCTAATCAAACCTACAAACAACCAGATCCAACAATCACTGTTGCAAAGATCATTATAGATCAAAAAAATCACGAGTTGAAGATTTGTTGATGAATAGAAGATAGCGAAGGAGTTGCATGCGGCTCTTGAATCGTTGGATGAAGATTGGAGGACCTTGCAAAGATTTGGGTTGAGATCGTGTTCTTTGACGATTTCTGGTGGAGTCTGTGAATAATCTGGAGACGGGATGGAGAACGCGATGAAGTTTGCTGAAAAAGTTGAAGGAGATGCTGAAGTTGTGATGAATCTTGATGAACTTATCAAGATCTGAAGAAAAACCTGATGATGACGGTTGTGAGACTCGAGCGATGGCATGTTCTTGGTTCTGGGAACGATAATGAAGGAGGTGATGAATGTTCTTCTGGAAATCTGAAAGAACGCGATGGGATGAACGTGATGATTCTTGAGGACTTTGGACGAACACATCCAGGTCTAGAAAAACGCTTGAACATTGATGAACCTGGACGAAGATCTTGAAGATCTTCTGAAAAACGGTTGGAGATTGATGGTGATTTCCGGAAACGGTTGCAAGAACATGATGTTGCTTGATGAACTTCATCAATTTCTGGGCAAATCTGGGATGAAGAGGATGATGAAGATGTTGACGAATCTGGAAAAAACGCATGAACGTCGATGAAGATTGGATGAGTGTTGATGATTGTTGAAACGATGGAGAATGGAGGAAAGAGATGAGTTCTGGAAATTCTGCGTCTCCGGTGAGGTTGTTACGGCGGTCGGAGGGCGGTTACGGTGGCCAGAGTTTGGTGGAGGTGGTGGTTGCATGGCCGACAGTCATGCATCCGGCGGGGCTAGGGTGAAGACAGGTGACGTGTTGGTGTATGCAGAGGGAGACGCGTGTTAGGCGAGGTGGAAGATGGGAGAAGAGAGGTGGAAGTGGTGTGAAACGTGGCAACTGGTGAGAGTGAAACGTGGAAAAACTGAGGGAGCTTCAGCATGCACGCGTGGACTCTTTATAGCGTGACACATGGACTGGGAGTTTGACTGGGCCTCCAAAAAACACCTAGCCCACGAGATTAATGGACTTAATGAAGGATTTGGACTGAACGAACATGATTAACGAACAATAAAACCTGATTAACCTAATTAATCCTAATCAGACTCAACTAAATGAAGACTCAATTAACTCTAATTAAAAGCAATTAAGACTAAACAAAAATTAAAACAGTAATTAAATTCTGAATGAAAATTAAGGCTAATCTAATCCTAGCTAAATCTAATAACCTCAATTAAAATCTAAACAAAAGATTAAATCTAATTAAACTCTATCAATTAATATTCTAAAAGAATTTAATATAAAAATAAAACTCTAATAAATCTGAAAAAGAGAATTAACATCTAATTAAGCTCTAAAAAACTATTAACTTCTATTAATTCTAATTAATGTCTAAACTAATAAAAATAGAAAAAACTCTAATAATTTCTATTTAATGAAAACTCTATTAAAAGAAAATCATATTAAAAATCACTTAAAAAATCTACTTAACACCTAGAAAAAATATGATTTATTCTAAAAACCTATTATCTAAAATGATTAAAGAAATTCCTAAACTATAAAAAATCAATTAATATCTAAAAGCTATTTAAAAAAACTATCTAATACCTAGAAAAATGAATTAAATCCCTAAAAAATTCTAGAAAATAAGGAAAAAATCTAAAACTACCGAGGAAGCCGATTAAATCGATTAGCGAACTATATCGAAATAAATGGTAAAAATTCGGGCACCGAGAGGTCCTCAAAAACAACAGCGAAAGCCGAAAACACCGGGACGAGCACCGATTCTCAAAATACGTCCTCGTATTGGCCTGAAATGCTATCAGAGGGCTGTGATCCCGATAAACCAATTTGACTGGAAAAAATGCAATGTACGTGGTATGCAAATGCAAAATGAAATGAGTCGAAACATGAGCCAAATTGCGATAAGTAGTTGGTCAAATTTTGGGGTGCAACAACAACGTCTTGGCAAGCATACTTAGTGTATATATCCATAAGTCTTTACCCTAGCACATAACCATTAGCAGACAAACATTAACACAAACACAACTATCAAACAAGAGGCTCATGTAGAATACTATAAATACTTAGGGTGTTAATACCTTCCTTTAGTATAACTAACCCCCGAACCCCCCGATTTCTTAGCTTCGTTGTTACGTAGCATGTAATACCCCAAATTTAATCGAAATATTTTAATTTATTTATTTAATTAAGAATATTCATTTTTCGATGATTTTTGGTGGTTTTGTGAATTATGGAGAATTTAATGGAATTGAGTTATTTATTTTGGAATAATAGTATATAATATGAATATATTATTATTATTATTATTATTAATTAAAATAAATATAAGTGAAATAAGGGTAAATTGGGCATTTGGAGGAGTTAGTAAGGATATTATGGGAAAAGCCCAAATTGGGAGACCCAAGACTAAGTGGGACAAAATTGAGTTCTGAAGGGAAATTAGAATTCATTTGTGTTAACCTTGAAAATATGGTGGCCAGAGCTCTGAATGAAAGGCTGGAAGCAGAAGGTCCCAAAGATTAATCGTGAAAGTTGCGAATCGATTAAGGTATGAGGAGTATGACTTTTCATGATTTTCTATGTATGTCTTTAGATGTGTTTATGGTTGGTTTGTGGTTTAAGGTATTTTGGGTTGATTATGGGAAAATAGGGAATTTGATGATAAGGCTTTGAGGTTATGGTTAATGGTATGTAACACTGAATATTGATATGAGAAAGGAAACCTTGGGCCTTTGTGGCCAAAACCTTAGATCGTTATATGTCTTCCCATATGGGATAGAATATTTGATATTTGAAATTAGGATGTCTTCGGAGCAATTGTAAGGAAATTGACTATAGACCCTGGAGGTTAGTGGTTAGTATTCTTGACCCTTTGAGTGTAGAGATGAGAAATAATGATTTTTGTCTTCGTGGGCAAAACCTTGGATTGTGATATGTTTGACCCTGTAGGAATAGGAATGTTCATATGTGAGTAACTCTGAAGTACTCAGAGTAATTGCAGGAAATAGTGTTTTAGGCGTTGCAAATGTTGCCAGAAGAGCCTAATAAACCATAAAAGTTGTGTTGTTATTGCCGTATAACCTTAGGAATGTTTTATTGATGATTTGGGTACGTTGAGTGAGTGATTCGTAAGAATAATTGAGTAAAAATTAGTTCCGGAGCGTAACAGCGTCTTTCTGTTCGTCACGACTGTTCATGTTTTTGGTCGAAATTATTTTGGACGTAACTTTTGATCCGTAAGTCCGTTTTGACCCCGTTCGAAGCGTTGGAAAGCTAATAAACAGAGCTATAACATACTATAGATAAGGGAATTTTTTCCCAATATTTTTATATCTAATTATGTTTGAGAAGTCAATTGTGTATATGTTCTATTAATGAATCATGTTCTGGTTCAAGGATGTCTTGATGTTTTGATGCTGCGATTTTCTTGATGAATTACCATGAGGGTAACTATGATAATATGATGAATTAACATGAATAGAACCGTGAAGTTTATGTGATTGATAGGCGATAGTGTGGGGATTACCGTGAGTATAACTTGATAAATTAATATGAGATGATATGAGGGTAGTACTATAAATTAATATGGGGTAATATGGGATAAAATGACTATGAGCTAATATGTGATTTATACGGGATTATATGATGACATGATGTGTGAGATTAATTAATGTGATGGACTATGATGATATGTTGTATGATGAATAATATGATGAATTATGATAACATGATGTATGATGATGATTATTACGATGAGCTATGATAACATGATTTATGATGATGAATATGACGATGAGATATGACGTGTAATAATGATGAATATGATGAATGATGATGCATCATATGCTGTTATTATGAGGATTATTGTGAAGTGTGCATCATGCATTCATGTGCATCCGGACTTCGGTTCAGGACCTCGATTACTTTGACTTCAATCCCACTGTGTGGATGTGAAGTATTTTGATGTGATCCGATCCTATTGATGGGGATCTATGGAGGGTTGATGGCATAGTGTCTATCGAGCTGTGATGATTGGTACCACATGCATTGAGTCTATGTTGCATTTGCATTTATGAGCCTTTGTGTATAATTATGACATTGTGGCCTTTGAGGCATAATTGAAGAATATCAATATGTTGAATATAACTATGAGTAATATGTCATTTATGCATTAATTGTTATACATTGATTATTATGAATTGTCTTACTCACCCTGCCGGTTTGAATATTACCTCCACATGGGTAACGTGCAGATGAGCAAGTTTAGCCGTGGACGCTGTCGAGGAGTATTTTGAAGTTTTAGAGTCGTTAGTCTTTGTGGTTAATTTAGAGGGTCTTGCTCTGATATGTAACATCGGGTTGGGTTCTTTGAGTTGATTGTATATCATTGGGTTATTTTACTGATGTTCCCTTATGAGGAAAATATTGAGTTATGTTTGAGTTCCGCTGTATATGATGTTTTGATATATTTAGAGAAAACCCATGTGTTACGAAGTATTGACCAATTTTGTTGACTTTGAGAAATGTACGCCCTTTTGTGGCTTTTTAATGAAAGTTAATATTTTACTCTGAAATCCGTGTTATTTTACCGTAATATCTGTGGGGTAGAATAAGGGTGTTACATTAGTGGTATTTAAGCAGGTCGGTCCATCCGGCCAAGTTGTCTAATGTTGTTGTTCCCTGGTATGCGACATGTGTGTGAAAACACTGTCGGTACATGTTTGTTGTCTAACCTTTGTCTGCAGAAGTGGGAATGAAACAAGTGGGGGAGAAGCTGTGCTTCTCCAGGATGCTGCAAGCGTGGAGTTGTAGCTCACTGGGTGGTTGAACGCTCTTATAGTTGGTAAAGATGGTTTATACCCCACCATGATTTTCGGCAGTCTATTGACAAATTGAGGAACTGATCAACCTTAATCTGTTGTTGATAATAGTTGGAATTATGTTGGATGGGATAGACGTGTCTTGCAAGTTTGAATGGCGTGGGCAGTAATTTGTTTTGAGTTAAGCTAAGTGCTTAAGAATTGCTTTGATGAGTCGGTGCGAGAAGGTAATGAGATGTTTATTTTGATGGAAACTTTGAGTGTTAATGAAAGTGGGGAAGTTGGTGGTTTGCCAATTAATTGTTATTATCCGAAGTTTTCCTGATTAGATAAGTGATTTACCACCGGAATGTGAAGTGGAGTTGTGATTGGCTATGTTACGGAAACTAGTCTGATATTGAGAGCTCTATATTATATGTCTGTTTGAATGGTCGAGGGATTAAATTGATTGAGTAGTTTTGAGACTTGTGTCTGGTGTGTGTGCTAAGGCAATAGATGGTCAGGTCGAGTACATGGTGGACAATGATTTTCGGTGATTGTGAGAAGAGGTCGGGCGTGGAATGCAATATTGGTGTACTTGAGGTTTAAAATATTTCGAAGTTGAAAATGTGTTGGATGGCTTCCTAAGTGTGAAATTGATGTTGTACGTTGAATTCCAAGGTTGCAGCTTTTTACGGAATCGAAATCGGAGATACAGAAGTCATTCAACGGTCGAAAATAGAATTTTGGACTGTCAGGTTCGCTCCTGTGTTCGCCTAGCGAATATGTCTGGGGCAGAAGAATGTTGTTTTGGTATTTTTGTCGTAATGGGAGAACCGTAATTCGGAATGGCGCACGGTTCGAAGCGTTGGAAATCTAGTCCAATTCTCTATGTGATAGTGAAGTAGTGGCATGTAATTAAGTTATTTATTGATGGAATATGTTTGGATTTTGTAGTAAGTGCAGAAAGTGTGGTTCGTGTTCCCGCCATAACTCGCAAATTGAGTGTCCGTTTGGCATGGGATTTTTTTATACTTAATTGAGCGAGTCAGTGGTCGTGTTAACCGATGATATTTTAATATATTCGAAGAGTATAGAGGATCATGTTGAGCATCGGAAACTTGAGTTATCAGTGTTAGAGAGGAAGCAAGGATATGCCGCTGTGAAGGAAGTTCAGAGAGTTTTTTTTTTTTGGGGGGGGCTGTCAACAGCTCGTGTGTTGATTTTTTCCGAATCTGACAGAACTATTCGTTGTGTTTTGGGATGCTTTGTTGATGTGATTGGGAGGGATGTTAAGTGCAACATCAGCGAGTTTTAGTTATGCTTTAAGGCAATTTAAAGTACATAAGATGGATTATCTGACGAGTGATTTAGAGTTGGTTGTTGTTGTGTTTGTGCCGGAGTTGGAAGATTCAATTGGTTAGTTTGAGATTTGAAATGTTTGGTGATCTCAAGAGCTTAAGATAGTTGCTTGATTTGGAAGATTTGAATATGAGGCTGAGAAAATAATTGGGACTTCTGAAGGATTATGGTTTTGGATTGAATTACCATTCGGGTAAAGCAAACGTGGTAGCTGATGCATCGATTTGGAAATCTTTGTATATATTGATATTGATGGTAAAAGAGTTAGAACTGATTAGACAATTTCGTGATGTGAGCTTGGTTGTGAAGAGACTTCTTATGGAGTTAAGCTTAGTATGGTGGAGCTACTAGTGGTATTCTTGATGAGATTCGAGAAGGTCAAGAATCTGGTTTGAGTTGGTAAATTGGTTGAATTTGATGAATTAAAGTCAAAGGGTCAAATTGCAGATTGATGAAAATGGTATCAGGAGATGACGTGATAGAGTTTGTGTTTCAGATATTGTTGAGTTGGGATAAGAGTATTCTTGAGGAAGGACATTTAAGTGGATTGAGTATCCGTCCCGGTGCTATGAAGATGTAACCGAATTTGAGGAAATTGTTTAGTGGCCATAGATGGAGAGAGAAGTGGTTGAAGTTGTGTATGCTGGTTAGGCTTGTGGAAAGTCAAAGTTTGAACATCAGAGACTGTTGGACCTGATGCAACTGTGAATATTTCTGAATGGAAGGGGATAGTATTTCTATGGATTTTGTGTCGGGTTGTCGAAGACTGTGAGATGAATATGATTCGCTTTGAGAATGATGGATGGATTGATGAGCTCAGCTCATCTCTTACTAATGAGGAGTAATCGTTTTATGTTGAAGCTAACTATGATGTATATTAAGGAAGTTGTGAGGTTGTATGAGATACCGTCGAGTGTTGTGTCGGGTAAAGATCGGAGATCTTCATCGAGGTTTTGGGAGAATTTACCAACACTTTGGGTACCATGTTGAGATTGAGTTCTGCCTATCATCCGCAGGCGGATGGACAGGCAGAGAGAACTATCCAGTCTATAGAGGATTTGCTGAGAGCTTGTGTGTTGGATCGAGGTGGATCGTGGGATAGTTATTTGCCGATGGTTGAGTTTACCTGCAATTACAGTTAACATTCTAGTACCGGAATGACACCGTATGAGGAATTGTATGGTAGAAGGTGTAGGACTCTTTTGTGTTGATATGATTTAGGCGAGAGTGTTGTGCTCGGACCTGAGAATTGTGTAAGAGACGACTGAAAAGATCAAGAAGATCTAAGAAAAGACGTGTTTTGAGAGTTACGATGGTGACTGGTGTTGGTCGAGCTTTGAAGTCTCGGAAGCACACACTGTGTTTTGTTGATTTGTATCGAAAGTGACACAGCGGAAGTATGGGAGAGGTAGCATGTTAGACTGTTTTACCGCTGTCGGTTGTGAATTCACATGATGTGGCATGTGCCTAAGTTGAAGAAGTACATTGATTCAGATGGATGGTGTACAAGTGAGAGGTAATTTGACTGTCGAGGCGTTGCTAGTTCAAGTGGATGAACAAGAAGCAACTTCGAGGTAAAGAGATTCCTTTGGTGAAGCTAGTTTGGGAGGACAAGCTGGAGAAAGTTGGAATTGGAACTTGAAGATCAGTTGAGGGAGTCGTATCCGACTCTGTTCCTTGAGGCAATTTTCGAGGGCGAAAATTCTTTTAAGTGGGGGAGAGTTGTAACACCCCAAATTTAATCGAAATATTTTAATTAATTTATTTAATTAAGAATATTCATTTTTCGATGATTTTTGGTGGTTTTGTGAATTATGGAGAATTTAATGGAATTGAGTTATTTATTTTGGAATAATAGTATATAATATGAATATATTATTATTATTATTATTAATTAAAATAAATATAAGTGAAATAAGGGTAAATTGGGCATTTGGAGGAGTTAATAAGGATATTATGGAAAAAGCCCAAATTGGGAGACCCAAGACTAAGTGGGACAAAATTGAGTTCTGAAGGGAAATTAGAATTTATTTGTGTTAACCGTGAAAATATGGTGGCCAGAGCTTTGAAGGAAAGGCTGGAAGTAGAAGGTCCCAAAGATTAATCGTGAAAGTTGCGAATCGACTAAGGTATGGGGAGTATGGCTTTTCATGATTTTCTATGTATGGCTTTAGATGTGTTTATGGTTGGTTTGTGATTTAAGGTATTTTGGGTTGATTATGGGAAAATAGGGAATTTGATGATAAGGCTTTGAGGTTATGGTTAATGGTATGTAACACTGAATATTGATATGAGAAAGAAAACCTTAGGCCTTTGTGGGCAAAACCTTAGATCGTTATATGTCTGCCTGTATGGGATAGAATATTTGATATTTGAAATTACGATGTCTTCGGAGCAATTGTAAGGAAATTGACTATAGACCCTGGAGGTTAGTGGTTAGTATTCTTGACCCTTTGAGTGTAGAGATGAGAAATAATGATTTTTGCCTTCGTGGCCAAAACCTTGGATTGTGATATGTTTGACCCTGTAGGAATAGGAATGTTCATATGTGAGTAACTCTGAAGTACTCAGAGTAATTGCAGGAAATAGTGTTTTAGGCGTTGCAAATGTTGCCAGAAGAGCCTAATAAACCATAAAAGTTGTGATGTTATTACCGTATAACCTTAGGAATGTTTTAGTGATGTTTTGGGTACGTTGAGTGAGTGATTTGTAAGAATAATTGAGTAAAAATCAGTTCCGGAGCGTAACAACGTCTTTCTGTTCGTCACGACTGTTCATATTTTTGGTCGAAATTGTTTTGGACGTAACTTTTGATCCGTAAGTCCGTTTTGACCCCTGTTCGAAGCATTGGAAAACTAATAAACAGAGCTATAACATAGTATAGATAATAGAATTGTCTTCCCAATATTTATATATTTAATTATGTTTGAGAAGTCAATTGTGTATATGTTCTATTAATGAATCATGTTCTGGTTCAAGGATGTCTTGATGTTTTGATGCTACGATTTTCCTGATGAATTACCATGAGGGTAACTGTGATAATATGATGAATTAACATGAATAGAACCGTGAAGTTTATGTGATTGATAGGCGATAGTGTGGGGATTACCGTGAGTATAACTTGATAAATTAATATGAGATGATATGAGGGTAGTACTATAAATTAATATGGGGTAATATGGGATAAAATGACTATGAGCTAATATGTGATTTATACGGGATTATATGATGACATGATGTGTGAGATTAATTAATATGATGGACTATGATGATATGTTGTATGATGAATTATGATAACATGATGTATGATGATGATTGTTACGATGAGCTATGATGACATGATTTATGATGATGAATATGACGATGAGATATGACGTGTAATGATGATGAATATGATGAATGATGATGCACCATATGTTGTTATTATGAGGATTATTGTGAAGTGTGCATCATGCATTCATGTGCATCCAGACTTCGGTTCAGGATCTCGATTACTTTGACTTCAATCCCACTGTGTGGATGTGAAGTATTTTGATATGCTCCGATCCTATTGATGGGGATCTATGGAGGGTTGATGGCCTAGTGTCCATCGAGCTGTGATGATTGGTACCACATGCATTGAGTCTATGTTGCATTTGCATTTATGAGCCTTTGTGTATAATTATGACATTGTGGCCTTTGAGGCATAATTGAAGAATATCAATGTGTTGAATATAACTATGAGTAATATGTTGTTTATGCATTAATTGTTATACATTGATTATTATGAATTGTCTTACTCACCCTGCCTGTTTGAATGTTACCTCCACGTGGGTAACGTGCAGATGAGCAAGTTTAGCCGTGGACGCCGTCGAGGAGTATTTTGAAGTTTTAGAGTCGTTAGCCTTTATGGTTAATTTAGAGGGTCTTGCTCTGATATGTAATATCGGGTTGGGTTCTTTGAGTTGATTGTATATCATTGGGTTATTTTACTGATGTTCCCTTATGAGGAAAATATTGAGTTATGTTTGAGTTCCGCCGTATATGATGTTTTGATATATTTTGAGAAAACCCGTGTGTTACGGAGTATTGACCAATTTTGTTGACTTTGAGAAATGTACGCCCTTTTGTGGCTTTTTAATGAAAGTTAATATTTTACTCTGAAATCTGTGTTATTTTGCCGTAATATCTGTGGGGTAGAATAAGGGTGTTACATAGCGCACTTACGGTTTTCTTCGATCTTTACCTTTTTCTTTGGATAAATTAAAGTTCGGTGGTAAATATTTAAAGATTTGTGGTTCAAGTTAATTAATAGCTTGATATCTGATTCTCACCGCAACAGGAAATGGCGATTTCACTGGGGAATCTATAGAGGGTTAAGCCCACCTTATTTGCAGTTGTGTTTTGTTCATGTCTGTTAGCTTTATACATGTACATTTGTGAATATTTTTATATTATACATGTTGTATTGCATATGTGCATTGGGTTGCTACCTTGAGAAGCATGATAAGTCCTAGCCCGGAATAGAGATGTGTTCAGATTGAAAAAACTCATACCAGTTATTGTGTTATATGTTAAGCATCAAGCTTCATTCAATTATGCCAGTTAGTCCTTAACTCTTTCATTTACGCCAAGTTGCTTCCAAGTCAAGCCATGAATTTTGGCCAAAATTTTGAAGACTTCATTAGGTCATTTCTCTTCACGCCTCACTAAGTAACTGTAGGAAATCATGATTTCATTGCTGTTAAATTTTCCTCATTACCCTCCAAGCCTTCACCAACTCCTCAAACCAAGGTAGATGAAAGGAAAATGAAGCAAGCGAATTAGTACAGTGTGTAAACAAGCAGTAGGTGTACAATACAAAAACCAAATCAATTTGAAGGCATTCAAGTACATGGTAGTAACAGAAATGGAATATTTTATACATATGAACTTTAAGAACAATGTATGCAGTTCAAAACCAAGTAAATATCAAGGAACAACTCACATGTCTGCAACAACAGTATGAGGTAAACCTCATTTTCAACACGAAAATAACAAAAATTATACCATAGCAAATACACAAATATCATAATCACAGTAGGGACCACCAAGCATTCTAGAAGAGCAGAAATGACAGATTTCAGAATAACAAATTTCATTCCCAAATCCTACACAACCCTGGTTCGTGCAAACATTCACAACAGAATTTCCACCTCATCATTCTCCTTAACAAACTCACACGAATTTTGTTTTCACCCACACGTATTACAAACTTACACTATAAAGGAAGCAATATTCATTCATTCAGAAGACACCTGAAAACCCCTAAGCAAATTCTCTACAATAAATCTCGTTCTTTAACCTACACACTAAAGCTCTGAAACCTAATTCTACTTTAAATTTCTCATTGGAATTCGAAGCAGGAGAGCTAAGCTTCCCATCATATTCTTAACATCACCAACAACTATTTTGAAGCAACAAGAGGAAGGTAGAATAGGGGAGGAAAACACTAGCAGAAAAAGAAGAAGATTGAAAAATTACCTTCGCCGAAAAAGAGTCTGATCGAAGTTGCTCCAATCTAGGTATTCCTCTCTCCTTTTGAGCTTTCAACTACTTAATTTGAGCTTCCCGTGTACTATAATCTTGTATCCCTCTTATAATTGCTTGGCATCCTCATGCATTTATAGATCTAGGGTTTTGGTTGGGTTTTTGTTTGACATTTAGGGTGAGATTTTAAGGAATTTAACCTTAGATTTGGACTCGGAGACATTGTTTTGGTAGGGTAGTGTTGTTTTTTGGTTCGACCGGAGAAGGAAGGCGGCGGCCACCGTGTGCCACTTTCTTCTCCGGCGGGTTTCTCTAAGCTCTAGCGTGTTTGTTTGCAGAGAGAAATAGTTATGTGAGAGAGAGAGAGAGGTAGAAAGAGAAGGCCAGGTTGAAAGTGGAATGATGCATCCCTTGATTTCTCTTTTATGTTTCTTGCCAACACGGACAAATATTGATGATGGTGGCGAACTACGTCGGTGACAAGTGTCACCGACCTTGACCTTTTCTCTTTATCCCGCGTGCATGTCCTTTGTAGTCCCTACCGTGTACGCGCAGTCAGTACCCTTAAATTAGGGTTATCTATGATTCATCACGAGATCAACGTCCAGGATCTGGCCTAGGGTCAACCTGTTGACTAGAGTCTACCATAGACTATTCCCCTACAGCGTGGGCCATCAGTTTTCTGGGCCTGGGGTTTTCAATATTTACACCCCCGGTTTGCTACTGTTTTGCCTCATTCCTTTTTGGTTTTTTGATTTTTTGTTTTATTTATTTTTATAATATATTTTAAAAACCCTAAATTGTTTTTTATTAATATTTAATTTCCTTTTTTTATAAAAACTTTAAAAAATACATTAATTAATTAATTAGGTTAATTTTATTAAATTATTTAATAATAATTAATCCACTTAATGATTATTTTAATTAAATAATTAATTTTAATTTGATTAATTACTTTAGTTTAGCTCACTTAATTCTAAGAAAACTATTTTATTTAATTTTAATCAATTTTTAATTTTAATTTATTTTAATCTTCTTTTTTTTAATTAATCAATTGAGTCTAATTATTCACTTTTCCCTTAAATTCTAAAAAAATCCTTTTAATTAATTCATAAACCTTTTTTTGTTAGTCAATTATCAATTAACTCTATTATACCATTTTATTTAATATTAATTAACTTTAGTAGTTGATTTTATTAAATATTTTAGTTTAGTTTAATTAATTATTTTGGATTTTTTATTTCATTTATTTGAATTCTAAAAAATTTCAACAACAATTAATTTGTGTGTTCCCTTTTGATATTAATTAATTAGATTACTAACTAGTTTTAGATAATTAATTTGCTAATTTGTTATGCTTAATTTGATTGACATCTTCCCTTATTTTACCTAGTTTATGACCTTTTGTGTGGTGTTTATACATATTTTTCATGTGTGCTTTATTATGCCTCAATTATATTTATGTCATTCATCATATGCTTGTGCAAACCAACTCTTTTCAAACTAATACCTTGAATTAATGTCAAGCTCTTTTCGAACACCTTGTAAGTTGATCGTCTTCACGATCGCCATCGACCTCACATAGTCTTCCCTTAGGCTTTATACAACGATACTTGTTGCATATTTCACATTCTTGTTTGTATGGATATGTGTGATTGATTTACTTTAATTATGGATCAATATTATCCCCATTTGAGAAAATGTACCCCTCTCTCATGAGATGTAATGTTTGTTCTATGGATCGATACTTCAAAAGAACAAATAAACTTGATCCAACGTCAAGCATTTTCAAAACAAACTCAATTTATCACCAACTCATTCTCAAGCACACTTGATCCACATATCAAGTTCCATTACCCAATTTGCAAGTCGAGCGCTTTTGCCTCGCCATCGACCTTACCTTATACCACTAGGACCTCCCTTTCATTTATTCAAACCCTAATCGTTTCGCACGCAAATTCAACCTCGATTAACATCAAGTATTTTATCAAAGTCAACTAAATGAACTTAATTATGCTTAGACCATATTTCAATAAATATGATAAGGAAGTTGGAATGGAGTCTTTGATTCCGCTTCTCAATTGTTTGGGTCCGAGGAGTCTTTCTTAAGTTCGAACAATTGTCTTCTCTAAAAAAATTCATAACCCGATTCTACATTAAGTTATTTTACAATAAACAAAATCAAACTTATTTTCTCAATACTTGGATGAAAAAGAGAGAGAGAAAGTCATGTCTTTGACTCATTCTCCCGATTACTTAGGTCCAAGGAGTCTTTCTTAAGCTTCGAGTAATCATCATTTGTAACTTACTCTAACTATCTCAAAACTCTTTCATAATTAAGGGTGAAAAAGAGAGAGTCGGATCTTCGACTCACTCTCCCGATTGCATGGGTCCGAGGAGCCTTTCTTAAGTTTCGATTCATCGTCATCCAATCAAAATACCAACACATTAATTCAACTTATCGCCATTGTGTGATTAAAACTCTTTTCAAAAAAAGAACAACGTTTAGTCCTCTCTAAACATTTGTTTGATAAAGCGAAACAACCAACCGTAGTCCCGCGAACTACGAACGCTTTGACTTTCCCATTGCACGAGGAAATACGTAGGCACAAGGGCCTCAATCCTTAGCGAGCACCCTAATAAAAACCACTCATTTCCCTTAGAAGCGAATGCTTGGAAGATAACAAACAAACCTAGCTAACTTTTCTCACAAATCGAATCAAGAGGTTCTCGTTGAGTACAACGAACGTAGAGGATGCTAATACCTTCCCTTTTGCGTAATCGACTTTCGAACCTAGAATTTGGTTGTGATGACCATTTTCTTATCCTTTAAAGTTTTTATCGATATTTTCCTATTCCTTCCCTGGAATGATTAAAGTTTGGTGGCGAGGATCGTATTTTTCGAGGTACGACAGTAGGTGTTCTGGCCTGGGCCCCGGCCTGACCGGGAAGGCCCAACCCACATACATTTGGGGGAAGGTCCAAAGGAGCCTTCCTCATCTGTGTCGAGCACAAGACTCTCCATCGACCAGACACTGCCCCGTCGGGCAGAACCTTCCTCATTTGTGTTGAGCACAAGACTCCCTGTCGACTAGAAACTGCCCCGTCGGGCAGAACCTTCCTCATCTGTGTTGAGCACAAGACTCCCCGTCGACCAGACATTGCCCCCGTCAGGCAGAACCTTCCCTCTGTCGGCCAGACACTGCCCCCGTCGGGCAGAACCTTCCCTCCGCGGGCAAGACCTTACCCCTCCGCGGGCAGAACCTTACCCTCCGCTGGCAGGACCTTCTCCCCCTCCGTGGGCAGGACCTTACCCTCCATAGGCAAGACCTTCTCCCCCTCAGTGGGCAGGACCTTACCCTCCGCGGACAGGACCTTCTCCCCCTCCGCGGGCAGGACCTTATCCCCCCGCGGGAAGATCCTTCCCCCTCAGCGGGCAGGACCTTCTCCTTGTCGGGCAGAACAACATGTCCTTTACACGTTCTCCACGTGCCCCCCTCCACGGGGACACGTCACCGACCAACTTCCCACCTCCGAAAGAGCAGGTCAAGCCCACTTTCCAGAGATCACGGGATAGTTGGACTAGGGCAAATACCACGTCCTAGTCTTCACTACGCCACGTAAGCCCTAACAGTCACCTGGGTTGGGCCTGGCAATCCAGCCCAACACAAGTGACCGTTGGCCCAACGCTGGGGTCTCTCTATAAATACCTTCTTCCACAAGAGGGTCAGGTAATTCACTTCTTACCCCTTTTTCTATGCTTGTGACCACTCTGCCCATTTACTCACTTTGGCATCGGAGTGCCTTGCAGGTACATCCCCTCCCCCTCCTCATCACCGGTGAACAAGCAGCAGTCCAACAGAGTCTGGCCAGCTAGTGATCCCCTTCTGATCAGGTCAGATCAGTGGACATCTTTAAAAGATAGATCATCATTTGTATATCATATCCAAAAAAATTTATCAGCAAAAGTATTATCAAAGGTCTTTAACAATTTGAGGAGGCAAAATGAATAATCTATGAGAAATGTTCCAATTTAAGAAGCTAATATATTGTGATTGCGAAATTTTTTAATCCTTTTGTCTACCTTGTTCCCACGTCATTGTAGCATGTTCTAGTGTTTGCTATGACGCATTCTTACATCTATCTAATGTTTACAAGATCGTAAACTTATTTGATGTAAACAACAAAAATTTGCTAATGATAGCCAACAATGAATATATTGACCTACATATCAATGGGGTTTTACCTCCATTAAGCTCTTCATGTAACCAATGGTTCAAGCAAGTCTTTTACTGGTCAAAATTCTAGTGAAGCATAAAACATATCTTGATGAGAGACTTAGTTCTCGAATAAATACATCACCAGCATATAATAATACAATGGAGAAAACTTATATACAATTTTTTAAGTGTGATTTTTATTATTTTTTTAATAAAAATGTAACAAATGTATAATTTATTTCTATTTTCATTGAAAAAATAGATCTAAAAAATTGTATTTAAATTTTCTCCTAATACAATATATAATATACACGTCAATGGGAGTAATGTTACATTTAAAAATACGAGCCAAATAGTTTGAGATGCCCCTGTGAATTTATTATTTTCTGTTTGAAATTTGAATATTTGGTTGAAATTTTAGGTTTTAATAATAGTAAAATATTCAATAAATCATAAAAAAAGTGTATTTTAGCCTTAAATAAAATATAACATGGTGAAGTAATGGATGCTGTCTTACGTAATTTTAAAAGTTAACAAGAAAATAAGAATGATTCCGCTACGCCTGCCTATGTTTGAAGAAAGGAGAACGCCTGTTTCTAGCCTTCTACGGCTGCTAAAGGAAACAATGCTTCACCTATATTCATACTTTTTAAATTTATCATAAAAAGAAGCTGTTAAATATCAATTATTTTAATAAAAGTGGGGATTATTTATTTAATGGTATTCAATTCAATAGTTTTCGACGGTGTATGAAATTAATAAATTATAAGCTAGAATCTTAACAGTTACATAATCATCGTATATACTACTGCAAAATCATTAAATTATACCATATTACTTGGAATAAACTATCAAATTGGTCATGTTTTGAAAGAGTTATTAATCATGTCTTCAAACACGGATATGGCTTTGCTAATATTACAAATTAACCGCTGAACATGTCAAATATTTTTCCAACTTGCTATATATTTTTTTAAGTAACTAATAAGATATCCGCGCATTTGCACGGATATTGATCTTGATTTCTAATTAAGTGCATAAATAAAAAACTAAGAAAAAAAGAGTTAAAGAAAATAATAGTAAATTTGAAAAGGTAAAGTTAAAAATATTAATATTAATTGAAAAAAATAGAAAGGAATAATAATTATATAAAGATAATTAGGTGGAAAGAAAAGAATTGGTAAAAAGACACATGGTTAATGATATATATTACAAATTAAAAACAATACAATATTAAAAAGTCCAAAACGTAGAAGTAAAAAAATAAATAAAAATAAATAAAAGTGCAAAGAGTTGTGTATTATATTTGTCATAAACATGAGCAATTAGTTAATGTTTTAGGAAGTGCAAAAAGAATAAAATGAATGCAAAACGTGTTAAATAAGTGAATAAGAAAATGTTACGTATAGGTGTGAAGTTATAGACATTGGGAACAGAATGGAAAATAAATTGAGTTGGGCACTTTAAATAAAAAATGTAATATTGGTTGAGTTGTCCAGTTCCCAAAGTGAGTTGTGAAAAGAAACAGAAGAAAAAGACGACGGCGCAAGGGTTTGCCATGGATGTTATTGCAATTGCGAAGAAATTGTCCGAGTAAGTCCTAAACCTTTGAATGTCAAAGATTGAGTCCTTTGAATAGAATAATTTGTTGATTTGTGTTTGTATGCATGCAGATCATATCAGAAGTGGCTGAGGGAGAAAGAAACGATCGATGAGAAGCTCTGAATGCTGGTAGCGGAGGCTTCAGGAAGCAAACAAGATCTCCCTAAATGGAAGGGAGTTGAGATTAAAGATGAAGTTGTTGATTTGACCTCTGAGGCAATAGAGGCCATGGAAACCAAGGGGAAGGTCGACCCAATGTCATGGTTAGGTACGTAACATTATTTTAGACGACATGCAAATAGTTTGTAAGGCAAATAGTAAAGGTATAAACCATGGTATGTTGTCGTCAAAGTTTAATTATATTGTGTTTTGATGTCCGTGTAATGTTCACAATTTGTATGTTTTGATGTTTGCTCTACCGACTTGCAGATCCATACTGAAGCCAACGTTTGTGACACGTCCTGTAGAATTAAGGGCATGCAAGGCCCATGTTGCTGGAGATGTTGATAAGGTTGTCCCATCATGTGGAAGGTAACGTTGTCTTAAACATATCAGTGAATTGCAACTGCTGTTTTGGTTAGATATGTTTTACATGTATGTTGAAGTAGGTTTAACATAATGTTTGTATTGTGTGAAAATTGTGTGTAGGCAGTGAATATACGTTAGATAAAGTAATGTATAATATAGGAAATGAGTACTAATGTTAGGCTGTTGAGATAATGCTGTTAGTTGTAGATTTTGGATAGAGTTATATGTAGGTGTGTATTTGTGGGGTGTCTGTAAATTGTGTTGATGATGTTGTAATATGTAAACTGTGAAGAAAGTGTTGTATGGTATGGTGAAAAAAAAGTGAGTTTATGTAAGTTGATGTTTTCTTACCATTTTATATTTTTGAATATTCAGGAATGATGAATTAAGTTGCATCCGAAAGCAAGTTTGTGTTATTGTTTGTTAAAAATTTGCAACGAAGTCTGCTATATCAGAAGTAATTCGTATGAAAAAAATCTAACATTCATTATGTGTTGTTTAAAATTGTGCATCCAAGTATGTTATACATCATGTTATTTGTATGAAAAAAAATGTAAGAAACATTAATAGTTGAAAATAGGAATTATGTATAAAAGTTTTAGGAATGTTCTGTCGTTATATTGAGAAGAGGATTGATAAAACTTATGTAAGTTGGTATGTGTATAAATTAATGTTTTCATGCATAATCAGGTCCATAGGTTTGGGGGAAGTTGAAGGGGGACCAAGTCAAGAGGGTGACATTACTAAGAAGATAGATGGTGAAGTTCATGAAGTGAATGTTCAGGGAATGAGGCATTCAACTGAGAAAGATGTTGTTCAGGAAGAAGATGAGTCCGAGGACGAAGAAGCCGAGGATGAATTTTCATGGGACATGCACATAAGTTATGGATACAAAGTGATGAGAAATGTTATGGTAAGTTCAAACTCTAAATATAATTATAAATATTGGTATTCTGGACTGGGCCCAGGACTACCCATCTGACGGGAAGGCCCAGCCCAACGCTATTTGGGGAAGGCTCAAATCCCCCAATGTCGAGCACGGGTCTAGACACACCGGGTAGGCACCCTCCCTTGTCGGGAAGAACAACACGTCTTCCACACGTCGTGTTCCCCCCCGCGGGGACACGTCATCAGACAACTACCCACTTTCGAAAGAGCTGGCCAGCCCACCTTCCGGAGATCACGGGACGGTTGAACTAGGGCGAAGACAAAGTGCTGGTCTTCACTACACCATGTAAGCCCTATCAGTCACTTGGGTTGGGCCTGGCAATCCAGCCCAACACAAGTGACAGTTGGCCCTGCGCTGGGGTCTCACTATAAATACCCTCTTTCACTAGAGGGTCAGGTATTCAATTCTCTACACCTCTCTTTTGTATTTGCTTTCACTTTGGTCCCTTACTTACTTTGGCATCAGAGTGTCTTGCAGGTACACCCCCTCATCCTCTCTATCTTCAGTGAATAGCTTTCAGATCAACGACACGTGGCGGTCAGCAATCTCTTTTGATTAGGTACGATCAGTGGCACCGTCTGTGGGAACCTAAAGCTTCCCTGTTCCTCCAAGCAGAAGAACCAAAGCTTCCAATTTCAAATTCCGAGATCATGACTAGCCCACGTCATGATGGCGATGTCCACAATTCCTCCTTCGCCCTAATCACCAACGGCGACGACCAGAAGGGGACGTCCCACGTCCGCGAGGGCGACACCGGGGACGGCCAGACTACCTCTCCTTCGTCCGAGGACGCGACACATCACGTTGCACCTTAAGCAAGGAGCCCGACTGTCTTCCAGCCCGTTCCTACGCCAGCTGGAGCGGACCCAACAATGACTGCCCTCTTCGCAGTCATCAACCAAATAAATTTGATGTTGTTCCAGTAGAATGACCGTATCGGCGTGCTAGAGCAAGATACCTCGTCTCGCACTCCCCCGCGGAAAAATCAACGCGGAGACTCCCAGAGCCCTTCTCCCCGTCCACGGGGGCGCCGACCACAATTGGAGAGACTCCAACCTGTGGCCTTCAAGAAACGTGTGCGGTCACCTCCCCGGAAGGAGAGGCGTTCCCCAGTCCCAAGAGCGGACAGGCCTGAAGCCCCTGGCAGGAGGCCGAGGGGACATAACCAACCCCTGTGGTACGATCCGTCGCCCCTCGCGCTCCCCTGTCCACAGTGACGAGGACGACTACTGGACCCCCTGTTGCGGGAAATCATGGCAAACCCTATCCCCCACGGGATGGAGAAACCGCCCGTACTTTCCACGTACGACGGTACCTCAGACCCGGACGACCACCTAGAAGACATCGAGGCCATGCTCGACTACAGGAACGTCCGAGGAGCTATCAAGTGCAGGCTCTTCCCGATGATGCTAAGCAAGGGAGCCATGGCTTGGTACAAAAGCCCGGAACCTGAGTCTGTCACGTCATGGAGGATCCTGAATGACCTCTTCTTGCAACATTTCACAGTGTCCCGACGACACCTGAAGACGGAGGCCGCCCTGGGCGCAATCATCCAGGCCCCGGATGAACCTCTCAGAAACTACATTGAGAGATTCACGAGGGAGGCAGTCCAGGTGACGACTTCAGACGATATGAAGCGTTACCTCATGGAGCAAGGCCTACGCCGCGACTCCAAATTCTACGAGGCCGTGGCGATCCACCGACCAACCACCCTGCAAGGCTTCCTTGAGAAAGCCTGTCACTACATTTGGTACGAGGAAACCGAGGCTGCTAATGCTGCCCAGAAATCCCGCAACCGTGAAACTCCCTGCGGGTCCCGAGAAGAAGGAGTGTCAGCCCCCCGACATGGGGGAGACCGACGAAGAGACTATTGTCCCCGAGAGCCCCGTGAGCAGAAGGGCCCCGCAGGCCGCTTCACCGAATACACAGCTCTAGTCGCTTCCCGCGAGTGCATACTAGCTGAGTGCGCCAACTCAGAATTCGTTTGGGAAGGTGTCCATTTTCCCAAACCGGCACCCCCTAAGGCCAACATGGACAAGTCCAAATGTTGCCGCTTCCACCAGGGTCATGGGCACATTACAGAGGATTGCATCCACCTGAAGGATGCAATCGAAATACTCATCAAGGATGGACACTTGAAGAGATACACAAGGGGAGGAGATGCCCCCCGACAAGAGACCCACGAAGCCAAAAGAGTCGAGGACATCCCTCCTCCCGACAATGAATCCGGGCTACAGGTGGCCTTCAATGTTAGTCGTCCTGAAGACTGGTTCTCACTAAGAAAACACGGCCTCCCTACCGGGCACCAGCTACCCGAGGAACCAGTACGCCCCATCAGTCCATGGGAGTACTTCCCCAAAGCGATGGTCATCTCAGGCGAGGCCCTAAACAAGCTCTTTGTCGGGTCGATAAAAAGGAGGTTTAACGAGCTGATGAACAACAACTCCGGAAAAATGAGCACGTTCGACAAATTCCACGACCGGTCTAACCCGATCACATACTATCTCTAAGAGCTCCCCGGAGGAGCCCCAAACTCGGCCATTCCCCTACTGATCCGGGCACAAATGGCAAACTTCGATGTCTGTCGCATCCTGGTCAACAGAGTGAGTTCGATGGATATCATGTATACCCACCTATTCTCGATGCTACAGCTCAACGAGACCAACCTGACCCCTTACGTTGGCTCCGACCTCCAGGGGTTCAACGGGACGACGACAAGACCATGGGGATACCTGGAGCTCAAGGTCACCTTCGGGGCACAAGAAACAGCTAGGGAAATCAATGTCCACTTCCTGGTCGTCGAGTGCCCATCCCTGTACAACTGCATTCTAGGCAGGACAACGCTGGTTGAGCTCACCACGGTGCCATCAACCGTCCACCTAAAGATGAAGTACTATACCAGGCTGGGAGCCATCGTCACCCTCAACGGGGACATAGAAGCAGCCCAAAGGTGTTTTGAAGCAGCAATGAAGGGCCTCAGCACAATCGGTCCCCCGACCAAAGAGACCAAGCCTCCACCCGTCCTGGAGAATAGACCAAAAGACCACGTCGACATCGTAGATCTCGACTGTCGCTTCACCAACAACTTGGACCACACGGACGAAGCCGATCACACTCCTCCAAAGATCAACAGGCAGACCTTTCACCCAACACGCCCCATCCCAGACGGGGACTTCGAGATAGTAGTCCTCGGCGAAGACACGACCAGGAGCGTAAAGATTGGAATAAGACTGCTCGAACTAGCGAGGAAGCAGCTGAAGGCCTGCCTCCATGAGAATGTCGATCTCTTCGCCTGGAGCACCGCCGAGATGCTCTACCTTGACCCCGAGATTTCTTGCCACCATCTCTCCATCGATTCGTCCGCAAAGGCCATAGTGCAACGTAGACGTAGGCAGTCCCCCGAAAATTGACGGCTGCTGAAAAAACTGTAAAAGACCTCCTAGAGGTAAATTTTATTTCAGAGGCCCGGTATTCAACCTGGTTGTCCAATGTTGTACTTGTGAAAAAATTTAATGGAAAATGGAGAATGTGCGTTGATTACACCGATCTCAACCGGGCATATCCCAAGGACGCCTACTGTAACGCCCATTTTAATTATTTTTATTTTCGGTGTTATTTTCATTTTCGGCGTGGTTGCATGGATTTTTGTTGAGGAATAAAGTTCCATAATATTAGAAAACTATGATTGATAATAATAATAATATGATGATTAATAGTGTTAATACTATTATTATTGATATTATTATTATTGTTGTCATATTTAAAAAAATATTATTGGAAAGGTTGGAAATTAAAAGAAATAAGAGGATTATTATTATTTGGATTTTTGGATTAAAAGAATTATGAGAATATGATTTATTGGGATTAAAAGAGAATTATTTGGGATGAGGGGTAACATTGGCATTTTGGGAAATTAGAGAAACACATGCACGGGGAAGCAAGCAAAAAACACGATTGAGGAAGGCTGAAGCAAGAGTTGAAGCTTGGCCAGAGGATCATCAAGATTATCAATTCGTGTGGATTGAGAAGCTTCATCAACATCAGCATTGAACTCGAGGTAAGGGGGGGATTGATCGGTTGAATGGGTATTTGCATGAATAAATTAGTAAAGGGAAATCCCCTAATTCCCATGGATGATGATGAATGATGTTGATACATGTATTAATTCTGTTATGGTTGTGATTGTTATGTTGAAAGTTCATTGCATGTGCGGTGGGGCAATGGTTTATGTGAAATTGGGGTTCCGGGTAGTTTGAGGTTTATTGTCGGAAGTTGGATAATTGAGCAGATAATGAGGTTTATCGGGTAAAATTGAGTTTGGATGTTGGGGATAGGTTGTAGAACCTTAAGCCGATGATTTTAGTGTTGCCTCGATGAAAATTGGAGAGTGGAAGAGCTGTTGATTTCTGAGCAGCAGTTTTATTTTTCCAGAATCGCAGACATTCGCTAGCCCATCGCTAGGCGAATGCCTGGCGAGCATTCGTGAGCATCTTGCGTAGCGAGCGTGTAGCGAGTCATGGCAGTGGTTGTTTTCTTGTACTCGCTAGCAAGTTCGCGGAGCGAGGTATTAGCGAGCACTCCCAATAGCTCAGAAGTGTGGTTCACGAGGAGGTTCGCTAGGCAAACGTGTAGCGAACACTCGCTAGGAGCTCGCGTAGCGAGCAGGTAGCGAGTGTAGTAGATTTTGGTTTTTGAGGGCTGTGTGCAGCTGATGATGCTGAATGTGATCGAATTGACGTGATGTGATGATAGCTGAGTGTTGAGAGCATGTTGAGAGTTATAAGGGCCGTGTGGCTGACGTTTATCGCATTTGACGTAATCCGTGGATTATGTGTTAAGTATAGATATGTATGGATGTGTATGAGATATGTATGCACTATATGCTAAGTGTGAGATATATGGATCAGTAGGATCGTTACGCATTGAGTATGTTGTGGTGATATGTTGTGATGAGTCGATCCGTAGGATCGATATGCTTTATATGCGTTGCGTTATATGATGTTGTGATGAGTGGATCTGCAGGATCGATATGCCTTAAGCGCGTTGTGTTTGTGTGTTGTTTGTTGGATTCGATCAGTAGGATCGATGCACCTTGTGTGCTTGTGTGTATATACATTATATGATGCGATGGATCAGTAGGATAATGGGCACCGTAAGTGCCGTGTGGTTATGCATAGTGTCTTGCATAGCATGTGGACGTGGTGAATCATGGCTCGGTGGAGTGTATGCGATTCACACACGTGCTCCAAGTGGGGAGCGTGGGTGTGAGGTATGATTTACTCACGTGCTCTAAGTGGGGAGCATGGACGCGGTGTATGATTTACTCGCGTGCTCTAAGGGGGGAGCGTGGACGGGATTTGGATTGTTGCTCGGATGGAGTGTATGCGACCACCCGTGTCCCAAGTGGGGGACGTTGATGATTTGATTATATGGGCTCAGGAGGAGCGTGGTAGGGATAGATCATTGCTCATATGGAGTGTATGTGATCTATCCTGAGTTGAGTCGGTACCGCATAATTGGCGAGTCGAGTGCATGTGTTGCATTGTGGTTGTGTATGCTATGATTGTGAATGAGGGGACAGTAGGTCCGGATGTGTTACATTTGTGGTATGCATAGTGTATTGGCATGAGACAGTGGGTCCAGATATGTTGTATGTGAAATAATGAGTTATTGTTTCTGCCTTTCATTTCATGTACCATTATACGATTATTATTTGATCGTAATTCTCACCCCCTTTGTTGTTGTTGTGGTATGTGCTTCTTCGGAAGTACACACAATCCAGGTGTTTAGCTAGCTTGGATTGTGGCGTCGTCATAGGACTGCTCTGATACGTAACACCGGGGCTTTTTAGGAGTCTTATTGTTTTACTGTTGATATGTGTGCCCCTGTGGCATATCTGACTTTTGTGAGACATGTGATGACATTATGTATATTTTGGGCAAATGGCCGATTGTTGTATATCACGATGTTGATGTCATGGATAATGTACATATGATGTTATGTGTTATGACAAACTTCTTTTTCCGCTGAAATTTTATTGGAAATCAGTTTTGAAATGATTTGTGGAATTTTGTTGAAAATTGTGACATCCCGTTGTGGGAAAACTCTGATATGTGCTTATTTTAATTGTTTTATTCTATTTTGGGAAACAGGGTGTTATACCTACCCCCTCCCCAACATCGACAAGCTCGTCGATAACTCGACGTGTTTCAAAATGATGTCCTTCATGGACGCCTGCTCAGGATACAACTAGATCTCTATGGTCGAGGCCGACAAACAGAGCACGACATTCATGACTGAGTCGGGAAACTATTACTACAATGTAATGCCCTTCAGCCTAAAGAACGTCGACGCCACCTACCAACGGATGATGAACAAAGTCTTCCGGGGAGAGATAGGCAACATGTTCGAAGTCTACATGGATGACATGATCGCCAAATCCCGCACTGAGGTCGACCACACGGCCCACCTCAAGAAAGTCTTCGAGACAGCGAGGAAGTGCAGGATGCGGCTTAACCCGGAGAAGTGCACCTTCGGGGTGCGTGCGGGGAAGTTCCTCGGATTTCACCTAACCGAACGGGGATCGAGGCAAACCCAGAAAAATGTCGAGCCTTCTCCAAGACCGCGACGCCGAGCACGAATAAATCGATACAGTCCTTCAACGGGATGCTCGTGTTGTTGTCCTGCTTCGTCGCCAAATCCGCGCAACATGTCGTCCCATTCTCCAAATTGCTAAGAAAGAAGGTCGCGTTCGAATGGACGGAGGAATGCGAGCAGGCCCTCCTCCACCTCAAACGCGTCCTATCAGAGCCACCTATCCTGACGAGACCTTACGTTGGGGAAACCCTCTACCTGTACCTGGCTGTCTCAACCGGGGTCGTGAGCACCGTGTTAATCCGGGAAACCCCTGATGGGCAGAAGCCGATCTACTTCATAAGCAAGGCCCTCCATGGGCTTGAAGTGAGGTGCCAGCAGATCGAAAAAGTCATCGTGGCCCTTATCAACGCGGCTAGGAGACTCCGACACTACTTCCTGACTCATACCATCATGGTCAGAACTACAAAAATAGAGTTGGGTATCCCTAGATGGCATGCTAATAAGAGCCCCTTTTAGACCTCGCTCCAACCACTACAAAAATTGAAAGAATAGATCTGCTCGAATGAGGGGGCGAGAGGATTCTTATGTAGTGATAGGGATTATAGTGCCCCTCTTTTTCCTTTGGCTTGGACGAATGAAGATGTGGAAATTTCGAGATATGATAGTAAGTACCTTACCTTAGATAGGTGACGATAGTTTGCCTCATGGGGAAGGTTGAAGTCATGAACTCCTGCACAGTGATTGATTCTTGGCTGGAGGGTATTGACTCTTTCGATGACTACCTGAGTAATTCTTTAGGGCATTTTATGAATGCTTTTGAATTGTGTGTGTGTGTGTGTGTGTGTGTGTGTGTGTGTGTGTGTGTGTGTGTGTGTGTGTGTGTGTGTGTGTGTGTGTGTGTGTGTGTGTGTGAGAGACCTTTATGTATTGTCTTGTAAGTCAGATGGCAAAAATTACATTTGAAGAGCGGAAAAAGTGGTGGGGAAAAATCACGCTACTCGTGGGGAAAGTGACGGTCCTTAGAGTCATTCAGAGGGTTTTGTTGTAAAATGCAAGAAAAGGCAAGTCGAATGGTACCCTCTTGACTCACCCAATGTAAAATCTCATAGACAGGAAGATGACTCTTGACAGGCTTCAAGGGATGACATTATCTTGCCTGCTTCTTGAGAGGCGAGCATTCAAAGATCCTTTAGTGGTGAGGCTCTCCTGCCCTTAACCTTCTTTATGAAGCAATACTAGTTTGAATGCCATCTAGTTCATAGGTTCCAACCTGTTGCACCCTAAAATTTGCCCATCCTTTTTCTAACTTTGACTGACTTTTGCTTCGCATTCATCTGCATATCATCTAGGTCGATCATTTCTCGCATATTGTCCCTGTTATCAGTCGGAATGATTTATCTGGATTACAGCCGCTTTGTTCGCGTTTTAGACAATTTAAACCAGTTCAAGTGATGAGATTTATGTCCAAATCGAGTGAAGGTTGTTCTCTTCCTTGTAGTTTAGTCCGTGTTGGTAACTTTGTTGTATTTCGCTTCTTGACCCTTTTTATTCGTTTTTATGTCGTGTGTTGATTTAGGTTAATTTTATTAGGTTTAGAATATTAGAATTTAGATTTTATTTAAATTTTTAGAAATAAAGTTAGTTTTAATTTAGAATTTAGAATTTTTATTAGAGTTTAGATTTTAGAAATTAATAGGATTAGTTATTTAGTTTGAATTAGAATTAATTAGATTTTATTTAATTAGTTTAGAATAGAGTTAGATTATTATTATATTAGGATAAAGTTAGGTTTTTCTTTTATTATTGTTATACCCCAAAATTTGCTCAACTTTGTCTTACCTGGTTTATGTTTCATTGCATTAACATTTGCATAGTTATATCATTTGCATATCATGGTATCATTCATATAGAAGGGGATCAAGTGTGATTCTTATCAAGAGAAGCCTAACAAGAGGTCTCATTCAAGATTGAGAAGTTGTCAAAGTCATCAGAAGGTGGTTGGAGTGCCTAAGGGTTTAGATGGTTGCTTTCTTTTGCTGTTTCCCCTAGGATCTCTGATTTCCTCTGTGCAAGAGGGAATTATGACAGACATTAGGTTTTGACCCATGCATGATAACTGTAGGTAGATTCCCTTTCAACCATAGTCTTAGGGTGTCTTTCTCTTCTCATCTCAAAACCATTCAAAAATACAGTAATAAGGTTAATTGAAGTCGTACGTTACGAGCCTTAAGCTATCTGGGAAAAGGTTAGTGGAGGGTCTTTCTCCAATAATCTGAATGTTAGTGTGGTACCCTTTGGGTGACATACGAAGCATTCCCTCCTGGGTCATAGTCTCTAGTGCGACTGAGATTGCAAACATCCTAAAAAATAATTCTTTCGTAAAAGACTCAAACAAACATTCAAACTCTGTTTTTATCCTCTTAGACCTTTAATCAGGAAAACCCTTTCTTAAGGAGATAAAAAACTGTCAGACAAGCTTGTGTCTTCCGTAGCCCAAACTACGTTTGCTCTAATCTTTCATGCTGTATGAAAGTACGTAGGCACGAGATGCGACATCTCGACGAGCAACCTTCCCCCCTTAACCTGTAGTTAGGAGAACTACGTTGACTCTGATTTCTCGTTCCAGACGGGAATACGTAGGCATAAAGTGCGATACTTTGCCGAGTCGTTTTCATTTTAACCCAGACCTTTAGAATAGATAGATAAACACACCCTTAGATAGAAAACAAGTGTGGATCCCGTCGAGTACGACGGACGTGAGGGGTGCTAATACCTTCCCCTTGCGTAACTGACTCCCGAATCCAGGATTTGGTTGCGATGACCAGTCCTTTCCCTCTTTGCGTTAGGTTTACTCTGAGCGTTTCCTTTCCCTTCTTTGGGATAAATAACGCACGGTGGCGACTCTTCTGTCATAGCCGACGCCGATTTTTGCAGTAGCGACAATTATTAAGTTAGAATATAGTTAAAAATTAATTAGTATTAGTTAATTAGGATTTTAGTTTAGTTAATCAGAATATTAGTTCATTAATCATTAGCAAAATAGGACAAACACAACAACAAGAGCAGGCCTCGTGTCGTTTTTTGGGTATATAGCCACTATTCATTTTCTTCTTCCTTGGGAGAGGAAACCCTACCGCCGCACACTGTTCTTCTTCTTCATGAACACAAACCCCCAACCCATCTCCATTAACCCCAATCCTTCTTCAATAACTTAACACAAAAACCAGAACCCAGAAAGCTTCCACCTCCTCCATTCTCTTCTCTCCAACCTCGCTCTCCCACCTTCCAAACCCATTCGTAAACCCTCCTTCAACTATTAACCATTAACCCTTTTCTTCTTCAACCCACGACCATCTTCTTCAACTGACAACACCAAACCTCATCCTTCCTCCAAACTTCCGAAAAAAACCTCCATAACCAAAACCACCCTTCCGTCAAACCCAGCACCACTCAAACACTCTTCCTCGAACATTCCGCTGCAACCCCTTCTGTTGTAAACCTTCACACCTTCGTTTTCAGTTCCTAATCTCAGAACTCAAACCCCAACAACAACCCATCAAAATCAACCTGCAAGAAACGTACCCAAGTTCACAATCACCATGAAGAAATTTGCAGAAGAAGATACATTCCGATGTTCGTTACCACTCCACAATAAAAAACCTAGTTTTGATTTGGAAAGACATCGAGAACTTCGCTCGCCAAAACAAACTCAAAGAAGCTCTCGCCATTTTGGATTATGTTGACTAACGAGGTATTCCAGTCAACGCCAACACTTTCTCTTCGCTCACATCGACGCTCCGGTTCTCTCTATCAATACCCCAAAACAGAAATCCACCCTTTTTACATAGATCCTTCAAACCGAAAAGTCCCGAAGCAAGAGTAGAAAAGAGAGCATTTGGATCTGAGTTTTTCTTTTTTATTTTCTCCCTTTTGGAAATATTTTATTTTTGTTATGGTTAATGGGCTCAGCCCATTCGATTTTGATGTATAAGCCCGTAAAAACCATGTAGACCGCACCCCCCGATCTAACAAACCCCCTTTTGTTCTTATATTTTATTTTCTTTAGAGTTTTCTATAAAAGTTTTATTAATTAGTTTTTTAAGATTTGTATAACATTTTTCTGATAGTTTTAATAGCTGTTAATATATTTTCTAAAATAGTTTTTAGTTTGTGAATATATTTTCTAAAAAAAGTTTTTAGTTTGCTAACCTTTTTTATAAACTAATTTCTAGATTTGTTAATATTTTTTAGTAAATTAATAAGCTTTTAGAATTTTTAACTTGGAATATGTTTTTCTCAAATCAAAAAATTTCACTTTCATTTCTTTTCATCTTTTTGGTCAATGACGAGACCTTCAAGTCGTTATACGTCAAATTATTGATGGAAACGACAAGTCTGAGACCATTTTTTTTTACAATTTTTCATCTTCAATTTTTATTCATTTTATCTTTCTTTTTCGGTCGATAACGAGACTTCCGTAAATCATTACTAGTCAATCTATTGATAAATAATGTTGGATTCAAGACCACCTTCTTTCTCTCCTCATTTCTTCTTCTTTTCGATTTTATTTTAATTTCCTCGATCGATGAAGTCTTTTACTCGTAAGCGTCGATTTATCGAAGTCGATAACCTTTCCGATTTTGAATCTTTGGAAAATGACCATTTGGGCCATTTTCTTTACTTTGGGATCGCGATAGGCTACCTTCGATTAATCGACATAATGTTTGCGATTAATACGAGATCCCACCCTTTTTTGGTCCGTGCAACACGATTAAATCGGAGAATGATTCTCAATATCATTTCTCTATCTTATCCATAGCACGAATATCAATTACGCGGCCTCCTATAGTTCGATTTCCCTCATAAGTCGAGCTACGACGGTTTAGCGTCACATTGTGTCCCGATTCGATTCACTAACACTTTTGAACCATAATTCAAAACCCTTTAAACCGTGATGAGTGTTGTGAGCCACAAGCATTAGATGCGTAGGAAATGATGAGTGGGGAGGTCTCTCTTCACTTGTCTAGAGTGTTTAGCGTATGCCCTTTGGGCGATATGCGACGCATTCGCTCCTACGTAATAGGATTTAGCGTAGTACGCATCCCAAACCAAGCCAATTCACTTCCGTTCCGTTAAGGCGTTCCAGGCCTAGGACCTTTTCTCTCGCCCTCGTGCGATCGAGATGTCGTTTTCCCGTAGTAGCCGAACTACGACTGCTCTGATTCTTCATTCCCTAATGAGGATACATAGGCACGGGGGTTCCTATCCTTGACGAGCACACTAATAACTTATTTCCCATTTCTCTTACCCCCAGTGCAATCGAGACCAAGTTGTAACTCAAACCTTTTCATCCTTCGAGATTGTTTCAAACTTCATTTTCAGAAAAGAGTACGTTACTTTTCCGTTCTACCGCAAACAGGCATCGTCCCTAACTACTGGAATGAAAGCTTAGCGTCACTCATAAAAATCCTTAACCAAACTTGTCCCGTAGTTACTCGAACCACGTTTGCTCTGATTTCTCATATCAGATGAGGATACATAGGCACAAGACGACGATGTCTAGGTGAGCAACCTGCCCCCCATCACCCGTAGTTTTCCAAACTACGTTGACTCTGACTTTCCCATTGCACGAGGGAATACGTAGGCATATGGCGACGAAGTCCTATAGAGTTTGTTCTTTCTCTTCACCCCCATTTAGCAGTAGCTTTTAGATAACTTTCACCCACATATTAGACAACAAGCGCGTATCCCGTTGAGTACAACGAACGTGAGGGGTGCTCATACCTTCCCCTTGCATAACCTACTCCCGAACCCAAGATTTGGTTGTGATGACCTTGTCTTTCCTGTTCTCTTAGGTTTTCTTTGACCGTTTCCTTTCCCTTTCTTTGAGATAAATAACGTTCGGTGGTGACTCTTCTGTTTGTTTCCACCGGCTCCTCTTTTCGCAGTTGCGACACAACCCTCCCTTTTTCAGAGAAGTTCCTTGGATATTATAAAGCCATTATATCTAAGCCTCTCTCTATGCTATTTGGCACGAAGGATATCCTTTTATTGAGGGCACTTATATTTGAGGATATTGACCGAGGGAGGCAAGATTGGGCCGAGAAGGAGTTGAGGTAAAAGCTCAAGAAATATGAGGATGGATAAACTCATTACAAATTCTCCCCATTTGACAACATCAAAAAAAGATAGATCAAAATGCATCTAAAACCAAATAAGGAACCACCAACAAATGATTCCAAATGAATAAATGAGCTAAACAACTAAGAAGCATATACAACGACAAATATCGGATACAGAACACAAAGATAGCTATGTCACAAGAAACAAAATGAAAATAGACATGTAACACCAATATTCAACAACAAACAATTAATGATCAAAAATTGTATGTCAAGGAATGTACTGACAATCATAAATAATGCACGAACAAGTATATAAATGCTCGAATGCACATAATTAGCAACACACACTTAAAATACTTAAATGCAAATAAGAATAATCAAATACATAATCTAGAGATGAATTAGTAATATAAGGAGGAAGTAAGTAAACCAACACACAACTCTAGAACAAACACATAGAATGATATAAACCAAATACAAGAGTTATGGAGATAAACCAATGTAGTCAGTAAAAGCTATGATTGACTACAAAATAGTGTTAGTGAAAACAAAATATATAACAAATGGAACTAAACAAAATCCTCATTCTATTTAAAGGAAGAAGAGTTTAAGACTCTCAAATCCCTACAAATATTATGGAAGGGATCTGATGACAACAGTTCTGTAAAAATGTCAGCAAGCTGAATTTTAGTATCAATGTATTCAAAAAACAAAATCCCCTTTTTCCACATGATATTTAAGAAAATGGTGTTGGATCTCAATGTGTTTGGTCCATGAATGAAGTACCAGATTCTTAGTGAGGCTTATAGCACTATTACTATCACACTTAATTGGAATGCAGTCAAGTTTTAAATCATAGTCTAACAATTGTTTCTTTAGCCATAAGACTTGTGCACAACAATTACCAGCGACTACATATTCAGCCTCAACGATGTAAAGAGAAACACTATGTTGCTTCTTATTGTGCCAAGAAACTAAACAACTTCCAAATAAGTGAAATGTACCACTAGTACTTTCCTATCTAACTTGCACCTCGTGAAATCCGAATCAGAAAAACCTACTAAGCTACAAACACTACCTTTAGGATACCAAAGACCGTGATTAGCAGTTTCACTAAGATACCTGAAAATACATTTTATGATCTTAAAGTAGGAATCCTTAGGTGATGCTTGATATCTAGCACACATGCACACATTAAGTATGATATATGACCTACTTGTGGTTAAATAGAGTAAGGACCAATTATACCTCTATACCTGGTTACGTCGAAATCCACTCATCTTTCATCTTTGTCAATAAGCACATTTGAGGCCATGGATATTGAGACACTCTTAAAATCTTTCATATCAAACTTCTTAAGAATCTCTAAGCAATATTTCATTTGACTTACGAAAGTTCCTTCTTCGACTTGCTTGATTTGTAATCCTAAGAAGTATGTTAGCTTTGCTATAAGTGACATATCAAACTCTCCCTGCATCAAACTTGCAAATTCTAGAAAAAGAGATTCATTAGTAGATCCTAAAATAATATCATCTACATAAATTTGAACAAAGAGAATATACTTTTCCTTATGTCTTATAAATAAAGTGGTGTCAACTTTCCCACGATTAAATTCTTTTTTTATCAATGTTCCACTCAATCACTCATACCAAGCTCTGGGATCCTGTTTGAGACCATAAAGGGCTCTTTTCAATTTAAAAACATGATTAGGATTATTGTGATCCTCAAAATCCGAGGGTTATGATACATACACCTTTTCATTTATATGGCCATTAAGAAAAGCATATTTTATGTCCATTTGGTAAAGCTTGAAGTCTAGGTAGCAAGCGAATACCAAAAGGAGTTTAATAGCTTCTAGATAGGCTACAAGAGAATAAGTCTCCTCGTAGTATATTCCTTCAACTTGATTATATAGTTTTGCCACTAATCTTGCTTTATTTCTAATAATTACACCATTTTCATTCATCTTATTCCTAAATACCCATCTTATACCAATGACAGTTTTATCAACCTGACGCGGAACAAGGTCCCAAAAATTATTACATTTAAATTAAATTAGTTCTTCTTGCATAAAAAGTAATCATCCATCATCAAATAAACCATCAAATATAGATTTAGGTTCAATATGAGAAATGAAAGCATGGTACTTACTGAAATTATTAACCTGTAACCTAGTACTTACACCTTTTTTTAATGTCTCCTAGGATTTGATTTAATAGATGATCCTTTGCGATTGTCCAATCTTGAGGCAGCTGGTTTAAGGTCTCTTGTTTTTCATCCTTATGTAATCTTTCCTCTTTGTCTTCCGTAATATCCTCATCCTTTGTTGAAAGAGTAGGATCCTCTTTGGAACTTTCATCATCGATCAATCTTTTCGTTATTACACCTTTGGTATTGTCTTCATACGTGACGTAACCACTTTCCTTCTCATCGAACTTGATGAACATGGAAATACCTCCCTCCATGTCTCTTGAGCATCCTCTATCTAGAAACCATAATCTTTTTGCAGAGGCAAGATTTTCTTACGACAATTCAAATAGGTAATTTAGGTCGTTCAACGAGTGGATCATGTAGGATTAGTTGAGTTACATTTAGGAATCTGTCTCATTTTACCATTGGGAACTTGAATGTTCCTAACATGAAAAAGAGACCTAATGTGACCCTTATCTCCACAATAATGGCAAATAGCTTTAAATGAAATTTTGCTTCTATTTCTTTTAGTGACATGAGTGTTTTTCTTAAAAAATTTCCATCTTTCACTTAATGAACTAGAACAAGTTCAAGATAGTGAAATAGCATGTGTTAGTTGTCCATTAAGAGTTTCAATTTCAAGTTTTAAAATAGGACACTCAACACATTCCACAACTTCCATCTTTTCAACTAAAGCATCTGGAACATTACAATGCTCATCTATTAGAGATGTATGTGCTTCCTTAAGAGATTCTAAAGCACGATTAAGATGATTTATCTCCTCTTTAAATTTTAAATTCATTTCTTTTTAGATAGAAATTTTCTTAAACACTTTTATAGAATCTACATACAAGTCATTGAATGCATTCGACAATTCAATATATGAATACTCATCACCAGAATCAAAATTATATACCTTTGAAGTTTCACTTTTTTTACGCGCCATCAAACAAATGTTGGCACACTCATCATCTGAACTCGAGAAAGAATCAGAGGAGGAGCTTTCATCCTCTTCTTTCCACACAATGTACGCTCTACAATCTTTAGAACTCTTTCCTTTTGTCCAATAGAAATCATTGTCTTTACTTTCATGATGTCTAGTGAGACTTGGAACAATGGTTCTATAATGTCCAAATTTTCTAAACTCGTAACATGTGACATCATCATCACTTTTCTTATGATATTTGTTAGGTGGGTGGGTATTTTTAAAATTCACTAGACTGTTATCGATATGCTTGAGCTTGTTTCTCTTTAGATGTCTATTATAGTGTCTACCGAATAAACTCATCTCTTCCTTTTTGGAAGCTTCTTCTTCAGATTTGTCAATTTATTCCTTTGACTTCTTACCTTTTGATGATGAAGCTTTCAAAGAAATATCTCGTTTCTCTTCTTTACCTCTATCTTTTTTTTCCCGACCTTACTTCATTATTGACGAGTCGTTTCAGCTCATTCTCATGCTCGGCTAACTTTCCAAACAATTTTGTAATATCCAAAGTACTAAGACCATTTGATTCTTTTATAGCAGTGACCTTTGGTTGCCACTCCCTGCAAATAGATCGTAATATTTTGTAGTACAATCTTTGTTAGAAAAAGTTTGACCCAATTTTTTTAATTTGTTGATTAAATGGAGGAATCTAGTTTGCATAAAATCCACGAATTCTCTAGGTTCCACACGAAATAGTTCAAACTCCTCTGTAAACATATTAATTTTAGAATCTTTGATGTCATTCGTTCCCTCATAGAGATTTTGGATAACATCCCACATACCTTTAGCACTCGTATGACGTGAAATTGAGTAGAACAATTTAGCGCTTAAAGCGGAAATAAGTATGTTCATCACTTTCAAATCATATGAAGCCTTTTTTATTTTAGCATCATCCCGATCTTTTGGATGTTTAATAATGTCTTTATTTCCCTTGGGAATAAATGGTCCCTTGGTGATGACACACCACATATTTTTATTAACCGATAACAAGTGTACACACATGTTCACCTTTCAATACATATAATTTTTGCCTTTGAAAATAGGTGCTCTATTATGCGCTCCCTTATGTTGCACCCCAAAATTTGACCAACAATTATTTATCCATTTAGTGTTTGAAAGTTGATACCTTCATCAGACAGTTCAAGAGATCTTCAGAGGAATTGGTTGGAACCAGGGTTGTGTGCTTCATAGCTTGAGAGTTGTGGGTGCCCCTCAGATGATTCTGAGACTTTGAGAATGAACTTGATGTTTTGAGAAAGCCTATGAGATGTCTTGATAGCCATAATGAAGCCCAGAGAAGTCATTATGCAAGAGTTCAGAGGATTCAACCATGAATGGTAGAATTAAGGTTTTGACTGGGTCAACCCTAGATCAGCTGAAGATTTGGAGAAGGTTGAGACTTAATCCAAGGGCCATGAGATCATGGAATGATGCATAGAGATGTTGTAAAGGTGATTCCTAGACCAACTCCTCATGATTGAGGAGTTTGAGAAGTTTTGAGTTAGGGTTTCTGAGGATTGTCAGTGGAAAAACCCTAATTTGATCCCTATCTTCAAGACAGTTTTAGCTCTAGATGTGATTGATATCTCATCTTCCCCACAACATTAATGTTGTAGAGCTTGTTCTTAGCTTTAATTTGAGTGGTGGAAGTCCTTGATAGGAGTTGCAGAGCTCAAGTTATGGTTTTGACAAATTACAGGTCAGCTGAGGTGTGTGAATCTGGGTCCTTGAAGGTCACCCAACTTGCAGACAACTTTTGCCCTAGTAGGATGATTCCTATGATCTCTTGGTCAACATGAATGTTGGAGGGCATCTTCTTAGATTTAATTTGAGTGGTAGAAGTCCTTGATAGGACTTGTGGAACTCTGCTTATGGCTTGTGCAAGACAGGGGTATTTTGGTAATTTGGAATTACAGGTCATTTTTAGCCAATGCCTAAAACTCCTACTTCCAAGCTTCAAATGGAAAAATGTCCAACATGAAAGTTGTTCAAAATGGCATTTTAAGGCTTGATAATAGGTCTTGAGAGTTTGTAAATGCATGGAGCATGGATATTTTAAAATGGTCAAAATGAACTAAAAAGGGCTTATAAGTTAAATAAGTTGAAATTGGATTTTGGTTCGAGAGATCTACAAATCCAAAATGGGGCATATGATAGATGATTTTGATTGGAAACGTCATTTTGAAAACAATGGTTCATCCACATTTTTGAGTTTAGGCTTAAAAATTGGACTTCCTTTGTAAATTTGATTCTTGCATTTTAAGGTATCAAAAGGAAATGTTTGCTAATGCCTTAAAATAGCTAGAAAAGCCTTGTTCTCTTATTACCATCTCATATAAGGATATTTTGCATGGTTTCTCATGAGATTTATGATATTTACTAAAAATAGAAAAAGTGAAATTCTCATTGCATGAGAAGTTCTAGAACTCTCTTGGAAGTTTCTCACACATTCTAGATCATTCCATTGTCATCTATATAAACCCTAAGGTGGGTTCATTCATTGGTTGGTGATTCATTACACATGCATGCTATACTTTGATCCTTTCCTTCCTTTTTGCATTTTCATTCCAAATAATTCTAAACTCCATTAATAGTGAGAGTTATCATCACTATCATCATTCACCATCATTATAGAGTGGAATCCATGCAAAAAACCAACAGAATTCGTGGCTGGTTTGTGCACTTCACATCATCACTCCCACTTGCATGAAGGTTTGAATAGCAAGTTTCAAGAAGTTTGGGCAAGATTCCTTCCACCAGAATCATCATCATCCATCAAAGATTAGTTACAGCAAGTGGCAAGGGTTGGAAAGGAGTGCAACTATCATCACCATTTTCATTTGGTAGGTATGCGTTTTGATTCGAATCATCACATCTAGCCATGGTTAGGGTTAGTTCTTAAGTTATTTGTGATAGAGACAATCTAGGGATGCTTTATGGTGAGTTTAAGGTCCATCCATGGAGTTTCAAAATATGACATCAATTCTTGGTTGATCAAGAAAGCTTGAGATATGAGGTTTTAATACATGTATCATAGTTTAGTATACTCATGGAAGCAAGAGGAACACATTGGTATCTTTATTTTCAAGGTTGGTTAGAGTTGAAAAGTAAGGTTTCATGGTGGTATCCGTGCCTTGTTGTTGTCGGTTTGAAGGCTAGAGAGAGATTCAAGAGAAACTAAAACCATGGTTGTGTAGAGGGCGAGAAGAGGATCAGTTTTGTTTTTTATTTCATGTGATTTCATGAAGTAATGAATGAGATAGAGTCCATGGAAGTTGCATGCATGGAATAGAAAAATTTTGAATTTTAGGGTTTTGGTTGGAGAAGATGAACATGCACCATTGGATTGGAATGGAAACTTTGACTTGACTTTGATCTTGCGGCCTAGATTTTATTAAACTTCAAAAAATCATAACAAAATAAAAAATGCATATTTTTTAATGAGACTTTTTTTCCCATTTTTCATTTTCGGTCTAGAAAAATATAAAAATATAAAATAGCCATTTTATTTCAGTTTTATATTTTTTGTGCATTTTTACTTTTAATTGTTTTTTTTAAATTCCTTTAGTTGGTATGCTGACTTGTAGAATTTAATTAGGATAGTTCCCTTAGGCTTTTTGAGCCATTCTTTTTGGCATAGTTATATGATGAATCATAGTATTCTCTGGATTTATTACTAGATTTTTAGATTAAGATTTGATTAGTTTAGTTGAATTGAACTTAGGATAGTCTAATTAGGGTTTAGGTTGTGCATAGGTGAGGAAATTCATTTTCTTTAGATAGTTTTGTCTTGATTTTTGGATAGAGGCATATGTGGATGTTATGGATAGATATTGTAGACCCTTGTGAATAATTGTTAGATTTTTCCCCCTTGGTTTAGTATTTTTAGGTATTTTCTGAAGTTGCCTGATAATCTTGTCTGTGCTGTGGTTATCTGTTCATCTCTGGGGGTTGTTTTTGGGGAATTTGTTGTGGGGCTTGTGTTGTCTTGAAGACCTTGTTGGAGAGCATGATGAAGATAAGATTGTAGATCAAGACTCAGAGACCCAGAGCTTGGCTTGTCCCCTGTCTGTGAGGTTTGAGATCCTGAAGTTTGAAGGAAGTTCATGGTACTTTCCTGAGGAAGGCACTATGAATGACTTTCATTCTTTCTTCTCACCTCTTTCTTAAGTATCCAATGATGTTGGAGCCAACTTGTGAGTTTAATTTCTCCTGAGGAGGAATGTAAACTGATCACCTGTTGTTGAGCCACATGGGATACAATTCCTAAGTGGAAGCCTCCTAGTACTTTCCTGAGGAAGGTCCTATGGGTCTATTCACTTAGTTCCATTAGTTTATCTAGGATTCCTCAAGTATCCAATGATGTTGGAGCCAACTTGTGAGTTTAATTTCTCCTGAGGAGGAATGTAAACTGATCACAGTTGTTGAGCCGCGTAGGATACAACTCCTAAGTGGAAGCCTCCTAGTACTTTCCTGAGGAAGGTCCTATGGGTCTATTCACTTAGTTCCACTAGTTCAGATAGGATTTCCTAAATATCCAGTGATGTTGGAGCCTGCTTGTGAGTTTAATTTCTCCTGAGGAGGAATGTAAACTGATCACAGTGGTTGAGCCACATAGGATATGACTCCTGAGTATACACCTCCTAGTGCTTTCCTGAGGAAGGTCCTATGAGTCTGCTTACTTAGCTCCCTTTCTTTGGTAAGCTTGTTCTGAAGCTTGAAGACTGGGATTGTTTTCTTTTGGCTGAGTTTTGCTTTAGGGCTTTGCTTAGATTTGATTTAGACTCTGTGTTAGGGTTAGGATTAGAGAGTAGATGATTCTTTCTCATGTGTTTTGTTTGCCTGATGGCATTTCACTTCCTTTATCTGTACATGGCTTGATAGCATGTTGTTTATTTTCAGTATGATTACTGTTATTTCATGACTGGCTTGAGGTTGAGATGAGCTTGTGGAGGCTGAAGCCCCACACACATTTCCTCCCTCACTTGCATTGCATGCATTTTACTGTTAAAGCTGATGCTTTTGTCTGTTTTGGTGTATCATTGATATGATCCCTTAGGACTCTCATTTCCTCTGATGAGAATTTGATGATAGACTTTTAGGTTGAAACCTATGCATGACAACATCTAGGAGTTCCCTGTTCAAACCTCAACCATAGGATGAATCCACGGCATGATAACAGTAGGACTTGATAGTCTCCCTCCTAGTTGGGCATGCTCTCTTCTCATCTCGAAACAGTTTAAAATACAGTAATCAGGAATGATTTCTTTCGTACGTTACGAGCCTTAAGCTATCTGAGATTGGATGTTTAGTATGGTGTCCCGTGGGTGACATGCGACGCATTCACTCTCAGGTCATAGTCTCTAGTGCGGTTGAGATCGCAAACAATAAAAAACACTTCTTTTAGGAGATAACCCGTAGTTTCCCGAACTACGTTTGCTCTGATCTTTCATACCAGATGAAAGTACGTAGGCATAGGACGCGATGTCCTAGCGAGCAACCTTCCCCACCTTCACCCGTAGTTAGCCGAACTACGTTGACTCTGATTTCTCATTCTCTGATGAGAATACGTAGGCATAAAGTGCGACGCTTTGCCGAGTCATTTTTCTTTTCTTTTTCAGCCAGCCTTGATAGGTAGATAGATTATAACCAACCCGTCCAAGTAAACAAACAAGCGAGGATCCCGTCGAGTACGACGGACGTGAGGGGTGCTAATACCTTCCCCTTGCGTAACCGACTCCCGAACCCAGACAATGGTTGCGACGACCTTGTCTTACCCTTTTTCGTCAGGTTTTTCCGATCGTTTCCTTTCTCGCTCTGAGGGATAAATAACGAAAGGTGGCGACTCTTCTGTCATGCCGGCACCTTATTTTCGCGCAAGCGACAGTTGGCGACTCTGCTGGGGACCGAACCCAGAATCTCTGGTTCTCCGGTTCCCTATGAGAGTCAATCCTATCGTTTGTGTGTTTGCTTGTTGGGTTGCGTTTATTTATCGCATTTTTACTTCTCGCATTTTTACTTCCCGCATTTTATTTCCCTCATTTCATTTCCAGTTTGATATGATTATCTGTGCTGCTGTGGGAGAGGGATGTTACTGTGAGTGAGAAGCCGGACCTGGGCTTGAGTACACACCTAGATATAGTTGCGGAGAAGTAGTAGACGAACCTGTCTGCTGAGCAGGCACAGTTCCCTACGAAAATCTGCGCTCAGACGAGATTCTTGCAGAGGTGCTCCTTTCCGGTCCTGAGGATCTGAGGGGAGTCCAGACGTGAGGATTGTCGACTCTGGGGACCGATCATTTGGAAGTCAGCTAAGAGAGGCCTCTTCATGACTTGACGATGCCACTCCTTCTGGGAATCGTATCGTCCCTCATGAAAGTCTGTGACGCTGATGACCGCATAGGATGCCGTACCTTCGTCCGTGGATTAGGTCCATACTGTTGCACCCTAAAATTTGCTCAACCTTATTCACTTGGTTTATTTTTCATTATCATTAGCATTTGCATATAGAGTCATGTACATAGACTAACCATCTGCATAGCATAAGCATAGCAAGTCATTCAACAGGGGACCAATCATTATTCTCATCTCTAGAGGCCTATCAAGAGGTTATTATCCTAATTCCATCTCATTCAAGTCATCAGAAAAGAATTTGAGAGCAGAGAGTTCAGCAGATCAAGCCTTGAGCCTATCCCCTATCTGAGGGTATCTGAGGGTCAACAAGGGGGTTGTGAGCTGTGAATGGAAGGCATGGAGAGCATCTAGACATCATGAGAGGCTTAGAAAGTCATTTGGGGAGGAAAACAAGTTGTTGAGGTGACCACAAGAATTGCAGTTGAAGACAGTCAACTAGGGTTTCATTTGGGTCAACCCTAGGTCAACCCTAGGTCAATTGACTGATTTAAAGGGCATTCAAGTCTATTGGAGAGATGTGGGGTTCATCATTTGACATATAGAGAAGAATATGGTGATATGCTAAGAAGAAATCAAAAGAAATCAAGGAGAAGAGGAGTTTCTAAATTAGGGTTTCTATGTAAAATCCCCTAGTTTAGGTCAAATTTCCAAGCAAGATAAGTCAAAATTCAAGCTTCAAATGGCTTCTTGGCCAACATGAAACTTGTAGAGGATCTCAAGACCTTTAATTTGAGTGGTGGAAGACATCAAGGAGATTTATAGAACTCAAGTTATGGTCCTTGCAAGTTACAGGTCATCTGAGGTATCTGAAATTTTGGCTGTGAAAGTGACTTGACTTCCAAGCAATTTTTACCCCTCAAGGAGATTTCAAATGAATTTATGGTCAACATAAGAATTGTTCCTCATTGTCTTAGCTTTCTATAATGGTATAGTATGCCTTCATATGATGTGTGGAACTCAACTTATGGTCTTGGCAAGCAAAGGGTATTTTGGTCATTTGTAAATTACAGGTCATTTTAACCTATGTCCAAAACTCATACAAGGAGGCCTCAAATGAAAAAACTTACAACATCAAACTTGCTCCAAATGACATTTTTAGTCTAGAAAAGTGACCATGAGAGATTGGAAATGTCCATAGCACAAGATTTCAAAATTGGTGAATTTAATGAAGGAAAATGGCTTAAAAAATGGTATTTTTCATATCTTGGCCAAATGATGCAAAATTATAGGTCATTTTGAATGGAAAAGGCATTCTAAAAACATTGGCTAAAGTGGAATTTTGAGTTTAGGTCATAATTTGGGAGTTATCCATGGTTGCTTGATTTGAAAGTAACATAATCCAAATTGAAAGGGAAAGTGTAAAGGGAAAGTTCTCCAATGTTCTAGGAGGTTCTAATGCAACCTATATATTCATGCAAGCTGAATCATGTAAGGGTTGGTGCTCCCATTTTGGCAAAAATCTCCATTTTCATCCATTTTCTTATTCTTCCACAAGATACTCAAACTCTCACAAACCTCTCAAAATTCTCACATCTTTGAATTGAATCATCATCATCATCATTCAAACCCTAGGATTCACACCAAGAAGTGGCTGAATTGATCAAGGATCATACCTATCCACTTCATCACTCCAACTTGCATGAAGGATGGAATAGCATGATTCACAAGGTTTCAGCACAAATCACTGCAAACAGAAGCATATTCATCCATTGGAGATTGTTTTCAGCAAGTATCAAAGGTTGAATTGAGGTCTAGCTACCATCACCATCATCAAGTGCAAGGTATGTAGATTTCTTCGAATCTCACTATTCTGGCTGGTAGAGATCATGTGGCTAAGATAATGTTGTTTAGAAACCCTAGAGGATCAATTCTTGAGGTTTAGGGATAGATTCATGGAGATCAATAACAGGTTACCATTTCTGTTGGCTTCGATAACAAGCTGTATGTTGAGTAATAATCAATATGTTGAGGCATAGAATAATGAGGCAAGCATGTAGAATATCTGTTGATCATTAGGTTTGAGTTCTGGCAACTTTGACCTCAGGCAAGCATGGTGTGTTCTGAATTTCGTGCTCTCTGTTTGGAGTGTGTAATGAGAGTTAGGGAAAACTAAGACTAGGCATGGATTACTGGAGTTTCATAGAGTATTTTAGGGCTTGGAATTTTTTGTTTTCATCAAGAAATCATGGAGAAAGATGGAGTGGAATTCTCATGCATGGAAATGGGGACTGAAACCCTAGACGAAGGGAGGAAGAAGATGAACCACGCGCCCTTGGATCTAGAGGGAAGATTTGACTTGACCAGTGATCGAACGGCCCTCATTTAATCTGAGTTTTGGTGGGAGATTTTGAAATCCCAAACGCACCGTTTCATTAAGTTGGGGGGATTGGGCTCAGAGCGCTATCCACACCCCCCAGTTTCATAAGCCCAATGCATTGAACGTGTTATCCCTGCTATTCTCACCCCCTCCCTTTATTTCTTTCTATTTTCTTTTTTAATTTCCTTTTATTTTCATTCATTTTTTAAAATTCATAATAAATCAACAATTGCATATTTTTAATTCATTCTTTTTGCATTACTTTCTTTAAGATGTCTAGAAAATTATAAAAAATAAAAATTGCATTTTATTTTTTATTTGATATTTTTCCCATATTTTCTAAATAAATAGCATGTTAATAGTTTCATTTCATGCATGATTTTGTTATTTTTTGTCCTATTAGATACTTTCATATTTTTTGTTCATTCTTTTTAGGTTGTTTAGGTTAGACATTGAACTTGTAGATTCAATTTAGCTCCCATTTTTAGAAATTAAATTTAGGTGCTTAGAGTAATTGTGAACAGCATGGATAAAACTAGGGTTTTAGGTGATGACTGAGGAGATTCAATTCATTTCCCTTAGGACTTAGGGCTTGAATAGTTTAGCTATGGGACTATAGGGGCTATGGGTAATTATTAGATCCCCTTAGAAAAGTCAGAATTCCCCTACTGCTATTACTCTACTGTATATCTGATTGACTGGTGTGGTGTGCCCTCTGGGGATTGTTGCTTGCTTGTTTGGGTATTGGGTTTGTCTGGGGACTTGGGAGAGCTGAAGACTTGAGAAGATGAAGGCCACTGGAGATCCAGATGTTGAAGATCAACTTCCAGAGTTGAAGAGAAGATTCTTGCTAGCAGATGCTGAGGAACTAGGGTTTAGGAGCTAGGCAGAGCTCTAGGTTAGAAAGTTTGTTTCTCAAACATGGATTGCCTTGTCTGCATCCATTCTTCTCTGTGATTCAGAGTCTCTCTAAGACACTCACCCCCTTCCTTTGGAAGGCTTGGTGATAGTGTCTAAGAGATAGAACTCTTGAGAGAAAATGTCTTTTGTGTTAGAGGCAGTCTGTTCACCACCCTTGGTAGTCAACTGATTGCTTAACACCCAATTCACTCTTGTGACTAATCCCTCATCATGGAGGTTTGAGCTTGAAGAAAAGCCATTGCAGATAGAAGACTGATGATCAAAGCCCTTGCCTGAAGGTCATGAAGATGGAGATTGATGCTTGTTGAAGCCTGTAGCTGATTGGAGATTACTTGAAGCCAGATGTTGATTCAGAGCTGCTGATGCTGTTTCTTTTGCTGTTGTATTTCATTGCTGATGTATTGATTGGTTTTCCGGACTGTATTGTTTGCTGTTTACCCTGTTAGGTTGAAAGTGAAGTCTGTTCACTTTTGCCTATTGTTTTCTAGGTTCGAGGTTGAGTGGGACTCCCTTGCCTCGCTTGTACTGTTGCATCCATGCATTTTACTGCTTTATTATATCTGTTATTGTTTCTGCTTCTGCCTATCCCGTAGGATCTCTGTTTCTCTCTGTGCAAGAGAGGAGCATGATAGACATTAGTTTTTAACCCATGCATGATAACATTAGGTTAGTTTGTTTCCCTTCGCAACCGTAGGTTAGAGTTCTGTCTCTTTCTTTCTCAAAACAAACAGAAAAACACATAAAGATTTCAAACACAATAAAAGACACTTCTTCCGTAAAAGAATGTGAGCTCATCAAAACGTCATTTTTGTCCGCTTGGACTGTTAATCAGAAAAACCTTTTTCAGAAGGAATAAAATCAATCAAGACAAGCTTGTGTCGTACGTGGCCCGAACTACGTTTGCTCTGATCTTCCATGCTGTGTGGAAGTACGTAGGCATAGGATGCGATATCCTAGCGAGCAACCTTCCCCTCCTTTCCCGTAGGTAGGCGAACTACGTTGACTCTGATTTCTCGTTCCAGGCGGGAATACGTAGGCATAAAGTGCGATACTTTGCCGAGTCATTTTTATTTTCATTTTCTTTTCTTTTTAACCCTTAACCCTATAGTTTAGATAGAGTAACAATCCATACCCGAAAACAAGTGTGGATCCCGTCGAGTACGACGGACGTGAGGGGTGCTAATACCTTCCCCTTGCGTAACCGACTCCCGAATCCAGGTTTTGGTTGCGACGACCATGCCTTTCCCGTGTTGTGCGAGGTTTACTCTGAGCGTTTCCTTTCCCTCCCGTGGGATAAATAACGCACGGTGGCGACTCTTCTGTTCAGCCGGCGCCGATTTTCGCAGTAGCGACAGCTGGCGACTCTGCTGGGGACCCAACGTCCCCTGGCTGCTAAAGACTGCGATAGTTCTTATGCATTTGGGATCCAACGTCCCTTGAGAGAGTCAATCCTAACGCTTGTTTGCCCGTCGAGGATTTTGTATGGAGTTATTTTATAGTTCTAACCTTGTATTTTCAGCTTTATATATTGATTATTGTTGTTGTATCTGGGGTGTGACGGGTATTCTGGTATTGAGAGATAAGCCGGACCTGGGCTTGAGTGCACCTAGAATTAGAGTAGAAATTAGTGGGTACCCGCTTGCTTTGCTTGCTTTGGTGTCCCATGAAATCTACACTCAGACGAGGTTCCTCTGGTTGGCCTCCTGCCCCTTCCTTTGGTTGGCGTGGGTTGCTGGTTAGTTGGATTGTCGACTCTGGGGACCGATCATTTGGAAGTTGGCTAAGTGAGGCCTCTTCAGGGATTGATGATGCCACTCCTTCTGGGAATCGTATCATCAACCCTGAAAGTCTGTGACGCCGATGACCGCATAGGATGCCGTACCTTGTGCCAGTTATAGGGCCACCCACCTGTGAGGGGATTCAGGGTTATGCAGGTAACTAGACCTTCAGACCACTGGTTTGTTTCTTGATCAGGATCCTGGATATTTATGGAGGGTTCTAAGGTCTGTCAGAGACCAGGTGGAGATGTGTTCTAAGGTCTGTCAGAGACCAGTTGGTGTGTTCCGAGGTCTGTCAGAGACTATTTGGAGATGTGTTCTGAGGTCTATCAGAGACCAGTGGGAGAAATGATTTGAGGTCTGCCAGAGACCATTCAGGTTATGATTAGGGGGTCTATCAGAGACCAGTATTGGAGCTTTGTTTGAGGTATATCTGAGACCAGGGCTTGAGGACTTCTGGATGGTCTATCTGAGACCTTTCTTGATTGGGTTCAGGCTATTCAGCTACAGCTTCGGTCCCTGTTGCATGTTGCTTGCATTGCATTACTGCATATCCATTACCATTTGCATTTCACTAACGTGTGTCTGTGCTGCAGGTGCATTTGCATTTCCCTAGTTCTAGTGCCCAGACTTCTGAGTGTTTGATCATGACTAGCTTAAGGAGAACGGTTGCTTACAAATTGCCTACGCCTGATATTGTTCCTCTACTTGGGTTGATCTCTCTTGCTGATGAGGGTGTTCGTAGGAGCTTCCGGATGAGCTATGGTAGACTACTGAGATTGGTGTGCAAACCTACAGAGGTAGAGTTAGATGGGCTGTATGCTTTGATGCAATTCTACGACCCTGCTTTGAGATGCTTTACATTCTCTGACTTTATTATGGGACCAACCCTGGAGGAATACGCTGAGTATGTTGAGCTGCCCGTGCAGAACCAGGTTCCATTCATTCATTATGACGCCAAGCCCAAACCGGAGGATTTGGCAAAAGCCTTGCATATTGATGCTTCTGAACTTGTGACTACTGTTTCCCGTGGAGTTCTAGGCTTCTCACTCCAATTCTTAGTTGGTAAAGCCCAAGAGTATGCCAAGAGCGGGTGCTGGGTTGCTTTCAATGCTGTGTTGGCCTTGTGCATTTATGGCATAGTACTGTTCCCCAATATACCGGATTTTGTGGACTTCGACGCCTTCTACTTGTTTGCCGCTGGTAATCCTGTACCTACCTTACTCGGAGATCTCTACCACTCACTGCATTACAAGAATGAGAAGGGAAGAGGGAAGAATGTTCATCTGTGTGTACCCTTGTTGAGTAGGTGGTTTGAGAGTCACCTTCCTAAGAGAAGATCTGTTGCAGAGACTACAGTCCCAGCTGGTTGGCCAGAGCGCCTGATGAGGCTATCGTCGGAAGATATGGAGTGGTTTGATCGAGACCTGTTGGGATCTGAGCTCATCTTCAGTTGTTCTGGGTACCCTAATGTGCCGTTGATAGGAAGAAAAGGGTGTATCAATTACAACCCTTCTCTATTCATTCGTCAGTTCGGATATGCGCTGAAGAACCCGCCTCAGGAGGAAGAAGTACAGGAATCTCTGTACTTCACAGGTGACGTGAAGGGGGAGTTATTAGCCAAGTTGCAACATGCCTGGACACGTATTAACCGCAAGGGGAAACCACTGTTAGGTAAGAACGATTGCCAGGCCTATGCACCTTACAGGGTTTGGATCCAGGAAAGAGCAAGTCAGTTATTAATGCCATTTCCAGATGTACCAATCCTTGTTCCTATTCCGGTAGCGGAGCCAACTACTGTTTCTAGGGAAGTCTACGAGCAAGTTGTGAAGGAAAAGGAAGCCTTGGTGAAGATTAACGAAGGGTTAGAGCAAGAGTTAGCCCAGGTATGCAGTGAGAAAAACAAGGCCGTGTATGCTTTCCAACAGCAGATTGAGCTAATGAACAGATTAGGGGCTGAGTTGGCTGAGGAGAGGAAGAAGCGCGAACGTCTGGGGCAAGAGTTCAGAAGCTCCCATGACATGCTGGAAGCCAAAAAGAAGGCGCTCGACGCAGCACACCGAGAAATCTCCTCTTGCAATAAGACTTGGAATGCTACTCTCACCAACAATAAGATGAGAGAAGATAAGCTGAAGCAGCAAATCTCCGACCTCGAAGAGAAGTTGAAGTCTAGCATCAAGAAGTGTGAGGAAGAAGTAATGACCCGGTATAGTGTCCAGCATGCACTGAACAAGGCAATCAAATCCAGAGATGAAGCGGTGTCTCAGAAGTGAAAGCTAGAAGATTGCTTCGGGGAAGCCACATGGGAAGAAACTGCTGAAGACGTACGCCGTGTCCTTAAGAGGAGAAACCAGCTTGTTGAAGGGCTGCTTGATCGACCAAGCCATCCGGAGACCAAGAAGTTGATAGAAGAGTACCAGACTTTTGGGAGGATTTGATCATTTCATATAGTAACTTGTATGCTTTATTTGCATAGTGCTGACCATCACCAGGATTGTTGGTTGAGGTCATGCCTTCTTATTGTACTCTCAGTAATATTGTACTCCGGGCTTATTAATTTTCCCTGCAATATATGAGGCTTTCTATGATTCAGCTCCGATATTCCTATTGTCAACACTGTCACTGCACTGGCACCTTCACACTAGAACTGGGGGAATGAATCACCCTAATGCACAGACACATTGCATTGCATTCATACGCATATTGCATTACAGGTAATTTTTGAATAAGTGTCTTATGTCCTGCTCTGTACCAAGTACTTTCCAGGATTGCAGATCAACATCCGCACCGCTATTCTACCCGCACCAACTGTCGAAGGATCATGGATCAAATGCAGAACGAGATGCAAGATGTGCGCGAGAAGCTCGCTCTCTTCATGCAGACCATGGAAGCTATTGCGAAAGGGCAGGAGAATTTGCAGGCCATGGTCCAGCCTCTGTTCCGAAACGCTGGTCATGAAGATCATCAGTCTGTACGGGTCGATACTGTTCATGGAGACGGCACTCCCACGCCAGTGGCTCCGCCTGTAATCAATACACCTGCTGCTAATGTTAACAACGCTACCGCTGCTGTAAATGGTAACGTCGGAGTTGGAAATGAGACTGCCGTCCATAACGTTGGGCTGGGGGATGTCAATTTGGGTGACAATATGGGAGGCAACGGCTTTGTCAATGCTGGATTCGGGTTCAACGATCAGGGATTCGATAACACTGGCAAGTACGGCTTTAATGCTCAAGGCTTTGGGCAAGACGGTTATGGCGCGACCAATCAGGGTTACGGAGGCTTTGGAAACGGAAACGGTACTGGATTTATGGCTTTTGGTCCTGCTGGAGGTGTTCAAGGGTACGGCAACAGAGGCCGAGGTCCGGGGATGAATCAGATCAGGGCTGGACGTAATAATGGATATGATGGGTATGGAGTGGGGAACGGTATGTGGCAAGAAGATCAGCAGGAGGACGCTTTCTCCGGCGGAGGTTTCGAAGGGCCGGTGGATGACTCCCAGAAGATCAGAATGCTGGAGGAGCAAATGAGGGGGGTCCTGAACCAAAGTGCTGTGGGTTTGGACATGGCAACAATGGGTCTGGTACCTGGCTTGAGGGTGCCAATTAAATTCAAAGCTCCTGCGTTTGACAAGTATAAAGGAGATACGTGTCCAAAAGTGCATGTACGAGCTTATTACAGAAAGATGTCTGCATACTCAACTGATGAAAGAATGCTGATGCATTTCTTTCAGGATAGTCTGTCGGGCCCTTCCCTAGAGTGGTACATGGGGTTGGAGCCAACTGATATCAAGACGTGGAAGCAATTAGCAGAGGCATTTGTAGCCCATTACAAGTATAACAGCGACTTGGCACCCAATCGGGTCCAGTTGGCCGGGCTGTCGCAAAAGAAGGGGGAGAGCTTTAAAGAGTACGCGCAAAGGTGGCGCGATATGGCTGCCAGGGTCCGTCCTCCGGTAGAAGATAAGGAAATGAATGACATGTTTGTCGGCACATTCACAGGTCTGTTTCATGATATGCTGTTTCACACGTCTCTGGCCAGTTTTTCAGACCTAATTCTGATAGGGGAAAAGATTGAACGTAACATCAAGCAAGGAAAGTTCCAAGTCGAGGAATCAACTGCATCCAGCAGTAATAGGAAAGCTTATGGTGGGCGCCGTCAGGGCGAGGCAAGCGCAGTATTTGGAGGTCGAGGCCGAGGCCGAGGCAGGGGACGAAACCAATATCGTCAGCCGCAGCAGGTGGCGAGTGTTACTATCCCATACCAACAAACATCGGTCCAGCAACAACAACCGGTTCAGCAGCAGCCAATGCAACAGCAGCAGCAGCCTCAGCAGGGGGCGCAGCAGGCTCAGCGAAGATTCCAGGGTAATAAACCAAGGAGAGTGTTCGAGAAGCCTCCCTCAACCTATGCAGACTTGTTGCAGACATTGCTAGGATTAAACCTGGTGGAGAAGAGAACTCTGGCGCCAATAACGGGAGCTCCCCCGTTTGGCTATGATGCAAGCAGACACTGCGAGTTTCATTCTGGAGCCCCGGGTCACGATATAGAAGGTTGCCATGCTTTTAAGCACGTTGTGCAGGATCTTTTGGACAACAAGACTATCAATTTCGGAACGGCAGGTCCGAATATAGTGCAGAAGCCCATGCCTAATCATGGGGCTAACGCCATTCTAACTGAGGAAGGGTTGAATCTGATTATGAATGTTGTAGATTTAAAGACGCCGCTGAGCGAGATAAAGAGCCGATTGTTGCAAGGGGGTGTTTACCCGGGATGTGACGAATATTGCTTAGACTGTTGGACCCTACCTGGAGGGTGTGATGATTTGAAGAAGGGCATTCAGGCTTTAATTGATGAAGGTATATTGCAGTTTGATCAAGCAGCCACTGAAGAACCTGTGGGGGCAGTAGCAGATAATCAGAATGATGTGGCCACTGTGACGATTCCTCGGAAGACGATCACTATTGCAGCACCAGCTCAGCGCCCACCGATCACCATAACTAAAGCCGGGCCGATCCCGTACGAAAGCACGAAAGCAGTCCCATGGTCATATGGGTTGGAAGTATATTGTGACGGAATAAAAATTGATGTTAATAAACAGCCAGCCGAGACGGTGGATAATGTTGTCGGCTCAGGAGGCATGACAAGGAGTGGCCGGATCTTTATATCTCCTGAAGTGGAGGCTGAAAGACTAGCGAAAGGAAAAGGGAAAGTGGTTGAAAATGTTCTGGTGCAAGCAAGTGAAAAAGAAGCAGCATCGAAGGATGTAGAAGAGTTCATGCGCTTGATTCGAAAAAGTGATTATAAGATTGTGGAGCATCTGCAGCAGACACCGTCCAAGATATCTATCCTGTCATTGCTGTTGTGTTCGGAAGCTCACAGAAATGCGTTGCTGAAAGTCCTGGATACTTCTTTTGTACCCCAAGACGTCTCCGTAAATCAGCTAGAAGGAGTGTTGGCACATGTGAACGCAGGCCACAGTCTGGGATTTACTGATTTCGACTTGACTCCGAAAGGGAGAGATCATAATATGGCGCTGCACGTATCTGTTGAGTGTAGAGGATCAGTAATGTCGCACGTATTGGTTGACACCGGATCATCTTTGAATGTGCTGCCCAAGAAGGCGATGATGAAGCTGGATGTTAGAGGAATTTTGTGTACACCCAGTGATTTGGTAGTCAGAGCATTTGACGGCACGCGGAGAACAGTCTTTGGATCGATTACCTTGCCTCTGCAAGTGGGGCCGGAAGTGTTTGCAACGGAGTTTTATATCATGGATATACAGCCTGCGTACAGCTGCTTGCTTGGAAGACCCTGGATTCATGGAGCAGGGGCAGTCACGTCCACCCTGCATCAGAAGTTAAAATATATGGTCGGAGACAGCGTAGTCACCGTGTGCGGAGAAGAGGACATCCTGGTCAGCCATTTATCTTCATTTAAATATGTGGAAGTCGACGGAGAGATCCACGAGACGCCCTGCCAGGCATTCGAAGGTTTGCGCATCAAGGACAAGGGTCCCGGGCCGGGCAAAGTGCCGGAGATAGCCGTCTCATCGTATAAAGAAGCTCAAGCTCTAGTGGAAGCAGGAGAAGCCAAGGGCTGGGGCAAAGTGCTGGACATTCCTGTGAAGGTGGACCGGTTCGGGCTGGGGTACCAACCGTCGTCATCAACTCCTTCCGTGGGGGCCCCCCGTTTCAGAAAGCCAATCACCATCTCTGCCAGTGGGGTGTGTCATGAAACTGTCAATGCTGCTTCGGAGTCTGACGAAGGGGACAGCGACTGTGATATGGATGCCTGGATTCAGCCAAGCACGCCAGGGCAAGGGCTGTGCAACTGGTCTATTCAGGAGCTTGTTCCTGTGACTTTTAAACAGTAATGCTTTGCTTTATTAATTGTTGAATAATCTGATGTCTTGCCCGGGGCATCAGGATTTGCTTAGGGCTGTGTTGTTATGAACATTGCGTGTTAATCATTAAATAAACGGCGTTTTTTTTGTGCAAATACTGTAATCCCTGTCTTTCTTGTTTTATATTTTTCAATAAAATGGCAACGTGGTTATTCGCTTTATACGCATTTTGAAGCACTTAACCATTCCTTTTGCAGGATAACATTTTCAGATGACATCCTTGAACCACCTATGACTCGTCCTGACTTTGAGCACCCGGTGTTTCAGGCCGAAGAAGAGGTTGTCGAAGATAGCGACGTTCCTGAAGAACTGTCCTGGTTAGTAAAGCAAGAGGAAAGAGCCATTCTGCCTCACGACGAGGTCATCGAAATTATCAATTTGGGGTCAGAAGGGGTTGAGAAAAACATTCGTATCGGAGCCGCACTGCAGGATGATATCAAGCGAAGACTGGTCGAAATGCTCAGGGAGTATAATGACGTATTCGCCTGGTCATATGAAGATATGCCGGGGCTTGATACAGATATGGTTGTGCATCGCCTGCCACTGAAAGAAGATTGCCCGCCGGTCAAACAAAAGCTTCGTAGGACTCGACCAGATATGGCAATGAAGATCAAAGAGGAGGTTCAGAAACAGTGGGACGCTGGTTTCCTGGTTGTGACGAAGTATCCTTCATGGGTTGCCAACATCGTACCAGTGCCCAAGAAAGATGGCAAGGTTCGAATGTGCGTGGATTATAGAGATTTGAATAAAGCAAGCCCAAAAGACGATTTTCCACTTCCTCACATTGACGTGTTAGTTGATAATACTGCTCAATACTCCGTATTCTCCTTCATGGATGGCTTTTCAGGCTATAATCAGATTAAAATGGCGCCAGAGGATATGGAGAAGACTACTTTCATAACGCCTTGGGGAACATTTTTTTACAAAGTGATGCCCTTCGGTTTGAAAAATGCTGGGGCAACATATCAGCGTGCGATGACGACTCTTTTTCATGACATGATGCATAAAGAGATCGAAGTATATGTTGACGATATGATTGCCAAATCCCAGACGGAGGAAGAGCATCTGGTGAATCTGCTAAAGCTATTTAAAAGGCTTAGGAAGTTCAGGCTGAGGCTGAATCCTAACAAATGCACCTTCGGGGTGAGATCGGGTAAGCTCCTGGGGTTTATCGTAAGCGAAAGAGGAATAGAGGTCGATCCTGCTAAAATAAAAGCAATTCAAGAAATGCCGACGCCTAAAACAGAGAAAGAGGTGCGCGGGTTTTTAGGGAGATTGAACTACATCGCCCGGTTCATATCTCACCTAACGGCCACGTGTGAACCATTATTCAAGCTGTTGAAGAAAGATCAAGCTGTGACGTGGAACGAAAATTGTCAAAAGGCGTTCGATAAAATAAAGCAGTATTTGCAGGAGCCTCCTATTTTGATACCCCCAGTGGCAGGGAGACCCTTGATCATGTATTTGACGGTTCTTGAGGGAAGCATGGGTTGTGTTCTCGGTCAACACGACGAGACGGGGAGAAAAGAGCATGCGATCTATTACCTGAGTAAGAAATTTACAGACTGCGAATCTCGATATTCAATGCTGGAGAAAACTTGTTGCGCGCTAGCCTGGGCCGCCAAGCGTTTGAGGCAGTACATGCTGAATCATACAACCATGCTCATCTCGAAGATGGATCCTATCAAATATGTGTTTGAAAAGCAGGCGTTGTCAGGTAGAATTGCCCGTTGGCAGATGGTCTTGACTGAATATGATATTCAATACGTCTCGCAGAAGGCTATAAAGGGGAGTGTGCTGTCTGAGTATCTGGCGGAGCAGCCTATTGAAGAGTACCAATCGATGAGGTTTGATTTTCCTGACGAGGATATCATGTACTTAAAGATGAAAGATTGTGAAGAGCCGTTGCCAGACGAGGGACCAGAGTTGGGTTCTAAATGGAAGATGATATTTGACGGAGCCGTGAATGCTTACGGTAGCGGAATAGGGGCAATCATCACCACGCCACACGGGTCGCACATCCCGTTTACTGCCCGATTGACCTTCGCCGTTACCAATAATGAAGCCGAATACGAAGCTTGTATAATGGGGCTTGAAGAAGCCATTGATTTGCGAATCAAACACCTGGACGTATACGGAGACTCAGCTCTGGTGGTGAATCAGATCAAAGGGGAATGGGAGACACGGCAGCCCAACTTGATACATTACATGAATTATGCAAGGAGATTGTTGCCTTTCTTCGACAAGGTTGAATTGCATCATGTACCGCGGGCAGAGAATCAAATGGCTGACGCCCTCGCCACTTTGTCTTCCATGTACAAGGTCAACTTCTGGAACGAAGCTCCCCGAATCATTATCTCTCGGCTTGACAGGCCAGCTTATGTATTTGCTATTGATGAAGCATCTGATGGCAAACCATGGTATTTCGATATCCTTAATTTCCTGAAGAATAAAGAGTATCCGGCTGGGGCGTCCAGTCAAGATCAGAAGACTCTCAGGAGATTAGCGGGTAATTTCTATTTGAACCCGGATGGCGTCTTATACAGAAGGAACCACGATTTGGTGTTGTTGCGTTGTGTAGACGAGAAAGAGGCAAAGCTTCTCATGGAGGAAATACACGAAGGTACCTTTGGTACGCATGCTGGTGGACATGCTATGACGAGAAAACTGCTGCGGGCAGGTTATTTTTGGCTGACCATGGGAACTGATTGTTTCAAGTTTGCGAGGAAGTGTCACAAGTGCCAAATCTATGCTGATAAGATCCATGTGCCTCCAAGTCCTCTGAATGTAATGTCATCGCCATGGCCATTCTCTATGTGGGGAATCGATATGATTGGAAAGATCGAGCCGACAGCTTCTAACGGGCATCGGTTCATCCTAGTAGCAATCGATTATTTCACCAAGTGGGTAGAAGCGGCGTCTTATGCAAATGTAACGAAGCAAGTGGTGGCCAGATTTATCAAGAGAGATATCATTTGCCGATATGGGATTCCCGAGCGGATAATCACGGACAATGGTTCAAACCTGAACAACAAAATGATGAAGGAGCTCTGTCAGAACTTCAAGATCGAACATCACAACTCCTCCCCTTACCGACCCAAAATGAATGGCGCTGTTGAGGCGGCCAATAAGAATATCAAGAAGATCGTTCAGAAAATGGTGGTGACCTATAAGGATTGGCACGAGATGCTACCTTTCGCTTTGCACGGTTATCGTACGACGGTACGCACATCAACCGGGGCAACTCCGTTCTCGTTGGTATATGGAATGGAAGCGGTGCTACCGTTAGAAGTCGAAATCCCTTCTCTGAGGGTGTTGCGAGACGTTCAGCTGGACGAAGCAGAATGGGTGAAAGACAGGTTGAATCAACTGAGTTTGATGGATGAGAAGAGGCTAGCTTCTCTAGCATACGGTCGTTTGTACCAGAGCCGAATGAAGAAAGCGTACGACAAGAAGATACATCCGCGAAGCTTTCAGACGGGCGACCTTGTGCTGAAAAGGATTCTCCCGCCGCAAGCAGATCACAGGGGCAAGTGGACCCCCAACTACGAAGGGCCATACGTTGTCAGTAAAGTCTTTTCAGGAGGAGCGTTGTTGTTGTCCACCATGGACGGAGAAGACTTCACGTCACCTGTGAATTCGGACGCAGTTAAAAAATACTTTGCTTAAAATAGACCCGCTGGACAGAAAAAGAGAGTCCAGGCAAAAATGGGGCATCCTGGCGAACCAAAAACAGAATGAAAGGTTCGGGCAAAAGTTAGGGATAAAATTGAAAAAATGTACACCCGCGAAGTTGAAAACCTACACTAGGCGGCTTCGGCAAAAAAGGGTATCCCGGTGAACTGAAAACCCGTAAAGGGCGGTTCACGCAAAAGTTAGGGATTTGAAAAGCAAATGACTGCGGTCCGAATTTGATAATTGCAATAAGCATCAATGCGGGAGAATACATTTGAGGAGCCAGTTATCGGATACAATCTTTTCAGAAGTGGGGATACCGGGTAAGTATTAGAGCCAGATGAGTCATAGGAGGATCAGTTCGTGGTGTTCATCTGCATCCCGTTGCCGACATGTGTACAAGTTTAAGTTGTCAATATTTATGCTTCTTGTGCATACTTGTATACTTGTATATTTGCTTTGTGTAGCTTCCTCATTTCAGGAGTTACATCCCGTGTACAAAACTCCGCCCATTCAGGGGCCCGATCAATAAAATACGTTATTCAGTACTTGACACTGTTCTTTACTGTTTTTTGCATGATTAACGCCTAAGTTTGATGAAACTAGCATGAGTATAACGTCGCTGGCCCTTGCCAACAGTTGCTAGAGCTTTGAATTAACTGAAAACAACGTCACTAACCTGAGTTGATTTGGTTGCATAGGCTTGTCTTGTCTTGTTTGTGTTGTTGCAGGTTTCATAACCGTACGAGGAAGATGATCGAAAGATTGCAATAACAAAAGACTCAGCCTTCGTGCAGGTCATGCAGGTTCTTCCTGAAGAAGGATCGAACTCTCCAGCTAGTCGTAGCTTGTGCAAAAAAAAAAAAGGATTGACGATTCCAAGATCGTAAGGCTGTATTCAGACAGGTTCAAATTTCCCCACAGGGTCATTCACTCTCCCCCAGCAGAGTCAGTGGATTTCCCCCGAGAGAATAGTCTCACCCCCCAGCGGAGTTCTCTCCTTTCAGCAAATGTTTTTCCTCCCAGTGGAACTCGAAGATCAAGACTCTCCCCGGCAGAGTTGGTGGTGGGTCCTGTCATTTATTTTGTCAGGGATACCGTGTAATATCAGTTCACTCTCCAGCAGAAAGTCCGATCATACTTGGCATACCTGCTATTCCTCAGCAAAGTTATATTCTCCAGCAGGGGGTTACCTCAACAGGGTGTTTGGTTTGAGCTCCCAACTTCCCAGCATGGTTGACTTCACCCTTCCAGCATCTATTTTGCTGGAATAATTCTGTAGCATCTGGCTATCCCCGGCGGAGTCGGCATTATCTTCAGCATTTATTTTGCTGAAGCAGTTTCTGTACTCTAGCAGTTCAGGTGGAGAGAACTCTTGCTCAAATGAGCTACCAAATATTCAAGATCTCGGCGTGAGACATCCAATGATAATATCAGTTCGGCAGTATTCCCCACAGAGTTACTAGGATAAGCTTCTCTTTATTTCCAAGCAGAGTTAGTTGTCATCAGGGGTTCCATGAATCAGAATTTCAGAGGCCACCGCCGGTTATCAGAACAGGCGTCCGGTAGTTTGGTTTCCAAGTCTCCCCAGTAGAGTCCGCCTCAAAGTCGCTGTCGCGTCGGTGCTAAGAAGTTTGTGGGTGGGGATCAATGGAGAACTAAGTCCTGACGTGGACAATTTTATTCCTATATTGACGGGATTTCTTCAGAAGTGAGCGTCCTAACGCGGACAGGTTTATTTCCCCGGGTTGGTGAAGTGTGTTAGTCCTAACGTGGGCAGATTCGGGTTCTCGAAATTGGTGGAATGGGAGGTCATGACGTTGACAAAAGTGATTACTCTTTGTGTTGGTGTCCTGACGTGGACCAGTTACTCTCAGCAGTTATCTTTTTTCGTGTTGGCAAAGAATGGGTCCTGACGTGGACAGATCAGACAAAGGTGTGAGTCCTGACGTGGACAAGTCTTATTTCCTCAGCGGGTCGAAGATTCCTGAGTCCTGACGTGGACAAATCAAGACGAAACATGGGTCCTGACGTGGACGAATCTATTCCTTACGTGGAAAAAGAGGTTTCAGTTCCTTACGTGGAAGAGCAAGTTCATTCCTTACGTGGAAAGATGGGAGTCCTTACGTGGGCAGATTAAAATTGTGATTCCTTACGTGGAAAGGTGGGTCCTAACGTGGACGATGTTCTCCTTACGTGGAAAGACGAATTTATTCCTTACGTGGAAAGAAGATGGTTTCCTTACGTGGAAAGACGAATTTATTCCTTACGTGGAAAGAAGTTGGTATTCCTTACGTGGAAAGATTGAGTCCTTACGCGGACATATCGAAATGGATTCCTTACGGGGAAACAAGTGCATTCCTAACGTGGAAGGGTTTAGTCCTGACGCGGACAGATCCAGACGAAGTCTTATTCTTTACGAGGAAAAATGGTGATTCCTTACGTGGAAAATAGATTGATTCCTTACGTGGAAAAGTTTAGTCCTGACGCGGACAGATCAAAGTTTGATTCCTAACGCGGAAAGATCAGAATCCTTACGTGGACATATCAAAAGGTATTCCTTACGTGGAAGAAAAATAGTTTCCTTACGTGGAAAAAGATGGAGATTCCTTACGTGGAAAGACGAGTTTATTCCTAACGTGGAAAGATGAGATTCCTTACGTGGAAAAGAATGGGTTTCCTTACGTGGAAAGATTGAGTCCTCACGCGGACATATCAAGATTGATTCCTGACGTGGAAAGAAAGAGATTATTCCTGACGTGGAAAAGTTTAGTCCTGACGCGGACAGATCAAAGTTTGATTCCTAACGCGGAAAGATCAGAATCCTTACGTGGACATATCAAAAGGTATTCCTTACATGGAAGGAAAATAGTTTCCTTACGTGGAAAAAGATGGAGATTCCTTACGTGGAAAGACGAGTTTATTCCTAACGTGGAAAGATGAGATTCCTTACGTGGAAAAGAATGGGTTTCCTTACGTGGAAAGATTGAGTCCTCACGCGGACATATCAAGATTGATTCCTGACGTGGAAAGAAAGAGATTATTCCTGACGTGGAAGAGTTTAGTCCTGACGCGGACAGATCAAAGAAGTTATTCCTAACGTGGAAGAAGAAGATAGATTCCTTACGTGGAAAATTTAGTCCTGACGTGGACGGATTCAAGAAAAGTTGATTCCTGACGTGGAAGAATGATGTACTCCTTACGTGGAAAGGTGAGTCGTAACGTGGACAGGTTCAGAACCAAAGTTGTATTCCTTACGCGGAAAGATTGGAGTCCTGACGCAGACATATCGAGTTGTACTGGAGTCCTTACATGGACAGATTGATACGGTTCTCCTTACGTGGAAAAAGAAGATTGCATCCTGACGTGGAAAGATGGAAAGTTTAGTCCTGACATAGACAGATGCAGAAGAGATGATTCCTTACGTGGATGGTGTTATTCCTAACGTGGAAGAGTCTATTCCTAACGTGGACGATTTATTGGAATATCCCCCAGCGGAGTTGCCGAGATTTTTCTGGGTTAACAGCAAGTGGAGTCCTAACGTGGACAGGTTCTAGTTGAGATTTCTTTGTATTGATGACAGACAGAGTCCTAATGTAGACAAGCAAGCAATCTGTTATCCCCAGCGTGGTCGTTACGAGATCAGTGGGTTGCCGTAACAGTTAAATTCAGCTGATGAATGTCGTTTCCCAAATAGTGGCGCAGTTTATTCCTGCGGTTGGCAAATTTCCGGGTTTCTTAGTATTCAACCGTCTCGTACCTCGAATGTTTGAAGGTCGTTCGCTCTTCACCCAATCGGGTCCAAGTCGCTTGAATAGGGGCAGCTGTTGCACCCTAAAATTTGCTCAACCTTATTTACTTGGTTTATTTTTCATTATCATTAGCATTTGCATATAGAGTCATGTACATAGACTAACCATCTGCATAGCATAAGCATAACAAGTCATTCAACAGGGGACCAATCATTATTCTCATCTCTAGAGGCCTATCAAGAGGTTATTATCCTAATTCCATCTCATTCAAGTCATCAGAAAAGAATTTGAGAGCAGAGAGTTCAGCAGATCAAGCCTTGAGCCTATCCCCTATCTGAGGGTATCTGAGGGTCAACAAGGGGGTTGTGAGCTGTGAATGGAAGGCATGGAGAGCATCTAGACATCATGAGAGGCTTAGAAAGTCATTTGGGGAGGAAAACAAGTTGTTGAGGTGACCACAAGAATTGCAGTTGAAGACAGTCAACTAGGGTTTCATCTGGGTCAACCCTAGGTCAACCCTAGGTCAATTGACTGATTTAAAGGGCATTCAAGTCTATTGGAGAGATGTGGGGTTCATCATTTGACATATAGAGAAGAATATGGTGATATGCTAAGAAGAAATCAAAAGAAATCAAGGAGAAGAGGAGTTTCTAAATTAGGGTTTCTATGTAAAATCCCCTAGTTTAGGTCAAATTTCCAAGCAAGATAAGTCAAAATGCAAGCTTCAAATGGCTTCTTGGCCAACATGAAACTTGTAGAGGATCTCAAGACCTTTAATTTGAGTGGTGGAAGACATCAAGGAGATTTATAGAACTCAAGTTATGGTCCTTGCAAGTTACAGGTCATCTGAGGTATCTGAAATTTTGGCTGTGAAAGTGACTTGACTTCCAAGCAATTTTTACCCCTCAAGGAGATTTCAAATGAATTTATGGTCAACATAAGAATTGTTCCTCATTGTCTTAGCTTTCTATAATGGTATAGTATGCCTTCATATGATGTGTGGAACTCAACTTATGGTCTTGGCAAGCAAAGGGTATTTTGGTCATTTGTAAATTACAGGTCATTTTAACCTATGTCCAAAACTCATACAAGGAGGCCTCAAATGAAAAAACTTACAACATCAAACTTGCTCCAAATGACATTTTGAGTCTAGAAAAGTGACCATGAGAGATTGGAAATGTCCATAGCACAAGATTTCAAAATTGGTGAATTTAATGAAGGAAAATGGCTTAAAAAATGGTATTTTTCATATCTTGGCCAAATGATGCAAAATTATAGGTCATTTTGAATGGAAAAGGCATTCTAAAAACATTGGCTAAAGTGGAATTTTGAGTTTAGGTCATAATTTGGGAGTTATCCATAGTTGCTTGATTTGAAAGTAACATAATCCAAATTGAAAGGGAAAGTGTAAAGGGAAAGTTCTCCAATGTTCTAGGAGGTTCTAATGCAACCTATATATTCATGCAAGCTGAATCATGCAAGGGTTGGTGCTCCCATTTTGGCAAAAATCTCCATTTTCATCCATTTTCTTATTCTTCCACAAGATACTCAAACTCTCACAAACCTCTCAAAATTCTCACATCTTTGAATTGAATCATCATCATCATCATTCAAACCCTAGGATTCACACCAAGAAGTGGCTGAATTGATCAAGGATCATACCTATCCACTTCATCACTCCAACTTGCATGAAGGATGGAATAGCATGATTCACAAGGTTTCAGCACAAATCACTGCAAACAGAAGCATATTCATCCATTGGAGATTGTTTTCAGCAAGTATCAAAGGTTGAATTGAGGTCTAGCTACCATCACCATCATCAAGTGCAAGGTATGTAGATTTCTTCGAATCTCACTATTCTGGCTGGTAGAGATCATGTGGCTAAGATAATGTTGTTTAGAAACCCTAGAGGATCAATTCTTGAGGTTTAGGGATAGATTCATGGAGATCAATAACAGGTTACCATTTCTGTTGGCTTCGATAACAAGCTGTATGTTGAGTAATAATCAATATGTTGAGGCATAGAATAATGAGGCAAGCATGTAGAATATCTGTTGATCATTAGGTTTGAGTTCTGGCAACTTTGACCTCAGGCAAGCATGGTGTGTTCTGAATTTCGTGCTCTCTGTTTGGAGTGTGTAATGAGAGTTAGGGAAAACTAAGACTAGGCATGGATTACTGGAGTTTCATAGAGTATTTTAGGGCTTGGAATTTTTTGTTTTCATCAAGAAATCATGGAGAAAGATGGAGTGGAATTCTCATGCATGGAAATGGGGACTGAAACCCTAGACGAAGGGAGGAAGAAGATGAACCACGCGCCCTTGGATCTGGAGGGAAGATTTGACTTGACCAGGGATCGAACGGCCCTCATTTAATCTGAGTTTTGGTGGGAGATTTTGAAATCCCAAACGCACCGTTTCATTAAGTTGGGGGGATTGGGCTCAGAGCGCTATCCACACCCCCCAGTTTCATAAGCCCAATGCATTGAACGTGTTATCCCTGCTATTCTCACCCCCTCCCTTTATTTCTTTCTATTTTCTTTTTTAATTTCCTTTTATTTTCATTCATTTTTGAAAATTCATAATAAATCAACAATTGCATATTTTTAATTCATTCTTTTTGCATTATTTTCTTTAAGATGTCTAGAAAATTATAAAAAATAAAAATTGCATTTTATTTTTTATTTGATATTTTTCCCATATTTTCTAAATAAATAGCATTTTAATAGTTTCATTTCATGCATGATTTTGTTATTTTTTGTCCTATTAGATACTTTCATATTTTTTGTTCATTCTTTTTAGGTTGTTTAGGTTAGACATTGAACTTGTAGATTCAATTTAGCTCCCATTTTTAGAAATTAAATTTAGGTGCTTAGAGTAATTGTGAACAGCATGGATAAAACTAGGGTTTTAGGTGATGACTGAGGAGATTCAATTCATTTCCCTTAGGACTTAGGGCTTGAATAGTTTAGCTATGGGACTATAGGGGCTATGGGTAATTATTAGATCCCCTTAGAAAAGTCAGAATTCCCCTACTGCTATTACTCTACTGTATATCTGATTGACTGGTGTGGTGTGCCCTCTGGGGATTGTTGCTTGCTTGTTTGGGTATTGGGTTTGTCTGGGGACTTGGGAGAGCTGAAGACTTGAGAAGATGAAGGCCACTGGAGATCCAGATGTTGAAGATCAACTTCCAGAGTTGAAGAGAAGATTCTTGCTAGCAGATGCTGAGGAACTAGGGTTTAGGAGCTAGGCAGAGCTCTAGGTTAGAAAGTTTGTTTCTCAAACATGGATTGCCTTGTCTGCATCCATTCTTCTCTGTGATTCAGAGTCTCTCTAAGACACTCACCCCCTTCCTTTGGAAGGCTTGGTGATAGTGTCTAAGAGATAGAACTCTTGAGAGAAAATGTCTTTTGTGTTAGAGGCAGTCTGTTCACCACCCTTGGTAGTCAACTGATTGCTTAACACCCAATTCACTCTTGTGACTAATCCCTCATCCTGGAGGTTTGAGCTTGAAGAAAAGCCATTGCAGATAGAAGACTGATGATCAAAGCCCTTGCCTGAAGGTCATGAAGATGGAGATTGATGCTTGTTGAAGCCTGTAGCTGATTGGAGATTACTTGAAGCCAGATGTTGATTCAGAGCTGCTGATGCTGTTTCTTTTGCTGTTGTATTTCATTGCTGATGTATTGATTGGTTTTCCGGACTGTATTGTTTGCTGTTTACCCTGTTGGGTTGAAAGTGAAGTCTGTTCACTTTTGCCTATTGTTTTCTAGGTTCGAGGTTGAGTGGGACTCCCTTGCCTCGCTTGTACTGTTGCATCCATGCATTTTACTGCTTTATTATATCTGTTATTGTTTCTGTTTCTGCCTATCCCGTAGGATCTCTGTTTCTCTCTGTGCAAGAGAGGAGCATGATAGACATTAGGTTTTAACCCATGCATGATAACATTAGGTTAGTTTGTTTCCCTTCGCAACCGTAGGTTAGAGTTCTGTCTCTTTCTTTCTCAAAACAAACAGAAAAACACATAAAGATTTCAAACACAATAAAAGACACTTCTTCCGTAAAAGAATGTGAGCTCATCAAAACGTCATTTTTGTCCGCTTGGACTGTTAATCAGAAAAACCTTTTTCAGAAGGAATAAAATCAATCAAGACAAGCTTGTGTCGTACGTGGCCCGAACTACGTTTGCTCTGATCTTCCATGCTGTGTGGAAGTACGTAGGCATAGGATGCGATATCCTAGCGAGCAACCTTCCCCTCCTTTCCCGTAGGTAGGCGAACTACGTTGACTCTGATTTCTCGTTCCAGGCGGGAATACGTAGGCATAAAGTGCGATACTTTGCCGAGTCATTTTTATTTTCATTTTCTTTTCTTTTTAACCCTTAACCCTATAGTTTAGATAGAGTAACAATCCATACCCGAAAACAAGCGTGGATCCCGTCGAGTACGACGGACGTGAGGGGTGCTAATACCTTCCCCTTGCGTAACCGACTCCCGAATCCAGGTTTTGGTTGCGACGACCATGCCTTTCCCGTGTTGTGCGAGGTTTACTCTGAGCATTTCCTTTCCCTCCCGTGGGATAAATATCGCACGGTGGCGACTCTTCTGTTCAGCCGGCGCCGATTTTCGCAGTAGCGACACATACCTGTGAGTGGGGTTGGGATATTGCAGGAAACTTTGACCTCCAGACTACCTGGTTTTCTTGACAGTGAATCAGTTATGTTGGGTTCTCAATTGCAGATATGTTCTTGATAGAGCAAGGGTTTGATCAGAGGATCTTATCATCGGGTGTTTGTCTGTTCTTGATAGAGCAGGTTTCGATCAGGATATTATTATCAGTGGTTTGTTCTGGATAGGGCAGATTTTGAGTGGGGTCTGAAGATCTCATCAGCAGCTGTGCATTTGTTCTTGAGAGGGCAGATTTTTGATTTGGGGTCTGAAGACTTCATCAGCGGACGCTTTCTGATCATACATCCCGGGTACTTATTATCGGGCACCTATTCTTGTCAGAGCAGAATTTGGATCTCGATCCTATCAGATGGTTATTTTCAGCAGATCAGATCAGTGGTTTTACACCGGGGTTTCCTTCTCATCAGTGACTGTTGATACCGAATCTCCACAGCAGCCACCTGGATATATTGTTGCATCCCTGCATTTTTCATTAGCTCACATATTCATGTTTGCATTCCATTAGCATGTGTCTGTGCTACAAGCACGTTTCGTACCCTGAGTCTGGTGCCCCGAGCAATATGAGATATTTTCTTCCATGAATGGATCCAGTCTTATCACTGCATTAACACTATGTTGGCACGTTGACACCAGAATCAGGGGTGATCTCCTGAACATACAGACACCCATAATTCATCTTGCATGACAGAAGCCGGGGCTTGTCTTCTAACCCTTGTGTTTGCAGGTTTGACTCAGAATCAAGCAGCTCAGATTGATGGAGCAGGTACAAGCTGAACTGGGGAAAATCCAAAGCCAGCTGGGGCAGGTCGTGAATGACATACGGGCAGTGCGTCTGGACCAGCAAGTACTCAAAGAGGAGAATCAGCAGCTGCAGAATCAGTTGAGCTTTCTCATGGGAGTGGTGAGAAGTATGCTAAATAAGGAGAGTGGTCAAACACCCAAGGTGGAGCCCAAAGTGCTTCCTCCGTTACCATCAGTGCCACCTGTGCTGAAGCCAAGTGGACCTCATGGACCCTCTACACAGCATGAAGCTCGAGGCCTGTCTCGTCAGCAGCCGCGCCAAGCATCTCAGAATAACCCTGGAGGTTATAGTCAAAAGAAGAAGCTACTTGATAGAGCTGTGGACCCAATACCTGTGAGTTATGCCCAGCTGTTGCCACTGTTGGTTCAGAACCGTGTTCTCAAGCTTCGGACCTCAGATCCGCCAGATGACGTGTCACCAGACGTTGATCTCAGCATACATTGTGATTTCCACTCAGGAGCGCCGGGGCACCATGTTGAAACGTGCAAGGCTCTCAAGAATAAGATTCAAGACCTTATTGACTCGAGGACAATTAGGCTTGTGTCGGGCGGCATGGGAGCATCGGGAAAGTTCATCCCGTACCCTGCAGAAGAGGTGAATGATTCCACTCCTTTGCCTGAAGCTGAGAAAGATCTTGAATATGTCCCACGACCTTTGGTGACTGAATCGCCTCGCTCGCAGTTTCTACCTGGATCAAGCTCAAGGACACAAGCGCCTAAACAAGAGACCGTTGCCACTCAGAAACGACGACCTTTTACTCCTGGGCGGAAAGAATACCAACACCAGGATCAAAAGAGGCCTCGCAACCACTTAGAACGAAGGAATGCTCCTGTTCGTCCAGTGCCTGTGCCGTATAGCCAGATTCTTCCACAGTTGATTCAGAATTCTTTGGTGGAACCGAAAGCCCTCAAGCCCGCGCCAGAGCCTTACCCTCCAGGGTACAATCCTCATGCTCAGTGTGGTCACCATGGTGGATCTCCGGGGCATTCAACTGAAGATTGCAAGATTTTCAGGCGAAAATGCAACAGTTGATCGATAAAGGGTGCATTTCCTTTCCAGATGGAGTCTTGGTTGTGCGTGACAACCTCTCAGCTGTCTAAGCTCGCAGATTCAGAGGGTTACTTCCAGAAGCCAGTGATCCAGACAGGCAGACGTCCTCAACATTGGCAGTCCTCGGACTTTTTACCATTTGCATTTGTAGTTTCTTTTCTGTTAGTTACTACTTGCTATTAAACATTGTATGTTTCGGATGGTGATGTTAATAAAGTGACTATGCATTTTTTCTGAACTAATTATGTCTTTGTCACTCATTTACTGCATTACACTGACACTTGCATTTTATTTACTCCGATTTCTTACTATGATTAGCAATGAGCGGAGGGAGGGTGATGAAACTGAATACTCATAACCAATGATCGTATTGCTTTCAGATAAAACCTTGCCGATGACGTATAAGGCATTGTTTCAAATCCCTAAACACCGGAGAGATAAGGAAGAGAATCCCTTGTTAACCACCTCGAGCCGAGGAGTAGGAGTTTCTTTCGGAATTTTTAACCCTCACATCTTAACCCGGGGCAAGGTAGTTGTCAGTTAGCTTGACCGAGCGTTCAAGTCTTATAGAGGAGTGTTGTCCTTCGAGGACCAATCACATCATATTCCTCGCCAGAGGTCGTACCTCATCAACCACAATGGTTAAACCTCACCAATCAGGAGTGAGACAGTTACGATCCTTTCAGAGCAATCAAGACAACCAGTGTCACACGACTTTGTTCCAAAAGAAAGAAAGAAAGAAAGCCCGCTAAGTAAAAAGAAAGAAAAGCTGAGAAAGCTAATACTTAGGCAAAAATTAGGGCATCCCGCTGGACTTCAAAAGAAATCGAAAAAATCGAAAAGAACTCAAAATGAGTCAGTCCAGGCAAAAATTAGGGAATCAAAAGAATGAAAAAGAGGGATTAAAAAGAAAATTTTCAGCAAGGACGAAGTCGTGTAGACACAGACGCCGAAACGAAAAAGGAGTAACTGTCACTCCGAAGACCTTGTGAATTCTTTAACCAGTTGTTCCCAATGTTCAACATACCTCTCGAAGAGGCGAGCGCTCGAGCCAAGTTAACTGGACTTTAGGATCGGAGAACATCACGTAGACGGGGTGGGTACAAATCATAATTTGAGCCAAATATCCTTTGCTTCACGAACCGTGAACCCGACCACGATACAACCCTTAAAAGACCTAATTGAGGCAGGGTTTATTCTGAGAGCGCATTACGATAAGGTTGAGTAACCTGACTCCTTCATGATTTGCTAATCATATCCTTATTGCATTTTTCACCGATCACATCAGCATTACGTTTGAACTCTTTGGTTCATTCGTCACTCACTAGCATGACACGTAAATGAGTGACAGTACAACATTTTTTCGAAATTTGCATGAACACTGCATTAAAATTACTATTCGTGAATAAACAATTTTAGTTGCAGGTTAGTAGCTGATACGAAGGAACTTCAACAGGGAATAGTCAATCAGGACTGAATCGTCAGAGGTCTGGATCAGAATGGTGTGCTGCGAAGCCCAGTGAATCTGGGGCAATGACTTCCTACGAATTTGGAATCGGTTTGTCTGAGGGCAGGTCCCGAAGCATCAGTTGATTATGGGGCAGTTTATGCAAGAAGCGGTTGATCGGAAGTGAATCTTCTTGAGACCCAATCAGGAGCAGTTATCCAGAATTCTTGCGATTTGAGGGCAGATCCCTCCAGGGTGCAATCAGAGCATGTTGAGTCGCTCATCGCTCGTTCAGGGGAAAATTACTTCAGGGATATTGAAGCCGACCATGCTGAGAGTTGATTAGTGGAGGATGAATCCTTCCGTTGTGCAAGTGTTGGGGCAAGCCCTCTAAAGATTGTCTTGTGGCCAGCTGCTTTCGGTTCGGAGTGAATTATTCCCAAAGGTCGGATTGGGGCAGGTTGAATTGCGCTGGGGCAAGTTGTTCAAATGAGCTTGTCCACCCTAGAAAGAATTGAGTATCGGGAAATCGTGTCATTACCCTTCCAAAACCTGAGTCTTCTGAAGAAGCCTTGCGGTCATTGGATTGTTATCCTACAACATAACCTGTTACTTGACTCCATGATTGGTAGCCTGTATTCCCTGTGTCGACGTTGTTGAATCAGGATTGTTTCTCAGCAGAGATGTACGGTTTGAGGTTGTTCCCCCTGTACAGTTTGAGACCTCAGCAGATTGAGATGGCGTTTATCCCTTATCAGATCAGGGTCAAGATTACCCTCAGCAGACCAGGATTGATATCCCCGAAGCGGAGCGAGTCCTCCTTCTCCAGCAGAGTTCAGTAGTCTCTCCTCCATAGAATCAGAATCAGAATAGTGAGCATTGATATATCTCCCCAGGCGGAGAGGATTCTCTTCCCCAAGCAGACGCATCCTGAAGGAACGTCACCTCATCAGCTGATCCAAGGGGCAAAGCTCATCCCCCAGCACCGGGTCACAAGTGCAGATTTCACAGAAATGTTTGAGTACCGAAGCTCGTGTTTTCCCCAGTAAAGTCGCCGAAGTAGGACTCTTCCCCAGCACCGGGTCACAAGGGCAGGATTCGCAGGAAGCTATTCTTATGCCGAATTATGCAGTAACTGATGGTGCCGGACTGAAGTCTTCAGCGGAATTGAGATTCCCCACCAGAGTTATGCTCTCTCCTGAAGTTGGATGATTCCCTCTTCCCCAGTGGAGTATTGGAACAGCTGATGTTGTATTCCCCTGCAGAGTTGTACTCTCCCCCGAAGTCAGATGATTCTTTCTTCCCCGGCGAAATTGAGTTTCCTCATCAGAGTTGTACTCTCCAATGAAGTGGAATGATTTCTCTCCCCGGCTGAGTCCGCAAACCTCCAGAAGAGCCGAGTCCTTGGAAGGTGGTCAGACCACGATTGATTTTCCCCAGTGGAGTGTGGAGCAGCTGAAGTTGTTTCCCCATAGAGTGGTTATCCCCAGAAAGGTAGCAAGGGCGGCCACGCAGTTCACTCCCGCGATTGACATCGCTTTCCTTCAGTAGGTTCGGGTTCTCGTAGAGTTTCGTCCCCTGCAGAAATCAGCTGAAGTTGTTTGCCCTGCAGCAGTCGACCGGAAGATCAATTCCCCAGACGGAGGCCGATTGATATTGGCGTGTCCACGTTCTCCTCAGCAGGATGATTCCTCTACCTGAGTAGTTCTTGTCTCCTTGACAAAAGGGTCTCCTCCCCCCAGCATTTATTTTGCAGACGGGATCGCATGACTGCATAGCCTTTAACACTGTATAGCATTTAACGTTGCATAGCATTGTGCATGATTGCATGGCATTTAGCATAAACGCATATCATTCCCACCGTGTGGGGCATAGCGCAGAAGCATACGCATCATAAACATGACCTAGGTCGTTGTCATTCTTGTTTTACAGGTGTTCAGCCGAGAGACCAGTTGCTCAGGACGATTCTTGATATTCTCTCTAACGAGGTTGTTGTCCTAAGATGATTCTTAAGACCCCGGTGTAATTCCCACAGTCGCTCGCTCAAGATGATTTTTGAGATCCCCAGCGAAGTCAGTTCAAGACGACCCTCGAATGCCTCAGCAGAATCGTTTGCTTAAGATGATTCTTAAGATCTCAGTGCAGCTTCCCGAGTTGTTTGCTTAGGGTGATACTTGAGCTCCCCAATAGCGTCCCCAGCAAGAGTTGCCCAGGAAGATTCCTGGAATACCCCGCAGAACAAAGTCTCCAGAATGGTTATCGGTTCAGGATGATTCTTGAAGGTGCCTGACGGATTTGTTTGTTCAAGATGATTCTTGAAGTCCTTAGCAGCGTGATATGTCTGCTCCAACAGTGTTGTCTAATCTGAAGATTGACTGTGTAAACGCCTGAAGGCGGTATCAGAAGGTTCCTGTGAGCTCAGATGTCCTTGTTGATGAATCAACGTGTGGCTGAAGACAAGGTTCCAAAGTTTGTAGATATACCAGGATGATCCGTGTTGGTCTGAAGACCAAGTCAGTTGCCCTGAGGTGATGATTGATCGCGATCTAGTGAATAGTGTTTCTTCTGACTGAAATCGAAGATGTTTCTCCAGCTGAAGCGGAGTTTTGCCTGAAGGCAAAGTGTTTGAATCCCCGTAGAGTCGTGAATGGCTCAGGATACCATTTCTCTGACTGAAGTCACAATTTTCCTAAGCTGAAGCGAAGGTGCCTGAGGGCAAGGTTATCCCCAAGGTCATGAATGACATAGGATTCATTTTTCGGACTGAAGGCCGAAGTATATCCCTGACTGAAGTCTCGGATGCTCTATAGCAGAGGCGGAGTTGCCTGAAGGCATATCCATGTATCCTTGAAGGTCAAGGACCATTGCTTTAGACAGAAGTCGAAGATGCCTCCTGCAGAGTTGCCGACGGGCAAAGTTTACATCCTTGAAGGCCAAGGATGTTCTTTCTAGCTGAAGCTGGAATAGCCGACGGGCAGGGTTTCATCTATCTTCAGAAATACTTGAAGATTCTCCAGCGGATCTGGAGTGGCCAGGGGCCAGGGTTCCATCTATATTCGGAAATACTTGAATATTTTTTCCAGCGGATCTGGAGTGGCCAGGGGCCAGGGTTTCATATGTCTTTAATGTTGAAGTTCTACGGCGGGCAGTGTGCAGTAGTATTCCGATGTTCGTTATGGTTCTGAGGGTGAACCCCAGATCAGAGTGTGCTCGGTTAAGTCTCTCATTCCCGGCGGGGTAGTTTCAAATACGCAAATGTACCTTTTGTTCCATTTACCAGGGGTGAACCCCAGGTCAGAGATGTTCAGGGTTGTATTTTGTCCGGCGGCGAGGTTGGATGATTGTTCGGCGGCGAGGTTGAACGTTTGAATTTGACGGCGAGGTCAGATTATCATTTGTCCAGCGGCGAGGTTGGATGTTTGTTCGACGGCGAGGTTGAACGTTTGGATTTGACGGCGAGGTCAGATCATCATTTTTCCGGCGGCGAGGTTGGATGATTGTTCGGCGGCGAGGTTGAACGTTTGGATTTGGCGGCGAGGTCAGATCATCATTTGTCCAGCGGAGAGGTTGGATGTTTGTTCGACGGCGAGGTTGAACGTTTGGATTTGACGGCGAGGTCAGATCATCATTTGTCCGGCGGCGAGGTTGGATGTTTGTTCGACGGCGAGGTTGAACGTTTGGATTTGACGGCGAGGTTAAATCATCATTTGTCCGGCGGCGAGGTTGGATGTTTGTTCGACGGCGAGGTTGAACGTTTGGATTTGGCGGCGAGGTCAGATCATATTTTGTCCGGCGGCGAGGTTGGATGTTTGTTCGACGGCGAGGTTGAAGGTTTGGATTTGACGGCGAGGTCAGATCATCATTTGTCCGGCGGCGAGGTTGGATGATTGTTCGGCGGCGAGGTTGAACGTTTGGATTTGACGGCGAGGTTAAATCATCATTTGTCCGGCGGCGAGGTTGGATGTTTGTTCGACGGCGAGGTTGAACGTTTGGATTTGACGGCAAGGTCAGATCATCATTTATCCGGCGACGAGGTTGGATGTTTGTTCGACGGCGAGGTTGAACGTTTGGATTTGACGGCGAGGTTAAATCATCATTTGTCCGGCGGCGAGGTTGGATGTTTGTTCGACGGCGAGGTTGAACGTTTGGATTTGGCGGCGAGGTCAGATCATATTTTGTCCGGCGGCGAGGTTGGATGTTTGTTCGACGGCGAGGTTGAACGTTTGAATTTGACGGCGAGGTTAGATCATCAGTTGTCCGGCGGCGAGGTTGGATGTTTGTTCGACGGCGAGGTTGAACGTTTGGATTTGACGGCGAGGTCAGATCATATTTTGTCCGGCGGCGAGGTTGGATGATTGTTCGGCGGCGAGGTTGAACGTTTGGATTTGACGGCGAGGTTAGATCATCAGTTGTCCGGCGGCGAGGTTGGATGTTTGTTCGACGGCGAGGTTGAACGTTTGGATTTGACGGCGAGGTCAGATCATCATTTGTCCGGCGGCGAGGTTGGATGTTTGTTCGACGGCGAGGTTGAACGTTTGGATTTGACGGCGAGGTTAGATCATCAGTTGTCCGGCGGCGAGGTTGGATGTTTGTTCGACGGCGAGGTTGAACGTTTGGATTTGACGGCGAGGTTAGATCATCATTTGTCCGGCGGCGAGGTTGGATGTTTGTTCGACGGCGAGGTTGAACGTTTGGATTTGACGGCGAGGTTAGATCATCAGTTATCCGGCGGCGAGGTTGGATGTTTGTTCGACGGCGAGGTTGAACGTTTGGATTCGACGGCGAGGTCAAATTATGTTTGTTTGACGGCGAGGTCAGACTCTTTAAATCCCCAGTAAAGATGATGTTTGTATGACGGCGATGTCGAGTGTCTCTAAGAGGATGTTTCTTTCCGACGGCGATGTCAGATTCAGTTTTCCAGCGGTGATGTTGGGCGTGTCAAGGTGATCCAGTCTTCCGACGGCGATGTTAGGTGGCGCAGATCCTTTAGTTCTCCAGCGGCGATGCGGGGTATTTTGACAGATTTAGTTCTCCAGCGGCGATGCGGGGTGTTCTGTCAGATGTGTTTCTCCAGCGGCGATGCAGGGTATTCTGTCAGGTGTAGTTCTCCAGCGGCGATGCGGGGTACTTTGTTTAGAGATGTATTTTCTCCAGCGGCGATGCGGGGTATTTTGTTCAGTGTTGTATTCTCTCCAGCGGCGATGCGGGGTATTTTGTTCATTGTTGTATTTTCTCCAGCGGCGATGTTGGATATTTTGGTGATTCAGGTTTAGGTCTCCGGCGGCGATGTTGGGCGTTTGTTTCCCCGAGTTATGGTTGTTCTTGACGGCGATGTCAGATGATTTGGTGTTCCAGCGGCGATGTTGGGCGTTCCTCAGAATCTTGTTTGACGATAATGTCAGGTGGTTTAGTCTTCCAGCGGCGATGTTGGGTGATGTGGTTGTCTGAAGGCAATATCAGAAGAAGTTAATATGGATGACTGACGACGATGTCAGATCAGTATCTCCCCAGCTAGTTGCCGTGCAGCTAGCAGTGCAATATTCAAAGATTTGTTCCCCGCAGAGTACCGTGTGCTCGTGCAGTTGGCAAATTTTCGGGTTTACCGGTATTCAATCGTCTCGCACCTTGATTGGTTGAGAGCCGTTCGCTTCTCACCTAGTCAGGTTCAAGCCGTTTGAATAGGGGCAGCTGTTGCACCCCAAAATTTGACCAACAATTATTTATCCATTTAGTGTTTGAAAGTTGATACCTTCATCAGACAGTTCAAGAGATCTTCAGAGGAATTGGTTGGAACCAGGGTTGTGTGCTTCATAGCTTGAGAGTTGTGGGTGCCCCTCAGATGATTCTGAGACTTTGAGAATGAACTTGATGTTTTGAGAAAGCCTATGAGATGTCTTGATAGCCATCATGAAGCCCAGAGAAGTCATTATGCAAGAGTTCAGAGGATTCAACCATGAATGGTAGAATTAAGGTTTTGACTGGGTCAACCCTAGATCAGCTGAAGATTTGGAGAAGGTTGAGACTTAATCCAAGGGCCATGAGATCATGGAATGATGCATAGAGATGTTGTAAAGGTGATTCCTAGACCAACTCCTCATGATTGAGGAGTTTGAGAAGTTTTGAGTTAGGGTTTCTAAGGATTGTCAGTGGAAAAACCCTAATTTGATCCCTATCTTCCAGGCAGTTTTAGCTCTAGATGTGATTGATATCTCATCTTCCCCACAACATGAATGTTGTAGAGCTTGTTCTTAACTTTAATTTGAGTGGTGGAAGTCCTTGATAGGAGTTGCAGAGCTCAAGTTATGGTTTTGACAAATTACAGGTCAACTGAGGTGTGTGAATCTGGGTCCTTGAAGGTCACCCAACTTGCAGACAACTTTTGCCCTAGTAGGATGATTCCTATGATCTCTTGGTCAACATGAATGTTGGAGGGCATCTTCTTAGCTTTAATTTGAGTGGTAGAAGTCCTTGATAGGACTTGTGGAACTCTGCTTATGGCTTGTGCAAGACAGGGGTATTTTGGTAATTTGGAATTACAGGTCATTTTTAGCCAATGCCTAAAACACCTACTTCCAAGCTTCAAATGGAAAAATGTCCAACATGAAAGTTGTTCAAAATGGCATTTTAAGGCTAGATAAGAGGTCTTGAGAGTTTGGAAATGCATGGAGCATGGATATTTTAAAATGGTCAAAATGAACTAAAAAGGGCTTATAAGTTAAATAAGTTGAAATTGGATTTTGGTTCGAGAGATCTACAAATCCAAAATGGGGCATATGATAGATGATTTTGATTGGAAACATCATTTTGAAAACAATGGTTCATCCACATTTTTGAGTTTAGGCTTAAAAATTGGACTTCCTTTGTAAATTTGATTCTTGCATTTTAAGGTATCAAAAGGAAATGTTTGCTAATGCCTTAAAATAGCTAGAAAAGCCTTGTTCTCTTATTACCATCTCATATAAGGATATTTTGCATGGTTTCTCATGAGATTTATGATATTTACTAAAAATAGAAAAAGTGAAATTCTCATTGCATGAGAAGTTCTAGAACTCTCTTGGAAGTTTCTCACACATTCTAGATCATTCCATTGTCATCTATATAAACCCTAAGGTGGGTTCATTCATTGGTTGGTGATTCATTACACATGCATGCTATACTTTGATCCTTTCCTTCCTTTTTGCATTTTCATTCCAAATCATTCTAAACTCCATTAATAGTGAGAGTTATCATCACTATCATCATTCACCATCATTATAGAGTGGAATCCATGCAAAAAACCAACAGAATTCGTGGCTGGTTTGTGCACTTCACATCATCACTCCCACTTGCATGAAGGTTTGAATAGCAAGTTTCAAGAAGTTTGGGCAAGATTCCTTCCACCAGAATCATCATCATCCATCAAAGATTAGTTACAGCAAGTGGCAAGGGTTGGAAAGGAGTGCAACTATCATCACCATTTTCATTTGGTAGGTATGCGTTTTGATTCGAATCATCACATCTAGCCATGGTTAGGGTTAGTTCTTAAGTTATTTGTGATAGAGACAATCTAGGGATGCTTTATGGTGAGTTTAAGGTCCATCCATGGAGTTTCAAAATATGACATCAATTCTTGGTTGATCAAGAAAGCTTGAGATATGAGGTTTTAATACATGTATCATAGTTTAGTATACTCATGGAAGCAAGAGGAACACATTGGTATCTTTATTTTCAAGGTTGGTTAGAGTTGAAAAGTAAGGTTTCATGGTGGTACCCGTGCCTTGTTGTTGTCGGTTTGAAGGCTAGAGAGAGATTCAAGAGAAACTAAAACCATGGTTGTGTAGAGGGCGAGAAGAGGATCAGTTTTGTTTTTTATTTCATGTGATTTCATGGAGTAATGAATGAGATAGAGTCCATGGAAGTTGCATGCATGGAATAGAAAAATTCTGAATTTTAGGGTTTTGGTTGGAGAAGATGAACATGCACCATTGGATTGGAATGGAAACTTTGACTTGACTTTGATCTTGCGGCCTAGATTTTATTAAACTTCAAAAAATCATAACAAAATAAAAAATGCATATTTTTTAATGAGACTTTTTTTCCCATTTTTCATTTTCGGTCTAGAAAAATATAAAAATATAAAATAGCCATTTTATTTCAGTTTTATATTTTTTGTGCATTTTTACTTTTAATTGTTTTTTTTTTAAATTCCTTTAGTTGGTATGCTGACTTGTAGAATTTAATTAGGATAGTTCCCTTAGGCTTTTTGAGCCATTCTTTTTGGCATAGTTAGATGATGAATCATAGTATTCCCTGGATTTATTACTAGATTTTTAGATTAAGATTTGATTAGTTTAGTTGAATTGAACTTAGGATAGTCTAATTAGGGTTTAGGTTGTGCATAGGTGAGGAAATTCATTTTCTTTAGATAGTTTTGTCTTGATTTTTGGGTAGAGGCATATGTGGATGTTATGGATAGATATTGTAGACCCTTGTGAATAATTGTTAGATTTTTCCCCCTTGGTTTAGTATTTTTAGGTATTTTCTGAAGTTGCCTGATAATCTTGTCTGTGCTGTGGTTATCTGTTCATCTCTGGGGGTTGTTTTTGGGGAATTTGTTGTGGGGCTTGTGTTGTCTTGAAGACCTTGTTGGAGAGCATGATGAAGATAAGATTGTAGATCAAGACTCAGAGACCCAGAGCTTGGCTTGTCCCCTGTCTGTGAGGTTTGAGATCCTGAAGTTTGAAGGAAGTTCATGGTACTTTCCTGAGGAAGGCACTATGAATGACTTTCATTCTTTATTCTCACCTCTTTCTTAAGTATCCAATGATGTTGGAGCCAACTTGTGAGTTTAATTTCTCCTGAGGAGGAATGTAAACTGATCACCTGTTGTTGAGCCACATGGGATACAATTCCTAAGTGGAAGCCTCCTAGTACTTTCCTGAGGAAGGTCCTATGGGTCTATTCACTTAGTTCCATTAGTTTATCTAGGATTCCTCAAGTATCCAATGATGTTGGAGCCAACTTGTGAGTTTAATTTCTCCTGAGGAGGAATGTAAACTGATCACAGTTGTTGAGCCGCGTAGGATACAACTCCTAAGTGGAAGCCTCCTAGTACTTTCCTGAGGAAGGTCCTATGGGTCTATTCACTTAGTTCCACTAGTTCAGATAGGATTTCCTAAATATCCAGTGGTGTTGGAGCCTGCTTGTGAGTTTAATTTCTCCTGAGGAGGAATGTAAACTGATCACAGTGGTTGAGCCACATAGGATATGACTCCTGAGTATACACCTCCTAGTGCTTTCCTGAGGAAGGTCCTATGAGTCTGCTTACTTAGCTCCCTTTCTTTGGTAAGCTTGTTCTGAAGCTTGAAGACTGGGATTGTTTTCTTTTGGCTGAGTTTTGCTTTAGGGCTTTGCTTAGATTTGATTTAGACTCTGTGTTAGGGTTAGGATTAGAGAGTAAATGATTCTTTCTCATGTGTTTTGTTTGCCTGATGGCATTTCACTTCCTTTATCTGTACATGGCTTGATAGCATGTTGTTTATTTTCAGTATGATTACTGTTATTTCATGACTGGCTTGAGGTTGAGATGAGCTTGTGGAGGCTGAAGCCCCACACACATTTCCTCCCTCACTTGCATTGCATGCATTTTACTGTTAAAGCTGATGCTTTTGTCTGTTTTGGTGTATCATTGATATGATCCCTTAGGACTCTCATTTCCTCTGATGAGGATTTGATGATAGACTTTTAGGTTGAAACCTATGCATGACAACATCTAGGAGTTCCCTGTTCAAACCTCAACCATAGGATGAATCCACGGCATGATAACAGTAGGACTTGATGGTCTCCCTCCTAGTTGGGCCTGCTCTCTTCTCATCTCGAAATAGTTTAAAATACAGTAATCAGGAATGATTTCTTTCGTATGTTACGAGCCTTAAGCTATCTGAGATTGGATGTTTAGTATGGTGTCCCGTGGGTGACATGCGACGCATTCACTCTCAGGTCATAGTCTCTAGTGCGGTTGAGATCGCAAACAATAAAAAACACTTCTTTTAGGAGATAACCCGTAGTTTCCCGAACTACGTTTGCTCTGATCTTTCATACCAGATGAAAGTACGTAGGCATAGGACGCGATGTCCTAGCGAGCAACCTTCCCCACCTTCACCCGTAGTTAGCCGAACTACGTTGACTCTGATTTCTCATTCTCTGATGAGAATACGTAGGCATAAAGTGCGACGCTTTGCCGAGTCATTTTTCTTTTCTTTTTCAGCCAGCCTTGAAAGGTAGATAGATTATAACCAACCCGTCCAAGTAAACAAACAAGCGAGGATCCCGTCGAGTACGACGGACGTGAGGGGTGCTAATACCTTCCCCTTGCGTAACTGACTCCCGAACCCAGACAATGGTTGCGACGACCTTGTCTTACCCTTTTTCGTCAGGTTTTTCCGATCGTTTCCTTTCCCGCTCTGAGGGATAAATAACGAAAGGTGGCGACTCTTCTGTCATGCCGGCACCTTATTTTCGCGCAAGCGACACCTTAGGATCATCATCTTCCACCACATTCATAATTTTTGGATACCAATTAGACACAATCAAAAGACCAACTCTTGATGCCAATTGTTAGGTGTAAATATGAAAGTAGAAAAACAGTCTAAAGGGGGGTGAATAGACCCAAATAAAATCAAATGCTTTTTAAAAATTTATCAGAGTGTGCTCAAAAAATTGTGAGCAGAATGTTTGATGCGAAAATGTGATAATTATACTATTTAAAATATTGACCACATTAACATTATATCGCTTCACAAAACACCAAATATGAATATGATTAAACACAAGGTATTCAATTAATTCAATTGTATAATCTAAGAGGTGTGTTTATATAATGATCGAATATAAATAATTATAACCTCAATTATTTCTTAGAATATTAATCACCAATTCAGCTCAATAAGGTATCAAATTATAACAAAACCTAATGCTTACGTAATAAATCGCTATCAATTGAATCAACAATAAAGTATGCTAGAATTGAAATAACTAAGCATGAAAATACTACAAAATTAAATGCAAGAGTAAGATATAGAGATGACACAGAGATTTATAATGCTACGGTGTTCATCCTCGCTTTGTCTACGTGCATTCTTCAATGGTTTTCCATTAGAACCTGCATTGTACCTTTTTATTTGACAAATATTTGCAAAAATTTATACAATCATCAATCCACAATAAAGCTGATAAAATTAAAATCTCCTTTATGGATCTTGACTCGTATAAAGCGCAATGCCAAACTCTTATACGTAATCTTTACTCGATTAACATTTCTTTAATCTTCTAACATCACTAATATGCTTCAAGCCTTCGTGTATAGAAATCAACCCTTTGATCCTACCAATTACATGATTTTAGTCATGTGTTAAGCGTGATTCGAATCAATCGAGGCATAGGTGACCCAAAGTTTGATGATTCGAGTCATATGTAAAATGTGATTCAAAATAAATTGTTTTGAAAATTTATAGTTTCTAACTATCTGAAACGATTCGAATCAGGATTTGTGCTTGATTCGAATCAAATGCCCAAAATCCCAAAAATTTCAAAATGTTAAGGAGACTTTGAGATTTTTATTTCCACATAACTTGAAACAATATCATATATGGCTCTTATTCCACTAATTTATGCAATTAATTAAAAGCGTCGTGATCAAGTTAAAACCTAACCAATGGTTTATGCATGCTAAAATGAATCATTTTAAAACATGATTTAGAGACGTGCAATCATGAAAGAGACTAAACTATCGAAAGTAAATCAATGATGAAAGTGATAAGACAAGATACAAAATAAATGTATTAGGGTGCTCCCCTTGAATGTATTAGGGACATGCAACCACATTAGGGGAAACTGTTTTGGACAAGCCAAAAGGCCCAATTGGCCAAGGCCGAATCCACCCCAAGTCCACTTAACTCAACCCATAATATAAAAATAATTCACATGCTATGAAAAATTACGCAATCTCTGATATCCAATTTCACTAAACTTATATTGAATCTTCAACTGACTTGGGCGTTGGAGTACTAATCACTCAGGTCCACCCCGCGCCACCATATGGGAGATCAGAGTCACAGTTCAAGATCAACAACTATCCAAGTCTCAACATTTCTAGCTCCTTCACATAGCTAGAGCATTTATTTCTGGTTCCCGAATAGAACAAGTCTATTGAGGACTACACATAACCCCAACAAAATAGAATTAACAACGCTTAGTCATTGTAGCTCTGTAGTTAATCCTTAGAAGAAAAAGGTTGAATAACATATGTAATGATCCCTCGAGCAACGCTTCTGCCTTTGGTCTTCCTCTCCTTATTATCTACTGTTGAGATTTAAGGTGAACATACTCTCTTTCTATACTACCTTCCACTGAAACTCCCTTTGAACTGAACCCGACACCCTTATTTATATGCTTGAGAAACGTAGGCTCACTAGGCGCACCACCTATCTTCACTTAGAGCACCTACTTTCTTCCTTGTAAAGCAATGTCAATTGCCCTACAACTTTCCGTAGTCTCCCTATCTCGCTAGGCGCACCACCCATCTTCGACTAGCGCACAACCCTTCCTTCACCATGAAATAACTTAAGTTTGAAAATTTTTATCGTCTGTGCTAGCTTAACGCACCCATGATCCTGACCTAGAGAGTCTTGCTTGTAGGAAAGAGTCTTGGAAAGGTCTTTGTGTGTTGTTTGGTAGTTTTTCAATTCTTTTCATCTGTTTTTGATTAATGTGCAAATAAAAAAGTTCAAACAGATGTTTTATCAGTTTTTATTGATAAACTTGAAATTTTTCTACTAATTATTTATAAAATAAATTAATAAGTATCTATATATATTTTATGTAATTTTGGCACTTATCCCTTGAAAACATCTCTAATGACAATTTTTTTTCATTTAGTTGTTATTGGATTGTATGTCAATAGCATGTTCTCTCTTTTGAATGTACAAATTAAAAACACTTTTTTTTTACACTCATTTTTGTATTTAGTAGAATATATGTTTCTCTTTTATTTTAAAAAAGAATTTCACATAAATTAATTTTATATATATATATATATATATATATATATATATATATATATATATATATATATATATATATATATATATATATATATATATATATATATATATATATCCGAATTAAAAATGAATGTTAAAGAAAGGGTGAAAAAACTTTGTTAGAAGTGTTCCTCATGTTACAAAACATAGCAAACAATTTTATCGAGAAAAAAAAAACATAGCAACCAAAGAATAGTAATAAACAAGATAAAATGTCAAATTTGGCATGACACGAAAAGGACAAAATAAAAATGCAGAGACCTGCCATAGATTGCCAACTACGGTCAAAATCAAGCATGTGTATTGGTTTGTCAACAATATACGAATAAAGAAGAAAAATAAATAAATTTCAAATTGTAGCCTTCTTTATTTCCGTTTGTTTTATATAGTATTTTTTGTTTTCCTGTTTCAAAGCAATGGCCATTTTTAATCTAAAGATATAATTGATGATTGATTTTCAACTTCAACCTTTGATATAATTAAAATGTATTTACGAATTTAATAAAAATTAAAATATTTTCATGAAATTAATTTTGATTATATTGTTTTCAATTTTTTATTTTTTTTATTTTTAAAATTTTAAGTTTGTTTTGGATTTTAATTCTTTTCTCAATTAAAAAAAGAGATCAAAAGTCTAAAAATAAAAAATAAAGGAATCAAAAGTTCGAATTTTAAAATTGGAGGATCAAAAGTCAACACAAATAAAAATAAAGAGACAAAAATTCTAGATTTTAAAATAAAAGGACCAAAAAAAAAATAAAAATAAAATATCAAAATTACAATTAAATTAAACCAATTTAATTTTGTATTTGAGTTTCTTTTCCTCCAAATACAATGCTTACAAATTTGATTATGATTGTTGTTAAAAATTAGAATTCATATTTGCTTTAATCTGAACTGAAGTAATTAGTTAATAGTTTAATTCATAATGAAATTAGTTGATTTAATAAGTCAGTTGTTAATTTTAATTTGAACAAGGTTTATTAGAATCTATAATGATTGTTATAGGTTTGGGACAGTTATGTTTTATTTGTAACAATTGTGAAAGAATCAAAATTGATCTAAAATAGTTGTTCATATGAAAGTCACGTAAGACTAATCATATTGGTTAATCGATTAAATTTACACATTTATGTATTATTAGAAAAATTTAATTGAAATACATTGTCAATATAAAAAGATTTTACATTATCACGTAATCATAGTTATTAAATACTTAGAAAAATTTGACTTTTATTTTAATCACTTATAAAATAAAACAAACGGATGATGGTGATGAATCGACAATATACAATTTTTTACACTGAATTAATCTCTTACTAGAATCAATGAACTTAATATCTTTTGAAATTTTTCATATATCCGACGATCATCAAAACTAGTTAATCAAATATCATAGCATTTACTAGTAAACAAAATACTAATTATTTTTGTTTTGATTAATTTTACTTAAAAATGGATGTTTAATATTAAAAAAAAGGAAACAGAGATAAAATCAAATAGAACTTAATATTACATATTTTTACATGAAAGAGAAATATGAAAAACACTTAAAATTATAACTTTATTATTATTACTAGCGTTCAGACGGGCACTTCTGTGCCTGTCTGTCCGCTTTTTTATGCACACAGCATAGAAAAATAAACGTGTGTATATTTTATATGAAGTTTTTATCATACTTAAGATTAACCTATACAATATATAAAGGGAATACTTTGTTTTAGTGTGGCTTATTTTTCTACCATTTTTACCCTTACTTTATTATATAATTTACTTAATAACTTATTATTATTTACTTCCACATAAGTTCTTATTATTAACTTCCACATATTGTATTTTTTAAAAATTTATTTAAACAAAAAGTATTGTTTATATTTTCATTCATGCGCATTAAAAAAGCGGACTGACGGGCACGCAAGTGCCCGTCTGGACGCTAGTTAAAAATAATATTTTTAGATATCCTCAAGCAGTCTTAAAATCAGGATGATAAATGTATATATATTAAAAATATTTTAGTGAATTAACTTTATATGATAAATGTATATATACTGTAGGTGTTTGTATATTCAAGTTAGGGGAACAACACCCTAACTAAGAAAGATGTGACTTTTATTATTTTATCTAGGTGTGTTTTAGTAAGTCATCCTGTAGACACAAAAACTCGATATTTTGTAAGTCATCCTAGGGTTTTTTAGTGATCCTAGGAGAAATGAGCCCTAATAATCCGATATTTTTTATTTAATTATGATTTTAATTTAAATTATTTGTATAATAAACTTTGTAATTCTCTTTCTAACATCTCTCTCTCTCTCTCTCTCTCACTCTCACTCTCTCTCTCTCTCTCTCTCTGTGTGTGTGTATCTCTATCTCTATCTTTTTCATTAAGCTTTCTAATCAAAATAACTCTATTTGTCTACATCTACTCTCAAATCATCTACTACTCCATTCTCATATACATTAAGACCTTCATCGGTGAATTCACCACTATGATGAATTTTGAGATTTATGTGTTCATCCATGATACCTAATCATATTATCTAAATAATTAGAGTCTACACTAAAAAATTTACATAAACCCTAAATCTGCATATAACTAGATATTGCCCTATGAGATTCGTAAACCCTAAATCAGATAGAAATGAACTAACCTTTTGATAAATACTCTTTGAATCATCTTCAATCCTTCGCGTCAGCAACAATCCTTTGCACCCTTAATGTGTCGCTTCAATCCCTTGCATTTACCCTAATATACCTATAATCCTTTGATATTCTGGATAATGAAAAGCAAGTTCCACTTGGATTTGTTTTAACGCGTCTTATATCCACGTCAACAATCCCTATATAAATTATTTATATGTTAAAATATGTGATAATTCTCTCTCTTTCAATTATTCACTTTTTATATTGTGTAAAATAATCAACTGAGTCATTCATTTTGAGAAGGAGAGTATTAAAAAAGCATTTAGGCGACAAACAATTATAAACACATATTTATTGATATAACAAAGACAAACATAAATTATAGAGGACATAATTATTATGTAAATAAAATGATATCATTATATTTTTGGTGTCTATTTTTCCTTTTGTTAATGAAATCAAAACAAAAAATGATTGCACAAATGAAAAACTTTTTGCTAGGAATCATAATTTTTGGATCTTCAAGTATAAAATACAAATCTATCATCAAAAATCAAATAGAAAATATTATTAAAACCAAAATCCTTTTATAATAACATTAACGCAAACTTTTGTAAGTTTACAGAGTGTCCATAGACTACTATTAGTATTTAGCATGAAAGAAAGGTATTACGAACAACATATAAAATCATTTTTAACTTTCAATTTTATAGAAAAATTGGAGAAGAACATAAATATCAAAATTATGTAAATAAAATAGTAGAAGAGTAAAAGGAATAGGTGAAATTTAGAATGAACTAACTTCTTATAAATGTAATGAACTGGTCCTTCTTTTAACGTAGATCATCGTAAATATCTATTAATAGAGTTTGATACAACATGGTTCCAAATGTTATACATGTAAAGCACTAGAAAAAAATATAATGCATGCATTATAATTTAAAGATGAAATTGAATAAAATGTTTGCATTATAATTAAGATAAAATTGAATAATTAAAACACTAAGGATATATTTAAATTTTAACTTTAGTTGGTGTACAACCTGCAAATATAAAAAACACTCATAAGAACAAATTAAAGAAGTTGTGAAAATATGGAAGATGTATTCTTTCATCTGACATAGCCCCTCATTTTTATGATGGTGTGTGTGAACTGTTGTTGTGATTCTATCAAACACACATTAATGCCCTCTAAATAATAAAAGTGAATTAAAAACTAATTGCATAGAAGTTATATAACTGTGTAATAATTTTGTGATGGTGATTTTAAGCCACGATGAAAATAAAAATAAACATCAAAGTTAAAATAGTTTGTCTCTTATTACATTCACATAAGGATAATATTCAGAGAGACAGAAGATACTTTGTCAAGTATTATATGAATCAATTGAGTGACTAAAAGTTAAATTGAAAGAATTAAAAGACTATAGTGAAAAGAAAATATTAGAGAGAAGTTATATAATTAGATATATGGTGTTTTTTTTCTTTTATTCTCCGTCAAACTTTTTCTTTTTGTCTGTTGTGTTCATCATATAAGAACAAATATGCATCTTTGAATTGAGGTATGTACGTGTGTAATGGAAATTTGAAAGCAAATAAAAATAGTCACTGTTTGACTGCTCAACTGCTCCACTCGTGTTTTCTTTGATGGGAAAAGAGAAATTACTTGAGGATAATTTTGGAAGAAAAAATGGCCACACCAAAAACACTTATCCTCTTTATATATAGTTATAAATTATTATTATTATTATTATTATTATTATTATTATTATTATTATTATTATTATTATTATTATTATTATTATTATTTATTTATTTATTTATTTATTCATTCAAAATGAAAACAATACAAATTAAAAAATAGGGCTACCAAATCTCATATTATTATTATTATCATTATTATTGTGGTACACCAAAAATTTATAGTATTCCACTATGATTTGACAATCGTTTTACGGAGTCTTTAATACAATCAAAAGATTTAAGATAATGCTGAAAATTAAACAATTATTAATTGAATTTTTACTCGATCTAGACTTCTACATTCTAGATTCAAGAATTATACTCCAATCACCCGTTCCGCAGCAACTTCTGCCAAGTCCTACTGGTTTCTTGTTGTAGTCTTGATTTGTCTGAAAGCAATAGAAACTGCAGCTCCGTCTATAGTAACTTCCACATAGTTCTACCAAAGTTGGAGAAAATAAATTCCTTTCTCATTATGGATTGTCAATCTCAGCTACAACCACACAAGAAGTGCCAATCTGAAATCATCAAACCTTCCTAAAACGTTAAACCAAAATGAATCACTTCACATAGGTCACACACCTAAGGTTTAGAAGCTAAACGAAAACGAAAATGGTAGAAGTTATAGGTTGAAGACGGAGTGAAATTTCATATGCGATTTCAAAATAAAAACACAAAATGATTTTTGAATTTTTGAGGGAAAAGTGTGTTGTGTGTTATGATTCACAAATCATATGTTTGTTGTGAGGTATGTCGCACCCTAATTTTTGACTTTAAGATCCCACCTCTTTTTGCATCTTTCTATTGTTATTTAACTTTATCTTAATATCTATGTTCTTTTTGCGACTAACCAACTGGTGCAGATGCAGTAACGCCTAGGGTCCCAACATCCCTTTTCATGTAACAAATTCAAGGACTTCGCATAAATCATTCTCATAATAAAGGTTAAATTCAGGTCCATTTGCTTGGTTTCAAAATGCAAGATCACGATACATTGAAATTATTTGCAAATAATATTCATCATGAGGAGGTCAAGTTCAATTCCAAGGATCCACATCAGAGTATTTGTTTTACAAAAGGTCAAGCTATTACAAAGATCAAGATGCTGCTACACTATGGACTGTATGAAACTTCATACTCATAGTAAGACAAGAATACCTTTGGTTGAAATTCTGATGATTTGATGTATGAAAGCCAATCAGTTCTTGCGATACGCATTCAAGATCTCAATACGAGTTGGCGGAAATTCCTAAAATAAATTTTGAAGGTCTACAATTTTAACCCAAGATTTACATACATGCTCTCTCTCACTATTCAAAGTACAAGACTTCGCTCAAATCATACGACACGAAAATCATTCGAAGTTACTGGATAAACCTTTTTGTTCCATCAGGACACGTATTCTTGTTCACGCAAATCTGAGAGATCTGTTAGAGATTCAAATGCATACATCATGGAATTAAGTCCATTCAAGTTACAAGAACAAGCTCAAATTCATGACATTATATCCCAATGAGTTCACATGTTACAAATCCTTAAATCATAAACAGAGACCTCTAAATTATCAAAGACGTAGGATTTCTATTATTAAGTTACATCAATTGAATAATTCCTACATATCAAACAAACTGAAGACCTCTTTACAATTGTCATTACATAACGGAATTCACGAGAACACGTTCCTAACTAAACACAATCCTAAGTATTGAAACTCCTTGAGGCATTTTCCTGCAAAGTCGAAGGTTCACTCTCTCGGGTCAATATCATCTGCACCTGCCACATATCGCACCTGAAAGCAGATGGACTTATTAGGATTGATTCCAAAGACCTGATACATAATGCGTTTGAAACTTAACTTCAAATCAAGTTCAATTCAAATCACAAATGGTTGTCGGCAGATCCACGGAGTTATATAAAGCGCTGTACTTGGAACGACTTAGAGCACTGCAATTACAACGAATTCTACAAAGCTGAGGCGCTTGCCGGTAGTGGTGGGAGCAATTGAAGAACTTAGCTTTCGGTTTTCCTCTCGGTTTTATTAGCAATAGCGGTTTCACGCGATACCAGAATTCATCTCCATCAACAAGTTGAAAGTACAAGCTTAGCATCGAAGGCGGCACGCGGCGTGCTGGATACCCTGTTACAAACAGAAGGAGTTCAGTTTAACAAATTGCGAGAGTAAGAAATAAATGAATGGAATAAGCCACATACCTTAGACATTGAGTTACGCTTCTTCCCGTAAATTCACGACCATCCTATGCAATTTGATTGGCAAAGGAAAGGCAACTGCATCAGCAACATTGTATTCAACAGCAGCAACGGCAGCTTGCGCCAACAATTGCGTCGTTTCCACATGGTCAAGTACGAAATTCCCAAGCTTAATCACAGAGTTCATCTCATCAAATGTCTGTCTCACCTGCAACAGCATCATCAACACATTTATACTCATTGCAGAAGTTCACGCATGATACAATTAAAGGAAAGGATCATAAAAAGGAAAACATAATGCTTAGTCAACCAAATGGATCCCTATTTGAAAGCTGATGAGAAAATTGAGTTTAAAGATAGTGTTGCCGATACACAGTCACCTAGTTGTATTCATGAAAACTTGTTCGTATCAAAAGAGGATGCAGAAATGGAGCAGTCTCTCACTGGAGTTTCCCAAGGCTGTGAAGGCGAACCATCAATAGATGGAAGTTTAAATAGTATGGAACCACCTGATATGCATCTTCATATTGACCTACCTGAGTCTGGGGGGATTCCCTTTACCGATGGTAAATATGATGAAACAAACCAAATGAAAGTTGAAACTCCAGCTGGTGCTTTTCTCCATGAAAAACTAACAATGACTCATCTGCGTCTATGGTCGCGACTAAAATGAATGAGACACCCACAGAGAATAACCCTTCTACTTGTGAAGTCTTAAAAATTCAAAATATGCAAAATCAAATAGTTGCTATTGGTGATGAAAACCAAAGTTCTTTGCAAGAACCAACTACGATCCCTCCAGGATACGCACGTCAAACCCGAGCTCCTCTCTTCTGGGCCTCTAATCCACTTTCCGGCCCAACTCAATCATTATCCGCACCTGCCAAATCCCAAATCCGAAATTAGGAAATTCAATTAGGAATATTCCCAAGAAGATTCGATTCTCAATTGAACTACACAAAATCAGAGATTTGAAGTGTCAGTTAAAACAGCTCATTACTACAATCGACGAAAGGAGAAAGTTTCAATTTGATTGTCCCCAATATGGAAAAGCCCAAATCAGCATTCAATTGATTTTAATCAAATTCAATCAGGAAATCCCAACCGAGGCCTATATAAAGAGATGAATAGGAAGAAAGGAAGGAGACCAAAAAAAACATGTATACGTAAGAAAGAGTGAAGAACTTATCTTCGGAGGTTGTCATCATCAAATCGCCGCGAGATCACCTTTAAGCCTTCGCCGGAAATCGCTTTTGCCAATTCGTCATGTCCGCACCAGGAAGCACCGCAAATCCACTGGAAACCGCCATCGAACCTCCGTCAAGGCTTCCGCTGACCATCAATCGTGAGCTTTTGTTATTTTTTGTTGCTACCATTTTATGCTTTTCATTTGATTTGTGTAGGAACAGTGGAAGATGAAAGAACGAAAGAAGGTAATAGAAATCGAAGAAAGAGACGGTGAGGGAAGAGGAACCGATCGCGATCTGAAAGAGAGAGGAGAGGATCGAGGGAGAGTGAGGCGAGGAGAAGATGAACGAAGGAAATCAATTTGGGGATTTTGGGGGGATTAGGTTTTCCGTTTTTTTTTTTCGTTTTATTATTTGTATAATAATGCTTAATCACACTAATCACTCACCACTTACACTAAACACACACATAATCCCTATTATCCCACTTAACCACCTTAATTGACTACTTAATCAGTCTTTTATTAAAAATTAACCTTAATCAACTTTTCTTATAAAATTAAACTAGTAACTTTTTTTAAAATTAACTGTCTAATTAATCAATTATTTAATTAGATATTTTTTTTAATCATCCTTTTTATTTTAAATAAACTAATAAATTTCTTTTTTCTAAATAACTAATATAGCTTTTTGTTTTGAAAAAACCGTTTCGTACTTTTAGAATAATTATAATAAACCTTTTACTCAATCTAAATTAATTTCTTTTTTATGATAATATCTGGAAAAAAACATCTTTATTTATTAAATCCAATTTATTTAAAATTAATGCGCATCTAAAATCTTTTTTACTAATAAAATTAAATTAACATTTTCTAAAATCAACCTCACCAATTAATCTATTTTTTTCCTCAAATTAATCATTAAAATCAACTCGCTAAACTAATACAACTTCCCGCTTAAAATCAATCAGCCCAAAATAATCAAATACAACTCTTTTTTTACTAAAATCAAATCAGACGATTAAAATCAAACAACAGAGTAAAAAACACAACTTAATCGTGCACCATCACATTCACGACACATTCACTCTCACACACTTCAGCGCTTTCATGCGTATGTGTATGTTTACTTATTTGCCCTTTACATCTCCGCATTTACATTACCGCAATTTACTTTTATCGCATTGCATTCCGTCCAAAGGAAAAACCTACACATGAGTCAACACTTGTGTGTAGTGCATCAGTTGTATCATACTCCCGCTCGATCCTTGATCTCATTCAAGTTGATCTCTAGGATAGATCCTACCTCATAGGAAGGACCATTACCTTCACAACTTAGATACAAACAAAACAAATTCAAATCAAACAATATTCAAACACAATAGAGAAATAGATGTTAATCATCTTAAGTGAGATAGAATCTCCACCCCACATCAATATAATCAATCCGTAGGAACTTTGCCTTAAGAGAGGCGTACCTCGTCGATCCCTATCCGAGTACTTGAGCCTTTCTCTTAAGACGATGCAAAAACTATTCTCCTACAACTTGTGGCGGTTAAATCTCCCTTAAAATGACAACGCACCTCTTCTCCTAAAATCAATCAATCAACTACCCTAAACCCGTAGGAACTTTGACCACAGTCAAAGAACTCCTCAAACCCTTTAAGGGAACTACAAGTACTCTGATTCCACTCCCGTAAGTATATGTAGGCATAAGATGCGACGTCTTATCGAGTATACTTAGAAATAAACCACTAGGGTCTTTTAACCTTAAGCAGATAAAAACACTTAGCAATAAACAAACGTAAAACAAGAGGTTCCTGTAGAGTACTACAGAAACATAGGATGCTAGCACCTTCCCTAAGTTTAACCAACCCCCGAACCTAAAACTCTTTAGCTTGCATTTGCATTGCATTGTGGGAATTTTGATCTTTATCCTTTCCTTTGGACAAATCAAAGTTCGGTTGCAAAATGAATTAAAGATTCAAACTAATCAATAGTTTGGTATCCGATTTTCACCGCGACAGAAATGGCGACTTCACTGGGGATGTCTCAGTGAGTCTCCCTATCTTGTTTTATTTCTTTATTGCTTTATATATTTGTTTATTTGTTTACTTGCTTATTTCTTTGTGTTCTTTATTTTTTTTTTGGATTGATACTTTTGAGTGGTGAGACAAAGTCCTACACCCGAATTTGAGGAACTTAAGATAGGATAGTGATATGTTCAAAGAGGCTTATAGGGGGTGGAATCCCGACTAAGCTGACTTGAAAATCACGCTCAATTGAGGCCCTCTTGAAAATTGTATTATTGAACGAGTTCTTAATCGTGAAAACATGCACTATATTCGATGTTGGAGCCTATGATATTGAGGACCGTAGCTACCTTAACCCCACTTTACCCTTTATTAGGACGTAGTGCGAGGCTATAAAGGAGTACACCCGAAATAGTGCTACGCGATGCTACACTCAAAAGAAGTTCTCTTGAGAATATTATTAACCACCGAGTACTTGGGAAGTTGATAGTATCCGAAAGATGGGCTAATGACTTTGGGAACCTTATTAGAACCTTGTTTTGCAGGTACAATCAACCTTTAGTCCAAATCCTTTGGGAATGGGTATACCTTTGCTCCATGCTCGTTGCAAACCTAGGGTCCCCTTTGTTTGTTTATCCTTACGTTTCTATGTGCCTCTTGTGTTTGTTGCATTCATAAAGCATCATACCGCATTGGACTTCATGGGATTTACTTTTGTTTATGAACATTGTAGGGTACTATGGATCCCAATAGAAGGCACACTCTGAAATACACTTTTAAAAGTCCCAAATTGGATGACCTAAAGAAGTTGTGGGGCCTTATCAAAGATTAAGAAGAGTTCAGGAACAAATATGGGAAGCTAATATCTTTATTGGGCCGCCCAGTAAATGAAGGACTTCTGGCCACTCTACTACAGTTTTATGATCCCCTTTATCACTGTTTTACCTTCCCAGATTTTCAACTGTTACCTGCATTAGAAGAGTACTCCTTTTTGGTTGGCCTACCTATCTTAGAAGAATCTCCTTTCCCTTTCTTGGAGAAGGACCCTGAAGAAAGAGATATTGCTAAGGCTCTTTGTCTAAAGGTATCTGATGTCAAAGGAAACTTAATTAGTAAGGGCGGTATTTTCGGATTGACTACGAAGTTCCTAATCAGCAAAGCTATGTTTTATGCCGATTATACGAATAAGGCTCCATTCAAAGCAATCTTCGCCTTACTTATCTATGGAGTATTCTTGTTCCCAAGTTTTGAAGGGTTTGTTGACCTTAATGCAATTAAGATCTTTTTGAAGAATAACCCAGTACCGACTCTATTGGGTAATACATATCAATCCATACATCTCCGAAACCTTCATGGTGGAGGGATGATTACTTGTTGTGTACCCTTACTTTACAAGTGGTTTATTTCGCACCTACCGAAGTCTAGTTCCTTTACAAATGTTGGCAAGGAACTTTGGTCTCCGAGGGTTATGGCATTGACCCATTCAGACATTGATTGGTACAACCGAGCATATGATGGAACTTTAATCATCGACGGTTGTGGTGACTTTGCTAATGTGCCGTTACTCAGCTTTAATGGAGGAATCAGTTACAATCCAGTCTTAGCTCGTCGACAGTTGGGATTTCCGTTGAAGGAACCACCTAAAAGTGTTCAAGTGGAGGGCATTTTCTTTAGGGATGACAAGGAACTCCGAGACAAGATTTTGGCTGCATGGAAACATTTGCACAAGAAAGGAAAGAGAAGCCTTGGAAAACTTAATTGTGTGTCCTTAGAACCCTACCTCCAGTGGGTTAGAGAGAAAGCAATCAAATTGAAAATTCCCTATTCTCGTCAAGACCCTATACCTCCGAGAAGGGAGCCCACCTATGTCTTTATATCCGAAGCTGAGAAGTTAGAGGTTGCTTTGAAGAAGTCGCAACATGAGTTGGAGTCATGGAAGAACAAGTATCTAGTGTCTAATGCAGAGATTGATGAACTTCAGAAAGAGAAAGATGAACTCCAGAAACAGCTACAGTTGAAGGATGAAGAGTTACTCCCCTGCAAGAAGAGGAAAGTCATGGAGGATTTATTTTTCTCCAACCCACAATGCACTATTTGGAAGTTGATTGTGGACAACCTTATCTGCGAGAAGACCCAGTTGGAAGAGCAGCTCAAGCTTCAGAATTTGAAACTTCCTTAGTGTCTTTACTAGCTTTTATTTAGCTATTTATTTGGGACTTTTAAAAGCAATTAGTTGTATTCCGTTTCTAAATTAATAAAAATGTTTTCTTTTACCGCAATGTTTATAAATAGTTGGGATCCCATGAAGTCCTACTCATCTTGCATTGCATTATTTCTTTGTTCATTTCAAGAAACTCAATTTTATTTTTCAGGTATTGTAACCATGGATTTCACGAGAGAAGCATTGGAGTACACGTTTCAGAGTCCTAACATTGAAAGCTTGAGAGAATTAGCAGATCTCATCGAGAACCGTCACGCCTTCGCAACAGAATATGGATAAGTCTTCCGTTTCCTCGAGCTCAAGATGAAAGAAGGGCTATTGGAGACCCTTGTTCAATTTTATGATCCGCTGTACCATTGTTTCACTTTTCCGGATTTCCAGCTGATGCCGACTCTGGAAGAGTATTCTGATTTCTTGAGGATGCCCGTGACGGCCCGACCTATATTCACCGGCCAGGAGGATGTACCTAGTCACCAAGAGATTGCAAACGCTACTCATCTCAGCTTAGCAGATGTTCAAGCGCACTTAACCACCAAGGAAGGAGTCCTTGGATTCCCAGCTGACTTCTTGATTGAAAAAGTCCGTTACCATGCTGAAAGAAAAGAAGTCCTTATCTTGGAAGCCACCTTTGCTTTACTGGTCTATGGGATCTTTTGGTTCCCTAAGGTTGATGATTTCGTTGACATGGATGCAATTAAATTATTCATACTCAAGAACCCGGTTCCCACTTTGTTAGCTGACACGTACTACTCAATCCACTCGAAGAATGCTGAAGGAGGAGGACATATCGTTTGTTGCACCGCTCTGTTGTATTCATGGTTCATTGCTCGCTTGACTCGGCATCCGTCTATTTGGGAAGAGGAAGAATCGCCCCGTTGGTCCGAGATAGTTATGGCCCTTACTCACTCTGACATTGTGTGGTACGACCCTACCTATGGAGGTATATGTATGATTCTTAGCGTCGGAGGATTTACTAACATACCGCTTATTGGGAGAGAAGGATGCATAATTTACAGCCCTGCTTTGGCTCGCCTTCAATTCGGGCATCCCATGATCGAAGTACCTGACCAAGCTCTGTTAGAAGGGATCTTTCTCAAGGAAGGAGGAGATCCAGACCTAAAAACCTTCATAATTTGCGCATGGAGATACATCAATAAGGCAGGAGTGACTGCTTTAGGATACCCCAACTGTGCTGTCTCTGAAGAATATCTATATTGGGTGCGAGAAAGAGCTCTCGACCTCAAAATTCCGTTCCCTTTTCATGAACCCATGGTATTGGCTTTTCATGATCCTGATTGGTTTGATGTGAGCGAAGTAAATCAATTGAAGGCCGCCTTGGATGAGGCTCGAAAACTGAAAGCCGCTTGGAGAAACAAGTTTTTCACGCTCAAGGTAGAGAAGAAGAAGTCCCAGAAGCTGCCAGAGATAGAATTTGCGAGGAAAAGAAAGGCGCGAGAGGATTTATTTTCCTCTCACATCTCTTCAAAGGCAGTCTCCAGAGATGATCTTCCCCCAGCTACTGTGGCTTGGAAAGAATGTGTAGATCGACTCATCAATGAGAAGGCCGAATTACAAGAACGCATTAACCAGTTAGAAGAAGAAATTCGCGCACAGAAGGAGCATAGGGAGTAGATCTCCGAGTTTCTCTTTTGCTTTTGGTTTGATGTAATAAACTCTTAAAAGAGTACTTTGCTTTGAAATGCCTCTCAAAATAAAATAAATTTTTTTATCCAACGTTATAATACTGAAAATAACTTGAGTTTCTTGAAGTTTCATCCTGCATTCTGCATAGCATCTAGCATTTTAGCATATGCCTCTCCTCCGCTGCGTCCTCATCTGTTTTTCTGTCTTCGTCTGTCAGTTGACATCTCGCCCATTTGACCAAGCTCGAAGTATTATTGAAGGATAGCAAAGAGAACAAAGATATGGATCACATAACTAGCTTCAAAGTAAGGACTAATTCGACATTCGACTATTCCTCCGACGACTTTGTGCAACAAGTGGATGTTCCTGCGCAACTTCAACCTTCGCAAGACAACCTGTTTGTTGACTCCCAGAACACTCCTACTGAGAAAGGAGTGGATGATCCTAGATTCATAGCAATGGAGAAAGAACTTCGTGGTCTCCAAGAACAAGTGAAGATGATGAGAGGAGCTACCGCATCAGGTCTTGGTGCTCATGAACTATGTTTAGTTCCAAGTGTAATTATTCCTCTAAAGTTCAAGATGCCTGTCTTCGAAATTTACAAGGGTATCAGCTGTCCAAAATATCACTTGACAATGTTTTGTCGAAAGATGACTGCTTATATTGACAATGACAAGCTGATGATTCACTGCTTTCAAGAGAGTTTATGTGGGACATCCTTGATGTGGTACATGAAGCTGCAAAGTAACCACATTCAGTCTTGGGAAGAATTAGTTGTTGCTTTTGTGAAGCAATACCATCACAACTTGGGTATAACCCCAGACAATAAAGATGACAGTGGACCTTCCAGAGAATTCATAGCTCCGGTACCCCGTCCTCAACATCAGTATGCAATACCCGCTCAGCGCGAACAACAACCACCTCCTAAGCAGAAGTTGGCTTCTCCAGATCAACCACAGAATCGACGGCTTCGGAGAAGGTATCAGAGGATGCCTCTGGATATTCCAAGAGAGGGAATTCAGCAGTTTAATCCCATCCCTGTGAAATATGCTTATCTGTTTCCAGTTTTGATTCAGAGAGGTCACATCCAAACAAAAGCTCCACCTAAAGTACCCGAGAAACTCCCCTACTGGTACAAAGCTGGCAAATTTTGCCCATATCATCAAGGTGCTCCTGGCCACGACATTGAGAGCTGCTATGGTTTGAAGGCAGACGTTCAAGAATTGGTTAAGAGCGGAATCTTATCCTTCGAGGGTTCTAATCCTGACCCCAACATGGCTCATCCTCCGAGGACATGATCCAAGGTTATCAAAAGACTACACATCAGACGATTCTGCAAGCCTCTCCATTTCAAGGCGTAATAAAAAGACTTGTCCGACTTTTTACTTTATTTTGCTTTGGTGTTTGTGTTTCTTTGATTAAAAGTATTTTTGGCATGTAAGAACTTGTTATTTTGAATAAGTAATGCAATAAGTGTTTGTATTGAAGAAATCCATTCGTTTTCACTCAAATTGTTTTTCAAAATATTTTATAATGCCAACTTTACCCAAATTTTCTCACTTTGGTGAAGAATTGGAAGGAGGATGATGAAGTAAAACGCATGATTCCTTGTTGTATGCTTCGAATAAAAACCCTACTGATGATGTAAGACATTTTTCCAACCATCTAAACACCAAAATAGTTAACCCTTCTTTAAGCCTCGAGAAAAGATCTGTTTTTTCTCCCAAATCGAAACCTCGTTTTTAGCCTGGGGCAGGGTAATATCAAAAAATAATGAACATCTTTCAAAAATAGGGTGGGCACAAATACTAACCCTTTATTCCTCCGCTTTACAAGTCATAAACTAAAGCCCATATACGACCTTTCAAAGTCCCAATTGAAGTAAGGTTTAGTTCGAAAGCATACACAATGAGATATCGTTTCCTGACTCCTTGAGCTATGCTCAAATTAAATCGGCTTTATAAATATTTTTAATTTATATCCTAACTAGTGATTTCAGTCACCAGTTATTGTGATATCTCTTTTCAAAACTTCAAGACAAACGTGTGTTGCATTACCCGTTTTAGAATTAACATTTCTGACTTGCTAAAATCGCTTGATATCTTAGAAAGATTACAAACGGACTTTGATGGACTAGAAGACCTTGCCAACCTGGGGCAATTTATTCTTCAAGAAGTTTGATCTGTACGAGTTTGGCTTCATCTAAAGCACAAATTGGAAGACTCAGTATACCGTCAATCAGGGGCAGTTACGTCGAGATTCGGCAAATCTCTCCGAGAGTTTGAAAACAGTGGGGCATTTGGACATCAAGTTTTTTGTAAAATCCTCTCTAAATGTTGTTTCTTAAACCATGGACTTGGGGCATTTGAAACTTTAAAGCGAAGCGGATGTTTATTTCATCCCCAGGAAACACAACTCCGACATGATCAACAACCGTGATGACCCAGGATATTTATTTTATCCCCTTTGGAACTTCAGTTTGGGTATCTCCGTCTACAACTTTGTACAACCTTTCAACCTTATCAAGATGTTACGTCCCAAATAGATTAATCTCTATTTCCCAAAGGAAATTTTGAAGCCCTGAAACAGGAGTGTGATCCCATATCTAGTTCTCCATTTATCCCCAGTGGTACTTCTATCTTCGAAGATTGGTCGAGATGTTTATCCCGAGATGTTTATTTCATCTCCGGTCGCCTCTTTCTGTTTGTTTTGTCAGCATAAGCATACGCATAGCATATAAGTAAACAGCATGTCATGTGCATTTGTTCGCATTCTTTGTGTTTATTTTAGTCTATCGCTTTGGTTGTAGTTATCCCTAGGTGTTTGGGTGCGTCTTAACCCTCCAAATAGAGTTGTTATCCCTAGGAAGAAAGAGCACAATATTTCTATTTCCCCATAGAGTTCGATCCTCGTGGAAGACGATTGTTTTAGTTAAAATCCCATTTGAGTTCATACCTCAATGGTCGAGTCTTATTTGACAGTTTCTCTTCAGATATTTCCTGAATTGAACTTCGGTCCTTGGCAATCACATTGTGGACATCCCCAACATTGGATTCAGGGTGCATTTATTTTGCACTCAGCTCCCCAGGAAGGGTTTTCTTTATGAAGATAATTATTGAAGAAGGATATTTCTTCTACAATAACATCACAGGATTTTCTCGAACATCTATCTCTTTATTTGAGCAACTCGTTTTGATCAGGATCCTAGTCAAAACGACAAACGACAGTTTTCACAAGACAAATCATTTACCCTCAGTGGGTCCCTCAACATTATTGATTCATCAAAGAAGATAGTTACAGACATTTCTCTTTATTTGAGAATTCGCACACTTTTACAACAACTAAGACATTCCTCAGGAATGACTTCCCCAGTGAGTCTCATCACACAAGTTTACTTCCATCAGTGACATCTCCCCGAAGAAGTCGAAGAAGTTTATCGCAATAGTCTCTCTTTATCTGAGAAGACATACATTACAATTCAACCGACTCACATCTCTCCCGAAGATCCCCGGCGAAATTTTACAAACTCTCAGTACATTATGGCTCACAGCCGAAGTTCCACAATCCACAAAGTTCTACAACTTACAACATATTATGGCTCACAGCCAAGAAGTTCAACGACATCTACAGTCTATAACGACATCTACAGCCTACAACGACAATCATTCGAACATCTTACAGTTCCTGGTTAATCTCGACAGTAGATTCCCAGAAGGCCTCGGCAGTAGGTAGACATCTTTCATTTCCTGGTTAATCTCGGCAGTAGATTCCCAGAAGACCTCGGCAGTAGGTAGACATCTTTCATTTCCTGGTTAATCTCGGTAGTAGATTCCCAGAAGACCTCGGCAGTAGGTAAACATCTTACAGTTCCTAGTTAATCTCGGCAGTAGACTTCCAGAAGACTTCGTCAGAAGTATTTCTCCAACAGACTTCAACACAGAATCTCGACAGTAGATTCCTTACAGATTTTCACAGTACATACTTTGGCAAAAGTACTCTCAATTACATTTACAAATCTCGGCAGTAGATTTCTCCAGATGATATCTTAAATCAATTACATTTGACATATACAGTAGATTCCTCAAGAGGATTTCCCTTCCATACTCTTCACAATATGTTTACAGACACTTTGCGATTGTCAATCTTTCTCCGTGGAGTCTCGTTTTGTTGAGCCTGTTCTTCTCGTGTGTTGTGTCTAGTTTCTCCACTGTGGCGCCGTTTCCTCACAAGACTTCTGTCTTGCATTTTCTTACCATTGCATATCATTTGCATTCGGTGGCCTCTTAGGGCCAAAAATTCGTGCGATGTTTGTATTTAAGTCCCTCCTGTCTCGTCGAGACGGAGATTTCAATCTCCATATCTCCGAATAGGAGTACCTTAATTAGGGGCATCTGTCGCACCCTAATTTTTGACTTTAAGATCCCACCTCTTTTTGCATCTTTCTATTGTTATTTAACTTTATTTTAATATCCATGTTCTTTTTGCGACTAACCAACTGGTGCAGATGCAGTAACGCATAGGGTCCCAACATCCCTTTTCATGTAACAAATTAAAGGACTTCGCATAAATCATTCTCATAATAAAGGTTAAATTCAGGTCCATTTGCTTGGTTTCAAAATGCAAGATCACGATACATTGAAATTATTTGCAAATAATATTCATCATGAGGAGGTCATGTTCAATTCCAAGGATCCACATCCAAGTATTTGTTTTACAAAAGGTCAAGCTATTACAAAGATCAAGATGCTGCTACACTATGGACTGTATGAAACTTCATACTCATAGTAAGACAAGAATACCTTTGGTTAAAATTCTGATGATTTGATGTATGAAAGCCAATCCGTTCTTGCAATACGCATTCAAGATCTCAATACGAGCTGGCGGAAATTCCTAAAATAAATTTTGAAGGTCTACAATTTTAATCCAAGATTTACATACATGCTCTCTCTCACTATTCAAAGTACAAGACTTCGCTCAAATCATACGACACGAAAATCATTCGAAGTTACTGGATAAACCTTTTCATTCCATCAGGACACATATTCTTGTTCACGCAAATCTGAGAGATCTGTTAGAGATTCAAATGCATACATCATGGAATTAAGTCCATTCAAGTTACAAGAACAAGCTCAAATTCATGACATTATATCCCAATGAGTTCACATGTTACAAATCCTTAAATCATAAACAGAGACCTCTAAATTATCAAAGACGTAGGATTTCTATTATTAAGTTACATCAATTGAATAATTCCTACATATCAAACAAACTGAAGACCTCTTTACAATTGTCATTACATAACGGAATTCACGAGAACACGTTCCTAACTAAACACAGTCCTAAGTATTGAAACTCCTTGAGGCATTTTCCTGCAAAGTCGAAGGTTCCCTCTCTCGGGTCAATATCATCTGCACCTGCCACATATCGCACCTGAAAGCAGATGGACTTATTGGGATTGATTCCAAAGACCTGATACATACTGCGTTTGAAACTCAACTTCAAATCAAGATCAATTCAAATCACAAACGGTTGTCGGCAGATCCACGGAGTTATATAAAGCGTTGTACTTGGAATGACTTAGAGCATTGCAATTACAAGGAATTCTACAAAGCTAAGGCGCTTGCCGGTAGTGGTGGGAGCAATTGAAGAACTTAGCTTTCGGTTTTCCTCTCGGTTTTATTAGCAATAGCGGCTTCACGCGATACCAGAATTCATCTCCATCAACAAGTTGAAAGTACAAACTTAGCATCGAAGGCGGCACGCGGCGTGCTGGATACCCTGTTACAAACAGAAGGAGTTCAGTTTAACAAATTGCGAGAGTAAGAAATAAATGAATGGAATAAGCCACATACCTTAGACATTGAGTTACGCTTCTTCCCGTAGCATCTTCAAGGTCTGAACCACTCAGCAAATTCACGACCAGCCTATGCAATTTGATTGGCAAAGGAAAGGCAACTGCATCAGCAACATTGTATTCAACAGCAGCAACGGCAGCTTGCGCCAACAATTGCGTCGTTTCCACATGGTCAAGTACGAAATTCCCAAGCTTAATCACAGAGTTCATCTCATCAAATGTCTGTCTCACCTGCAACAGCATCATCAACACATTTATACTCATTGCAGAAGTTCACGCATGATACAATTAAAGGAAAGGATCATAAAAAGGAAAACATAATACTTAGTCAACCAAATGGATCCCTATTTGAAAGCTGATGAGAAAATTGAGTTTAAAGATAGTGTTGCCGATACACAGTCACCTAGTTGTATTCATGAAAACTTGTTCGTATCAAAAGAGGATGCAGAAATGGAGCAGTCTCTCACTGGAGTTTCCCAAGGCTGTGAAGGCGAACCATCAATAGATGGAAGTTTAAATAGTATGGAACCACCTGATATGCATCTTCATATTGACCTACCTGAGTCTGGGGGGATTCCCTTTACCGATGGTAAATATGATGAAACAAACCAAATGAAAGTTGAAACTCCAGCTGGTGCTTTTCTCCATGAAAAACTAACAATGACTCATCTGCGTCTATGGTCGCGACTAAAATGAATGAGACACCCACAGAGAATAACCCTTCTACTTGTGAAGTCTTAAAAATTCAAAATATGCAAAATCAAATAGTTGCTATTGGTGATGACAACCAAAGTTCTTTGCAAGAACCAACTATGATCCCTCCAGGATACGCACGTCAAACCCGAGCTCCTCTCTTCTGGGCCTCTAATCCACTTTCTGGCCCAACTCAATCATTATCCGCACCTGCCAAATCCCAAATCCGAAATTAGAAAATTCAACCAGGAATATTCCCAAGAAGATTCAATTCTCAATTGAACTACACAAAATCAGAGATTTGAAGTGTCAGTTAAAATAGCTCATTACTACAATCGACGAAAGGAGAAAGTTTCAATTTGATTGTCCCCAATATGGAAAAGCCCAAATCAGCATTCAATTGATTTTAATCAAATTCAATCAGGAAATCCCAACCGAGGCCTATATAAAGAGATGAATAGGAAGAAGGGAAGGAGACCAAAAAAAACATGTATACGTAAGAAAGAGTGGAGAACTTATCTTCGGAGGTTGTCGTCATCAAATCGCCGCGAGATCACCTTCAAGCCTTCGCCGGAAATCGCTTTTGCCAATTCATCGTGTCCGCACCAGGAAGCACCACAAATCCACTGGAAACCGCCATCGAACCTCCGTCAAGGCTTCCGCTGACCATCAATCATGAGCTTTTGTTATTTTTTGTTGCTACCATTTTATGCTTTTCGTTTGATTTGTGTAGGAACAGTGGAAGATGAAAGAACAAAAGAAGGTAATAGAAATCGAAGAAAGAGACGGTGAGGGAAGAGGAACCGATCGCGATCTGAAAGAGAGAGGAGAGGATCGAGGGAGAGTAAGGCGAGGAGAAGATGAACGAAGGAAATCAATTTGGGGATTTTGGGGGGATTAGGTTTTCCGTTTTTTTCGTTTTATTATTCGTATATGTTGCACCCCAAAATTTGACCAACCGGTTCCCATATTTGGTTTATGGTTCGACGCATTTTGCATTTGCATTTGCATTCGCATACCGCATACAGTGCAATTGTCCAGTCATATTGATTTTATCGGGATTACAGCCTTGTTTTCATATTTCGGGCGTTTCAGACCGGTTCGGATAATCAGAGGTTATTTTTGAGAAGTCACGCGCTTCCTGGGTGTTTTCAGCTTACGCAGTTGTTTTTGAGGATTTTGGTGTTTGGGTTTACTGCTTGTTTCGATCTGGTCTCGCGCTCTCTTTTATTTGGGTTAATTGCCTTTATTGCTTTTTTTTTATAGAATTTTTAATAGTATTTTAGGATTTTATAATCTTTTTCTAGAATATTAAGTAGATTTTTTTATATATTGATTTTAGAATATTATAGAATTTTAGAATATAGTTCTGTTAGTTTCTTTTAATGAATAGAATAGTATATAGATTTTTAATAGACTTTTTTAGATTAATAGCTTTTGATAGTTTTCTATAGATTTTAATAATAGATTTTATTTTTAAATAGAGTTCATTGTTTAGATGTTAGTTTAGTGTTGATCATATTTAGGTGTTAATTTGGTATTAATTCAATTGTGTAGAATATTAGTTGTTAGAACTTAATGATTCGTTTAGGATAATTGAGTAGAGTTAGTTTTAGGATTTAATTAAAGTATTAGTTAACTGTTTAGGTCTCATAGCTTTAATTAGCATTTAGTTAGTCTATTAATTGAGTCAGGTTCTAATTGAGTCTTAATCATCCATGTTTAGCATTAATCAGTATTAGCATCAATTGAGTTTTTTTTAATTCATTTTCGTTTGGGTTAATTGAATATTAATCAGTTAATTAAGTCCATAGTGGGCCAAGTGTCCATTTCTAAAGGCCCAAAATTCGTGCCAGATGTCCAACATATAAAAAGCCACTTTATTCTCCATTCACTCAGAGAGTGACACTTCATCCCTCCACTACCACCTCCCACGCCACTTGGCTCTCTCTCTCCCTCATTCCCCGTGCCACGTGGCTCTCTGCATGCCACTCTCTCTGACTCCCTCTTGCCACCTGTCTCCCTTTCATCCCTCGCCGGATTCCTGGCCGGAAGCCATGCAACCACCGCAACTACCACTGTAACTGTCGCCGGAAGTTACAACCGTCACCGGAAAACCTCGCCGGAGACCCAACCGTCGGCCATGCAAACATAACGGAGAATGTCACCAGCAAAATCTAATGGCGGTCCTCACGGTAGTTCAATCACCAAATTCCAACGGAAACTTCGAAATTCAACAGAAACAGCATCAGTTCATCAAGATGTTCATCATCAGTTCATCAGATTTTTTTTGCCAGATCCAATCCTTCAACATCAAAATCTTCACAAGAATTTTCCAGATCTTCAAAGATCTTCATATCAACATCCAAATTGCCTCCAGATCTAAACGTTTTTCCTTCAATATCGTCATAGAATTTTCCATAAACACGTCCATCTTCATCATATTCATTAGTGTTCTTCAAATTTCCAAATCGTCATCAAGAATATTCATCATTATGATCTCCAGATCCTTCAATTTTTTCTTTAAGAAGGTTCATCCTTTCTCCAAATGATTCCAGCTTCTTCATCGCTCTAGCCGATCTTCATCAGGATCTTCATACATCATCAAAGAAGTCCATCGTTGTTCATCTTCAAATCAACGTCCATCAGGACCCTTAACCTCCTTCCAGGTTCCCAGAAGTTCATCAGAGATGATGAACATTCATCAACGCTCATCAAATCTTCAAGAACCGCATGCAATCATCATCGTTCCTGAATCGTCCAACAACTTCAAGAACTTAGAACATCGGGATCTTCAAGGAACTCGTTCTGTTCTTCAAATCTTCATCAAACATCACTTACCTTCAAGAACATCAACAAGCAGATCACTCCGGAGCTGAGTTGATTTTTTGTTGTTCTGTGTTTATTCATTTCGTTTTTTTGTAGGTTGAAGCGAAGTTGAGTTGGGAAGATGATAAGCAATGTTGAGAGAGACGGAGGGTGTTTGAACGGAATTTTGGAGAGTGAGATGGAGGAGAGGATGAAACGGAGAACGAAAGAGAGTGTGAGAGAAGAAACGGCGGAAAGAAGAATGAACAGTGATTGAGACTAGGGTTTTTGTGTCCTGTTCAGAATGTGAGAGAGGAAAGAGGATCCGTTGGCTGACTGGGCTTGAGGCCCATCTGCTCATTTTTTTTATCCCTCACTATCCGTTTTTGTTGTTGATTGTTTCGTGGGCCAAGCCCTATATTTTTCTAACACACCCCCATTGTCACTATTCGCCCCTCCCCATTTGTGTGTGTGTATGCTGTTGGGCTGGGCCAACTGCAATTTCATTTGTGCTGGTTGTACCCCTGTAACAATTACTAACCCCCTCTGTGCATTTTATTAGTGTTAACATTTTTATTACAATTTTAATTGTAATGTTTTTAGTGATAGTTTAATATTTCCTAGAATTTTATTAATTCTTAGCATAAGAAATTATAGGTTACTTCCCTTTAAGAGCATTAAAGCATATTTTTGTATAGGAATTATGGAGTTTATTTTCCTAGAATATTATAATGCTTAGCATAGGTTTTAAGAGTAATTTTTAGGAGATTCATAGATTTAGTTCTTTTTAGGATATAGTTTCCTTAGGAGATTATTATTGCCGTATTTTAGGAGTAGCATTTTATTTTCCATTTTTGCATTGGATTTCTCTCCTATTTCGTTTCTTATCCGACTTTATTCTCGATTTTATTTTTGGCTGGCCGTGTGACACGATTCAATTGGAGAATGATTTTCGATATCATTTCTCTATCTTGTCTTTGACATGGATATCAATACGCTACCTCTGAGAGTTCAATTTTTCGTATAAATCGAACCATGACAGTCTAAGAATTATATTGTTCTTGATTCAAGCGTCATCATCAAGGATCCAGAGAGGAGAAGATTGGAATGGAGCTTGCGCGCATGTCAAGGGTCAACGGAACCACTCCGTTCGGTAACATCTATCTAATTCAAGTCTTTTAATTAACCGTCGAGTGTTGTAAGATCGTTAGATACGTAGGAAATGGTTGCGGGATGGTCACTCTCACGTAACTTGGATGTTTAGTGTATCACCCTTAGGGTGATATGCAACGCATTCGCTCCTACGTCTTAGGTTCTTGCGTGTGTGTCCCGAGTTCCTTCCCGTTTAGGCGTAGACCTGCTTCCTCTTTGTTCTCGCCCCGTGCGAGCGAAACCCCTTTTCTCTCGCGTTCAGGCGATTGAGATCCCTTCTCTTGCCCCCGTGAAATCGAGACTCGTTTTCCCGTCGAACTACGTTAGCTCTGATGTCTCGTGCCCGACGAGAGTACGTAGGCATAGGATGCCGTATCCTAGCGAGCTCCCTTCTCCCTTTTTCCCCGTTGTAGTTGTAGTAGGCTGAACTACAGCTGCTCTGATTTCTCATACCGAATGAGAATATGTAGGCATAGGATGCGATATCCTAGCGAGCACACTAACAACTAATCTCTTTGTTCTCTCGATGCCGTGTGATCGAGACTTTCCCGCTGACGACTGATGTTATCCTTTTCTCTTTGCCCTTGCGCATTTGAGACCAGACCGTAGTTCTAGTTCCCGTAGGTTCTCGTACCCCTAAAACCAACTTAATCTCTCACCCCTGTGTGATCGAGAACACCATAGTCTAGTTGTAGTTAGCCTGAACTACGTAAGCTCTGATCTTCCATACTATGTGGAAGTACGTAGGCACAAGACGCGAAGTCTTGGCGAGCCAACCCCCCTGTAGTTTCCCGAACTACGATGACTCTGACTTTCTCTCTTGAGAATACGTAGGCATAGAGTACGATGCTCTATCGAGTCAGTTTCTTCCCGTTTAGATTTAGCAGCCGTAGATAAATTGTTTTGCATCCTTTAGACAAACCAAGCAAGCGTGGATCCCGTCGAGTACGACGGACGTGAGGGGTGCTAATACCTTCCCCTTGCGTAACCGACTCCCGAATCCAGGATTTGGTTGCGATGACCATTCCTTTCCCGTCTTTGCGGTAGGTTTACTTCGAGCGTTTCCTTTCCCTCTTATGGGATAAATAACGCACAGTGGCGAATCTTCTGTTTTGCCGGCACCTTATTTTCGCAGTAGTGACAGCTGGCGACTCTGCTGGGGAAAAGCTGGTTCCTTATGCATTTGGGATCCAACGTCCCTTAAGAGAGTCAATCCTAGTGCTTGTTTGCTTGTCTATTGGGTGTTTATTTTTGTATTGCTATTATCTGTTGCTGTTGTGCTGTTGGGTGGTTGTTCCTTTTGAGAGAGAAGCCAAAACCCAGGCTTGAGTACACACATAGATTTAGAGAGAGAGTAGTGGTTAGCCTGCTTGCTTAGCTCGCACCAGCTAGCCGCGAAATCTCACTCGGACGAGATTCTCTTTGATGCTTCTTGCCTGGCCCTTAGGGCTCGAGAAGTTGTCTGACCCGAGGATTGTCGACTCTGGGAACCTATCAATTGGGATTCAACTAAGTGAGGCCGCTTCAAGGGAGGATGATGCCACACCTTCTGGGTATCGTATCATCGCTCTTGAAAGTCTGTGACGTTGATACCCGCATAGGATGCCGTACCTTGTCAGATTAGGTTCATACCCGTGAGTGGGAGGGTTTTGAAGGAAACTTAACTTCCAGCCAACCCGATATTTTGGTCTTCTCTTCAGAGCGAACATACTATGTCCGCAGCGCAGCAGTATTCAGAGATTGTGTGGGGCTGTGATCCCGTGTTCGCTGCATATTGCATCGCATTTGCATAAACGTGTTTGCATCATTTTGCATACCAGTCTCCAGCTAGCCAGAGTCTGATCCAGCCTTTGTTTTGATCCTGAAGGTGATTATCCGGTGATTGGCCTGAACAACTGTTGATTGTTAGAAGACGACCAAGGGGTTGAAGCAAATTTGAGCAGAATCGAGCAGTAAAGTTAGTTGAAGGTTATTGGTAGCTATGTCTGAGAGCAACTTCCAGTCTGCTCACACCTTGGCAGGGTTCACTATGACGACCAACCCTCTGTATGGTTCTACTGCCGAGGAAGACTTTCCGCAAGTGAACAACCTTACTGCAGACCAGTTTGCGCAAACTCCTGTTATGGACCGAGATCGACGTGAGCAGTTTGTTGTCCGCAATGAACGACCTCCTCTTATCAATAGTCAAGGTGTTGTTTTCCCTGTGCCGAGTATCCGAAGAGAGATCCCAGTAGCAAGGACTGTAGACCCAAGAGCTCTTGAGTGTGATAGAAGGCTCCAAGTGTTGGAAGAACAAATCAAGGCCGTGAAAATCAAAGATGCTGTTAACTTCAATGCTGCAGACATGTGTTTGGTTCCTGGCCTGGTGTTACCTCCTAAGTTCAAAGCGCCGAGATTTGAGAAGTACAGAGGAGATAGCTGTCCGAAGCAACATTTAGTGATGTTCTGCCGAAGAATGACTTCGTTTGTGCAAAATGACAAGTTGATGATTCATTGCTTCCAAGATAGTCTGGCTGGGGCATCTTTGCGTTGGTATATGCAGTTAGAGAGTAATCAGATTCGATCATGGATGGATTTAGCCAGAGCTTTTCTGAAGAAGTATGATTACAACCTAGACGTGGCTCCTCATCGCATGCAGTTGCAAGAATTGTCTCAAGAGAACAATGAACCTATCAGGAAGTATGTTCATAGATGGAGAGAATTCGCTGCCAGAGTACAACCGCCGCTTTTAGACCGAGAGCTAACAAGCATGTTTGTAGGCTCACTGCAGAGTCCGTACTACGAAAGAATGCTTGGACTTGCGTTAAATTTTTCTGACTTGGTAGCATTTGGAGAACGCCTTGAGCATGCCATAAAAATTGGGAAAATTCAGGTTATTTCAAACGGTCAGGCTAGTGAAACTGAATCTCTCTATGATTATTAGAATGAAGAAGGATTTATGATCAATGCAATCATGCCAGATGTTGAATATCCTCGAGATGAACCGGTGAAGTTTGTTGGTTTTTCATCTCCTGTGGCTTGTTATGCTGGACAGACCACTGTGCCTAGGGCACCCTATCCAGAACCTTATGTCGCTTCCCTTGCAAATCAGCGAACTCGTGGTCGAGGTTATCAGAATCAGCGCCAGAATCAGAACAGGCCTCGTAACAACTTGGAACAAAGGAATGCTCCTTCCCACCCAGTGCCTATGCCGTATAGCCAGCTACTGCCATCTTTGATCCACAGTTCTTTGGTGGAACCGAAAGCTCTTAAGCCAGTGCCAGAGCCTTACCCTCTTGGGTACAATCCCCACGCTCAGTGTGGTTACCATGGCGGATCTCTAGGGCATTCAACTGAAGATTGCAAAGCTTTTCAGGCAAAAGTACAACAGTTGATCGACCAAGATTGCATTTCCTTTCGAGAAGGATTTCTATTTATTCATACCAACTGCTCAGCTGTCTAAGCTTGTAGATTCGGAGTTTGTTTTCAAGAAGCCAGTGATTCAGACAGGCAGGCGCCCTCGGCATTGGCAGTCCTCAGACTTTTATATCATTTGCATTTGTAGTTTCGTTTCTGTTAGTTGCTACTTGCTGTTAAACATTGTTTGTATCGAATGGTAATATAGATAAAGTGACTATGCATTTTTCTGAATTAATCATGTCGCTGTCGCTCATTTACTGCATTGCACTGACACTTGCATTTTATTTACTCCACTTTATCACTATGATTAGCAAAGATTGGAGGGAGGATGACAAAACTGAATACTCATAACCGATGATCGTATGCTTTCAGGTAAAACCTTGCCGATGACGTACAAGGCATTGTTTCAAATCCCCTAAACACTGGAGATATAAGGAGTTAGTCCCTTGTTAACCACTTCGAGCCAGGAAGTAGAAGTTTTTTCGGACTTTTAAACCCTCACATCTTAACCCGGGGCAGGGTAGTTGTCAGTTAGCTTGATCGAGCGTTCAAGTCTTATAGAGGAGTGTTGCCTTTCGAGGACCAATCACATCTTATTTTTCCTCAGAGGTCGTACCTCATCAACCACAATGGTTAAATCTCACCAATCAGGAGTGAGACAGTTGCAATCCTTTTAGAGCAATCAAGACAATCAGTGTCGCACGACTTGTTCCAAGCAAAAGAAAAAAAGGGAGAGAGCCCGCTAAGTAAAAAGAAAAAGAAAAAGCTGGAAAGCTAATACTTAGGCAAAAATTAGGGAATCCCGCTGGACTTCAAAAGAAAAAATCGAAAAGAACTCAAAGGGAGTCAGTCCAGGCAAAAAAAAAATTATTAGGGAATCAAAAGAACGAAAAAGAAAGGATATCAAAAGAAAAATCCTCGAACAAGGACAAAGTCGTGTATACAGACACCGAAAACGAAAAAGGAGTAACTGTCACTCCGAAACCTTGTGAGTTCCTTCACCATGGTTCTTACCATTCAACATACCTCTCGAAGAGGCGAGCGCCCGTGCCAGGTTAACTGAACCTTAGGATCGGAGATCATCACGTAGAAGGGGTGGGTACAAATCAAAGTTTGAGCTTAATATCCTTTGTTTCACGAACCGTGAACCCGACCACGATACAACCCTTAAAAGACCTAATTGAGGCAGGGTTTATTCTGAAAGCGCATTACGATAAGGTTGAGTAACCTGACTCCTTCTTAATTTGCTAGTCATACCCTTATTGTATTTTTCACTGATCAAATCAGCACTACGTTTGAACTCTGGTTCATTCGTCACTCACAATCATGACACGTAAATGAGTGACAACACAAAAATTTTCAAAAATCTGCATGAGCACTGCATTAAAATTACCATTCGGGAATAAGCAATTTTACTTGCAGGTCAGTAGTTAACAGGAAGGAAATTCCAACAGGGAATAGTCAAACAGGACTGAATAATTCAGCAGTCTGAATCAGAATGGTGTATGTTGTGAAACCCTGTAAATCTGGGGCATTGACCTCCAGTGAGTTCAGAATCAGTTGGTCTGAGGACAAGTCCCGAAGCAGCTGTTGATTATGGGGCAGTTTGCTTGAGAAGCAGTTGATCAGAAGTGAATATTCTCGAGAGCCAATCAGGGGCAATTATCCAAAATGCTGTGATTTGAGGGCAGATCCTCCCAGTGGGTAATCAGATCAAGTTAAGTCGCTCAACGCTCGTTCAGGGGCAAGCTAGTTCAGGAATAGTGAAATCAACCATGTTGAAAGTTGTTCGATTGAGGTTGAATCTTTTTGTTGTACAGATACCGGGGCAAGTAATCTCGAGGTCGTCTCATAGCAAGCTGTTCAGAGTGATATTACCAAGAGCTAGATTGGGGCAAGTTGAGTTGCACTGGGGCAAGTTATTCAAGCAAGTCTGTTTATCCCCAGCCAGAGTTGAGTATCGGGGAATCGTGTCGTTACCCTCATCAAAAACCTTGACCTTTCGAAAAAGGCCTTACCGTCATTGGATCGTTATCCTACAGTTTAAACCTGTTACGTGTCAGAACTCTGTAACCGGATCGTTTCTAAAGTCCAGTTCTCGCCTGGCAAACCGGTAACCAGTTCTCGTCTGGTCCACGTTTCCGTAACTACCAGTTCTCGCCTGGTACATGTTATCTTTCAACTAGTGGTCGTCTGGTCAACCTTTCTGTAAACATCAGTTCTTGTCTGGTGTATGTTATTGTTACCAGTTCTCGTCTGGTCACCGTTTCTTTAACCTATTGTTGTATCAGTTCTCGTTTGGTGCATGTTAGCTTTCAACCAGTTCTCGTCTGGTCATCCTTTCCTTAACCTATTATCCAGTCAGCCCCGTCTGATGTTCAAACCATAAAATCCATTCTCGTCCGATAACCTAATCTATTTTGCTATCAGTTCTCGTCTGGTAGTCTACCCTTGAATGCTAGTTCTCGTTTAGTATTTTCCCTATCTTCCATTTTGTAAATAACCAATTCTCATCCCTAAACCAAAAAATAAAAGCCTAAAAAATATCCGACACAGTTATTCCCAATGACTCACATGTTGTCACATTCCCCGATACGAAGCTCGATTGATACTAGTTCCCGAATTAATGTTCTGCATTCCTTATGGATTTTGTTAAATCAGGAGTACTTTTCCTCAGCAGATCGGAAGTCACGTATTATCCCCGGAAGAGTTGAGATTGTATTTTATCCCGCATTGGAGTAGGATCAGGAGTATTCTCAGCAGATTAAGATTGATATACGTGACAAAAGGGGCATTCCCAGCAGTGCGCTGTGCACAATCAACACCAGTTTGGTTAATCCCCACAAAGTACAATCGGGTTGCCAGTGGTTTAGAAAGAATATCGCCGTGCAGGGCCGTCCTTCCCTTTCCCAGCATTTATTTTGCTGAGATGGTTCTGTGATAACCGGTTACCTTCAGTGGAGTTGACTTTGCCTCCGGCATTTATTTTGCCAAGTGGTTTCAGACCCGGTATTCTCTGGCAGCTCGAGCCTGCATTTGCATTTGCATGTACCGTCATATTTGCACCTATCCAGAACGCATAGCATATCCATGCCGTATGGGGCATTGCATCTATCAAAACACGTGCATATCATTTCCATGTCGTGTGGAACATTGCATCATTTTCAAACATACGCATGTCGAAACATAGACCAGGTTGGTTACCTCTTGGCTTTCGAGTATGTTCCCCTGCAGAGTTGCTTGTTTAAGTTCCTCTTACCCCTCCAGTGGAGTATTTCTTCAAGATTGTTGTTATGTCAGTATCAAAAGACTTCGTGAGTCGATTTTTGGAAGTTGCCGCCTATGTCGCAGTAAGTGTCTGGCAGTGTGATTTCAGAAAATCCCCAGTAGAGTCCTTCTCAGATTTATTGTCGTGTCAGCATTAAAGATTGAAAGATTGGACTCGTACTGTGTTACCCATTTGATTGATGGAGTTAGCTACTGCAAAGATAGGCAGAGAAGCTGTAATCAGATTATTTCCCGTAGTGATGGCGGAGTTATTACCCGTAGCGATGGCAGTGTTATTTTCCCGTAGTGATGGCGGAGTTATTACCCGTAGTGATGGCAGTGTTATTTTCCTGTAGTGGTGACAGAGTATTTCCCGTAGCGATGACGGTGTTATTTTCCTGTAGCGATGACAGAGTATTACCCGTAGCAATGGCGGTGTTGTGTACCCGTAGCGATGGCAGTGTTATTTTCTCGTAGTGATGGCGGAGTATTACCCGTAGCGATGGCGGTGTTATTTTCCCGTAGTGATGGCGGAGTTATTCCCCGTAGTGATGGCGGGGATATTTTCCTGTATTGGTGACAGAGTTATTTCCCCAGTTGAAGTCGCCAGAGTTATTCCCGGTGTTGTTGATAGAGTTACCAGTAAAAAACGTCAGAACGATTGTATGCTGTTAGCAGAATTATTCATACCTATTTGGTTGATGGAGTCACGTAGAGAAAAAAAACTGTGATTAGTTGTGTTTGCATCAAAGGATAAGCTGCTGTAAATAGACAGAGACACTGTATATAGTGAGTTTCCAGAATCAAGTACTGTGATGATAGGCAGAGAAGTTGTATTGCGTATTGATAAGATCAATCCCCATAGCAAAGATGGAGCATAATTTGGGGGATTTTGTTCTTCAAGCAGTTTGTGCAGTTTATCTCCACGGTTGGCAAATTTCAGGGTTTCTTTGGTATTCAACCGTCTCGTACCTCGATTGTTTGAAAGCTGTTCGCTTTTCAACCATTTAGGTCCAAGCCGTTTAAATAGGGGCAGCTGTTGCACCCCAAAATTTGACCAACCGGTTCCCATATTTGGTTTATGGTTCGACGCATTTTGCATTTGCATTCGCATACCGCATACAGTGCATTTGTCCAATCATATTGATTTTATCGGGATTACAGCCTTGTTTTCACATTTCGGGCATTTCAGACCGGTTCGGATAATCAGAGGTTATTTTTGAGAAGTCACGCGTTTCCTGGGTGTTTTCAGCTTACGCAGTTGTTTTTGAGGATTTTGGTGTCTGGGTTTACTGCTTGTTTCGATCTGGTCTCGCGCTCTCTTTTATTTGGGTTAATTGCCTTTATTGCTTTTTTTTTAGAATTTTTAATAGTATTTTAGGATTTTATAATCTTTTTCTAGAATATTAAGTAGATTTTTTTATATATAGATTTTAGAATATTATAGAATTTTAGAATATAGTTCTGTTAGTTTCTTTTAATGAATAGAATAGTATATAGATTTTTAATAGACTTTTTTAGATTAATAACTTTTGATAGTTTTCTATAGATTTTAATAATAGATTTTATTTTTAAATAGAGTTCATTGTTTAGATGTTAGTTTAGTGTTGATCATATTTAGGTGTTAATTTGGTATTAATTCATTTGTTTAGAATATTAGTTGTTAGAACTTAATGATTCGTTTAGGATAATTGAGTAAAGTTAGTTTTAGGATTTAATTAAAGTATTAGTTAATTGTTTAGGTCTCATAGCTTTAATTAGCATTTAGTTAGTCTATTAATTGAGTCAGGTTCTAATTGAGTCTTAATCATCCATGTTTAGCATTAATCAGTATTAGCATCAATTGAGTTTTCTTTAATTCATTTTCGTTTGGGTTAATTGAATATTAATCAGTTAATTAAGTCCATAGTGGGCCAAGTGTCCATTTCTAAAGGCCCAAAATTCGTGCCAGATGTCCAACATATAAAAAGCCACTTCATTCTCCATTCACTCAGAGAGTGACACTTCATCCCTCCACTACCACCTCCCACGCCACTTGGCTCTCTCTCCCTCATTCCCCGTGCCATGTGGCTCTCTGCATGCCACTCTCTCTAACTCCCTCTCGCCACCTGTCTCCCTTTCATCCCTCGCCGGATTCCTGGCAGGAAGCCATGCAACCACCGCAACTACCACTGTAACTGTCGCCGGAAGTTACAACCGTCACCGGAAAACCTCGCCGGAGACCCTACCGCCGGCCATGCAAACATAACGGAGAATGTCACCAGCAAAATCTAACGGCGGTCCTCACGGCAGTTCTATCACCAAATTCCACCAAAAACTTCAAAATTCAACAGAAACAGCATCAGTTCATCAAGATGTTCACCGATGTTCATCATCAGTTCATCAGATTTTTTTTGCCAGATCCAATCCTTCATCATCAAGATCTTCACAAGAATTTTCCAGATCTTCATATCAACATCCAAATTGCCTCCAGATCTAAACGTTTTTCCTTCAATATCGTCATAGAATTTTCCAGAAACACGTCCATCTTTATCATATTCATCAGTGTTCTTAAAATTTCCAAATCGTCATCAAGAATATTCATCATTATAATCTCCAGATCCTTCAATTTTTTCTTCAAGAAGGTTCATCCGTTCTCCAAATGATTCCAGCTTATTCATCGCTCTAGCCGATCTTCATAAGGATCTTCATACATCATCAAAGAAGTCCATCGTTGTTCATCTTCAAATCAACGTCCATCAGGACCTTTAACCTCCTTCCAGGTTCCCAGAAGTTCATCAGAGATGATGAACATTCATCAACGCTCATCAAATCTTCAAGATCCGCATGCAATCATCATTGTTCCTGAATCATCCAACAACTTCAAGAACTTAGATCATCGGGATCTTCAAGGAACTCGTTGTGTTCTTCAAATCTTCATCAAACATCACTTACCTTCAAGAACATCAACAAGCAGATCACTCCGGAGCTGAGTTGATTTTTTGTTGTTCTGTGTTTATTCATTTCGTTTTTTTGTAGGTTGAAGCGAAGTTGAGTTGGGAAGATGATAAGCAATGTTGAGAGAGACGGAGGGTGTTTGAACGGAATTTTGGAGAGTGAGATGGAGGAGAGGATGAAACGGAGAACGAAAGAGAGTGTGAGAGAAGAAACGGCGGAAAGAAGAATGAACAGTGATTGAGACTAGGGTTTTTGTGTCCTGTTCAGAATGTGAGAGAGGAAAGAGGATCCGTTGGCTGACTGGGCTTGAGGCCCATCTGCTCATTTTTTTTATCCCTCACTATCCGTTTTTGTTGTTGATTGTTTCGTGGGCCAAGCCCTATATTTTTCTAACACACCCCCATTGTCACTATTCGCCCCTCCCCATTTGTGTGTGTGTATGCTGTTGGGCTGGGCCAACTGCAATTTCATTTGTGCTGGTTGTACCCCTGTAACAATTACTAACCCCCTCTGTGCATTTTATTAGTGTTAACATTTTTATTACAATTTTAATTGTAATGTTTTTAGTGATAGTTTAATATTTCCTAGAATTTTATTAATTCTTAGCATAAGAAATTATAGGTTACTTCCCTTTAAGAGCATTAAAGCATATTTTTGTATAGGAATTATGGAGTTTATTTTCCTAGAATATTATAATGCTTAGCATAGGTTTTAAGAGTAATTTTTAGGAGATTCATAGATTTAGTTCTTTTTAGGATATAGTTTCCTTAGGAGATTATTATTGCCGTATTTTAGGAGTAGCATTTTATTTTCCATTTTTGCATTGGATTTCTCTCCTATTTCGTTTCTTATCCGACTTTATTCTCGATTTTATTTTTGGCTGGCCGTGTGACACGATTCAATTGGAGAATGATTTTCGATATCATTTCTCTATCTTGTCTTTGACACGGATATCAATACGCTACCTCTGAGAGTTCGATTTTTCGTATAAATCGAACCATGACGGTCTAAGCGTTATATTGTTCTTGATTCGAGCGTCATCATCAAGGATCCAGAGAGGAGAAGATTGGAATGGAGCTTGCGCGCATGTCAAGGGTCAACGGAACCACTCCGTTCGGTAACATCTATCTAATTCAAGTCTTTTAATCAACCGTCGAGTGTTGTGAGATCGTTAGATACGTAGGAAATGGTTGCGGGATGGTCACTCTCATGTAACTTGGATGTTTAGTGTATCACCCTTAGGGTGATATGCAACGCATTCGCTCCTACGTCTTAGGTTCTTGCGTGTGTGTCCCGAGTTCCTTCCCGTTTAGGCGTAGACCTGCTTCCTCTTTGTTCTCGCCCCGTGCGAGCGAAACCCCTTTTCTCTCGCGTTCAGGCGATTAAGATCCCTTCTCTTGCCCCCGTGCAATCGAGACTCGTTTTCCCGTCGAACTACGTTAGCTCTGATCTCTCGTGCCCGACGAGAGTACGTAGGCATAGGATGCCGTATCCTAGCGAGCTCCCTTCTCCCTTTTTCCCTGTTGTAGCTGTAGTAGGCTGAACTACAGCTGCTCTGATTTCTCATACCGAATGAGAATATGTAGGCATAGGATGCGATATCCTAGCGAGCACACTAATAACTAATCTCTCTGTTCTCTCGCTGCCGTGCGATCGAGACTTTCCCGCTGACGACTGATGTTATCCTTTTCTCTTGCCCTTGCGCATTTGAGACCAGACCGTAGTTCTAGTTCCCGTAGGTTCCCGTACCCCTAAAACCAACTTAATCTCTCACCCCTGTGTGATCGAGAACACCCTAGTCTAGCCGTAGTTAGCCTGAACTACGTAAGCTCTGATCTTCCACGCTGTATGGAAGTAAGTAGGCACAAGACGCGAAGTCTTGGTAAGCCAACCCCCCTGTAGTTTCCCGAACTACGATGACTCTGACTTTCTCTCTTGAGAATATGTAGGCATATAGTGCGATGCTCTATCGAGTCAGTTTCTTCCCGTTTAGATTTAGCAGCCGTAGATAGATTGTTTTGCATCCTTTAGACAAACCAAGCAAGCGTGGATCCCGTCGAGTACGACGGACGTGAGGGGTGATAATACCTTCCCCTTGCGTAACCGACTCCCGAATCCAGGATTTGATTGCGATGACCATTCCTTTCCCGTCTTTGCGATAGGTTTACTTCGAGCGTTTCCTTTCCCTCTTGTGGGATAAATAACGCACGGTGGCGACTCTTCTGTTTTGTCGGCACCTTATTTTCGCAGTAGCGACAGTATAATAATGCTTAATCACACTAATCACTCACCACTTACACTAAACACACACATAATCCCTATTATCCCACTTAACCACCTTAATTGACTACTTAATTAGTCTTTTATTAAAAATTAACCTTAATCAACTTTTCTTATAAAATTAAACTAGTAACTTTTTTTAAAATTAACTGTCTAATTAATCAATTATTTAATTAGATATTTTTTTAATCATCCTTTTTATTTTAAATAAACTAATAAATTTCTTTTTTCTAAATAACTAATATATCTTTTTGTTTTGAAAAAACTATTTTGTACTTTTAGAATAATTATAATAAACCTTTTACTCAATCTAAATTAATTTCTTTTTTATGATAATATCTGGAAAAAAACATCTTTATTTATTAAATCCAATTTATTTAAAATTAATGCGCATCTAAAATCTTTTTTACTAATAAAATTAAATTAACATTTTCTAAAATCAACCTCACCAATTAATCTATTTTTTTCCTCAAATTAATCATTAAAATCAACTCGCTAAACTAATACAACTTCCCGTTTAAAATCAATCCGCCCAAAATAATCAAATACAACTCTTTTTTTACTAAAATCAAATCAGACGATTAAAATCAAACAACAGCGTAAAAAACACAACTTAATCGTGCACCATCACATTCACTCTCACACACTTCAGCGCTTTCATGCGTATGTGTATGTTTACTTAATTGCCCTTTACATCTCCGCATTTACATTACCGCAATTTACTTTTATCGCATTGCATTCCGTCCAAAGGAAAAACCTACACATGAGTCAACACTTGTATGTAGTGCATCAGTTGCATCATACTCCCGCTCGATCCTTGATCTCATTCAAGTTGATCTCTAGGATAGATCCTACCTCATAGGAAGGACCATTACCTTCACAACTTAGATACAAACAAAACAAATTCAAATCAAACAATATTCAAACACAATAGAGAAATAGATGTTAATCATCTTAAGTGAGATAGAATCTCCACCCCACATTAATACAATCAATCCGTAGGAACTTTGCCTTAAGAGAGGCGTACCTCGTCGATCCCTATCAGAGTACTTGAGCCTTTCTCTTAAGACGATGCAAAAACTATTCTCCTACAACTTGTGGCGGTTAAATCTCCCTTAAAATGACAACGCACCTCTTCTCCTAAAATCAATCAATCAACTACCCTAAACCCGTAGGAACTTTGACCACAGTCAAAGAACTCCTCAAACCCTTTAGGGGAACTACAAGTACTCTGATTCCACTCCCGTAAGTATATGTAGGCATAAGATGCGACGTCTTTTCGAGTATACTTAGAAATAAACCACTAGGGTCTTTTAACCTTAAGCAGATAAAAACACTTAGCAATAAACAAACGTAAAACAAGAGGTTCCTGTAGAGTACTACAAAAACATAGGATGCTAGCACCTTCCCTAAGTTTAACCAACCCCCGAACCTAAAACTCTCTAGCTTGCATTTGCATTGCATTGTGGGAATTTTGATCTTTATCCCTTCCTTTGGACAAATCAAAGTTCGGTTGCAAAATGAATTAAAGATTCAAACTAATCAATAGTTTGGTATCCGATTTTCACCGCGACAAGGTATTGTGAAAAATGATTTATATATGTGTTGGAGATATTGTACAAAAATGAGAGAAAATACTCATTTGATTTGAGTCAAAAGCAAATGGTATGGTTAGAGTCGAGTGAGTGAATGATTTGAATAAAAAATTTAAATCCTAAAAAACGGCATCTTTGATTCAAATCAGACAAATCCGTAACTCGAGTCATTAATTTGAGATAGGAAAATTCATGATTCGAATAAAAAATACATAACTAAAATCCAAAATTTGCATGTAATTTTTTTACTCGAGTCATGCTATTATGTACTTCGAATCAAGACCTCCATGATTCGAGTCAAAAAATTTTATGATTCGAATCAGAAATACATAACCAAAATCATATTCAAATTCAAATTTTATTCGAGTTGGGCAATTTCATGATTCAAATGAAAATACATAATCAAAATCTAGCTTTCACATTCAATTTTTTATTTGAGTCAACCAATTCTCTAATTCAAATCACACTTCAGAAAGTTTGAATTTTAAGAAAAATAAAGTGCTTGTTTGAATTGAGACTTGGTACGCTTTGAATCATGTTTTCATGTTTTTATTGATCCAACCTCCGTCGGATTGACTAGAACCATATTGCGTCAACTTCAATCAAATAGATTGGTTTATGCATGCGTAAAAATAATTTATCACTTAACCCTAGAATGCATAACTATGTAACGAGACTCAATTATGACAAACAAACCAAAAGACTAAATTGACAAGCAACAAAACAATATCCATGGCAAACCTTAAGAGGCAGATAAACTTCTTACATCAATCCTTTAAAATGGACAAAATCTTTGGATGAAATAAAAATTAAAATCACTCAAGCACAAACTTTTATTTCCCTCAATGTGAAAAATGGCTGAGTCAATCTAATTAAGAAGGAAAGGAGAAGCAATAGCATAAATTATGTTCAAGAAAAAAATCAAAAGCTAACATCATCTAGAGTTGGACGATCAAAGAAAGATTCCAAAAAATGATAAGTGAAAAGTTAAAAATATTCTTTTGAACCTCATGTACTTTCTCCACTCTTAGGTCACAATTGCGAAGGGCCAAAATGGAATTCCTAATCCTTATATTCTCCAGATAATCATAAAAATAATTTGTATTAGCATTTCCTTCTCTAAAACACTTAGCACTTTGGATAAATTGGGAATATTTAGACCTAACAACACCACTGAGGTTCATTCCCCATGTAACAACATCATTGTAATGGAAAACACTTTGTTCCACATGACTCAATGTTTCATAAAAGTTACTCAATTCTCAAATCATTATGACCAAAACCTCCATACCCGATAATTTCATATTACCTTTGATTTTTGAACCTAAATGACTTGGGCTCCCGAAGTTGGCTAGAGTACCATATCTCTCTGTAAGGGCCATTGAAAAGTTGCACCCCATAATTCATTTGCCACAAGAATTCTATCAAGATGACTGTTTGTCCTCTCTTTCGATTGGAATCAAATAAATTCCATACCTAGAAGAGGAAGGTCTAAAAGCCCCATTTGATAAAACAAGTTACTAAAAGCTCCAGGCTCAACCAATTCATTAGGTCTTTTAATCCTCTCACTCATAATAAAGATAGAGTTAAAATCCCTCATTAGAAGCTCATTATACAAATGTTGTTTGTCATCAAAAACATATTTAAACTAAACATTAGCCATAAAAGAGTATCACTTAAGAGCCCCTCATTCAATATAGATACCAAAGTGTTGTGATATAATCCAAGTTAGTACTTGGTTAGCAAGTTAGTTAGTTTGCTATGCTAGCTACTTGGGTTACAACTAACCTATTATATATAAATACATGTGTAGATAACTCTCAAAATAACAATTCAGTACAACCAATTTTCATTCTCTACCTCCCTCCCTCTCTCTCTCACTCACACACACACACACACACACACACACACACACACACACACACACACACACACACACACACACACACATACACACACATACACACACACACACACACACACACTCTCTCTCTCCTTCCTCACCCAAGTGCATTAGCACTAACAAATTAGTATCTAGAGCTTTTAGTTTGTTATTCTTGACTGTGAATTCAAGAACTGCACGTCGGTGGTCGTATTTCTAGGGATCATGAATCGTGTTTGCTGCAAAGATGAAAGGAAGTAATAATATTCCTAATTCCCTTCCAATTCTTTATGGTAAAATTTGGATTCGATGGAGTAAACAAATGCATTCATTATTTGGTTTCATGAAACACTATAAGTGGTTCCTAATTGTGTTTTTGATCTTGCTCATAACGTAAATGATGCTCATCGAGTTACTCACAAGGATGTCATGAAGAAAGATTACAAAGTTACGTTCTATATTCAAACAGCAGTAGATGCAAAAAATTTGATCGAATTTCTCATGTTGAATCGACGAAGAAGGTATGTGATATTCTTGTCAAGCATTACGAAGATGGTTAAAAGGTTAAAGTTGTCAAGTTGCATGATCTGCAAAGGCAATATAAGTTACTGGATATTGGATAAGATGAAAAGATTGCATGTTATGTCTCGAACGTGAAGAATCTTGTTCATCTCATGAAAGGTTATGGTGAAGTGATAACTGATAAGATGATATTTGAAAAGGTAATGTGTATGTTGACATCCCACTTTGATCATGTTAATGTGTCCATTCATCAATCCAACAATCTTGCTACCTTGAAATTGGAAAATTTTATTGGTTTATTGGAGGCACGTGAGTTAAGGATTGTCGGTAAGAAAGGGGTTCAATATTTGATACGAGCACTGTCGGCCCAAACATGGAAGAAGAATGGTGGTTCTGACAAGTTTAAGGGCAATGGTGACAAGACTCAACGCAAGAAGTCTTAGGTAAACCCTCAAAAGTATAAGGTTGATAATAGGGCTTCTGAATCCTCGAAAATAGGAGAAGAAACATCATATTAGAAAGACAAACAATGGAAGAAAAGTGTGCAGTGCTATAACTGTGAAAAGTTGGCTCGCTTGGATAAGAATTGTTGGTACAAGAAAGAGAAGAGAGCGATAAAAGGCAAGGATGATGAAGGACAAAATCTTGCACATCAAGATTCAGATGATTTTGAAGGTATGGTGCTTATGCCTGCAATTGCATATGATGTAACACCCTAAACCCCAACATGCAATTTATAAAGTAATCAAAGTATTTTTCTCAAAAAGGGTGTCACATTTTTTCTCAATTAAACATATTTCTCAAAATTACACTTAATACCAGTAGAAACTAAACAATTAAAAAAACACAACTTCATTACCTCGTTAAAATAGAAATCACTTTTACTCAATAAAATATTAGTTTAGGTAATAAAAAAACTCACAAAATAAAATAAGTAAATGATCCTAATCCAAGTGTTATACTATCAGAGCGACACAAGGTAACTAAACAACGCGAAAAATAATAAACGAATAAGGCCACTATCCATCTTCCACATAAGCAGCATCTAAGGCTCTTAAGTCTCTACCTGAATATCTGCACCATAGGCGTAAAGCAAACACCAAAAACAAATGGGGGTGAGAATACATTATGAATTTTAATGGTGTATAAAATAGCGATGATAGCTTAAACATATTATTCATCAATCACATAGATTCATTCACAATATTGGCTTGAGTTTTGTATACAAAGTGTTTGTTGAAATTCCACAATGAATTTACTTATGTTAACTTTGAGTATATCTAGCATGAGTATAGCGATGATACCGTTGATGAGAATTACTCTTTTGATATTTGCTTGAGTTTTGTATACAAAGTGTTTGTTGAAATGCCACAATGAATTTACTTATATTAACTTTGAGTATATCTAGCATGAGTATATCTGGACTAAGATCTCTGTAGGAGCCAAACTTTCACCATGATTCATTACTAGCATCATCTAAGGATCTTCACCCTTAATTCTGCATTGGTTTGAGTTTGGTCAAAGCATATGAACTTAATCTACAATATTTGATTCCTCTAATATTTGAAATAATGGTTCAAACACATGTATTAAAAGGAAGTTCATATTATTCATATATAATAGAAAAACTCACATGTCATTATATTTTCCAATTGCATTTATCCTATTTTATTTTACATTGTCAGTAATATGTTTATTATAGAAACCAGTTTTTATTGTAAAATTAATGGATAGATATGGGAATGCAACATTTGGTCATCTAAACTATAAAGAAAATGATAAAAAGTTAGCTAATAAAACTTGATTTTTTTTATTTGATTTCATTCTTTTGTAATCTAAAGAAATACTACATTTAAATACAATTCTAAACACATATTAACCATTCAAATAACATAATCACAAAAACTTTTTTTAAAAAAATATCATAATAACTAACATAAACTAATATATTAAAATACTAAATAATAAATTTTTATTATATTTTATAGGTTGAACCATTATAAACTCTATCACATTCAGTAAAACAATCATAAACTATTGTTCATCAAACAAATTAACTATTGTTCATAAAATTTTCATAAATAAAAAATGATTTGATTCTACCTTATAAAAAATATTTCTAAAAAAAGTTCAAGTGTCTTGTTAGAAAATTTATCATGATATCTTTTTTATCACAAAGGTGAATCTGGCACCCTTACAAGTTACAAGTGGGGTAATATCAAAAATATCTTTTTAATAAAAAATAATTGTTGCAAATTTTTTTTAATTATTTTATTTTTTTCCTACCTATTTGTTGCAGATTGTAATAATTGTTTTTAGGAAATTTATTATTATTATAATGTTTAAATCATTTATAAACAAAGTTCATAAGTTTATAAGTTTTATCAACAATTGATGTTCCAAGAACTATTTAATGATGATGATGGTATTAATTTTGTCTGTTATAGGGGTTACCTGTGAAGAGCAAGGTTGTGATCGTTTTCAAGCATTCTACTGTGTAGCTTTCTTAGAAGTTATTGATTTCTTTACAGGTATTCTCTGTATTTGTTTAACTTTCTTAGTTTAGTTTAGACTACTCAAATAGCATGGATAAAAAATGGATGTCTTCCAATCGATTGTCTAAAGAGTACGAGAATGGGGTATCGAAATTCGTTAAGTTTGTTGTTGAACACGCCAAAGACCCCAGTAGGATCACATGTCCTTACTTAGGTTGCTGTTATGGGCGTCGAATTGACGCCGTTCAGTTGGAATCTCATTTAATGAGACATGGAATTGATCGAAGTTATACATGTTGGACATTACATGGTGAGATAAGTAACGAAAATGTCGAACCCGAGGATAATACGACCTATGCTTCAAAGGACAATGGCAGAGATACATATGATTGTGATCGAGTCTAAGAGATTGAAGAAGCACTTGAAGAAGATCTTCAAGATTATCCCAAGATGTTTGAGAGGTTGGTAAGCGATGCAGAGAAACCGTTGTATAAAGGTTGCACTACTTTCACAAGATTGTCTGCGGTATTAAAGTTGTAAAACTTAAAGGCGGGTAATTGATGGTCGGATAAAAGTTTCACAGAGTTGTTAGCCCTACTTCAAGAGATGCTTCCGGAGGATAATGTTCTTCCCAATCGAACCTATGAAGCTAAAAAAAATGTTATGCTCTATTGGCATGAGCTATGATAAGATACATGCTTGTCCAAATGATTGCATTTTGTTTCGACATGAATATGCATCATTAAACGAGTGTCCTAAATGCGGTGTATCTCGGTATAAGAATAAGTTGTCACCAGCAAAAGTTTTATGATATTTTCCTATAATTCCGAGATTTAGACGCATGTTTCGTAGTGAAACAGATGCACAACACCTGACTTGGCATGCAGATGATAGAATTATAGATGAGAAGTATTGACATCCGGCAGATTCACCACAGTGGATGAAAATTGATAATGAGTATCCTGATTTTGGAGAAGAAGCTAGAAACCTTCACTTGGCATTATCGACTGATGGAATGAATCCGCATGGTCTGCAAAGTATCTCACATTCCACCTGGCCTGTAATTATTATGATTTATAACCTACCTCCATGGCTATGTATGAAGCACAAGTACATGATGTTATCTATGTTAATTTCTGGCCCTAAACAACCAGGGAATGACATTGACGTATACTTGACACCTTTAATCGAAGACTTAAAGAGTTTGTGTGAGAACGGTGTGGAGGTTTATGATGGATATAGGAAAGAAAGTTTCAATTTGAGGGCGATGTTGTTTGGCACAATTAATGATTTTCCAACATACGGAAATCTATCGGGGTATAGCATTAAAGGTCAATGTACGTGTCCTATCTGTGAAGAAAACACATATTGGAAGCGGTTGGAATTTGGTCAGAAGAATGTTTTTCTTGGTCATCGTAGATTCTTAAATTCTAATCATCACTATCGTGGGTGGAGAAAAGCATTTAATGGAAATTCAGAACAACGTAGAGTTCCACCTACATTGACCGACAAACAAATTTTTGAAAAGGTGAAAGATGTGAGTACTCAGTTTGGCAAGCCTTTTGCTCATACGCTTGTCACGCGTGGTTAGAAGAAGAGGTCAATTTTTTTTGAGTTGTCGTATTGGAAGTCGTTGTTGTTGGTGTAAGCCCTAGAGGCCAATACTTTTTGGTACTTGTATCGGATTATTCGTTTAATAATAAAAGGCATTTCTTTATTATGTTTGTCTTTCAGAATAATAAAGTCCCTAGAATAGTTAGTCTGTTTAATGAAATGTTAAGTGTGACTTAATCATGAGATCCCATTAAACATAAAGACATTATTCTTAAAATATCCGTAGTCAAGCTTTATTGCAAAGTGGGATAACATTAAAAGCATTGAGACTATTATGAAGATAGACTGATGATCACATCTCATGGATCATGGATAAAGAGTTATCAAGTCTTGACATAGGTATAAATATTAGGAGTAATATTTATACCGGATTGACCCGCTATGAGAATACTACATAGTATGTTATGCAAAGTGTCATAAGTTATTCTCATGGTGATAATGGTGTATTACCACCCTTCGACCTGAAACCACTATGGACCCTAGATGTAGAGTCGGGTGCTTTATTGCTGATCAAACATTATCCGTAACTGGATGATCATAAAGACAGTTGATGGGCACTCCACGAAGCATGCTGAGGGACATGAGTGTCCTAGATGGAATTTGCCAATCCTGCATAATAGGAGAAATGTCTAAGGGCCCAATATTGAACTGGACAAGGATGACACAGTGTATGCCTTGTGTTCAATATAGACATAGGGGCAAAAGGGTAATTGTACAAACATATATTATCACGAAAAAGGTTTTGTCATATCACATGACATTTTCGTGACTTGGGTAGCAGTGATGTGTTGCTAGATACCGCTTACTGTTTATTATGCTAAATATATAATTTAATATAATTACCAACGTTGCGAAATCCTACAGGGTCACACACATAAGGACAGTTTGATGAGAGATAGAGAAATCAAAGGAACACCGTAAGGTACGGTGCACTTAAGTGAAAAATAGAAATTCGGATAATATAATAATAATTATTGTTATTTTATAATGTTTATAAAATAATAATAAAATAAATATATTTATTATAATAATAGTTATTATAATAATATATAATATTATTATGGATCATGTGAATTGGGTTTTTAGCCCGCAGCCCACAAGAGAGTCTATAAAAGGAACCCTTGTGATGAAGCTTTCACTTGATGCAATTTCGTTTTTGATTCTCTTTTCTCACTCAAATAATTCCGTTCGTAAGCAGCTAGCACTGTGACCGGAAGCTGTTCGTGTGGACTGAGTAGAGGCGTTGCACTTCATCAACGCTTGTGATCGCTGCATCAAAGATCTGAATCGCCACAAAGAGGTAACGATTCTATCACTGACCATGGTCATTCGTAAGGATCACTAAAGGAAATTTTTGTTTTCCGCTGCGTTTAGATCGCAATTTTCCATCAGTGGTATCAGAGCCACTTACGAAACCATGGATCTGATAGCTGTTAAATTTCCGTCTTTTCTGTATTTGATTCGATTAAAACACATAATGAATTTAACAATAAACGATTAATTAAATTTGGCATCTGTTGTGTACGATTTGGATGATTGATGTTGATTATGCTTCAGAAACCGACATTAGTATGGTGAAGTTGTGCGATACATTGATCATCCATAGGTTACACAATTAGATCGATCACTTTTATATAAGATATAAGAAATTCTGATGCAAAGATGGTATATGGGATATACTGTTTTGATTTCATCCATTCAATCACATAAGGATTGTAATTCTTTTGAAAGATCATCATTTTCATTCGCTTCGGAATCCGACGTTAGTATGGTGAAGCAATGACATGTTGATCTATCATATTGAGTTATCAATCGAGTTGTGTTTGACGACATGAAATTGTTGCATTAGGATTAATGGCAGTACAAGTGTTGTATTGCCGCAGACTTTTCCGGTTGGGGTTGTAAATGCACAAAAGTTGTGCAGGAAACGACGTGAAATACAATGAAGTGTTCATAAAATTTTTCGTCGGGGCGCTGCACCTAACAACCCCGCAAGGAGGCGCTGCCCCCTTGACCCCCGTCCGCTGAACGGTCAGCGGAACCACCGTCCGCTGACCGGGCAGCGGAACCCCCGGCTAAGTCTGCAAAGTGTGATCAATCAGCCGAAATTTAATTTAGTTTATTTAATTATCGGAATTTTAAACTAATAATAAAAGTGTGTTTATTATTATTTATTTGTGGTGATCAGTTATGGCCTTAGTTTATCCTTTATTATTGTTTTGGGATTTTTGAATACGGCCTGCGTGTCGTGCCTCTCTCTCAATCTCTTTATGTAACTTCTTTTCTCATCTCACTCCCTCGTATGTAAAACGAGTTTTCTTATATGTAATGTAATATTATGTTATGAAAAAAAAAGGAAGTATTCAATATTAAAGGAGGATAACCTTGGAGATCATGCTTGGAGAAGCTTAGATCGTTATTAGGTTAGCTTAGGTTCTCTCATTGGCTTGAGAGAACAATTGCGTTAGGGGCCATAATTGTATTTTTTTTATATGTATGTTGATGCATGTGAGAGACGTTTTGCATGTTAAGCCGGTGAGATCAAACTAATAACAAATTCCCTCAAAATTAAATATTAAGTTTATGCTTTCCAATTTTTAGCACTCATCAAGACTAGTATCGAGCATTGTAGGTTTCGCCTACGCGAGGTGCATGTTCTATATTAGTAAGGTGTGATGGGATAATTGTAATATCCAATTGCTAAAACAATGGGTCAAACTTAACTAAACAAATTATAATAAGATTATATATGTTTAGAAGCAAGAATTGGGAATGATTCATGTGATGGATCAGAATAAGGAGTTATTCACCCAATTGAAAATATTCGAGAGTTGTATGAGATACAATTGGAAGGAGTTCCTACCTAAATAACTTAGTTTTGTGTAATCAGCCTAACGCTGACTTAAGACAAAGTGAAACATGGATCTCGACCCACTAGAAAGTCTTCCAACGGGATTTTCCGAATCAAATGATGAGGGTCATTTGTTTTGAATAAAATAGTGGAAGCATATTTGATTAAAGGCCTAATTAAATATGTTGTTTTAATGATACTTATATTTTCATATTTCTCTTGTAGATTACCATGACAACAAACACATCGAACAATATTTTGCGATCCATCCTAGATAAGGAAAAATTGTCTGGGACAAATTTCCTGGATTGGCACCGTAATCTGAGGATTGTCCTCAAGCACGATAAGAAGCTGTATGTCTTGGAGACACCAGTTCCTGAGGAGGAACCTCCTAGTTCTGCACCAAAGGCAGAAAGAGATGCTTATAAGAAGCATTTCGATGATGCCAATGAAACCGCTTGCCTCATGCTTGCTACCATGAACTCTGAGTTGCAAAAGCAACACGAGAACATGTCTGCGTTCGATATGATCGGACATCTGAAAATGCTTTATCAAGAGCAAGCAAGAAATGAGAGGTTTCAGGTTTCAAAGTCCCTTTTTAACAACAAGTTAGCTGAGGGAGCCCCTGTAAGTCCCCATGTACTCAAGATGATTGGGTATGTGGAGAACCTTGACAGATTAGGGTTTCCCCTTGGAAAAGAACTTGCGATTGATCTGATCTTGCAATCGTTGCCAGAGAGCTTCAGTCAGTTTGTCCTGAATTTCAATATGAATGACTTGGACAAAAGTCTTCCAGAACTGCTAGGCATGTTGAGAACTGCTGAGCAGAATATGAAGACAAAAGGGAAATCCATTCTAATGGTCAGTAATGGAAAGAAACAGAACAAGAGGCCCATCAAACAGGGTGGTAGAGGGAAAGGCAAGGAAGTAGCCAAACCCAAACCCACTCCTCCTGTTTTGAAGCCTAGTGGAGGAATAGCAAAGGAGGGCACTTGCTTCCATTGCGGTAAGACCAGACATTGGAAGAGAAATTGCCCAAAGTACCTGGAAGATAAGAATAATGGAGTAGAGACTTCAAATTCAGGTATTTTTGTTATTGAAATTAATTTATCTACTTCTGCATCATGGGTATTAGATACTGGATGCGGTTCTCACATTTGTACTAATGTGCAGGGGCTAAAAAGGAGTAGAGATTTGGCAAAAGGTGAAGTTGACCTACGAGTTGGCAATGGAGCAAAGGTTGCTGCTTTAGCTGTAGGAACTTATGTTTTAACTTTACCTAGTGGTTTAATAATTCAGTTAGAGAACTGTTATTATGTACCTGCAATTAGCAGGAATATTATTTCCGTTTCTTGTTTGGACAAGTTTGGTTTTTCATTCATAATAAGGAATAATTGTTGCTCCATTTATTTGAATGATATATTCTATGCTACTGCAAAAATGAATAATGGACTATATGTCTTTGATCTTGAAATGCCAATTTATAACATTAATACTAAAAGTTTGAAACCTAATGAGTTGAATCCAACTTACCTTTGGCACTGTCGATTAGGCCACATAAATGAGAAACGCATTTCCAAACTCCATAAAGATGGACTCTTGGACTCTTTTGATTATGAATCATATGAGACATGCAGATCTTGTTTAATTGGAAAGATGACAAAGTCCCCATTCACAGGAAAAGGTGAAAGGGCTAATGATCTTTTGGCACTCATACATACTGATGTATGTGGACCACTGAACATACCGGCCAGAGGAGGTTTTCAGTACTTCATCACTTTTACTGATGACTTCAGTAGATACGGATATGTGTATTTAATGAAACACAAATCTGAGTCCTTTGAAAAGTTCAAGGAATTCAAGAATGAAGTACAAAACCAACTAGGTAAGAATATTAAAGTTCTTCGATCAGATCGAGGCGGTGAATATTTAAGCCTAGAATTTGATGACCATCTAAAAGAGTATGGGATTCTATCCCAACTTACTCCTCCTGGAACACCACAATGGAATGGTGTATCTGAGAGAAGAAATCGAACCTTGTTAGACATGGTCCGATCCATGATGAGTCACGTCGATCTTCCAAACTCCTTTTGGGGACATGCATTATTAACAGCAGCTTACACACTTAACCGTGTTCCATCCAAAAGGTTGATAAGACACCATATGAGATATGGAGTGGTAAGAAACCACATATGTCTTACATGAAGATTTGGGGTTGCGAAGTTTACGTCAAACGACAAATTTCAACCAAGCTTGAGCCCAAATCTGACAAATGCTTATTTGTGGGGTATCCTAAAGAAACAAGAGGATATTACTTCTACAATCCTTCTGAGGGCAAAGTGTTTGTCGCTCGAACTGGAGTCTTTCTGGAAAGGGATTTTATTTCCAAAGGAAACAGTGGGAGGAAAATAGAGCTTGAAGAAATTCAAGAATCACAAAACATTGAAACACCTATGGAGGAACTAGAGCGGGAAACACAAGTAGTTGTGGAAGAGCAACCTGCTCAAGTAGAACAAGACCAGCGTAGGTCAAGCAGGATACGTCACCAACCTGAGAGATATGGATATCTCATAAGTGATCAGGGTGATGTATTACTCATGGATCAAGATGAGCCTGTGACCTACAAAGAGGCCATAACTGGTCCTGAGTCTGAGAAGTGGCTAGAAGCCATGAAATCTGAAATGGATTCCATGTACACAAACCAGGTTTGGACCTTGGTAGAACCTCCTATAGGAGTTAACCCTGTAGGATGCAAGTGGGTCTTCAAGAAGAAGACTGACATGGATGGTAAGGTACATACCTATAAAGCAAGACTGGTTGCAAAAGGCTATAAACAAATTCATGGGGTTGACTATGATGAAACCTTTTCACCAGTTGCAATGCTTAAATCTGTTCGGATTTTACTTTCCATCGCTGCATATCATGATTATGAAATATGGCAGATGGATGTCAAAACTGCTTTCCTTAATGGGAATCTTCTTGAGGATGTGTACATGACACAACCTGAAGGATTTGACATACCACAAGATGCCCAAAAGATATGCAAGTTACAGCGATCAATCTATGGATTGAAGCAAGCTTCCAGAAGCTGGAATCTTCGTTTTGATGAAACCGTAAAACAATATGGATTCATCAAAAATGAAGATGAACCTTGTGTCTACAAGAAGGTTAGTGGGAGCATGATCGTGTTTCTGGTATTATATGTAGATGACATATTACTCATTGGAAACGATGTCCCTACCTTGCGACAAGTGAAGACTTTGTTAGGGAATTGTTTTTCTATGAAAGACCTAGGTGAAGCAGCCTATATATTAGGAATTAGGATCTATAGAGATAGATCACAAAAACTGCTTGGCCTAAGTCAGAGTACATACATAGATAAAGTGTTGAGACGCTTTAATATGCATGATTCCAAAAAAGGATTCATACCTATGCAACATGGTCTGTGTTTATCAAAAACACAATCCCCTACAACTAAGGAAGAAAGGGATCGCATGAATAAAATTCCATATGCATCTGCAATAGGATCTATCATGTATGCCATGTTATGTACTCGACCAGATGTCTCGTATGCATTAAGTGCAACGAGTAGGTACCAATCTGATCCCGGTGATGCTCACTGGGTAGCTGTCAAGAATATCCTTAAGTACTTGAGAAGGACTAAGGATTCATTCTTGATATATGGAGGTCAGGAAGAGCTTGATGTAATTGGTTACACTGATGCTAGCTTCCAGACAGATAAGGATGATTTTAGATCACAATCTGGTTATGTGTTCTGTCTCAATGGTGGCGATGTGAGCTGGAAAAGTTCAAAGCAAGAAACAGTTGCTGATTCTACAACTGAGGCCGAGTATATTGCTGCCTCAAATGCAGCAAAGGAAGCTGTTTGGATCAAGAAGTTCATTAGTGAACTTGGCATAGTCCCTAGCATTGTGGATCCCATTGGTTTATATTGTGATAACAATGGTGCTATCGCACAATCTAAGGAGCCTAGATCTCACCAACGATCCAAACACATACTTAGGCGTTATCACCTCATTCGAGAGATAATCGATCGGGGAGATGTGAAGATATGCAGAGTACCTACACTTGACAATATTGCTGACCCATTAACAAAGCCTCTTGCGCAACAGAAGCATGATGGTCATACTAGATCTATGGGTATTAAGGGTATGCCTAATTGGCTCTAGTGCTAGTGGGAGATTGTTGGTGTAAGCCCTAGAGGCCAATACTTTTTGGTACTTGTATCGGATTATTCGTTTAATAATAAAAGGCATTTCTTTATTATGTTTGTCTTTCAGAATAATAAAGTCCCTAGAATAGTTAGTCTGTTTAATGAAATGTTAAGTGTGACTTAATCATGAGATCCCATTAAACATAAAGACATTATTCTTAAAATATCCGTAGTCAAGCTTTATTGCAAAGTGGGATAACATTAAAAGCATTGAGACTATTATGAAGATAGACTGATGATCACATCTCATGGATCATGGATAAAGAGTTATCAAGTCTTGACATAAGTATAAATATTAGGAGTAATATTTATACCGGATTGACCCGCTATGAGAATACTACATAGTATGTTATGCAAAGTGTCATAAGTTATTCTCATGGTGATAATGGTGTATTCCCACCCTTCGACCTGAAACCACTATGGACCCTAGATGTAGAGTCGGGTGCTTTATTGCTGATCAAACATTATCCGTAACTGGATGATCATAAAGACAGTTGATGGGCACTCCACGAAGCATGCTGAGGGACATGAGTGTCCTAGATGGAATTTGCCAATCTTGCATAATAAGAGAAATGTCTAAGGGCCCAATATTGAACTGGACAAGGATGACACAGTGTATGCCTTGTGTTCAATATAGACATAGGGGCAAAAGGGTAATTGTACAAACATATATTATCACGAAAAAGGTTTTGTCAGATCACATGACATTTTCGTGACTTGGGTAGCAGTGATGTGTTGCTAGATACCGCTTACTGTTTATTATGTTAAATATATAATTTAATATAATTACCAACGTTGCGAAATCCTACAGGGTCACACACATAAGGACAGTTTGATGAGAGATAGAGAAATCAAAGGAACACCGTAAGGTACGGTGCACTTAAGTGAAAAATAGAAATTCGGATAATATAATAATAATTATTGTTATTTTATAATGGTTATAAAATAATAATAAAATAAATATATTTATTATAATAATAGTTATTATAATAATATATAATATTATTATGGATCATGTGAATTGGGTTTTTAGCCCGCAGCCCACAAGAGAGTCTATAAAAGGAACCCTTGTGATGAAGCTTTCACTTGATGCAATTTCGTTTTTGATTCTCTTTTCTCACTCAAATAATTCCGTTCGTAAGCAGCTAGCACTGTGACCGGAAGCTGTTCGTGTGGACTGAGTAGAGGCGTTGCACTTCATCAACGCTTGTGATCGCTGCATCAAAGATCTGAATCGCCACAAAGAGGTAACGATTCTATCACTGACCATGCTCATTCGTAAGGATCACTAAAGGAAATTTTTGTTTTCCGCTGCGTTTAGATCGCAATTTTCCATCAGTTGTATGTAAGACATTTTCTTGATGTTATGCATATTGAAAAAAATGTATTTGAAAGTGTTATTGGTGCGCTATTCAATATACAAGGAAAGTCTAAGGATGGCCTTAAAGCAAGAAAGGACTTGGTAGCAATGAGAATAAGAAATGAATTAGGACCCTTGAAGAAAGGAAATCGCACATATCTACCACCTGCTGCTTATACTTTATCTAGAAAGGAGAAAAAGATATTGTGTAAGTTTTTGAGTGAAGTTAAAGTTCCAGAAGGATACTCTTCAGATATTAGAAGACATGTTTCTATGAAAGACCTCAAGTTAAAGAGTTTAAAGACACATGATTTCCATGTTATAATGGAACACTTTCTACCAATAGGTATACGTTCTATTTTTCCAGAAAAAGTGAGAGGCGCAATAACTAAATTGTGTTTTTTCTTCAGGTCAATTTGTAGTAAGGTGATCGATCCTGCGATCTTACCAACATTGCAAAAAGAAATAGTTATTACTTTGTGTGAGCTTGAAATGTATTTTCATCCATCATTTTTTGACATAATGGTACATCTAGTTGTCCATCTTGTGAAAGAGACACAATTGTGTGGACCAGCTTATTGAGATGGATGTACCCTATTGAACGTTATATAAAAATATTGAAAGGGTATGTGAAAAACCGAAGTCGACCAGAGGGATCTATTGTTGAACACTACATTGTTGAAGAAGCTATTGAGTTTTGTACTGAATATTTGTCCAACGTTCAATCCATTGGCCTCCCAAAATCTAATGTTGTTGAAAAAATAGTAGGTAAACAGTTAATTGGAAATAAAGTTGTGACAATTTCAAGGGATGAACGGGAGCAAGTGCATTTGTATGTTCTGCACAATGACATTGAGGTTGAGCCGTATGTTGAAATGCACAAGGACTTTCTCCGAGGTTTAAATCTAAATCAAAATGAAAATTGGATAGTACGTGAGCATAACCGAAGTTTTATAACATGGTTCAAGGATCATATTTTTCAAAGTTTTATTCTGATCCCGCTTCAATAACAGAAAGGTTGAGATGTTTAGCATATGGTCCAAGTTTGCACGTGTTTTCTTATAGCGCATACGCAATTAATGGATACACATTTTATACCAAAGAACAAGATGATAAGAGTACAATGCAAAATAGTGGCGTCACCATGCTTGCCGAAGCAATGCACATTTCAAGTGTGAAGGACTTAAACCCCAAATATGCGAATCTGTCGTATTTTGGTGTTATCGAGCGCATTTGGGTGTTTGATTATGAAAAGTTTCAGATTCCTATCTTTGGATGAAAGTGGGTTGAAAAGAATAGTGGCATACGAATGGATAAGTCAGGATTTTTGCAAGTGGATCTTAATAAGGTGGGGTACAAAGATGAGCCTTTTATTCTTGCCACGCAAGCTAAATAAGTGTTCTATGTCACTGATCCGACAAGTACAAAATGGTCTATAGTTCTTTTTTCCAACAAAGTAATCGATGATAACATTGGAGACAAGGGGAATATTGATGTTGAGAAGGAATCTTATATTATAGATGATCCGGATGAGAATATTAGAGCGGACGAATCATATATTAGAAATGATCATAACGAGGGAATTTGGATCAATCCATCCGTCCGTGTTGTTAAGAGACAAGTAAACCATATTCCAACTAAGAAAAGAAAGAGATCTTAGTGACAAAGGTACTTGTAAAATTACATATTGTCTCATTGAATAAAATTACATATTTATATCATGCAATACAATTACTTATTATGTCATTCAATAAAATTATGCATGTGTTTTTCTTATTTATACATTTCTTATGTATATATTTCTTATTTACATATTTGCATGTCATTCATTTGATACTTTGGTTTTTCTGAATTACAGGTATTATGGCCACCAATGAGGAAACATCACATGATAGAAACGAAACAACAAAAGACATGGAAGGCGATATCAAAAGAGGAATAACGATTATGAAAAAAATCATTCGTGCGAGAGGTAAGGGTGTTAAGTATGATGTGCATTGGAGTGAAAGAGATCAATTAGTTGAGCCTAACGGTGCGATACCGACAAGTTACGTTGGAGCACTTTGTTGCACCCCAAAATTTGCCCTCTTTTAAAGACTAACTTATTTCTTCATCCCTTTCAAATTCAATGGCATAAGGGAGGCTCATCATTCCAAATTAAAGGTTCATGAATTCAAGGCTAGATTCAAGAATATTACAAAGAGAAATTTCATGACATTTGCAAGAATGTCACATTTGTTACAAAATCCAAATTCTTGGTAATGCTTAGGAAATTAAGCTATTTCTAGTCTTAATTCAAGTTTCTAAAAATAACTTCATGTCATGGTATCCCCCATGCTCCATCAAGTCCACATGACCCTCTTTATGCTTACAAACATGCAAGGAAAATATTTAAGAGCTAATTCAATGTTGGAATATTTCAAGATCAATACCATGCATGTTCAACCATGAGCAATTTGGATATGATCCAAAACAGCCCCATGCAAGAAGTGGCAATGTGTATCATATTACAAAATCATTTTATGTCACAAAACCAAGGCTATAAGCTTATGTTGATACATTTACACATCAAAAATCAGAATTTGAAAATGATGTCCAAAAGGTAGTGTATTGACTACATGAGTATGTCCAAACAAATCGACCAACCAATGGGTACAAGGATGAATAGAAAGGTAGAGTGCTGCAGAAGAAAATACAGCAAAAAAACATACTAGAAATGGAAGGAAAGTGGGGCTGCACCAAAAGGTGGTAAAAGATATTGCCAAGAATGGAAATTCTAAAAATGGAGAAGTGTGCAAGAGCTGTGGTTTTGGTACAGCAGAAAAAGGCAGCAGAAAAAGTGAGATAAGGAGGGAAGGAGCTGCAAACAAATTCATTTTTCACTATCATTCACAACATTTTGAGATAGAGATTGAGAGCAAAGAGTAAGAAAAACCAGAAAAAATAGAGAAAAGAACAAACCCTAAAAAACAGAAAAAAGGTGAGTGACATAGAAACACAAGAGCATCCTTGAAGAGCATAATCTTCACAACATAGAGTGAAGAGTGAAGTACATCTGACCAAAATCAGAAGAGGCTTAACAAAGAAGGAGAATATCTTTGGTATCCATTCCTTCAAACTTTTCCCTTTTCATACCTTGCACTTGTCATTTATTTATCTCTGTTAAGTTATTTGGTATTGTGTATATTGTGTGAGGTTCCAAAGGGACCAAGATGAAGGTGAGAAAATACTTAGAAGGGGGGTTGAATAAGTATGACAAATAATCCAAGATTCAAACACAGATATTTTTATCCTGGTTCGTTGAACTCAACTACTCCAGTCCATCCTCTCAAGAGTGATTTTCCTTTCTCTATCAAGGACTTAATCCACTATTTAATCAAACAGATTACAATAGTAACACCTAAGAACAACTGTTCTTAGTCTTCTCAAGAGCTACAGATCCCAACTGGATCCTCTCAAGGAAACTTTTTTACAATCAATGTAAAACTAATACAAGAGTAAGAATGCTTCTAAAAAGCTATTATCACAACTGTGATATTTCTCTTAAGTTTAAGAACAATGTTACAGCAAAATAAAATATAAGATCTTTGAGAGATTTGCTTTGATGAGTGATTTTTGCAAGTTGTTCGTATACTGAAGAAGATGGAGTGGACTTCTTTATATAGGCACTTAGATCCATGAAGTCTTCTCAACGTTGAAGGCTGTGCTGAAAAGCCTGGAGCCTTTTGTTTTCACATTGGAGGCTGTGCTGAAAAAGCCTGATGCCTTTTGTTTTCACTTTGCAGAAACTTTCCTTAGAATGGAATGCACAGATAAAACCTTTTTGTCTGTGTTCTTGTGTCTAGCATAAAAGAGGAAAGAGCTGTTGAGATATGCTAACGTACATATTCAAATCTTCTTCACTAAAATAAGTTCAGCTATCAACATTAGAGTCTGGATCTTCAGAATCTCCAGAGTAGGGATCTTCTGGATCTTCAGAGTCTTGGATGTTCTTCAGATTGTGCTGAATCAGAGTATGTGCAGCTAGTGTGCTTGAGCGTGTAAATCTATCAGATCAGAGTCTTCTATATCAGATTCTCAATACTTAAGCAGCGCAGTATCTCTCAGAGTCTTCTATTCTTTAGAGGCTCCTGCTTCAGAATCTTCAGTAGACAACATTCAGATTCTTCTGGGAGCAGCGTTCAGATCTTCATTTAAGATGCTCTTGAACCTTTGAAGCCTTTCATAATATCATTGTTCAGATCCAAATTTGCTCTTTTAAGAATATTTTCTTTAGTTCCTGTAGCAAACAGTCTAGAACAAATTTAGAGTATATAATTCTTGAATACAAAATTCATAAGTGTTATCATCAAAACATAGAGATATAACTAAGAAACAATCTGTGTTCTTACAATCTCCCCCTTTTTGATGATGACAAAACATGAGAAATTTTTGTTCAATAAAAAATATGAATTATAACTCCCCCTGAGATTAACAATCTCCCCCTGAAATGAATACTCTAATAAAAGAAAAAACTTCCCTTTTTGATTAAGTATATTTCAGATTCAGAGCCTGATGAAGGAGGTTTGACTTTCAGAATCAAATCTTGATGCCAGATAATTATGACTTCCTATAGTCAGAGCGTCTGGTTATCATCTTTCTTGAATTCTCTTTCAGAGTAAAGGTATCAGAGTAAGATATCAGAGTTATCAGAGTTGATTGAATACTCAGATTTTCTTTGGAAGATCAGGTTCTGGTTGGAAAAGTCTCAGGGTAACTTCAATGAATTATGTCAGATATATCAATGTAATCTGAAAGACTTAAATTCAAAGTAAGTTAATAAAATGTCTGAATTTCAGTTTTAGTAAATTTCTTATATGTGAATTACTCAGATTCTCTTTTTCTCCCCCTTTTTGTCATAATCAAAAAGATTTTTAAAGACAGAAAGATACAGAAGAAAAGAAGCATATAGAAGCAAACACATCAACATGCAATTAAACATTCCAAAGTTCACAGTCAAACAGGCAGAAGCCAAAACGCATAACACAATAAAAAGTAAACAACAAAAGCAGTTCATGTGCAAAAACGACAAATAAAACTTAGTCTGGCGAGATGCAATAAGGGTCAGAAGCTCTGTCATCTTGGCAGCTGACTCTTCTTGCTTAGACATCCAGGTCTTGATCTCATCAGTTGTCTTTTCTTGCTTGATCATCCAATCCTTTATATCCTTCACATCATTCACAAGCTCTGCAACCACAGATGAAGAGGGAGCAGACGCAGTAGCAGCAGGGTTCCCTTCAGATTGGCTTTCTTCAGAAGCTTGTTCAATTACATCAGATTCAGGAACTTCTGGAGGAGCAGCTTCCAAAAATAACACAGGAGGAGGAGGAGGCATGTTCATCAGAGTTACCTTGATTAATTCTGCAAACTTAGTCTTAGCAAGCATAGAGCATTTAGCTCTCACTTTTAAGGCAGCTTTGTTGAACATCCAGATGAAGCGCTTCCAAGCAGCATTTGAAACAGTTGGATCCAAACTAGACATGCATACATCCTTAACACGAGTGTATTCAGAATCTATCTCCTTTTCGAAAATTTCAAACATAGTATTAACACATGATCCTAGATCTGACTGTTCAATTGTTCAGAGGGATTAGGATTGGGAGTGTTAACAGGAGTAGGTTCAGATGGTGTAGGTTCAGATGGTTGTGGTTGAGGTGATGTTGGTTGAGATGTTTGGATGTCAGATTGAGGGAGTTCATATGGTTGAGGAATGGTTTGGGTTTCAGATGTTTGAGTTTCAGATGGTTGAATTTGAGATGATTGTTGTTGAGGTGGAGAGTTTGGTGGAGTATGAAACATGGAAATGTTAAGATGTTCCTTCATAACACTTTCAGAATGAGCTTGGTTGAGTAACTCTGATTCAAAATCAGATGAATCATCTGAGTGAACAGATGTTGAAGAAATTATAATTGATTGATTGAGGGGTTCGATATCTAAAATATTGTCAGAAAGATTTGGATCTTCTGATGGAATTGGTTGTTCAGAGTGTTCAGTTTGAACAGTCTCTGGTTGGTTTGGTTTTGAAATGATTGTTTCTGGTTGGAGAGTCTCTAATTGGGAATTATCTGGTTGTGACATTGCTAGTTGTGGATTTTCTGTTTGAGGAATTTCCGGTTGAATTGTTTATGTTGGTGGAATTTCTGATTGAAGTGTTTGAGGTTATGGTTCAGAGGGAATAGGTACAGAAGATGGTTGTGAATGTACTGGTTCAGATGGGGGTGGTTCAGATAAAGGATTTTCAGATTGTTTGGGTGTTGAAGTTCTTTGACTAAGGTTTGGAGAAAGTTGTGGTGATGAATGGGGTGAATGAACAGCAGGTGTAGGATCAGATGTTAATACTTGATGAATAGTGTCTCTAACCTCTTCCAGAGTGGCTTCTCTAGAACTGATTCTGGCTTTCTTTCCTCCTTTCTTCTTCTTCCTTGGAACTTCAGATACTTTCCTTTTCTTCTGAACCGATCCTTCTTCAGCTTTCCTCTTACTACGCCTTTCCTTCATCAGATTGGGCAATTTTTCTCCTTGTTTCTGAACAAGATTAGCAGGTAGAGGAATTCCTTCCTTTAGACATTCTGCAATGTAAATCCAGACAAATTCCTTTGGTTCATCTGCACTGAACATTGGAAAGTCTTCCAAGGGTATCCTTCTGCCTTGGACCTCCTCAGAGTTTATCTTCCTTAGTTTTCCATTCAATTCTGAAATGATTTTCATCCTTTTCAGATTGAGTCCATTTATCTCAGATCCAATGATGTATGACAGATCTTCTGTTATCTTTGCATCTGTCAGATGCTTTACCAGCTTGTTTTCAACGAGGATGTCTGAAATCAGTCTTCCTAGAGGTATCCAAGTTCTAACTTTCCCAGCTTTAGCTCTGACCTCTTCTCTAGTCTCTTTGACATGAGTCAGAAGATGACTGAAGATTAGATAGGGCAGATCCACCTTAACATTCTGACTGATGCAGTACATGAAATATAGATGTTCTGAACTCACATAGTCTGGTGAGTTGGATGGCTTTCTGTGAAAGATTGTACTCATAAATATCTTTGCCCAGATCCTATAGATAGGTTTCAGATCTTTAACCTTACTTGATGGTGTTCCAGCTACAGTGATTTCTTCATAAACCTCAGCCATATCAATACGTGAAGAAGCAAGGTTTGAAACTCCATCAGATTCGGTATAACTGAACAGTTGCCTGATCAGTTTCTCAGTTATCACTATCTCCATCCCAAGAACAGATGAGTGAATAAACTTAGGACCAGCGCTAGCGTGAATCCAGAATTCCTTTACAAGAGTTGGGTACACAGGACCCATCAATCTTTCAAAGTATTTCTCCCAGCCTTGAGCTTTAATGACAGGTGTTAGGTCAAACCCATTTTCCTTTAATGATTCAAGATCAACGAAGCTCTCACACAAAACTTCAAGATCTGCTACTGGAGTAAATATGGTGTGTTCTGGTTTCTTGTACATTATAGTTTTGTTGGATTTTTCAGCAGTGTTTGATGTAGAAGCCATTGATGAAGTAGAAGATCTTGATTTGGGTTTAGGGTTTTGGTAGAGATTGAAGAGAAAACAAAAACGCATGAGTGTAGTGAATGTGAAGAGTGTGAAAATAGTGTGATAGGTGGTATTTATAGAGAACCAAAAATTCAAGCATTGGGCACAACAAAAGACACATACGCACGTTTGTACAACATTTAATGAAAGTAATCATGTCACATTAAAATTATGACAACTGGGGGGGAAACCAAGAAAAATGAAATTTTCAAAGCAATACCTCAAACGTCAATTCAGTTGAGCACTCAATTTTTTCAGATTCTTAGTGACACGTGTTTGCTTGCATGTGCATCTGATGTCTCTCAAGAAATGAAACGTTTCCAACGTTCATATCTTCTGAGTTTGTTAGTTCATAGTTTCACACAAATAAATTAAATAAAGATAAATGAACAATTAGTCAGATGAAATACTTCAGATCATTAAACATTTTGCATCTGAGAAGTTGCCTCTGATAAATATTATTCTTTACAAAAATCCACACAAATATTTTTCAGAATGAACTTAAATCTATCTTCAGCAAGGGGTTTTGTGAAAATATCAGCCCATTGATGATCTGTATCAACAAAAGCTAGATTTATTACACCCTTCTGAACATAGTCTCTGATGAAGTGATGTTTAATTTCTATATGTTTAGCCTTAGAATGTAGGATTGGATTTTTTGACAAACATATAGCAGAAGTATTATCACAGAAGATAGAAAGATTACTCTCATAGATCTGATAATCTTCTAATTGACTCTTCATCCAGAGCATCTGCGTACAACATCTAACAGTAGCAATGTATTCTGCCTCTGTAGTTGATAGTGCAATAGTGGGTTGCTTCTTGCTGTACCATGAGATCAGATGACTTCCAAGAAACTGACAGCTTCCAGAAGTGCTTTTACGTTCAACTCTGTCTCCAGCATAATCAGCATCACAGAATCCAACTAATGAAAATTCATCAAATCTTCTGTAACACAGACCCATGTTAGTAGTACCTTTCAAATACCTTAGAATCCTCTTAACAGCTGTTAAGTGTGATTCTCTAGGATCTGATTGGAATCTTGCACATAAGCAGACACTAAACAGAATATCTGGTCTAGAGGCAGTCAAGTATAGAAGAGATCCTGTCATACCTCTGTAGAGTTTCTGATCTACCTTCTTACTTACCTCTTCCTTACCTAGAGTGCTTGTAGGGTGCATTGGAGTCTTTGCCATTTTACTATCAACCATGTTGAACTTCTTCAGAAGCTCTTTAACATATTTGGTTTGATGTATGTAGGTGCACTCTGGAGTCTGGTTGACTTGGATTCCTAAAAAGAATCTCAATTCTCCCATCATGCTCATTTCAAACTCTTCCTGCATATATTTAGCAAACTCCTTTCCAAGCATAATATTTGTTGATCCAAAAATAATATCATCTACATAAATTTGACAAATCAACAAATCTTTCTTAATAGTTTTACAGAATAAAGTTGTATCCACTTTTCCTCTGATAAAATTTTTCTTTAGAAGGAAATTGCTCAACCTCTCATATCATGCTCTGGGAGCTTGTTTTAATCCATAAAGAGATTTTTTTAGTTTAAAAACATGATCTGGAAAGTTTTCACTTTCAAAACCAGGAGGTTGATGGACATATACTTCCTCTTCTATAATACCATTCAGAAAGGCACTTTTAACATCCATCTGATACAGAGTGATGTTATTCTGTGCAGCAAATGACATAAGAAGACGTATAGATTCTAACCTTGCCACTGGAGCATATGTCTCAGTGTAATCAATACCTTCTTGTTGACTGTATCCTTGAGCAACCAGCCTTGCCTTATTCCTTTCAACTTCTCCCTTTTCATTCAACTTATTCCTGAAGACCCATTTTGTTCCAATAACATTGAATCCTTTAGGTCTAGGAACCAGATCCCAAACTTCATTTCTGGTGAATTGATTTAGCTCTTCTTGCATAGCAATAATCCATTCATTATCTTTCAGAGCCTCATCCACAGATGTTGGTTCAATTATTGACACTAAGCCAAACAATGAAGATTCAGATGTTCTGAGATAGGATCTTGTCCTGATTGGATCATCTTTCTTTCCAATAATCACATCTTCTGGGTGAGATGCCTTGATTCTGGAAGAAGATCCTCTGACATTTGATCTTTCAGAAATGTGTAAGTTGTCCAATTGAGAAGATAGATGAATAGCATCTGAAGTTGCTTCAGATTCCTTTTCTTTAGCCTTTTCTGCCTCTGATCCTTCAGAGTCTGTGAGAATCACTTCTCTATCTGCAGAATTCTCAAACTGCTTTGGCTTTTCAGAGCCAAGCTTATCATCAAATCTTACATGAACAGATTCTTCCATAATCTGTGTTTCAGTATTGAATACTCTGTAACCTTTAGAGAGTTCAGAATAACCAAGCATGAAACACTTCTGTGCTTTGGAATCAAACTTGTTAAGATTTTCTTTAGTGTTAAGTATATAACAAGTACATCCAAAAGGATGAAAATATGAAATGTTAGGCTTTCTGTTCTTCCACAGTTCATATGGAGTCTTTTTCAGAAGAGGTCTTACAGACACTCTGTTCTGAATATAACACGCTGTGTTGATTGCTTCTGCCCAAAAGTGTTTTGCCAGATTTGTCTCATTGATCATGGTTCTGGCCATTTCTTGCAGAGTCCTATTTTTCCTCTCTACAACCCCATTTTGTTGTGGGGTTCTAGGACAGGAAAAATCATGAGCAATGCCATTTTCAGAAAAATATTTTTCAAAATATTTATTTTCAAATTCACCCCCATGATCACTTCTGACTTTTATAATTTTGAAATCTTTTTCAATCTGGACTTGCTTGCAGAAGTCAAAGAACACAGAATGTGACTCGTCCTTGTGTTTTAAGAACTTTACCCATGTCCATCTACTATAGTCATCAACAATGACTAATCCATACTTCTTGCCTCTGATGGATGCAGTTTTCACTGGTCCAAACAGATCAATATGAAGTAGTTCTAGTGGTTTGGAAGTAGAAACAACATTTTTTGGTTTAAAAGATGTTTTTGAAAACTTCCCTTTTTGGCATGCTTCACAAAGAGCATCTGAAGTGAACTTCAGATTAGGGAGTCCTCTGACAAGATTAAGTTTATTAATCTGAGATATACATCTCATATTAATATGGCCCAATCTTCTATGCCAGACCCATTGCTCTTCATTAACAGACAAGAGGCATTTAACATTTTGAACTTTAAGTTCTAAAAGATTTATTTTATAAATGTTGTTTTTCCTCTTACCACTAAATAGGATAGAGCCATCCTTTTGACATATAGCTTTACAACATTTTTGATTAAAGGTAATATCATAACCATTGTCACTTAATTGACTTATGGACAATAAGTTATGCTTTAAGCCTTCAACAAGTAAAACATTAGTTATAGAGGGAAGTTTACCATTTGCAATAGTGTCAGATCCAATGATCTTGCCTTTCTGGTTCCCTTCAAACTTCACGTCACCTCCAGATCTAAGTTCCAGGCTTTGGAACATAGACCTTTCTCCTGTCATGTGTCGTGAGCATCCAGAGTCCAGGTACCATGATTGGTGTCCTGACTTTGCTGCTAAGAACATCTACAACTGGAATTATTTTGTTTTTAGGTACCCAGATCTTCTTGGGTCCTTTAGGGTTAGTTGGTTTGTAGGTTTGTCTAAACTTCTGTTTTTCAACATAATGTTTATTCTGACTTACCTTGGGTTTAAACACATAAGTATTCTTCTCAGAGCTTGTGTGTTCAATGTCATTTAAGTGACCAAACTTAAATTGAGAGTACAGAGGTGTCTTCTTGATGAAGAGTTTGTCAACAGATTTTGGATTACTTCCAGATGAAGATTCATATCCAATACCTCTTCTGTTGTTCCCACTAACACCATAGATCATAGAAGCCATCTTGCTTCTGTCTATGCTCTTAGTAAGGAATCTCTGAAAGCTAGAGTCATATTTTTCTAAAATGTTTTCACATGACTTAGTCTCAGATTCAGATTCTTGTTGAGTTATTTCAAAGTCATTTTTGATTTTCAGATTAATTTCTCTTTGCTCAACAAGTTCTATCTTAAGAAGATCAATCTCAGATTCAAGACTGCTTTTCAGCTTCTTGTATTTGAGTTTGATCTTGCTGTAGCTTTCCAATATTTCAGACAAGCTCTCAACAAGTTCAGCTATGGAGAGTTCAGAAAATACCTCTTCAGAATCTGAGTCAGAGTCTGATTCAGCTTCTGATCCTGATGTTCCCTCTTCCTGATCATCTGTGCTGGCCATCAGTGCAACATTAGCACATTCTTCTTCTGATTCAGAAGATGATTCAGATTCATCTGAGTCATCCCATGTTTCCATCAGAACCTTCTTCTTTTTGTCAAACTTCTTCTTGGGTTTTTCTCTTTGAAGTTTGGGGCAATCATTCTTGTAATGCCCAGGTTCTTTGCACTCATAGCATACAACTTCTTTCTTGCCAGATCTTCTGTGCCCAGAAGATTCCTTTCTATGATCAGATTTTATGAAGTTGTTGAACTTCTTTCCCTTGTGCTTCCAGAGTTTGTTGATCCTTCTGGACAGCATGGATAATTCATCTTCTTCTTCTTCAGAAGATCCTTTAGAGCTTTCTTCAATAACCTGCAAAGCTTTAGCAGATTTATTAGATTTTAAAGCAATAGATTTACCTTTCTCTTTCTTTTGAGGTTCATCTTCCTCAAGCTCAATTTCATGGCTCCTCAGTGAGCTGATGAATTCTTCTGAAGAGATCTTGTTCAGATCTTTAGCCATCTTCAAGGCAGTCACCATTGGTCTCCATCTGGTAGGTAGACTTCTGATGATTTTCTTTACATGATCTGATGTGGAGTATCCCTTGTCCAGAACTTTTAGTCCTGCTGTGAGGATCTAAAATCTAGAAAACATAGTTTCTATATTTTCAGATTCTTCCATTCTGAACGCTTCATACTTCTGTATAAGCGCCAGAGCCTTGGTTTCCTTCACTTGAGAATTTCCCTCATGAGTCATTTTCAGTGACTCAAACATTCCATGAGCTGTTTCTCTGTTTGTAATCTTTTCATACTCAGTATGAGAGATTGCATTGAGCAATATTGTCCTAGCCTTATGGTGATTCTTGAAATCCTTCTTCTGGACTTCTGTCATTGATTTTCTGTCAACTTTCTTGCCATCCTCATTTGTAGGATGTTCATAGCCATCAATAACCAAGTCCCACAAATCAGCATCATAACCCAGGAAGAAACTTTCTATCCTGTCCTTCCAGTAGTCAAATTTCTCTCCATCAAACATAGGAGGCTTTGTGCTGATTCTATCCCTTTCATCATATTTGTTGTTGATGTTGGATATTGTATTATCAGCAATTGTAACAACCAAATATATATCAAAGTAACTTTTCTCACTGGATCTTTACTGACACGATTAAGTGGTAGCACACACAGAACCGGAGCTCTGATGCCAACTGAAGGTGAGAAAATACTTAGAAGGGGGGTTGAATAAGTATGACAAATAATCTAAGATTCAAACACAAATATTTTTATCCTAGTTCGTTGAACTCAACTACTCTAGTCCACCCTCTCAAGAGTGATTTGCCTTTCTCTATCAAGGACTTAATCCACTATTTAATCAAACAGATTACAATAGTAACACCTAAGAACAACTGTTCTTAGTCTTCTCAAGAGCTACAGATCCCAACTGGATCCTCTCAAGGAAACTTTTTTACAATCAATGTAAAACTAATACAAGAGTAAGAATGCTTCTAAAAAGTTATTATCACAACTGTGATATTTCTCTTAAGTTTAAGAACAATGTTACAACAAAATAAAATATAAGAGCTTTGAGAGATTTGCTTTGATGAGTGATTTTTGCAAGTTGTTCGTATACTGAAGAAGATGGAGTGGACTTCTTTATATAGGCACTTAGATCCATGAAGTCTTCTCAACGTTGAAGGTTGTGCTGAAAAGCCTGGAGCCTTTTGTTTTCACATTGGAGGCTGTGCTGAAAAAGCTTGATGCCTTTTGTTTTCACTTTGCAGAAACTTTCCTTAGAATGGAATGCACAGATAAAACCTTTTTGTCTGTGTTCTTGTGTCTAGCATAAAAGAGGAAAGAGCTATTGAGATATGCTAACGTACATATTCAAATCTTCTTCACTAAAATAAGTTCAGCTATCAACATTAGAGTCTGGATCTTCAGAATCTCCAGAGTAGGGATCTTCTGGATCTTCAGAGTCTTGGATGTTCTTCAGATTATGCTGAATCAGAGTATGTGCAGCTAGTGTGCTTGAGCGTGTAAATCTATCAGATCAGAGTCTTCTATATCAGATTCTCAATACTTAAGCAGCGCAGTATCTTCAGAGTCTTCTGATGACTAAGCTTCTGATCTCTCAGAGTCTTCTATTCTTTAGAGGCTCCTGCTTCAGAATCTTCAGTAGACAACATTCAGATTCTTCTGGGAGCAGCGTTCAGATCTTCATTTAAGATGCTCTTGAACCTTTGAAGCCTTTCATAATATCATTGTTCAGATCCAAATTTGCTCTTTTAAGAATATTTTCTTTAGTTCCTGTAGCAAACAGTCTAGAACAAATTTAGAGTATATAATTCTTGAATACAAAATTCATAAGTGTTATCATCAAAACATAGAGATATAACTAAGAAACAATCTGTATTCTTACACAAGAAAACATTTTTAAGAACCACAAAAAGAAGCAAAAAAACAAGAGAAAAGTTCGGTTTTTCACCCTGGTAGCCTGACACGGGCCGTGTCACACAACACGGCCACCCGTGTTGCACCTTTGTTTGAGGTTTTAACGTGTTTTTGGCCCAGACCTTGTGACACGGGCCGTGTCACACAACACGGCCACCCGTGTTGCACCTCTGTTTGAGGTTTTAACATGTTTTTGGCCCAGACCTTGTGACACGGGTCGTGTCACAATACATGGCCACCCGTGTTGCACCACTGTTTGAGGTTTTAACGTGTTTTTGGCCCAGACCTTGTGACACGGGCCGTGTCACACAACACGAGCGGCCGTGTCACACCGCTGTTTAAGTTTTTTTGCATTTTCCCCCCAGACCTTGTGACACGGGCCGTGTCATGTAATACGGGCGGCCGTGTCACACCGTTGTTTGACTCTAAACTCTGATTTTTCTCTGGAACTGTGACACGGGCCGTGTCACACAACACGGCCGCCCGTGTCAGACCCCCGTTTTTTTGTGTTTTGTTTTTTTTTTAGCCAATTAACCCGTTGTGTTGGTATGTTTTTTTATGCATGTTTATTGTTGGTCTTTTTTTTACCTTTGGTTCTAAAATCTATTTTCAAGAAAACAAACTCTCGATTCTCATCGAGCCATTTTTGACCTTGTAAGCCGATTGCCTTGTGCATTGCCATCGACCTTGCTTGCTTCACCTCAAATCTTTCTAAGCAACTAAAGCCCTTGACCCAACGTCAAGCGGATTTTCTCAAATAATGGTTAAACCAACTCACCATATTTAACAAAAGGATAAAGTTCTCTTTGTATTGAACTAAAAAGAGAGGATTAAGTGTAGACTTCTTCCTCTCCGAGTGTCGAGATGCTCACTGTAGTGTGGGTGGTTTTGATACTCGTCTTTCAATACGAAGACGTTTTCATCCACACCTTTTTCTCCTAAAAAACCTCGGCCCCGTACCGAGTGCATTTTCAAAACACTTACAATAAATAAATCAATTCTCTTTGTATTGAACTAAAGAGAGAGGATTGAGTGTAGACTTCTTCCTCTCCGAGTGTTGGGATATTCACTGTAGTGTGGGTGGTCTCGATACTCGTCTTTCAATACGAAGACGTGACTCTATCCGCCATCTATCTCCTTCTACAAATTCCTCCCACAACCTTTGTCACCTAAAACCTCGGTCCCGTACCGAGCGCTATTTTTTAACTCTTTTCATAACGAAAACTTGAATGGTCGTGGAGTGGTTAAGCATAGGCCTTCTCCTATCCCGAGTGCTGACATTTACCGTAGGGTTCTCCATCGCAAAAGCACTTACCATTCAAAACCAAAAACACTTTAATAAGAGAATGAAGCTCTCTCTGTATTGAACTAAAGAGAGAGGATTAAGTGTAGACTTCTTCCTCTCCGAGTGTCGAGATGCCCACTGTAGTGTGTGTGGTTTTGATACTCGTCTTTAAATACGAAGACGCTATGTTCGCCACACCCTTTCATAACAAAAACTTTGAGATAAAGAATTGGGTACTACCCGTAGGGGTTACTATCCGAGGACCTATCTCGCCCCTAAAAAAACAATTCAATAAATCAAATGTGACATCTTGCCTCGCATGGCGAAAACTAATCTTTCAAAAAGGATATGATACGTCCGTTCTACCGCAAACAGGTAATGCTTAAGTCTCCAACGAGCGAGCAGCAATACATCTAACTGCTAGAATGCGTATGATAGCATCATCCATAAAAAACATCAATAAATCGTAGACCGAACTACGGATGCTCTGATTCTTTACTTCTTCAAGTAAAGATACGTAGGCACAAAGGCCACAATCCTTGGCGAACACAATCCCTCATACCCGTAGTTTCCCGAACTACGTCGACTCTGACTTTCTCATATCCGTTGAGGATACGTATGCCTAGGACCGCGAAGTCCTACCGAGTCCGTTCTTTCCCTTCTTCCCCGCGTTACCTTTCTTTCCCCGTTTCTAAACCCTTTTCTGTATCTTTTGGAACACTGTTCATAGTAAAATCTTTAAGTAAATATAATCACACACGACAAACAAATGGTTCCCATCGAGTACGATGGATGCGAGAGGTGCTAATACCTTCCCTTCGTATAACCGACTTCCGAACCCGTTCATTGTTGCGAGACCATCTTATCCGTTCTTTTCTTAAGGTTTTCTCGATATTTTCCTTTCCCCTCATGGGATAAATAAAGTTCGCTGGCGACTCTTCTGTCCTTTTCCTTTTCGCCTTCCCCGTCGTTGCGCGTATTTTTCGAGTAGCGACACACTTGTACGTTCGCAAATTCCAATTACTTGCGATAATTGGAGAATTCCCTCGCTGCAACCGGTCAAAGACAAAATTTGAAGCGAGATACAAGTATGATATTTGATTATTTTTAATTATGTTGACGGTTACATCTTTAAATTAATTATACTAACATGTTATATGTATGTGTACTTGTTTGCAGAGATCTTTTAACATTGATGATTGTAGAAGAAAATATTGTCTTCAATTGATCGGTAAACGACTGAGAGGATTCAGAGCGTTTTTAACGAACAAGTTTCTTAAAGATTTTGATGGAAACTTTGTCGACTCGGAGCGTATGTTGCATGGCCGGCAAATCTCATTTTCATGGATGATGAGGTATGTTGAACACCATTATGAACCTTGTAATATTCAAATGTGTGGGAATCATTGTGATCTTAGACTCCTACAAAATCTAAATCAAAAGATAAGGGAATCATTGTGCGGGAAACCGATTCAGCTGCATCAAAGAAACATGTACTACTACAGTTACATGATTATCTTATTATACATTAATTACTGAACTTGTATGACTTTTAGGTTCATGATCAACAGTTGCAACAAGTCAGCAAGGGTAAGATGCCTGAATCTTCCAAGGTGCCCAACAAAAAAAAGGTCGAGCCAAAAAAAGCATATGTTCCTCGACTTAGGTTGTGCCTTAAAACATATGTAGGAACAACAGACGTGACTGAGGGTGACATCCGTCAAATACCTATGGAGGAAGGTATTTTTGGTTTTGAATATACCGAAACAATTGCTAAGGAGGATTTGGACCAGGTTTTCCAACATTCTGAATTGGGCGTCGGTGTTATGCATTCCTACATCAGGTACTCCGATCTATTTTAATTAAATAATTGAACATTTTAAAATTTGCTCATTTAACTGAATATTCTAATGTTGATTATGTTTTTCTTTTAGGCTCTTGTATGACAAGTTATTGGTCTCGCATGATTTGACTTCCATATTCACATTCTTATCTGCTAGCTGTATCAACTCACGAGCAATAGATCACACACCAGATGTAGTCAGAGATTATATATTCCAAATATTTATGGCCGCGACTACAAAGAAGTTGTTCTTGTTGCCATATAATACTGGCCATGGGTATGACTTCATTCTAAATTCATTTATTATAATTATTCGATTTTTTCCATTCTATATAACATTTTCGTCTAAACTATTGTCTTATTTTATAGTGGACACTGGTTGTTCGTCGCGATTAATCCGATGAAAGAAATAGTGTATTATTTGAATTCATTGGATGGCGATCAAACAAAATATCCTGATATGAAGAATATGATTGATAAGTAAGTGATGAGATATATTATTCTGAATAATTATATATCTTTATTTATTATGTGACATTGTTCTAAATATGCGTTTATATATGTTAGAGCTATACAAATATTCAGAGCACAAAGACAAGCAACAGTGCCAAAAGCAAGGCTAACAACATTAGCTGGATCAGAGTGCAGGTATATTTTCCCATTTTTGACTGTTATAATGGTCCTACTTGATAAAAATGTGTAAACTATATATCCTGATAAATGTTCGTTTGTTTTTTCCATTTACAGTGTCCTCGTCAGCGCAATGGGATTGATTGCGGATATTTTGTATTGCGCTTTATGAAGAAAATTATTCATTCTGGTCAAATAGAGATTCCAATCATGGTATGGATCAATTCATAAATTATATGATTCATTTTGACAATTAACCGATGTTTCATCTGAGTAATTAGTTTTAAAACTAAATCGTGCATGTTCTGTTATATTATGTAGTACTTTGATGAATTCAAGTGCGGTACTTACTCGAAAGCAGAATTGGAAGAAATAAAGGAGGAATGGTATCAATTTATTCTTGAGTTGAGAATTGTATAAGGTATATGTATCATCCAATATTGATGCGGGATAATAATATTTCTGGAAATCGTATCTATTTGTAAATTTAGCGGATTTGTAATTATATGTAAATTGACTGTATTTGTGATGTTATAATTCTGAGGATCGGATTCTGTTGTAATATATTTAAGCAGGTTTATATGTATTAAAATGATTATGGGCAAAGTGATGAATTACAATATATACTTAAAGGTCAAAGTGTTGAATTGTATATATAAGGCTAAAGTGTTGAAATAAAGGCCTGAATTATAAGCAGGGAATGTAATATAAGCAAGTTTGTCAAAAAATATATAAAAAGTGTGATTATTTATAAAAAAAAATTAAAATCGTGAAGATTAGACAGTGCTTTTACAAAAAAGCGTTGCTAAAGGGGACAAAGAGAGCGCTACAAAAGCGCTGCTATAGGTGGGGAAAGGGGGGGGGGTGTCTAAGACAGCGCTTTATAAAAGCGCTGCTAAAGAGGGAGGGGGTCTAAGAAAGCGCTTTAAAAAAGTGCTGCTAAAGGGGGGGGTCTAAGAAAGCGCTTTCTAAAAGCGCTGCTAAAGGGGGGAGGGTAGGGGGAATAGGCAACGCTTATAAAAGCGCTGCTAAAAGTGCTGCTGAAGGGAGCCTTTAGCAGCGCTTTTTCCATAAAAAAAGCGTTGTCTTTACCTTTAGCAGCGCCACTTTTGTCAGCGCTTGTAAGCAATGCTAAAGGTCTTTTTTAGCATAGTGATAAGAAGAACGAAAGTGATGATAGAGATTCCAACCATAATATGGAAGACAAAAAAAAGGAGAAAAAAAAGAGACGTGAGACGAATTAGCAGTTCCGTAAACCTTGACAACATGAGGGCTCTTATAAATTTTCATTTGTAAAAACTGGTTGTATTTAATCCAGAGAGAAAATTTTTCAATGGATCTTTGTTTTGCTTTATGACATTTATGTTCTTATCTTTCTCTTTTTTATAACTTTCAGATAGTTATTGTATGTCTATCTCTTCCACAATAACTTTTAGGTGATTATTGTATGTGGAAGTTACTTAAACTAATTCTTTGAATTGTAAAATATAGAGTAAGTAAAGGGTAATTATGGAATAAAAATAGGTCATGCCAAAATTTGGTATTCCCTTTATATATACTAGCGTTCAGACGAGCACTCGCATTTATTATTAGTGTTCAGACGAGCACTCGCATTAAAAACATTATATATCTTTTAGCCATTCTTGCATAGTTAATTTAATTTTTTATAATTTTAATAATTTATTGGTATATTTTTAGGTTTTGTCCTTACATCTTTTTAAAATTTTCTCTCTTTTATTTTTCACATCTATACACAAATTAATTGCTATTTTCTTAAATTCTTTTAAAGCAAAGTTGATTTGCTAAACACTATTGTTTTTGTAATATTGTCACTCTGTATAATTTTTCCATTGCTTTATCCTCATTATAATGCTAATTTGATTACTATTTTTTTAGTGTATTCAACTTTATTGCACTATTGAATACTTTATTATTATTTTTAAATAATATTTTTTTATTAATTAGTTGCAAAATTTATTTCGGTTTCTTTTGCATAGAAATAAAACATATTTGTGATTCAAATTTAATGTTGTTTCTTTCTATTAATCATAGTTCCAGAAAGCAAAGGTTAGTATTCATATTTTTTAATTAATTGTGAGATATCCTTTTTTTTTTATCTTATTTTATTTTATTTTATTTATATTAATTGTAGTTTAAATAAATTATTTTTATTCACGTCTTTAGAACTACTATATTTATTTTTATTTTTAAACATTGCATAATCTTAAAAGTGTGTATATTATTAATTTGTAGAGTTTGAAATTTATCATTAATGTAAATGTTTATTTTATGTAATTATTATGTTATTAATTTTGTATGATACAAATATTTTTTCTATAACTATGGATAAAGAAATATAGAGTTTTTGGCTGAATTATTTTATTTTCAATAATACTCTTAAAAATAATGAAATTGTCAATCATATGTAACAGTCATTCAATTACAAAGCAGTTATTTGAATTATTTAAAAAATTAATAATTATATTTAGTTAAGTTGTAATGGATTATCCTATGCAAATTCATAAGCCTTTAATGAAGAATTTTTTTAAAAATACACCGCCATTCATAGTGACAATGAGATTTTCTTTTACATATTTTATAGTCTCTTTTATTCCATTTATATTTTGCTTATATTTTTTTAATAATAAGAATACTTTTAAGTTGAAATAGGGTAAGTGTTAATATTTTTCAAACCGTGTTATTCATAACCAAATATGCTTTCGATAAAAATCATAAAGGTCGAATAAAATGAATTTGAGAGTATTTCTCACTTTCCATTTTTTAAACATCATTGAAATATGTCCAACTTTGTCTCACAATATTTTTTCTTACAATTACACATATTACATTTCAAATCTATGTTAACTTTTTTATTCTTGACAATAAAGGTTAACACTTAGTTGTAAATATAATGCGAGTGCTCGTCTGAACGCTAATAATAAATGCGAGTGCTCGTCTGAACGCTAGTATATATAAATGGAATACCAAATTTTGGCATGGCCTATTTTTATTCCATAATTACCCTTTACTTACTCTATATTTTACAATTCAAAGAATTAGTTTAAGTAACTTCCACATACAATAACCACCTAAAGGTTATTGTAGAAGAGATAGACATACAATAACTATCTGAAAGTTATAAAAAAGAGAAAGATAATAACATAAATGTCATAAAGTAAAGCAAAGATCCAATGGACAGTTTTCTCTCTGGATTAAACACAACCCGTTCTTACAAATGAAAATTTATAAGAGCGCTCATGTTGGCAAGGTTTATGGAACTGCCAATTCTTCTCACATCTCTTTTTTTTCTCCTTTTTTTTGTCTTCCATATTATGGTTGCAATCTCTATCATTACTTTTATTCTTCTTATGTCAGGGTATTTTAATTGATTGTTTTGATGTTGAAATTTGTATATGTTTGTTCCATTTAGTTTCGAATATGTCTTATATTTTTGTACTTTTAATTTATTGACTTATTCTTTTTATTATGTACAATTTTTGTGACTCTGAATACTATTCAAGTCGAGAGAGAAAGAGTCAAAGAGAAAGTTGTATTTGTAGAGAAATTGCCTCAACAATCCTTTTTAAATTTGATTTTTTGTCTATTCAATTTTATTATTATTATCGGTTTATCATAAAGAGGAGAGAGGTTAAGGAAATGAGAGAAAAAGAATGAAATGTGATTAAATGTTGAAACAGGGTGAAGATAAAAATGAGTTTAAATTTATTTGGATTGTGAGTAAAATGGAAAGTGTTATATAAGAATAAAGTGAGGGAGCAAATATATCCAAAACAATCATGGGAATGCTATCACATAAAAATGCTACCACGTAGACAAGCTAATGGCACAATTATGAAAAAGCGAGGATCATATGATGCTTTTTTAAATGTAGTGACATGATTTTTCAAGTTGGGGGATACACTTACCCCTAAAACCAATTTGTTCATATAAAATACTATTCAACTATGTATTTATCATATTTTTTGTTTGCTTTTAGCTTTGTATATTCAAGGGAAATGGAAGAGAGTTTAAAAAAGATACAGGAATGGATAGACGTTACAAATTATTTTGCCAAAAAATAGTTGTAACAAAACACTTGACATCTTATTTCACTCCACAAATATATATATTTTTAATTTTAGTGGAGATTAATTGTGTACTTATTGGTCTACAAAAATTTAAAATTTGTTTCAATGTGTTGATTTTCTTTCTAAGTTTCCACAATCATGTGTTTGCAACAATTATTCTTAATATATATATATATATATATATATATATATATATATATATATATATATATATATATATATATATATATATATATATATATATATATATATATATATATATATATATATATATATATATATATATATATATATATATATATATATATATATATATATATATATAGATGATTTTTTTATTAAATAAATAAATATGACCTCCAATTTCATTTCAACTACCCATTATAAATTAATTAAAAAATTTAGTTATTGAATCAAACTAAATCACTTATTTTAAATATTGGCTTGATGTTTTAGTTAGAATTTGTACGTTTGATGTCACCAATGCCTCTAATATGTTGAAAATGTGTTTATTTATTTTAATGATGTTCATGCTAATTTAAATATGCATTATGAATATTCAAAGTAATTGTAAAATTTTCAACAAATAATTTTGATATCTTACACGTTTTAGAATAATCAAAAAATATATAGGCGATTTTTTTGATTGGAAAAAGTTATTAAAATTAAGCATACTTTGATTGGTATAGGGTTAGATTCACAAAATATTAGTTTTGTCACGAATTACCTCCTTAAAGAATATGACATTTGAAGAGCCGTAGTCTCAATCAAACAATCACGGGTATTATGATCAGTCTCTGAAAATCCTTTATTCTCAACTGATCTTTTAAATGTATTAAATGAATTGTCATTATTTGTAAGAAGATATTTCTAATTAGTTGGACCTTTGACATGAGATAACAATAATCAGAAGGAAAATTTATCTTCCTTTGAAGGTTATACTATATAGACTCTTCCGATAAAGGAGTGATTTGCCCATAACGTATGCGCACTAAAAAAACATGCGCACATTTTAAGACTACTTGAGGATATTTAAAAAAATTATTTTTAATCCTAAGTATGATAAAAACTTCATACAAAATATACACACATTTATTTTTCTATGTTGTGAGCATTAAAAAAAGCGGACAGACGGGCACTGAGTGCCCGTCTGAACGCTAGTAATGTATAAAGGGAATACTTTGTTTTGGTGTGGCTTATTTTTACCCTTACTTTATTATGTAATTTACTTAATAACTTATTATTATTAACTTCCACGTAACTTCTTATTATTAACTTCTACATGTTGCATTTTTTAAAAAATTTATTTAAACAAAATGTATCGTTTTGAATAACTGCGCAATTGATTGTGTTGTGACCCACATAAGTTTACATATATGTGAATGAGTCAGTTTTTTTAATTGCTCGATAGTTATGTACAAAATATCTGAACTGACAACACAATACAAACATTCTATTGTTAGTTTAGATGAAAAAAATATAACCACGTGAAGAATAAAGTTTAAATGAAGAAATCAAGAAAATTCATTTTTCTTTCTATTCCATATGAAACCTATAAATCTGAAGAAAAAAAATATAAAAATAACAATCAACAGTAAAAAACATTAAATAAAAATAGGGAAGCATTTTCTACCATGGAATGGTTGCTATTGTTGTTTTAATGGAAGTTAATGATGGTTAAAGAACAAAAATAACCAACGACTCATATTCAGTTTATCTATAATTATAAAAGTTAGATTTAACTTAACTAAAATCATCATAAATTTAGTATAATGCATATATAGTGTAATTTTGTCCATAAACCATACAATAGAAAAAACATATTGTAGTATTTAGTCAGTATCATTGCATAATCACTAACTAATACTTGAAAATAAATATTTTTGAAAATACAGATACAAATTACATAACTTAGACGGTGATCATTGTATAATCACCAACTATTACTTAGATATAAACTTTTTTAAAAATGCAGAAACAAAAATACAAATTACACAACTTAGACGATAAAAAGATAATATAATAATAAATAAAAGAGAGTATCTTCTTCAACCTCCGAAACCATATAAAGTTCTTCCTTGTCTCTTAAGAGTGTACACAACATCTATGGCAGTCACAGTCGTTCTTCTTGCATGATCAGTATATGAAGCAGCATCATGAATGATTTTTGTCAAGAAAATCTTGAGAAATAACCTAGTTTCTTCATTGCATAATCACCAACTACACAATCACATTGATTCATTCACAAGAATAATATATCACCAACGCAGTTATATATGTAATGCAAACAACACATCTAATTTATTGCATGTGGTACCAAGTTTTAGATATTTAATTTATATTACTGATTTATCCACCCACCAATGGTTCCTCTCAGAACCTAGTTCCTCTCTAAAACAAAACTCATATGAGGTCCTCACTTTTGAACCTCGAACTCGTCATTGGCCCAAAGTCCCAGACTAGTCACTAGTCCCCCCTTCTGAACCAGAAACTCGTCTCTGGACCGAAGTTTGTACACCTATCTCCGACATACATTATGCATAAAATGAACAAACAATACCAATGCAAAAATCATCAATGGTTCCTCTTTGAACCCACAATATTGCCAATATAAGGCCACCATAATAGTTCCTCTCTAAATTACACACCTTAACATAAATATCGCCAATATAAAACCTCCACAATAGCTACTCTCTGAACTACGTATCTCAACATAATCCATCATGAATTTAGAATTACAACTCAATGATATTTATAATTAAATAATTACTCAATAATACTCGCCAACAGGGTAAAAATAGCACTACACAATCCTAAGCATTCAACAAGGTCAACTCATGACTCAATAGAGTTCACAACTAACTCTTCCATTTTTTAATCAAGGATTATTAGTCATATGGAATACTCTAACTTTAACTAAACTACTCATCAACTCGACTCTAAACATGATAGATAACTCAAAAACTCAACTCTCTTGACACACAATATTCCAAACACATCAACATAACTCAATAACTTACTCATAACTCTAAACATATCAAGTGACTCAAAACTCAACCCTTTTTATTCAACTCTACTCTAAAATATTAAATATCTCAAACTCAACTCTAAGAATGTCAAATACTCCAAACTGAACTATAAAAATATCAAATACCTCAAACTCAACTCTAAGAATGTTAAATACTCCAAACTCAACTCTAAACATTTAAGGCTAAAATAAAAATAAAAAGTCAAATACCTCAAATTCAACTCTAAGAATATAAAATAAATCAAACTTAACTCTAAATCTATCAACTACTTAAATCAAAGTTATTTATAAATATATTCAATTCTTTAAATTTCTAAGGGTTTCCTAATACTCTGGACTTAACTCTAAAATTATCTCGCTTCATAATAGAACTAAATATTATAGACTCGTGATAAAATTATGAAACTCTCCATTTTAAAATTTTTAAGCTCTCTTTCAAAATCAATTGATTGCATCTCGATCAGAGTTATAAAACTCCAGTTCTATTCGTTTCAATTCAACCATATCACAATATTTCCTGCATAAACTCTAAAACAAAATGTATGACTTCAAAATAGAAAAAAAATTATAGACTTATGATAAAATTATGAAACTCTCCAGTTTAAAATTCTATTAAACCCTTTTTCTAACGCAGTTGATCACACCGCAAACGGACTTATGAAACTCAAGTTACACGTGAAACAAGATAACTAATGCATGAGTGAAGTTTTTCTATGCATCTAGTTTAAAAACCAGATATTCTTATTGTTGTTGTGAAGAAGATGTTCATCATCTATTTTAGTTTAGTTTTGATGAAGACAAAAGTTTATCAAGGAAGAAACGTCAAAGAAGAAATTTTTTGGAATCAAGAACGCACTAGCTTATGGATATTTTGAAAGTAAAGGAAATTGACATTGATGCTAAGGCACTCAATTTTAATTCATTATGTATGAACTTTAGATGCTCAAAAAATAATAATCATATTCATCTCTAAAGTTCTCAAATTATCATGCATAAAAACATTTGAAACAAATGCATAAAAAACTAAATTTTAAAAAAAATTGTTTGCACTTTTTAAGTCAAGTTCATTGCACTTTTTAAGTCAAGTCTGTTTAACTGATTTAATAAAACCTGTTGTTGTTTGAAATTCAAAATTCGTCCTGCACTTGTTAAGTCAGATGTTTGCTTAACTGACTTAAGAAGTCATGTCCAGAATTCAAAATTGTGTCTTTTCATGAACCAATGTCATTCTAAGCTATTGCAAACCTTCATGAGAATGTCTCAAACTTTTACATCAATTCATAGAGGTTTCAAATTACCTCTTTCACTATTAATTTTTCACATCAATTCAAATAATTTTCTAAGCTTTCGTTATTTTCAAAAAATGTTAAAACTTTGTGCATAACTTTAAAATCATTCATAAAAGTTTAATAATATTTTCTAATCACTTAAGATTCATATATTATTGAATTGTACATTGAAAGAGAAGATAAATTGTCTACTGAAATTAATTCAAGAACAACTTCATATATTCAAATTTGTTCACGTATTGCAAAAGACCGTCAACTGTGTGAAGACTTAATTTGTAAAGAATGTTTGTGTACTTTCTAAAAGTGTTTGCAAATAGAAAGTATTATATTTTCTATTTGTGTTGAAAAAGGTTCTTTGATTTAGGGAGATTCAAAGTCCACCATAGTTGTTGATGTATTTGTGAAATCAAGGAAGTGATGTGCTTCTTTATTTTTGTCAGAAGATTGTATGAGAAGACTTGGTGTGAGACTTGTACAAAGATCTACCAATAGTGTAAATCTCTCACAGGATATGAGGGGACTGGATGCACCCTTGGTTGATAAGGGGAACTAGTATACATCATTTTGTTCATTTACTTTTCCATCTTTATTTTTATATTTCTTATTCATTCATCTATTCATAATTTCGAAAAATTACAAGAAAATAGAAAAGTGATTAAAATTTTTAAAAATACCATTAGACCTAATTCACCTCCTCTTAAGTTGTACACAATACTTACAATTGTAGCACTCTCTAACCCAATTTTCCCACTTATAAAGAAATATTATCCTATTAGCTTTCTAACACAGTTGACGACACCTTAAACAGACTTATGAAACTCAAATTACGCATGAAACAAGACTGTCAATCCCTTTCTATGTCTATCTTTGATTTTCTATGTTTTTCTCTCTATATCCAAAGTTCGCGTATTACGCCTATGAGTTCTCACTACCCCAAAAACATACTAATAAACATATCCATTGAAAATTAAACATTCTAACTCTCGCCTTATCATAAGGCAATAACAAAAATATCAATTCAACATTCTCCTTATCGTAAGGCATCAACAAAATATATTATCAATTCAATACATACAGGTTGACCACGACTCCATCAGCGGACAACTGTCTCTCCTTTTTATTTCCGTGTCTTTTTTTCATTCTTTTTTTTATTTTTGCTATTTTCTTTTCTTTTTCTGTTTTAAATTTCTTTAATTATTATTAATAGTTAAAAGAATTAAGTGGGTTTAGTTTTGTAAATAGGTTATAACTTTAGTTAATCATGTTTCATTAACTCATAATTAGAAAACTTTTAAAATTGAGAAGCGTTTTAAAATTCTGAGTTTAGTAAGTAATTATTTAGATAATTAAGAGAATAGCTATTAATTAAAAACATATTTTTATTAACTTTCACAGTTCTCTTTTTTAGAATAAAACAAAAACTCAAAAAAACAGTTTTTTAGTAAAAGACAAACTTCTTTTAGACTATTTTTTAATTAGCGTAAGTTAATTAACCCTTTTTTTTCTTTTAAAACAAAAAATTAACATTTTTTGAAAATTAATACTAATCTTTTTAAATTAAACTTTTGCTAATCAACTCTTTTTTTTTAACACTAAACCTTTTTTTAATATTTAGGCTAGAACAATTTTTTAAAATTAGAATTAAATTTCTTTTAAAAAAAACTAAATCTTTTTTAAAACTAAGATTAAAATTAAACTAAACCTCTCTTTTTATTAAAACTAAAATTTCTTTTTAAAAAAAATTAAAATTGAATCTTTTTAAAATTAAAACTAAAACATTTTTCAAATTAAAACTAAGACACTTTTTGAACATTTGACAATTAAACTTTTTTTTATATAGTAAAATTAAACCTTTTTTAAATTTAAAACAAAAATTCTTTCTTTTTAATTAAGACAAAAATCATTTTTTTTCTTCAAAGTTAAAACCGAAATCTTTTCTTAAGAAATAAAACAATATCAAATTAGCAGCTTTCTCTTCACTATCTCATTATCCTCTTTATTTCTGTCTAATCCTATTAACATTCTCCGATTTGTTTTTTTTTTCTTCAGCTGATTGAGTTTAACTTCATTTATAATTAGTTAAATATTTCATTATCATATTTGTATTTTGTTCCATGGATGTAATTTACGCGAGGCCATGGTCGCGGTTTATTTTATTTTGCATTTTTGGGGATTTGTAATTTACGCGAGTGATCGTCGTGATACTTTCTTTACCGTTTTATTTACTTTCCGCACTTTAATCTTGTTGTATAATAATTTGTCGTATTTTGCACGTTTAGCCGTTAGAATCCCTCCGAAGGAATTAGGTCTAGCCGTTTGACCGCCGAGTCAATAACCCTAATTTTTGACCGTTTCAAAAACCCTAATAGCCTAGGTTTTCCGCCGTGGACGAAAATGCCCTTTACCCTAGCATTAGGTCAAAGAGTCGTCGTACTCTGTTTAGGGTTTCCCGCCGTGGAATCCCTAATTTCAACCCTAAATTTTCAATTAACAAATTCAACATAGAAATAGGAGTTTCAAAGACTCCACGTAAGCGTGTCCTTAAGATATGTTTACTCCCCTTGAAACCTTGACCACAGTCAAGACGTTTCTAACCTCCCTTTCGAGGGGAACTACGATTACTCTGATTCCATTTCCTATCCAGGATACGTAGGCACAAGATGCGAATCTTGCCGAGTAAACTTAGGACTAACCCTTAGGTCTTTTGGGTCACTCTATCCCTTAGCTAAATATATATTAAAACAAATAATAAAAATAAAAAGCATACAATAAACGAAAGGTTTCTGTAGAGTACTACAGAAGTTTAGGGTGCTAGTACCTTCCCTAAGCTTAACCAACCCCTTACCTAGGTCTCTCCCCGCATTGTGTTTACGATGCAAAAATAGGTTTTCCCTCTTTTGACCTTTTCCTTCGGATAAATCAAAGAGCGGTTGTGAATCAAGAATTGTGATTCAAACTAATTAATAGTTTGATATCCTATTTCCACTGCAACAGAAAATGGCGACTTCACTAGGGACCGCCATAATTTTAAGGGTTACCCCTATTTTGTTTATTGCATGCTTTTATATTATTAATTATCTGTATATGTATTATTGTGCCTCGCTTGGGGGGTACCCTGTTATTATGAGATAAGTCCTAACCCGGACTTGAGTGACCTTATTATAGGAAGGTGAGATATTCGACGAGGCTTGCCGGGAGTGAGTCTCGACCAAGTTGACTCGAGAATCACCGCTCAGTTGAGACCTTTTCGAAAATGGTTCTGTTGATCGAGTTAGTCGTGAAAACTTTTACTATTTTTGATTGGAGTCTATGATATTGAGGACCTTAGTACATTAACACCACTTTGGCCTTATATAGGACGTAGTGTGGGAACTATGTGGGAGTAGTCCTACAATAGTTGCTACACGATGCTACACTCAAAAGAGGTTCTCTTGAGAATATTATCGACCCCCGAGTTAGCTGGAAAGTTGATAATATCCGAAGGATGGACTAATGACTTTGGGCACTTCTTAGAACCTTGTTCTGCAGGTACAACTAACCTTAGTACATACCTTATTGGGATGGGTAGACCCTAACTCCTCGCACATACCTTTAACCTAAGACTTGTGTATATATGTGCATTGCATCCATAAAGCATCACATTGCATTACATTTCATGGAATTCGAATTTTGTTTATGAATATTGCAGGATTATGGATTACAACCGAGGGAAAACTTTGAAATATACTTTTAAAAGTCTTAAGCTAGATGACCTAAGGAAGCTAGGATCTTTAATCAAAGATCAAGAAGGATTATGTAACCGGTATAGAAGATTGTTATCTCTGTTAGAATATAAAATGAACGAAGAACTTCTTTCAATTTTGCTACAATTCTATGATCCCGACTACCATTGCTTCACATTCCCCGATTATCATCTATTACCTACTTTGGAAGAATATTCTCAGCTCGTAGGGTTGTCTATTCTGGATAAGACTTTGTTCCCTTTCTTGGAGAGGGACCCTAAAGAACAAGACTGTTGCTAAAGCCATATGTTTGAAGGTATCTGACATCAAGGGCAATATGATCACTAACAATTGTGAAGACTTTTCCAACTTACCCTTGTTTGGTTTTGATGAAGGATTTATGTTCCTCTAACTCTCGATCTACCTTTTGAAGATAGGCTCATCCTAAAAAAGGCCCAGCTAGAAGAACAGATCAAGGGGAAGAACAAGAAGCTTCCTTAGGGTCATTATTAGCTTTTATGTTATGCCAAGATTTTTCTAGGAATATTATTTGTAATCCATTTTCAATTAATAAATAAAATTTCTTTGTTATTCTGCAATATTCGTAAATTTGTGAATTCCATGAAATCATTTTGCATTTTAGCATCATATTTTTGCATTCCATGTGTCTCCCGGTTTCTCATACTCGGTTCTCTCACCGTTTCGTCACCCTAGGTCCTCCGCATCAGTACAATACAAGAGCCCAAGCTCGAAAAAGGATGTAAGAGCAGGCTCAAGAGATCGACCGTGTCAGCCATGAACTCGAAGATCTTCGAGGAAGCGCGGGGAATATTATGGAGATGCTACAAGCTCTTAACGCAAAGATGGATACTCAGGCCACTGTTGTTTCTGCGAGTACCAATACTATGGTGGCTCCTCAACCAGCTGTTACTGTCGAGAACATACTTCCTCAAAATCATCAATCCAGTTCAGTGCTTCCTACTATAGCTCAACCAGTTTGACGAGTTACTCCTCCAAAGTACAAAACTCCGAGCTTTGACCATTATGAAGGACCTGCACGTCCGAGGAATCGCTTGAGGGCTACTCATCAATCTTGGCAACCTCAGCAGAGTTATGTTCAAGGTTATCCAGTTCAGCATGCTCAGCAACCCTATGTCGCTACTGTTGCGCCTCCTTTTGTTCAGCAGTTTCCTACATACCAGCCTGCGCAACCGGCTCCGGTCTATCAGCACCCGGTTTATTAACAACCTCCTATTTATCATCCTGCACAAGCTCCTGTTAACTATCAACGAGTGCCCAACATTCCCGTGTGCCAACAATCAGAGGAGATGATACCTCGTCAAAATAGGAGACCATACAAGCCTTGTCCTACGATCCCAACGACGTTCACTGAGTTGTATCCTTTCTTAGTGCAACAAGGTCTGGTTATTACCCGAACTTTGGGTCCACCTCCCAATCCGGTACCTGTTAATTACAATGTCGCCGCTCATTGTTTATTTCATGAGGGTGTGCCTGGTCACGATTTGGAAGGATGTTACGCGCTTAAGAATATTGTCAGAGATTTTCTAGAAAAGAAGGTCCTGTCTTTTGACGATCCTCAGCCGAAAGTCAAGACTCCTCTCAGGGCGTCCCAGGGGCCAGAATCAAGCTCTGTAAAGCCTGTTTTTAACATATCTCAGCCAGTGACGCATACGGTGAATCAGCCGAAGCCGGTAGTTCTTCAGATGCCTAGTCCTTTTCATTTCAGCAATCCTCAAGATGATGTGACCCCGATCAACAGAGAATCTGAGAGAGTTATTCTGAGTGAAGATTTGAAGACCGATAATGAAGTAATGACAGACGTAGCTGGGGCAAGCAAGACGACTCCTTCCCGTGAGGCTCCGCTAGAGGAAACCACTACCATGCCAGTCTCAGACGCAAAAACTTCATAAACACATCTTAAAGGACTTTGAGACATTACATTTTGATTATTTATATGTTTATTTTCTTTGATTAAGCATAATTATCATGTACGAACTTGTTTATTTTGGAATAATTGATGCAATGCATGTTTGTCTTGAATAAATCCATTTGTTTCACTCATTAAAAATATTTTTCATAAACTTATAATGCCAATTTTACCCGATCTCTTGTTTGATAGAGAATTGGGAGGAGGAGGATGAACCAAAAACGTCAAATCTCTTGTCGTATGCTTCCAATTGAAACCTGCTGATGATGTAAGGCATTGTTTCAAATCCCAAACAATGGAGACATAAGGATGATAACCCCTCTTTAACCCCTTTGAGCCTTGAAGTAGGAGTTTTCTTCTTTTCCCAATTAAAACCCTTATTTTAACCTGGGGCAGGATAGTTTTTCAGTTAAATCGATTGAGCACTCAGACTCTCAAAAAGGAGGAGCGAACCTTCGAGGATCCATTCTATCCCTAACATCTTAGGAAGTTAGAAGTCAATGACTATCCCTTTACTACTAAAAGAGTGGGGAAGATACAAGCCTTTCAAAAGAGTCACACGACTTAGTCAACAAAAAAATTACACATACAGCCCGCTAAGTCAAAACCTATGAAGTAGACTTAGGCAAAACTGGGGCATCCCGCTGGACTACAAAGTCAAAAATCCAAAAGGCGTTGTCCAGGCAAAAGTTAGGGAATGAAAAATAAAAACAAAATAAAGAATCCCCAATAAAGACAAAGTCGTGTTGATCGAACACCAAAATAGGTAAATGACTGCCATTGTCTGAAGCATTGATAAGTTCTCGACCATATCAAATCCGATTGAGATATGACTGTTCGTATCCAACTAACTGAATTAGGATTGCAGAACATCACGAAGAGGGGTGGGTACAATCAAACTTTGAGCCTTTATCCTTTGTTTCTTAAATCGTGAACCAAGCCATGATACAACCATTAAAAGACCTAATTGAAGTAGGAATTCTCTTGAAAACATACTCGACGAGATAACGTTTCCTGACTCCTACGAGCTATGCTAAAAAATTCATGTTGGCATTATAAATTAAACTTATATCCTAACTAGTGATTTCAGTCACAAGTTATTGCAATATCTTTTTCAAAACAAAAACAAAAATTTCAAGACAAATATATCGTTGCATTGATAGTTTCAGGGTAGCATTTCACGCGTGTTGATTTTGCTTGATATCGTAGAAACTTAAATACATACATCGTCAATGGGACTCGTAGATCCTGCTAAACAGGGGCAGGCAGTTTCCAAGTCATTTTCTGATGCGAGCTTGACGTACTTAAGAGATATTCTTGTAGACTCAGTCGTAACACGGTTGATCCGTGCCAGTTACGTCGAGATCTGACATATCTCTCTAAGAGTTTGAAAATAATGGGGCAACCGAACCCCATGTTCTCTGTAAAATCCTCTCGAGATGACTTTCTTACAAAGCAGGTACTCTGGGGCCTGATATTTTTCAAAATGGCGACTACTACAAAGTCCATTAAGATCAAAACTAGCTTGTTTCGTGACATTCTTCATGTACCCGATGGATTTTACTCCCGACGGTCTTCATTCTCCCCAGTAAATCTCATCGTTGCAGAATCTACATCTTAACCATTGCCTCAACACAGTCCCCAGAGAGACTTTAAGCTGACACAGTCCCCATAGAGACTTTAAACTGACGCAGTCCCCAGCGAGACTATAAGCTGACAACACTTTGGACCGAGCCGGTAATCTCCAATAACTTTCGAGATCTTACCATCATCTTCCCAGTGATAGGCCCCAGCAAGACTTTAAGCTGACCACACTTTTGGGATCCAGCCGATAAATCCCCAGTGACTCTCAAGACTGCAGAGATATCCCCGGTATCCTCCAAGTGATATATGTTCTTGAAGACCCATTCTCGGTAGGATCATCTGCTCCTCAGTGGAATTGCATTACCTCCCTCAGGAATATTCCCCAGGATATTGCCATATCCACCCCAAGAAGTCCAGATACTTTCCCCAGAAATGTATGTCGACTTCTAGCTAGTAAGTCCGACGAACTTTCCTCAGGGAAGTGTGATATACTTTATCCCCAGTCGGACGTACCTTTCCCCAGGAAGCCAAGGTACTATTCCCAGGAAGTTGCTACACTCTCTCCATGAAACTACCTAGCTTTGCGTCTTCCCCGTACAACGGATATTTATTTTATCCCCGGAAGTCTCTGATTCTAGGAGTTCTTTGGCTGATTATCATTCATGATAGAAATCCCTCACGTGAAGTCATGACATCATATCCTCGTGCATAGGTCACGGATCCCCAGTTGAAGTCGTGAAATTGTACTCTCCAGTGAAGTCGTATCATATCTCCATGTGGAAGTCATGATATTTTCCCCCAGGGAAGCTGGAATTTTGAAGCAAGATTTGGTTCTATCATCAACTTTTCTTATCCCTCGATAGATGTACTGTTGCAGAGGTCGCAGGGTATTTCCGTTGAGATGTTTATTTCATCTCATGTTTCCTCTCTCGTCTATTTTGTCAGCATAAACATTGCATACTCATTGCATGACATTTTCATACACAATAACATACACATTCGTATACACTTTGGCATACGCATTAGCATCTACATCAGTTTGCTATCCGCGTCATCCTTGTCGCTACCGCCGAGTAACTGGGTTTGTCCGCTCTCTCCAAGAAGATCGTTAGCCCTAAGCATAAAATACCTACTTGTTTCCAGTTTCCCCATAGGGTTCAACCCTCGTGGACGATGGTTATTTTCGTTACCTTTCCGCGTTAGGATAAGGTAGTCTCATTCGAGTTGGTTTCCTCAATGGAGTCTTGTTCGTCAATTCTTTCTAGCCCAATCCTAGATCAAACTTCGGTCCCGTCGGTCACTGAACCTACCTGGGCGTGCATTTATTTTGCGCTATCTTTCAAGAAAAGCATTTACAATCCTTTGCAGATATGCGACAGTTCTCGCCTGAGAAGCTTATCACTACATTGCACAATAGACAAGCAACAGTTCCCAGCCGAGGAGCTTATCACCTACATTACACTTTAATTTACACTCTACAATTGATCTTCTCGAACAAGAAGCTCATCACAACAACTTTCTTTACAATTTACATTACCTGTTACCACCTCTACAAGCAGTTCTCACTCGAGAAACTTATATGTGACATTCGTACAAATAAGTGGTAGTTCTCATCTGAGAAGCTTATCCTATCTTCATTATGACTCGCAGTAAATGGCCATCTCCATCGAGCAGCTGGGCTTCCATTTTCCTTTTCATCTTGAAGTGCGGGGAGGTTTGAACCGAATCATATTCGGGAGAGCACCGATCTCGAATTATGAAGACGTTCATTTTATCCTTTAGTAAAAGAAGGAACTGAATTACATTCAGGAGAGCACATATCTTGAAGTATGAAGAAGTTCGTTTACCCTTTAGTAAAAGAAGGAGCGAAATCATATTCAGGAGAGCACAGATCTTGAAGTATGAAGAAGTTCGTTTACCCTGTAGTAAAAGAAGGAGCAGAATCATGTCCAGGAGAGCACAGATCTTGAATTATGAAGAAGTTTGTTTACCCTTTAGTAAAAGAAGAAGCTGAATCATGTTCAGGAAAGCACAGATCTTGAAGTATGAGGAAGTTTATTTTATCCTTTAGCAAAAGAAGAAACCGAATCATGTCCAAGGAGCACAGACTTGAGACGTGAAGAAGTTATATTATCAATCAATCTATTATCCACAGATAAGCAGCAATCTCTTTATTTGAGAGCTTATCCAGTTTGGCATGTAAGCCCCTTCCAACAATAAGTGGCAGTTCCCTCTCGAGAAAACTTATCGGGGCGTTGCCCATTTAAGACCATTTATTTTGGCATACAGCCGATTTTACCCTGTATATTTTCTACGGATTCCTAAATTCCGTTTGATCCTGTCACGAGGGAAAGTTTACAGAAGCTCGGATGTTATTCTTTGCTCAATGCTCCAGCATCTTGTTAATCGATCCTACAGTCGTTCAAATCCATTTTTATCATTTACTCTTACATATTCCCCAGTGGAGGCCGTCTCGCCAGTGCCATCTTCATTGAGAATCCCATTCTACTATTCGTTTTTCCTAAAGTGATAATTGGTCGTACTCGCACCAGTTGACTATCACTTTAGAATTCCCTAGTGTTGTGATGTCACCCAGTGCGTCGTATTCCCAGTGTGGTTCGTTCGTCGCGTCTGTCCCCTATGTCGTCATGTCGTCTGCATCTCTGCATCTCTGCATTTACCATTCCATCATACGCACCATACTAAATTCATGGCATTGTCAGCATTATAGTTTATTTCCGTTTTGTCCATAGTATTGCATATCACTGCATCTAAGGGCAAAATTTTCGGTTATCTATATTTAAATCCCTCCACCATGATTTCTCAAGCCTTTGTCGCTCAAATTATCAGGTGAAGCTATTTAAATAGGGGCAACTGTAATACCCCAAATTTTGCCCTAAGATTAGTCGTTTCATCTTGCATCCTATTTCATTTTGCATTACGTTTAAACTAACCACTAACGAGTTGTGCAGTTGTTTGATTGTTGCAAGAAAATATCATGTGGCGTACTCTTTTAGTTTACAGGGTTTCTAGTGCCACTTTATTTTGAATGAATAAAATAGCACAATTGGCAAGAGACCGTGTGTAAGGAGTTGTGAGTGTGAAAGGTCAAGAGTTCAAATCCCACCTTCTTCATTTTTTGTTTTGCTTCTTTTATTTTTATTCTAACTTTTCTATTTTCATAAAAAAAAAATAACAAAAATAGTTTTTTTATTATTTAATTATTATTTTCGTATTTTATTTAAATTATTTTTTAAAAAATATTATTTTTTTACTTTTTTCCATATTATTCATAAAAACATCCAAAAATCATAAAATTAAAAATATTAGAAAAGATTTTATTCTTTTAAGTTTGTTTTAGTTTATTTTTTTAGCTTTGACTAATTATTTAAGTTGGGCTTTAAAGTGGACATTAGGTTAGAGTTAACCCTAATTTGTTACCTATATAAATATGAGTTGCATTTGATAAAAGGGGAAGGAGACAAAAGAGAAAAACGGCGGCAGTTCTCACGATTTATCAGAAGAAGAAAGATAGTCTCATCATCGCCAGAGGACAAGCATCAATACCTCCATCAAATTTCATCACCGCCAATCGGCCGAAAGGTATGGGTTTATGAAATCTCATGGTTTTTGTTTGGTGATTTGTGTTTCAGGAAGAAGATTGAGACATGCATCAAGAAAAAGAAAGGGGAAAATGAAACCCCACGGTTCCATCAGCGGACAACTGTCTCTCCTTTTTATTTCCATGTCTTTTTTTCATTCTTTTTTTTTTTGCTATTTTCTTTTCTTTTTCTATTTTAAATTTCTTTAATTATTATTAATAGTTAAAAAAATTAAGTGGGTTTAGTTCTGTAAATAGGTTATAACTTTAGTTAATCATGTTTCATTAACTCATAATTAGAAAACTTTTAAAATTGAGAAGCGTTTTAAAATTCTGAGTTTAGTAAGTAATTATTTAGATAATTAAGAGAATAGCTATTAATTAAAAACATATTTTTATTAACTTTCACAGTTCTCTTTTTTAGAATAAAACAAAAACTCAAAAAAACAGTTTTTTAGTAAAAGACAAACTTCTTTTAGACTATTTTTTAATTAGCGTAAGTTAATTAACCCTTTTTTTTCTTTTAAAACAAAAAATTAACATTTTTTGAAAATTAATACTAATCTTTTTAAATTAAACTTTTGCTAATCAACTCTTTTTTTTAACACTAAACCTTTTTTTAATATTTAGGCTAGAACAATTTTTTAAAATTAGAATTAAATTTTTTTTAAAAAAAACTAAATCTTTTTTAAAACTAAGATTAAAATTAAACTAAACCTCTCTTTTTATTAAAACTAAAACTTCTTTTTTAAAAAAATTAAAATTGAATCTTTTTAAAATTAAAACTAAAACATTTTTCAAATTAAGCTAAGACACTTTTTGAACATTTGACGATTAAACTTTTTTTTTATATAGTAAAATTAAACCTTTTTTAAATTTAAAACAAAAATTCTTTCTTTTTAATTAAGACAAAAATCATTTTTTTTTCTTCAAAGTTAAAACCGAAATCTTTTTTTAAGAAATAAAACAATATCAAATTAGCAGCTTTCTCTTCACTATCTCATTATCCGCTTTATTTCTGTCTAATCCTATTAACATTCTCCGATTTGTTTTTTTTCCAGCTGATTGAGTTTAACTTCATTTATCATTAGTTAAATATTTCATTATCATATTTGTATTTTGTTCCATGGATGTAATTTACGCGAGGCCATGGTCGCGGTTTATTTTATTTTGCATTTTTTGGGGATTTGTAATTTACGCGAGTGATCGTCGCGACACTTTCTTTACCGTTTTATTTACTTTCCGCACTTTAATCTTGCCGTATAATAATTTGCCGTATTTTGCACGTTTAGCCGTTAGAATCCCTCTCGAAGGAATTAGGTCTAGCTGTTTGACCGCCGAGTCAATAACCCTAATTTTTGACAGTTTCAAAAACCCTAATAGCCTAGGTGTCCCGCCGTGGACGAAAATGCCCTTTACCCTAGCATTAGGTCAAAGAGTCGCCGTACTCTGTTTAGGGTTTCCCGCCGTAGAATCCCTAATTTCAACCCTAAATTTTCAATTAACAAATTCAACATAGAAATAGGAGTTTCAAAGACTCCACGTAAGCGTGTCCTTAAGATATGTTTACTCCCCTTGAAACCTTGATCACAGTCAAGACGTTTTTAACCTCCCTTTCGAGGGGAACTACGATTACTCTGATTCCATTCCCTATCCAGGATACGTAGGCACAAGATGCGAATCTTGCCGAGTAAACTTAGGACTAACCCTTAGGTCTTTTGGGTCACTCTATCCCTTAGCTCAATATATATTAAAACAAATGATAAAAATTAAAAGCATACAATAAACGAAAGGTTCCTGTAGAGTACTACAGAAGTTTAGGGTGCTAGTACCTTTCCTAAGCTTAACCAACCCCTTACCTAGGTCTCTCCCCGCATTGTGTTTACGATGCAAAAATAGGTTTTCCCTCTTTTGACCTTTTCCTTCGGATAAATCAAAGAGCGGTTGTGAATCAAGAATTGTGATTCAAACTAATTAATAGTTTGATATCCTATTTCCACTGCAACAATAGAAATTAACAAATATCACAAATTTATGAACTAGCCTTATTAAAAGGTATCAATGGATAATATTAATTACTTTTGCCTTATCAAAAGGCTTAAACATACATATCAATCAACTCTAGCCTTATCAAAAGGCATCAACACAAGTTATCTCATTATTTTAATTATTTATATTGTTTAAAAATTAATTAAAAATTCTAATAATTCTAGTAATCATACCAACACTCCAATAATTCCAAAAAAATACTAATTAAATAAAATAAAACACTATAACACTCAAATAAAACAAAATAAAACAATTTAAACTCAATTAAAATAATTAAATCAATAATTGGGGTGTTACAAATGAGCATGTCGACTGTAACACCCCCTTTCAATACCCCCAAGGAAACAAACGAAACATTTAAGCACGAATTCATATTTCATCAGAGTAATATTTAAAATACGGTATAAAAGGAACATGTCACATTATGCTTGAATTAAAACACAAACAACACCTGCTCATAATAGATATGCAACAATGGGCAACAAACACATCAGATGATCTTAGTCCTTATACCCACATCTCAAATATTTAGAATAAAAGCGGAAAATCTAAACATTTGAATCACAACCGACATGTTTTCACATATATACATATTCACATCATTCAATGTAATTCATCAACAACATTCATGTTTACAAAACATGCAACACCAATAATACATATACAAATGTATTCATCAAAAATAGCCCAAGGCTTCCTATGCTATCCGGTGTTACATATCAGAGCCATCTGACCAAAACTAATGAAGACGCGCTTCACAAAAAGGGATCACTAGCACCTAATCTGCAATGCCTCAAGAGCATCATAAAACAGCAGAAGGGTGAGAAACAATATCATAATGTTCAATGCATAAATCATATATATACATATCATTAGTTACGCATCTTCCGCATTCACACCACAACTCACCTCAATCATTCTATACATCGCAATGTATCCATATAAGTATCTATATATAAATAGAACATCAAGCATATACAATATGCAATCACCAATGTTTATATCAATCCATATAAACCTACATATATACATATATATATATATATATATATATATATATATATATATATATATATATATATATATATATATATATATATATATATATATATATATATATATATATATATATATATATATATATATATATATATATATATATATATATATATATATATATATATATATATATATATATATATATATATATATATATATATATATATATATATATATATATATATATATATATATATATATATATATATATATATATATATATATATATATATATATGTAGGTTTACATATATACATATATATATATATATATATATATATATATATATATATATATATATATATATATATATATATATATATATATATATATATATATATATATATATATATATATATATATATATATATATATATATATATATATATATATATATATATATATATATATATATATATATATATATATATATATATATATGTATATATGTAAACCTACATATATATATATATATATATATATATATATATATATATATATATATATATATATATATATATATATATATATATATATATATATATATATATATATATATATATATATATATATATATATATATATATATATATATATATATATATATATATATATATACATATTTTCAAGCATACTCGCTCATGCCATTATCACAATTCGCATTAATTCACATAAACATACACAATATGTTTATATCATCACCAATTCACATAAACATCCACATACATGTTTATTTCACCAATGCATCATATAAAGATGATAATGCAACTCATAGAGACCGACTCACGACTCTATGCAGATGCAAATATGGTACCGACTCAATTCAGCAGGTTCAATTGAAGAACCAAAATGAAACCATCGCTCGTTACCGAAGTAACTCCCCATCGAGCCTACGATGTTCACCCATCACTCACACCCCACATAGGCACACGATATTTCAGAATTGCTCACACCCCACATGGGCATACAATCCGATTTCTCATACCCCACATGGACACACAATCGTTCTACAGATTCTACGCGGAATCAAATATAACCATCGCATCATACGAGGTTCTACAGATCCTACACGGGATCAAATGTAACCATCGCTCACATGAGGTTCTGCAGATCCTACACGGGATCAATTAACACAAATTCATATCATGATGCTTCACATGCTAACATGACTCAATCAACTATAAACCATAGCTCACACCCCACATGGGCACACGATATTTCAGCAGATCCTACGCGGGATCAATCAACACAAAATGCATACATATTTGCAAATATATTATCATGCATTCTTCACATTCATCACAATTACCATGCATTTTTATTCAATTCAAACAATTCATATAATTTGCCCAACAACCACACTCACAATTGATCCATAACCTAGGATTCACGCCATACGGCTACCCACAATATAACATATCACAACAGCACACAAATCGTCCATTCAGATAAGGATTAACGTAACCGAAACAAACAATTAACATTGGAAAAGAAAACACAGGAACTGGAAAAATGTTGTCACATTCGCTGACCTTCGCCTGGCGAACTCGCTAACGAAGGCAGTCAGAAGCTACTGGAAGTATTCGCTACCACTCGCTAGATTCATTCGCCTGGGGAACCCTCGCCACTAGCCTTCGCCTGGCGAACTTGCCAGCGAAGACTGAATTTGGCTACTGACTTGGTTCGCTGACCACTCGCTAGGCTTCGCCTGGCGAAGCTTCGCTGCCACTCGCCTGGCGAACCTGCGAACTCAGAAATTCCTAACTGTCCAAAAATTCTGAAACTCACCGAATCTAACCGATTCTATTCCAACTCGTCTCAGCAACACCACCCAACATCCCTCGACTTAAACTTTACCACTTATTCTCATTTTCAACCATTAAAACTCGATTCTACCGATTAAATCAAATTCGACCTAAAAATGGAAGATGAGTAAAACTCTCTCCAATCTCAAAGTCAACAGATAAAAACATACATAATCATACACATTGAGAGAATAATAAAGTTTCACACCCTTACCCGATTAATCGAAAGCTTAGATGTTGGTTCTTGATGATTCTAGGTTTTGCTCTTCTTCCTCGTCTTTCTCTTCTCTTGTTCTTTCTCTCTAACTCTCTTTTCTTTCTTTTCTTCCTATTCTCCTCTTATACCTTTCCCCTCAATTCTATTTTTATCAAAAGACTAAAATACCCTCCAATCTAAATTTTACCCAAAACTCTCCGAAACGGTAAAATATTAAAACATACTAAATTAACACATCAAATTCACAATTAAAACAATTATTACTCAATTCAAATAGAACACTCAATAAAATGAAATCGAAATTGGGGCGTTACACCGACTACAAGATATGGTTTCTCGACATAAGTTGCACGAATCACATGACTGGTAAAAGAGTATCGTTAGCAGATTTTGACGAGTCGAAAAAAAGAAAGGTCAAGCTTGCAGATAATAGCTCGTTGCAGGCAGAAGGTACTGACATCATAGTTATTCAAAAGATTAATGGAGCAAAATTTATGATCAAAGAGGTACTCTATGTACTTGGAATGAGGTTCAATTTGCTAAGTGTTGGAGAACAGGTCGAAAAGGGTTTTTCAGTGGTTATGAAAGATGGAGCCTTAGAATTATTTGACACCCAAAATAATTTGGTCTTAAAATCTCCTTTATCAAAGTATATGACATTTAAGACCATGATTAGTTCGACTGAGGTACAATACCTAAAAATAGTTGTCGACCATAAAAAATGGTAACTGTTATACCAATTCTTGTGATGCTTGAAAAAATCTGTAAAGGTTGCTTAGTAGGGAAGTAATCCATGAAGTCTTTTGTTTTGACTATGCCAATGAGATCCTCCTGTATACTAGAACTAGTATATTCTGATGTATGTGGCTCGTTTTAGGATCATACCATTTGTGGAAACAAGTATTTTGTCTCATTTGTCAATAAGTACAATCGAAAACTTTAGACCTATGTAATCAGGCGCAAAGGCGAAGTATTTTCAATCTTTAAGAGATTCAAAATGCTTGTGAAAAGAAGATCAATGTCTTACAAACTGATGGAGGTGGAGAATACACATCCATGATATTTAAAGAGTTATGCTTAAAACTTGGTATTGATCATGAGGTAACTGCTCCTTACATGCCTCAACATAATAGACTAACAGAAAGAAGAAACATGACCATATTAGATATGAATAGATGCATGTTAAAGCAAAAGAACTTGCCAAAATAATTATGGGGTGAAACAATCACTACTATTGTTTATATTCTGAACAGGTGCCCTACCAAGAAATTGAAGAACAAGATTTTTGAAGAAGTTTGGAGTGGAAAATGACCATCAGTGAGTTATCTGAAGGTGTTTGGCTCTATTTTCTACAAGCATGTTCATGATGCAAGGAAAAGGAAGCTTGATGATAAAAGTGAACCTATGATTTTGGTAGGATATCATAAGACTGGAGCATACAAGTTATTTAATCCATTCAATGATAAGATCGTGATGAGTCAAGACATTATGATTGATGAGAACTTTGTCTGGGATTAGAATTCAGGTAATGCAACTAATAAGTCATTGATGAGCTATGGCTTTATGAAGAAAGTAGTGAGCAAGAAGAAATTTCAATTAATGACATTCTAATCACAATCAAAGTCGAAGTAGACAATAAAGAGGATATGGCTATCACAAGCCAAAGACCTCAAAGAACCAGAGTTATCCCAATAAAGCTTCAAGACTGTGAAGTGATTGGTGATGATGGTGTTACACCAGATGGATAATTAGTTTATTTTGATTTACTTGCAGGTGCTAAACCAATTAATTATAGTGAGGCCTTAAAGAATAAACATTGGAAGGCAATTATGGTTAAAGAGTTACAAGTAATCGAAAGGTATCGAAGTAAAGTGGATGTTCAAGATGAAGCACAATCCTGATGGGTCAATTGTAAGATGTAAGCCTAGATTAGTAGCTCAAGGATTTCTTCAGAGATCAGGACTCAACTACTCTGAAGTATATACACTAGTAGAAAGATTGGAGTCTATATGATTGGTGGTGGCCTTGGCATGCAAGCAAGGCTGGTCAAAATTTCACTTAAATGTGAAATCAACATTTTTAAATGGTTCCCTAAATAAAGTTGTGTATGTTATACAACCTTCTAGATTATTGATATAGGAGGAAGCAAGGAAAATGTACGATTTTGAAAAATCCCTTTATGGTCCTAAATAAGCACTTAGGGGATGAAATAAGAAAATAAACTCATACTTAATCGAATTGGGATTCATCAAATGCAAGTCTGAGTATGGTGTCTATATACAGATCATGACATAAGAAATAACCAACATCTGCTTATATGTCGATGACTTGCTAGTAACTGGAAATATCATGGAGAACTTGTCGAAGTTCAAAAAGCTGATGAAGAGAGAATTTGAAATGTTGGATCTGGGAAACTTGTCGTATTTCTTAGGCATGGAATTTCAAATTACCAAGCAAGGTATGGTGTTTCATCAAAGGGAGTATGTCAAATAAATACTCAAGAGATTCAGAATGGATGATTAGAATCATGTATCCTCACCCGTCGAACCTATCTAAAACTAGAAAAGCATGGAGAGAAGGACAAGGTTGATGTCACTTTGTTCAAAAAAATTGTAAGATCTCATAGTTATGTGCGCAATAGCATATATGATATATGTTTGTTAATCAAATTGGTAAGCAGATACATGGATGAACCAAAAGTGTCACACATGAAGGCTGTAAGAAAATTTTTGAGATACCTAAAATTACCAATAAACTATGGAATCTTGTTTCCATGAGAGTCTGAAAGCAAAGAAGTTGTGATTAATTGTTATTCAAATGTCGATTGGTGTGGAGATAAGGAAGATTGAAGAAGCATAACTGGTTATTTCTTTCAAGTATTTGGTGTCTTAATATTATGGTGCTCGAGAAAGAAACATGTGGTGGCATTATCATCATGTGAGGCTGAGTATATAGCAAGATCATATGTTGCTTGTCAAGCAATCTGGATCAGATATGCGTTGGATGATATGAAGATCGAAGTAAAGAAACTTTTGGTGATGCAGATCAATAAAATTCAACCATCAATCTTGCAAATAATTCAGTTTTGCATGAAAAAAGTAAGCATGTTGAAGCTAGATTTCATTTCCTGAGGGAGAAGGTAAATCAATGTGAACTTGAAGTAAGGCATTGCTCGAGTGAAGCACAATTGGCCAACATTTTCACCAAAAGATTGAATATCGACATATTTCTGACTTTGAGAAAGAAATTAGGAATATTTCAAATCGATTATAATTAATTTGTGTTTGAAACTTGGGTTATAGTGGAGTATGTTATGATATAATCTAAGTTAGTTACTTGGTTAGCAAGTTAGTCAGTTTGTTATGCTAGCTACTCTGGTTACAAGTAACCTATTATATGTAAATACATGTGTAGATAACACTCAAAATCATAATTCAATATAATTACTTTTCATTCTCTCTATCATTCCTTCCTCACCCAAATGGATTGACACTAATTAACACAAAGTAATCTAACCCGACAAAAAAAAATTATGAAGTTCCTTTTAATATGCATTAATAGAGCTGTCAAAATAGGTTATCCGTCCCTAAACGAGTCAACCTTAGCGGACCTTGAGCTTTTTAGAGTTGAGCCAAAAAAGCTCTAATCTAATATGGGCTCGAAAATTACTATCCAAGTCCGACCTTAGATGAGCTTCAGGCTACCCGACTCTAAACAAACATTTTTAAAATATAAAATAAATATAAAAAATTCATAATATTTATTATAAAAGAAATTAAAAATTATATTATTTTAAAAATAATACATTTTTATATATTATATTATCTTTTAAAAATACTATAATATATTTTTAAATACAATACATATTTAAATTGTATAAAATAATACTCGAATATTTAACATAAAAATAATTTATAGAATACTAAAAAAGAATATTAATTATATTAATGTAAAATATTTAAAAGAGAAAAATTAAATATAATATAAATAAATTTTAGTAAGATGAAAAAAAATCAGTGTATTATTTTAAAATAAAACAATATAATAATTGATATAATTTTTTTAAAATTTATAACCATTCAAGTCTAATGAGCTATCCATAATTTATAGGAGTTATCCCTCTAATAGATAACATATTTAATAGGATTGGACTAAAAATCTTAAAATATATAAACTCTAATTTTAAAGTTAAAATCTATAATTTTCGGACAAACCGACCGACCCATATAAATTATCTCACTTTGATAGCTGTATGCATTAGAAAGAGACCCTCGCTACTAGGGGTGTACGCGGGTTGGGTTGGACCGGGTTCGCCTTAACCCGTTACCCAACCCGTTCAACTTTCAATGGGTTGGGTTTATCATCAAACCCGTAATTCTACTTTAAAAACTGACCCGAATCAACCCGGATATTTACGGGTTGGGTAGGGTTGGATCCACGGGTTGTGTATATAATAATTATTATTTTCAATTTAAAAAATCTATAACACAATTCAATATAATTTTGCATATTTCAAACAATTAAATTATTTACGTAGTGGAGACAAATCCTACATATAAAATAGAATAATTAAAAATATAACAATTAAAATTTTGAAATGTATTTTCTTTGTCATAAAAAATATTAAGATACATATACACCATTAATTATTTATATATTTTCATTAATATACCTTAATTTATAAAAATTTATTAGTTATTTTGATACTCAAATGTTATCCATTACAAATATATATCAACATATGTAAAACAAATATATAATAATATACAGTATATATTAGTTGTTTTGATACTCAAATGTTACCTTTTCTAGCACATGCTTAAAAGTAGGTCCGTAAACTATCATATATATTAACACTTAATAATATATAAAATTCCATAAAATATCATTTCCATAAAATTCATAAATTCTAAATAATTCAAAAGCAAATAAACATCACTTAGTCTTAAAATGACATAGATGTATTGGTCCAATATTGGTCTAATAGCACCAAAATTTAACAGCAACTATAAAAGATTCCAGCACCAGCAGTGAAAGGTTTAGCAACAACAGAAAATCCAGCAACAGTAGCTGTAAAAGATTCCAGCAACAACAATGAAATGTTTAGCAACAACATAAAATCCAGCAACAACAGTTAAAAGTTTAAGCAACAATAGTCAAAAGAAGAAGAAAAAAAACAACACTAGAAAATACCTTAAAATCTAGTAGTAACAGTTGTATTGAGCTCAACCGCAGTAATGCCAACATCAATAGAAACTAATCCAGCTAACTCTATATATGTAAACACAAACAACTAATAAGAATAATGTAATGTAATACTAAAATAAAATAGATTTTAAAATTCAAACATATAATTCATACCTGACTCAACCTTTTCCAATACAACCAACTCTTTTTCTAAACCAATGACCTTAGGAGATTTGATCCAATTTTGAGTACAAATCAAAGCTTCAACAGTAGAGGGATTCAAGGAACTACGAAATGAATCAAGGAACACGACCTCCTGTACTAAAAGCGGATTCAGAAGATACAGTGGATACAGGGATAGCCAATATATCTCTAGCTATGCGGGAAAGCACATGATATTTATTTGTTTTTCCTTTCCACCAAGTGAGAATATTAAATGTAGGAGAATCATCTTCAACACCATCCTCCAAATACCTTTCCAACTCATTTTTTTGCACTTCACATTGTTTTTTCTTCATATTCATTCTAAACAAATTGTCCCAATCTTCATCATCTTCACCATTTTCAATTCTAGAATGAGAGGCAATGTTTGAAGATGAGGCATTGGAACCACCATCATGAGAAACAGGATACAAAAATAAATAGTGCTCAAACAATTTAGCAATGAGAGATTTCAATTTCTTTAACATATCCTCTGACAATTTTTCACCATACATCCGAGTAAAACAAAATTCAATATAGTCAAGCTTATAACGAGGATCAAGATAAATAGCAACAAAGAGAAGATAATTTATTGTATTGCTTTCCCAATACTTGTTGTACTTCAATTGCATATTTGCTGTCATGATTTTCAAAATTGGATCACTAACATTGTGCCTCCATTTATTCAACGTTTTTTTAATATCCATCAACTGTTTGAAAAAAGAGTTAGCAGTAACATGCAATGACCCAGAAAAAGAAAGTGTGGCATCATAAAAAGTTTTCAAAAACTTCACAAAAATACGAGCTCGTTCCCAATCAGCTCGATTAGGACATCCTTTCGACTCAATACGGAGATTAGTTAAAAATGCAACATCAGCATGTTCTAAGCGGTAAAATGCATGTTCATACTTTTCAGTGATGTTCAACATTAAATAAGTAAAGTTCCATCTGGTTTCTACATCTAGTGTTACCAATGCTTTAGAACATACACCAACAACTTCTGCACACTTCTTGAAAGTAGCCAACCTACTAGGAGAAGCCTTGACAAACTTACATGCAGCCCTAATTCTTTTAACAGATTCATCAATATCCTTTATTCCTTCTTTGACAATCAAGTTTAATATGTGAGCACTACATCTCATATGCAAGTACTCCCCATTAAACAAAGTATGACCATTCCAAAAACTCATGCCTCGATTTAAATAATCAATTGCCAAATTGTTAGCACTTGCATTATCAACAGTCACACAACATATAGACTTGATACCCCATTCCTTCATGCAATTCTCTAATGTTATCCCTATAGTTTCACCTTTATGGTCAGCAATTATACCAAAGCTTAATATACTCTTCTTTAAATTCCACTCGTCATCAATATAGTGAGCTGTAACATATATATAATTCATATTCTAAATCGATGTCCAAGTATCAGTGGTAAGAGACACCATTTGTTTATTAGCAGACAACATAGATTTCAATTTTTCTTTCTCATCGAAGTACAAGCATAAACAATCTCTAGCAACAGTGACACGAGATGGAATTTTGAATCTTGGTTGAGCCTCTTTCATGAACATATTAAATCCTTCATTTTCAACATATTTAAAAGGGAGCTCATCAATGATTATCATCTTTGCAAGTGTTAATCTAGTCCTCTCTTGATTAAAATCAACAAGTTTCAAGCTAACACTATTAGGATCATCCTCACTTTCTTTTCCAATAGCTATAGTTTTTTGTTTCTTATCAACTACCCTATTTGGATTTTTCAGGCACACTTTCAAATGTTTATGCATGTTAGTAGTGCCATGACTACCACTATTTGCAGCATATTGTTTCCCACAATACTTACATATAGCCTTATCATTAACCCTTTTAAAATCTTTCCAAACTGTAGAAGGTTTTCTAGAGGGTTTTCTTTTGCTTACCTCTATTAGTGCACTTGGTGACAATGATGACAACCCTTCTCCTTGTATTTGTTGAACTTCTTGCTCTTGTTCAAGTGGATGAGCAACATCTTCACTGACAATTTGTGATTGTTCCACTTCCATTTTCTATAAAAAAACAATTTTTAATATAAATTATTATTAAAACAACATTAAACAAAATATATTTAAATTAATAATATGAAACAGAACAGGACTTTGCATCAAAATATATTTTCATCATATGAAACAAAATAGTATTTTGCATCATATGAAACAAAATAGTACATTACATTGAACCTATCATCATATTTTGTATTGATATAAAACTATTGAAGTACATACTGTAAAAACAATATATTGCATTGAAATAAATATATTGTAGAACTATAAAAAAGTATAAAACCTTATTCAATATGGAGACGAAACTATGAGAGAGTCAAAGTATAGACTGTGGATTTTCGAAAGCAAGATGGAATTGGAATGTGAGAGAGTAAAATGAAAAAAAAATCGTGAGAGAAAGAGGAGTGGTGACGTTTGAGATTTGCCGTAGTAAAAAAATAGGATTAGGTTAAGTGGTATTGTCTTTAGTTTAGTAAGTTTCTAATATATACTTAATTATTATTAGTTAATAAAGATTCATTAAAAAAATAAAAGGCAATAAAGTGTAAACTAGAAGTGCATAAGTCAAGCAAGCATGATTAATATTAATAATAATGTTTAATTATAATAATAATAATAATTTAATGTGTGATTGGAAAGTGCAAAAGATTTTTGTGTACGTTACAATTTACAAAGTTATAGCAACTTTAAAATTTATAAATAATAATATAATAATAATAATAATAATAATAATAATTAATTATGCCACGTCAACGGGTTGGGTCAACGGGTTCATGGGTTTAGAAACTAAAACCCAATATCCGAATCAAATCTATACGGGTTGTTATGGGTTGGGTCGGGTATACCCGTAAATAAATGGATCCGGGTAATTAGTGAGTTGGTTCGGTTTGGGTAAGCGGGTTTGCAGGTCGACCCGCACCCATGAACACCCCTACTCGCTACTCCCATTTGTTTGTTGGATAAAAATGATTTTTAAGGATCCAAAGACCTCACCAAACTTAATAATCTCTTAGATTCCAACACTACCCAAATAATCATCTATAATTTTTCTACTTTACAATGTCCATTTTATTATTATTTTCTTTAAACCCAGCGTTACGTTTGTGGAGTCTTCAACTTTTAAATAGGAAGACTATGGAGTCTTCTACGTGAGTTGACTAAGGATTGATACATTTATCGACCATTTGTACTGTTCTTAAAATCACGTTATTAAGTACTCACATTTGACTCCATAAAAGATATAATCAATTCTACACATTAAAACTATATGACGAAAAAAAATATAAATTTTTAAGTTAACAAAGTCTAACTAGAGTTGAGTGGGCAATGTGTAATTAAAACAAATATTTTGGGCGAATGGTAGAAGTTGTAACCTTCTGATATTAGCGTGTAGAGAAGGTCAGTATAAGAATGATACTGTCCAATGTTGATGCAAAAACGACCCACGTATTTCATAAGTAATACACGTGTGCATTGAAAGTGTCAAATGGTAACACGTGTGTGGGGTATGTTTAAGTAGAACAAGTCGATGTTTTAGTCATAGGCACGTAGTTTAACATACATCCCAGCTTCGGTGGTTTCATTATTAAAGGCAAATTCTAACTACTGCTGCAGTGTACTGCCAAGAACACCGAATAAAAATTTATTTTAAGACACACCATCTGAATATTAGGTTTGAACCCTATATAATATAGTTGAGATTTTGAGAGTGTGGTTCTTAAAAGATTTTAGATCTGAATCGTGCTAAGTGTTAATATAGAATCGTGCTAGGAGTTAATGTAGAATTTTATAACAGATTTATGTTAATGGACGTTGAGAATAATCCTATTAAATTTATGAGCTAGGCTATCATGACATCGTTTTCCTACACCATGCAATGTACACCGTATATGTGTATAGTTTTAGTCTTGCACAAAAACTAAATTAAATAAAAAACTATTAGAAAAATAATATGTATGTATTTATGGTAAAAAAGTACGGTGTGAATGTATAAAGTGGTATCATGATATCATTTCTCTAAATTTATTGATTATAAGTTGCATACTAAAATTTAAAAATTTATTGACGTTTAAATCTTATTTCATTTCGTAGGGGTTTTTCTTTTAGAAAAGCATTCTTTTTTATAATATGTTGATAAAATTTGAACTATTTTTACAAAATGTAATATTAAGAAGGATTAAATTTTCAGTTGAAATTTTTATAATATGTTGATAAAATATGAACCATTCTTACAAAATGTAATATTAAGAAGGATTAAGATTTCAGTTAAAATTTTTAATTTAAATATTCATAAATCTTGTTGTGAATAGAATGTCTTGAAACAAAGTATAAACGGTTTTTTTATGATAAAAAAACACATAAGGGTTAGAGTTAACAAATAAAACAAGGTAAAAAACAAATGATTGGTTATAAACTGCTCTTCTTTCTTTCCTCTTCGAACAAGATTACAAGTATACAAGAATAACAAAATAACCTCTCTCACTTGAATTACGATTTTATCTTCCTATTTTCTCTTATGCTAGGATGAGAGACTAACATGTTATTTATAAAAAAATTAGCACACTAACCTAATGGACTTTTTAACAATTATCCATTATAAGATAACTTAGGATACAACCTAACTTAAACAATTGGCCTTACAAGCAAGACTCAATTCAACATGTTAACAAACCTAGCAATATTGATTAATGCATGTTAGAACAAATTTCGACTACAACATGCATTACTCACGAACAGACTTCAACCATACTAGAGTTCGATCCAATATCTCACAAATCTCCACCATGGATCTAACTTTATAACATAAAGAAACTAGATTTCTTGATGCAATTTTATCAATTGAATGCAGTGGAAAAACTTGCAACTGAGCAACGTCTTGGTGATCATATTAGCAGTATTATGATATGTCGAAACCTTCAGCACTTGAAACTTCTCCGATGACCCCTCTGATGAAATGCAACCTCACATCAATGTGCTTGGTTCGCTCATGATAAGATGAATTCTTCGACAGGTGTATTGCACTTTGACTATCACATTTAACAGTGATAACTCGACCTTGAAGTTTCAGCTCATTTGCAAAACCTTCAAGCCACAATGCTTCCTTCACAACTTTAGTTAAGACGATATATTCCGCTTCAGTGGTTGATAAGGCAATGATCTTCTGAAGTGTAGCTTTTCAACTGATTGTTGTCCCAAATATAGTGAACACATATCCATAAATAGATTTTTTGGAATCCATACAACCTGCATAATCAGAGTCAACATATCCTTCAATTTTTACTTTACTATCTTCACCCAAGGCTCCACCATAAATTATGACTCTATTCAGAGACCCATTCATGTACCTAGAATCCACTTTAATGCTTTCCAGTGAGCCTTTCCAGGATTCACCATGTACCTGCTTACAAGGCTTACTGCATATGTTATGTCGGGTCTAGTACAGACCATAACATACATCAAAGAACCCACTATATTAGCATATGGAATGTTATTCATATAAGTTGTTTCGACATCAGTACTAGGACACTGATCTATACTCAGCTTGAATTGAGGATTTTTCGGAGTCACAACAGGCTTTGAATTTGACATACTAAACTTTTCGAGAATCTTCTATAGGTATGCCTATTGAGATAAGTATAATTTCGACTGCTTTCTATCTCTTCGGATGTCAATCCCAAGAATCCTGGACGCAACTTTTAGATCCTTCATGTCGAACTCCTTATTGAGTTCAGCCTTCACCTCATTAAATCTTCGAAACTATTACTTGCTATTAGAATATCATCCATATAAAAGCAACAAAATAACAAATGAATTACCAAGTCAAAATCTGAAGTAAACATAGTGGTCGAACTGACTTCTAATGAAACTTATGCGTGCCATGAACTTGTCAAATCTCCTATTCCGCTGGAAGAGATTGTTTCAGTCCATATAAAGATCTATTCAGCTTGCACACATAATTTTCCTTCCCTTTTTCGACATACCCTTCAGGTTGCCTCATAAGGATTGTTTCATCTAGATCACCATATAAGAACGCAGTCTTCACATCCATTTGTTCCAGTTCAAGTTCAAACTAGGTCATCATGGCAAGCAACATTCGAATGGATTTGTGCTTCACAATAGGAGAGAACACATCATTAAAGTCGACACCTTCTTTCTGAGTGAACCCCCTAGCGACCAATCTTGCCTTGTATCTCTTTGACGTCACTCCTTTGATTCCTTCCTTAACTTTGAAAATCCATTTACAGATGACTAACCTAGCTCCAGCAAGTTTCTTGATCAGTTCCCGGGTATTGTTATCATGAAGAGATTCCATCTCATCATCCATGGCCTTCAGCCATTCAGTCTTCTTTCGACTCCTCGTAACTTCCTTATAGTCTTTAGTTTCTTCGTCTAGAACCTCACTTGTAGAGATTAAGGCATAAGTTATAAAATCTGCATACCCAAATCTTTGAGGTGGCTTGATGACTCTCATCAATCTGTCTCTTACTAGCAGGTAGTCATTATCAGTCTCCTCATCTTTGACAGCAGCTTATGCTTCTTCGACTTCATCTGGGATACGCAATTTAGCATCAACATGCTCCACATCAACAGGAATCTCTCCATGTTCCAACTCTTCGTCAGCATCATCAGTTTTCTTGAAAGTCATCTCTGCTTCATTGAAAACTACATCCCGATTGGTGATACACCTTCTGTGACCTGGCTCTAGGCACCATAGCCTATAAGCTTTAACTCCTCCAGGGTATCCCATGAACATGCATTTCAGAGCTCTAGGTTTGACCTTGTCTTGCCTAATATGAGCATAAGCCACGCAGCCAAATACTCTTAGTATGTCAATACTAGGTGGATGTCCCGACCAAACTTCTTCAGGTGTCTTCATTCCCAAGGCAGTCGAGGGACATCTATTTATCAGATAGGCTGCTGTCGAAATAGCCTCCGCCTAAAACACCTTTTTCAATCCAGCACTAACCAACATGCATCTAACCCTTTCAAGGATTGTTCGATTGAATCTCTCAGCTAAACCATTTTGTTGAGGAGTACCTGCTACAGTCTTATACCTTGTAATCCCAGACTCAACACAGTAACTATCGAATGCTTCATTACATAACTTAAGGCCATTGTCGGTTTTCAACCTCTTACCTTTCTGCCAGTTTGAGTTTCAACCAGAACCTTCCAACTTTTGAAATTATCAAAAGTTTCATCCTTCGTCTTTTGGATGAATACCCATAAATTACTGGAATAGTCATCAACGATGGATAGAAAATACCTTGCACCTGAGTATGAAGGGTTGCTTGCAGGCCCCCAAAGATCAGCATGAATGTAATCCAGGGATCCATGTGTTCTTTGCTTGCCTTTATTAAACTTCGCCCTACAGGATTTACCAAATACACAAGATTCACAAAACTCCAACTTTTCGTCTTTGTCACCTCCTAGCAGGTTCTGCTTCCCCAATTCGACCAGGCCTCTTTCACTGACATGGCCCAATCTCATGTGCCATAATTTTGTCTTCGACACATGTTTCGTGGATGCAACATTTGTCAAACCACTTACAACCTCAGCATCAAGGTTATACAAGCCTTGTTCCTTCACGCCTTTTAAAACTTCCTTCGACCCCTTCATGACTCTTAGGATACTTTTCTCTCCTTGAAAAATATATCCCTTCCTGTCGAAATCACCAAAAGAAATCAAGTTTCTCTTCAAATCTGGTACATACCTGACTTCGGTCAATAACCTTACTGACTCATCATGGAGCTTGAATCTCATAGATCCAATACCTGCAATTTTGTAAGATTTGTTATTTCCCAGCAGCACCGATCCATTATCTTGATCACATAGCTCCTCGAACAATTCTCTATTTGGAGTCATGTGCCAGGTGCAACCTGAATCCATAATCCACTCTTTTCTTGAGCCGCCACTTGAAACCACAAGAACATCAGATGATTCGAAGTCATCTTGAACAATGGTTGCGTTTCCATTATCCTTACCTCCATGATCTTTTAGGCGTTCAGGACACACCTTTCTTGTGTGACCCTCCTTATTACAGTGATGAAATCAAATACCAGATGTTTCGCCATTATAACATTTCTGCTGACTTTTACATTTCTTCTTGTCGAACTTACCATCCTTTCATAAGAATTTTCCCTTAACGGTCAAACCTTCACGTACCTTCGAAGGTTTATGCTCCTTTTGTTTGTTCAAGTCCTTAGAATACAAGGCTGATTGAACTTCTTCAAAGATCAGAGACTCCCTTCCATACAAAAGAGTTTCTTTGATGTGAGCATGTGCTCTGGGAAAATCACACAACAACAATATTGCTTGATCTTTATCATCAATCTTCAAATCAATATTTTCATGATCAAGAATCAGCTTATTGAACATATACAACTGCTCATCCAACACTTTGTCTTCACTCATCTTAAATGAATATAAAGCTTGCTTCAGATAGAGTCGATTCACCAGGGATTTGGTCATGTACAAATTTTCCAGTTTCACCTATAACCCAGATGTTGTAGTCTCCTTTGATACCTGTCGAAGAACCTTATCACCAAGACTCAACAATACTGCGTTGTGGGCTTTCTCAATTATGATCGTTTTTTATTTTATCGTTAATGCAGCGTCCATGGCTGTCTCTCCCTTCAACGCTTCCAAACAACTCGGTTGAATCAGTAGGGCTTTCATCTTCAAGCGTCACAGACCGAAGTCATTCACTCCGGTGAACTTTTCAATCTCATACTTTGTTAAAGGCATCTTCTCCATGCTCACCGCACCAACTTTTTGTGAATATAATGCCTTGAAACAAAGTATAAACGGTTTATTTATGATCAAGAAACACACAAGGGTTAGGGTTGACAAAGAAAACAAGGTAAAACAACAAGAAAAAAACAAGGATTAGTTATAAGCTGTTATTCTTTCCTTCCTTTTAGAACAAGATTACAAGTATACAAGAATAACAAAATAACCTCTCTCACTTGAATTAGGATTTTATCTTCCTATTTTACCTTATGCCAAGATGAGAGACTAGCATGGTATTTATAAGAAAATTAACACACTAATCTAATGGGCTTTTTAACAATTGCCCATTACAAGTTAACTTAGGGTGCAAGCTAACTTAGACAATTGGACTTACAAGGAATGCCCAATTCAACATGCTAATAAACCTAGCAATATTGACTAATGCATGTTAGAACAAACTTCGACTACAACACGCATTACTCACGAATAGATTTCGACCATACTAGAGTTCGATCTAATACCTCACAAATCCATTTTTTATAAACCATTAACTAGTACTACTAAGTATAGTAAAATATTAACGACATGAGTTATGTGAGAAGGAGTAATTGTTAGAAAAAAATTTTGTCATACATGTAATAAATTAATGTGTTAGAACCATTATTTAATTAGTCAAATTAAAGTTATCTATTTAATATAAGGTTTGTGATTATAGATATAATTGTCATGAAAAATAGTGTGTAGATACCAAAAGTATTATCTCTAGTTTTTTATGGGTAAAATTGGAATAAAGAAACATGAATAATCATGACTCTTCATTAAAGGGCATGAGATTGTAAACTTGAACAAACATGACTCATCATGAAAGGGAATGAGATTCTTATAAATAAGGGGTTATGATCCCCAATTTTAGACACTAGAAAATATTACAAAATATTTATTCTCTTTATCACATTGAAAGAGGAACTACGGAATTAAAAAAAAATCTACAATTGAAAGGTCATTGCTCTATCAAGATCATCATCTTCTCATTAAAATAACATGGATCCTAAAGGTATGCTTCCGCATTCTATTTAATATTGAATGAGTATAAATTAATGTATATTAATTAATAGAATTCTAACAAGTGGTATCAGAGTCACTCATACTTGATTCATGTGTGAATTTTGATAATTATTGAAATTAGAACTTTAAAATAGAATTTCATTATACAAAAGCAAATAATTGATTTTGATTGAAATAATTAATGAGTTTTCTATTGTATTTTCGTTCTGATTGAAATTGATTAATCATATCATTTTATTTTTCATTCTTACATATGCACATGAAAGACATATATAGTTTAATGTTACTGCAAACATATAAAGTATTAGCCATTTGTATTGTTTCGCGTAATATCTATTTATACTGTTTCACGTATTTATTATAACATTACGATAATTGCATTTTTTTTCCTGCAAATTTGGTTGTTTTTTTTTCTTCTTATAAACTAAAGAGACAGTGGACATGTTGTGTAGGTTGTACGGTGTCCCTCAAATTTTTTGTCCATTGAATTTAGTATTTTTTTATATTCAAATTATTGGTTATGATTTGTATTTTATATAATAATTTGACATTTTAAATGATTTTATTGAGACTAGAAATCACCAAAGTGACCCTTCTTTTATAAATTTGATCATGAGAAATGTTGAGTGTTAGTGTGTATGTTTATACATGTGAGTATTAATTTTTCCAATAAAAGATGTTAATATTTGACAAATTTTATATATACACATGTGATGATAAATATGTGATAATTATAAGGTTTTAGATGTGAATAATAAATCAATCCAAAGATAATTTTATTATTTGACATACATTATTGTCAATATTTGATTGTCCAAAGACATTTATATTAATGTTGCAGTAGATATCTTGAAATTAATTATGACATCATTTGAACATATATTATTTGAGTTGATTTATAATTGATTATGTGAGCATATTTATATTATTTTATTTTATTTTCTTTACCGTTAATATTGATACTATATCTGTTAACATGAATTCAGTTCTGGTTCTTAATGGTGCAAATTGTAAGGATTGGAAGGAGAACATTTTAATTGTTCTTGGTTGCATGGATCTTGATCTTGCATTAAGGATATAGCAGCCCCCTTCTCCTACAGACTCCACTACCCATGAGGAAAGGAAAAATTATGAGAAGTGGGACCGCTCAAATCGCATGAGTCTTATGATCATAAAACGCGACATTCCAGAGGCATTTAGGGGTACTATATCTGAAGAAATAACAAGTGCCAAAAATTCTTTGATGAAATTGAAAAGCGCTTTGCTAAAAGTGATACAGAGGAAACAAGTACACTCCTTCAAAACTTGATTTCTATAAAGTAAAAAGGAAAAGAAAATATAAGAGTATATTATGGAAATGTATAACATTGCTTCCAAACTTAAGGCATTAAAACTTGAGTTGTCTGATGATTTACTCGTGCATTTGGTGTTAATATCTCTTCCTGCACAATTTAGTCAATTTAAGATAAGCTATAATTGTCAAAAGGAGAAGTGGTCTCTTAACGAGCTCATTTCAAATTATGTACAAGAAGAAGAAATGATGAAGCAAGATAGGACAGGGAGTGCTCACTTGGCAAGTACCTCTAAAAGCAAGGGAAAAAGGAAGAAATATAAGAATGTAAAGAATGAAGCTGCTGAGGGTCTGATACCAAAGAAGCAAAATAAGGGCGATGATTATTTCTTTTGTAAAATGACTAGACATTCAAAGAAGGAATATGCCAAGTATCATGCATGGTATGAAAAGAAAGGTATGTTTCTTACTTTGGTCTGTTCTAAGGTAAATTTAGCTTCAGTACTAAGAAACGCATGGTGGTTAGACTCTAGTGCTACTATTAACATTAGTGTTTCAATACAGGGTTTTCTGAGTTACCGAAAGCCAAATGATGTTGAAAGATGCATTTATGTGGGAGATGGAGAGTTGGTAGAAGTAGAGGCAATAGAGAATTTTTTAATGGATACTTTTCTTGTACTGTCATTTAGACAATTTAATTTTTGTTTCTTCATTGGAAAAATTTGGTTACCATTGTTCATTCGAAAATAATAAATTTAGTTTATCTATTAATTCAAATTTTGTTGGATATGGTACTCTTATGGCATATGATAATCTATATTTACTTGATACTTCCGCTTCTTATAATGAAACCTTGAATGTGGAATCACGTGGTACTAAGAGGGAAAATCAAAAACACAAATTCAGGAGCATTGTGGCACAAGCGTCTAGGTCACATCTCTAAAAATGGAGTTAAGATACTTGTGTCTAATGGGATTCTAGATTCCATTGACTTCACAAACTTTAATGTTTGTGTTGAGTGCATTAAAGGAAAATAGACCAAAATCAAGAAATTAGGTGCATATAGAGCTACGGATGTCTTAGAATTGATACATACAGACATTTGTGGGCCATTTTCGACACCATCATAGAATGGCCAACAATACTTTATATCATTCATAGATGATTACTCAAGATGTGCATACTTATTTCTTATACATGAAAAGTCTCAATCATTGGACATTTTTAAATCATTTAAAGCCGAAGTTGAGAATCAACTCAACAAAAGAATTAAGTGTGTCTGATCTGACCATGGTGGTGAATACTATGATGGTTCAGGTGAACAACATCCTAGTCTATTTGCTAATTACCTAGAGGAGTGTGGGATCGTCCCACAGTACACCATGACAGGTTCACCTAGCATGAATGTTGTATCTGAAAGACGAAACCGGACTCTTAAAGGATATGGTAAGAAACATGATATGTCATTCCACTTTACCAGAGTCACTTTGGGGAGAGGCACTAAAGACTGCAACTTACATTCTGAACAGAGTACCAACTAACAGCTACCAAAACACCTTATGAGCTTTGGACAGGCAAAAAGTCTAGTCTAAATCACTTTCATATATGGGGATGTCCGGATGAGGTCAGACCTTATAGGCCGAATGAAAAGAAATTAGATCATCGAATAGTGAGTAGCTACTTCATTGGTTATTCTGAAAAATCCAGGGGCTATAAGTTCTATGATCCCAAATTAAAGACAATTTTTTAGACGGGAACTACCACATTTTTTAGGACATTGAGTTTGGGGGAGAAATAAGGTTAAAGACTTTGATTTTGAAGAAGAATCAATTTTAATTCCAAGACCGATTGATTCATTTGCCTCTGACAAAGTAAATTTAAAATATCTTCTGAACATGGTCATTCAAACTCCCATTCAAGATGAATCCATTGATACTGAAGAACAAACTCAAGAACCACCACCTCAAGAACCAATGCCATTGCGGCGATCCATAAGAGAAAGAAGAAATGCTATTCCAAATGATTACATTGTATTTCTGCAAGAGCATGAGGAAAATGTTGGCATGATGGAAAATGATCCAATCAATTTTCGTCAAGCCCTAGAAGATCCTAATTCAGAAAAGTGGATTGAAGTAATGAATGAAGAGTGTAAGTCTATGCAAGATAATAAAGTTTGGGAACTTGTCCCATTACCTGAAGGTATGAAACCTATTGGCTGCTAATAGATTTTTAAGACCAAAAGGGATTCCAAAGGTAATGTGGAAAGGTCTAAGGCTCATCTTGTAGCCAAGGGTTATACTCAAAAGGAAAGGATTGACTTTAAAGAGACTTTCTCTCCAATTTCATCGAAAGACTCTTTTAGGACAATCAGGGCTCTTATTGCACATTATAACTTAGATCTTCATCAAATGGATGTCAAAACAATGTTTCTTAATGGAAGCATTGATGAAACAATTTATATGGTGCAACCAGAAAACTTTGTGTCCGGAGATCCAAAGAAAATAGTTTGCAAATTGACCAAATCCATTTATAGGATGAAACGGGCATCTCGTCAGTGGTATCAAAAATTTCATCATGTAGTTCTCTCATTTGGTTTTGAAAAGAAAGTAATTGATGAATGTGTGTATCATAAATTTAGTGGGAAAAATACATTTTTCTGGTATTGTATGTTGATGACTTACTGCTTACCACAAATGATATAGATATGTTGCATGAAACTAAGAGATTTCTATCAAGAAATTTTAAGATGAAAGATCTTGGTGATGTCTCCTTTGTGTTAGGGATTCAGATACATCGAGATCGCTCTCGAGGTACTTTAAGATTATCACAAATGGGCTATATCGATATGGTTCTTAAAAGGTTTGGCATGTATGAATGCAAACCAGGAGATACCCCGGTGGCTAAGGGAGACAAATTTAGTCTAAAATCAATGCCCAAAAGGAAATTTAGAAATTCAAGAAATGTAAAAGATTCCTTATGCATCGGTTATAGGAAGTCTAATGTATGCTCAAGTTTGTACACGTCCAGACATAGCATGCATTATTGGAGTGTTAGTCAGATATTTAAGCAATCCAGGAATGGATCTTTGGAAAACAGCTAAAAGAGTTATGAGATATTTAAAGAGAACAAAAAATTATATGCTTACATATAGGAGGTCATATTCTCTGGAGATCATTGGGTATTCTGACTCAGATTTTACTGGATGTCAAGATAGTAGAAGATTCACTACAGGCTATGTGTAATATATGTTGGTTGGTGGTACAGTTTCTTGGCGTAGTATCAAGCAAACTCTTGTAGCTTCATCCATCATGGTGGCAGATTTTTTAGCATGTTATGAGGCATCAAACCATGAGATTTGATTGACAAACTTTGTCACAGGGCTGCAAATTATAGAAGGAATCGAAAGACCGCTCAAGTTATTTTGTGACAACAAATCATCCGTCTTATACTCTAATAATAATAGGAGCTCTACAAAGTCGAAACATATTGACATCAAGTTCTTGGTTGTAAAGGAGCGAGTACAAAGTGGACAAATTTATATAGAACATTTAGGGACGAACTCCATGATAGCGGATCCTATGACAAAGGGGCTTCCTCCCAAGGTCTTTCATGAGCACTCTGCTCACATGGGTGCGTTATTTATCCCACGGGAGGGAAAGGAAACGCTCAGAGTAAACCTCGCACAATACGGGAAAGGTATGGTCATCGCAACCAAAACCTGGGTTCGGGAGTCGGTTACGCAAGGGGAAGGTATTAGCACCCCTCACGTCCGTCGTACTCGACGGGATCCACGCTTGTTTTCGGGTATGGATTGTTATTCTATCTACTCTACAGGTCAGAGGTTAAAAGAAAATAAAATGAAAATGAAAATGACCCGGCAAAGTATCGCACTTTATGCCTACGTATTCCCGTCAGGAACGAGAAATCAGAGTCAACGTAGTTCGCCTACCTACGGGAAAGGAGGGGAAGGTTGCTCGCTAGGATATCGCATCCTATGCCTACGTACTTCCACACAGCATGGAAGATCAGAGCAAACGTAGTTCGGGCTACGGACGACACAAGCTTGTCTTGATTGATTTTATTCCTTCTGAAAAAGGGTTTTCTGATTAAAAGTCCCGGCGGACAAAAATGACGTTTTGATGAGTTCACATTCTTTTACGGAAGAAGTGTCTTTTATTGTGTTTGAAATCTTTATGTGTTTTTCTGTTTGTTTTAAGAAAGAAGAGACAGAACTCTAACCTACGGTTGCGAAGGGAATCAAACTAACCTAATGTTATCATGCATGGGTTAAGACCTAGTGTCTATCATGCTCCTCTCTTGCGCAGAGAGAAACAGAGATCCTACGGGATAGGCAGAAACAGAAGCAATACCAGATATATATAGTAAAACAGTAAAATGCATGGATGCAACAGTACAAGCGAGGCAAGGGAGTCCCACTCAACCTCGAACCTAGAAAACAATAGGCAAAAGTGAACAGGCTTCACTTTCAACCCAACAGGGTAAACAGCAAACAATACAGTCAGGAAAACCAATCAATACATCAGCAGTGAAATACAACAGCAAAAGAAACAGCATCAGCAGCTCTGAATCAACATCTGGCTTCAAGTAATCTCCAATCAGCTACAGGCTTCAACAAGCATCAATATCCATCTTCATGACCTTCAGATAAGGGCTTTGATCATCTATCTTCCATCTGCAATGGCTTTTCTTCATGCTCAAACCTCCCAGATGAGGGACCAGTCACAAGAGTGAAGTGAATGAATGTTAGACAGTCAATTACCTACCAAGGGTGGTTCATCAACTGTTAACATTAAACAGAAAGTTTCCTCTCAAAAGTTCTATCTTTCAAATATATTCACTGATCCTTCCAAAGGAAGGAGGTGGATATTTGAAAGAGACTTTGAATCATAGAGAAAGGATGGATGCAGACAAGGCATTCCATGTTTGAGAAACAAGCTTTCTAATCTAGAGCTCTGCCTAGCTCCTAAACCCTAGTCTCCTCAGCAGCTGCTAGCAAGAACCTCCTCTCCAACTCTGGCAGTTGTTCTTCAATCTCTGGATCTCCAATGGTCTCAATTTCACAAGTCTTCAGCTCTCCCAAGTCCCCAGACAATCCCAATACCCAAACAAGCAAGCAATAATCCCCAGAGGGCACACCACACCAGTCAATCAGATATACACAGAGTATTAATAGCAGTAGGGGAATCCTGACTTTTTCTAAGGGGATCTAATAACTACCCATAGCCCCTATAGTCCCATAACTAAACTAGTCAAACCCTAAGTCCTAAGGGAAAGAATCAAACTTCCTAAGTCATTACCTAAAAAACCCTAATTTGTTCATGTTGTTCAAGCCTACATTAATCACCTAAAATTAATTCCTAAAAATGGGAACTAAATTGCATTTACAAGTTGAACATCTAAACTAAACAACCTAAAAAGAATGGGCACAAAATATTAAAGCAATTAATAGAACAAAAATTAACAAATTTATGCATGAAATGAAACTATTTAAAATGACATTTATTTAGAAAATATGGAAAAAATATCAAATAAAAATGAAAATGCAATTTTATTTAATGACAATTTTCTACACATTCTAATGAAAATGATGTAAAAAGAATGAATTGAAAATGATTTTTTATCTATTTATTATGAATTTTTAAAAGTTGGTAAAAAATTAAAGTAGAATTAAAACAATTAAATCAATTAAAATGATGGGGGGTACTAATAGAAAACACGCCTAGTTGATTTCAGGATGGGCCAAGCAGGGGTGGGGTGCGCGTAGCAAATCATATCAGGCCCAGAACCACTTCAGAATTATTAAAAAAACAAAAACACGCAGGGGGTGAAAATAGCATAGGATTCACGTTCAGAATGGAATTGGGCTTGGCATTGGGGGTGGGGATATCAAAACTCACTCAGGCCCGCCCGTTTCAATTAATGAAACGGTGCGTTTAGGGCACCAACGCATCTCCCTCCAAAATCAGAATTAAATGAGAGCCCTTCGATCGCTCTCTGAGTCAAAAGTCCAACATGAAATGAACGCCCAGGATTTCATCTTCTTCCTTGGTTCATAAAGCTAGGGTTTACATTCCATGGAAGCCATGCACGAGCCAACTTCAAGCTCTCAGTTCTCACTCTCCAGGCCATGAAACGCCACGATATAAACATGAAACTTACTCTAAATCTCTCCCTCTACAAGCCTATGGTCTTTGTTTGCATTAAAACTCAGCCAATCATTCAACCCGAGCACAACAAGTTCTGGTCACCATGGAATTACTCTGAGATGCATCACAACAATTCTCAACCAAACCTATCCTAATCTACTCTATGCATAATGGTGATCATCCTAAACTAACAAGCTAAAGTTATCATGCAAGATCCTACGAATTCTTGATCCAAACAGTTTGGTGCACCTGCTATGAATTGTCTTTATTCAGCCTCAAATTCATCTAAACTAACCTCCTAACATCACAGACCATGAATATACTAGTAAAACTACCTAAATCTCCCTAGATTGAATAAGTTAGAAAGATTTGCACCTTGAGAAAGCTTTAATGGAGGCTGAGTAATCACGTGGATCCAGGCTCTTGTATGCTTCAATCTTGGTCCATTCTTGACATACTTGATTCTGTTTGCAATATTTGGATGAAACTTGGCTTGGATCTTGCTGTCCAATGGAAATTGCAATTTGTGTGTTCTTGATGGAAGTGCACAAAATTAAGCTCTAACCACCAAATCTTTGATTCAATTCTGATCTAGGATGATGATTGAATGCAGGAGGATCAATGTTGATGAAAATTGATGAAGATTTTGTGAGATTGAAGTGAAATTGCAATGAGAAAGAATGAGAGAATTTGGGAGATTTTTGGTGAAAAATGAATCCAACCCTTGATAAATCTTCATTTCATGCTTATATAGACTCCAATGGAAATTTCCAGAATGTTCATACACTTTCCCTTACATTCCACAAGTGATCCAACTTTGGTATGTTCCTTCAATTACAAGTAACCAAGGATAACTTTGAAATTTTGAACTAGGCTCAAAAAAGTACTTGAACCATTGTCTTTAGAATGTCTTTTCCATTCAAAATCATATATTGGAAGTCTCCATTTGGACTTATAAATCTCCCAAACCATTTTCCACTTTGACTTTATTCAAATTATAAGCCATTTTAGTTCAAATTTGGACCAATCATGCAACTTCATGTTATAAGCTTTTCCAACAATTTGTGACCTTCTTTCTAGACTCAAAATCACATTTTGAACAAGTTTGATGTTGTAAGTTTTTCCATTTGAGGCCTCCTTGTATGAGTTTTGGACATAGGTTAAAATGACCTGTAATCCACAAATGCCCAAAATACCCTTTGCTTGCCAAGACCATAAGTTGAGTTCCATACATCATATGAAGGCATACTATACCATTCTAGAAAGCTAAGACAATGAGGAACAATTCTTATGTTGACCAAGAATTCATTTGAAATCTCCTTGAGGGGTAAAAATTGCTTGGAAGTCAAGTCCCTTTCACAGACAAAATTTCAGATACCTCAGATGACCTGTAACTTGCAAGGACCATAACTTGAGTTATATAAATCTCCTTGATGTCTTCCACCACTAAAATTAAAGGTCTTGAGATCCTCTACAAGTTTCATGTTGGCCAAGAAGCCATTTGAAGCTAGCATTTTGACTTATCTTGCTTGGGAATTTGACCTAAACTAGGGGATTTTACACAGAAACCCTAATTTAGAAACTCCTCTTCTCCTTGATTTCTCTTGAATTCTTCTTGGCATATCTCCATATCCTTCTTTATATGTCAAATGATGAACCCCACATCTCTCCAATAGACTTGAATGCCCCCTTAAATCAGTCAATTGACCTAGGGTTGACCTAGGGTTGACCCAGATGAAACCCTAGTTGACTGCCTTCAGCTATAGCTCTTGTGCTCTCCTCAATGACTTGTCTCCTTCTTCCAATGACTTTCTAAGTCTCTCATAATGTCTATATACTCTCCATGCCTTCAACTCACAGCTCACAACCCTCTTGTTGACCCTCAGATACCCTCAGCTAGGAGATGGCCTCAAGGCTTGATCTGCTGAACTCTTTGCTTTCAAATTCTTTCCTGATGACTTGAATGAGATTGAATTGGGATAATAACCTCTTGATAGGCTTCTAGAGATGAGAATAATGATTGGTCCCCTGTTGAATGACTTGCTATGCTTATGCTATGCAGATGATTAGTCTATGTACATGACTCTATATGCAAATGCTAATGATAATGAAACATAAACCAAGTGAATTAGGTTGGGCAAATTTTAGGGTGCAACAGCTGCCCCTATTCAAGCGGCTTGGACCCGATTGGGTGAAGAGCCCGGAGCCTTCTGACATTCGCGGTACGAGACAGTTGAATACTAGTGAAACCGGAAATTTGCCAACCGCAAAACTAAATTGCGCTCCTGCTTGAGGAATGACATTCATCAGCTGAATCTGACTGTTACGGCAACCCACTGATCTCGTGCGACTGTGCTGGGGATTGTCTTCATCGTTCTGAAGAGGATTCTGTCATAACAGATTGCTTGCTTGTCCACGTTAGGACTCTGTCTGTCATCAATACGAAGAACTCTCAACTAGAACCTGTCCACGTTAGGACTCCACCTGCTGTTAACCCAGAAAAATCTCGGCAACTCCGCTGGGGATAATTCGTCTGCATTTCCATAAACTGAATCGTCCACGTTAGGAATAAAACTCTTCCACGTTAGGAATAACATCGTCCACGTTAGGAATCATTTCTTCTGTATCTGTCCACGTCAGGACTAACCCTTCCATCTTTCCACGTCAGGAAGCAATCTTCTTTCCGCATAGGGAGAACTATATCAATCTGTCCACGTAAGGACTCCAATACCACTTGACACGTCCGCGTCAGGACTCCAATCTTTCCACGTAAGGAATCCAACTTTGGTTCTGAACCTGTCCACGTCAGGACTCAACTTTCCACGTAAGGAGTACATCGTTCTTCCACGTCAGGAATCAACTTTTCTTGAACCTGTCCACGTAAGGACTAAATTCTTCCACGTCAGGAACAATCTCTTTCTTTCCACGTCAGGAATCAATCTTGATATGTCCGCGTCAGGACTAAACTCTTCCACGTAAGGAATAAACTCGTCTTCCCACGTAAGGAAACCATTTTTCTTCCACGTAAGGGATGCTCTTGATATGTCCACGTAAGGACTCTGATCTTTCCACGTAAGGAATACCAACTTCTTTCCGATTTGTCCGCGTCAGGACTCCTTTTTCCACGTAAGGAATGCCGTCTTAATCTGTCCACGTAAGGACTCCACTCTTTCCACGTTAGGAATCACCTCTTTCCACGTAAGGAATCCTCTTCTGATACGTCCGCGTAAGGACTACATCGTCCACGTTAGGACCCACTTCTCCACGTTAGGAATAACTTCTTTGATCTGTCCGCGTCATGACTAAACTCTTCCACGTCAGGAATAATCTCATTCTTGATTTGTCCACGTTAGGACTCAGGCGTCTTCGACCCGCTGAGGAAATAAGACTTGTCCACGTAAGGACTCACACATTGGTCTAATCTGTCCGCGTCAGGACACCAACACGAAGGGTAATTACTTTTGTCAACGTCATGACCTCCCATTCCCCTAATTTCGAGAACTCGAATCTGCCCACGTTGGGACTAACGCACCTCACCAATCCGGGGAAATAAACCTGTCCACGTTAGGACGCCCACTTCTGAAGAAATCCCGTCAATCTAGAAGTAAATTGTCCGCGTCGGGACTTAGTTCTCCAATGATCCTCCCCCACAAACTTCTTAGCACTGACGTGACAGCGACTTTGAGACGGACTCTACTGGGGATGTCTGGAAACCAAACTACCGGATGCCTGTTCTGATAACCGGCGGTAGCCTCTGAAATTCTGGTTCATGAAACCTTTTAATGTTGACGTAACAACAACTTTGAAGGAAACAATCCGCTGATCGGACTAGAGAAACTTCAACAAAAACTCTGGCGGGGACATAAGTAACTCTGCTTGGGGACAAAGAGAAACTTATCCTGCAGACTTTGCGGGGAATACTGCCGAAACGGACATTATCATTGGATGTCTCATGCCGAGATCTTGAACGTTTGGTAATTCATTTGAGCAAGAGTTCTCTCCACCTGAACTGCTAGAGTACAGAAACTGCTTCGGCAAAATAAATGCTGGAAGGATAATGCCGACTCCGCCGGGGATAGCCAGATGCTACAGGATTATTCCAGCAAAATAAATGCTGGAAGGGTGAAGTCGACCCTGCTGGGAAATTGGGAACTCAAACCACATACCCTATTGAGGTAACCCCCTGCTGGGGAATAGCAGATGTGCATAGTATGATCGGACTTTCTGCTGGAACGTGAACTGATATTACCAGTATCTCTGACAAAATAAATGACAGGACCCACCATCAACTCTGCTTTGGAGAGTCTTGATCTTCGAGTTCCACTGGAAGGAATGAAAACACTTGCAAAGAGAATTCCGCTGGGGATGGGATGATTCTCTCGGGGAAAATCCACTGACTCCGCTGGGGGAGAGTGCATGACCCTGCGGGGAAAGATGAACCTGTCTGAATACAGCCTTACGATTTTGGAATTACCAAACTCTGTTGAGGACGAATAACTTTTCTGGAGCACGTCCTTTGGAATAAGCTACGGCTAGCTGGGGAATTCTATCCTTCTTCAGGAAGAACACGCATGACCTGCGTGAAGACTGAGTCTTTCGTTATCGCAATCTTTTGATCATCTTCCTCGTATGGTTATGAAACCTGTAACAACACAGACAAGACACGACAAGCCTATGCAATCAAATCAATTCAGGTTAGTGACGTTACACTCAGTTAATTCAAAGCTTTAACAATTGTTGGCAAGGGCCAGTGATGTTATACTCATGCTAGCTTCAATAAACTTAGGCGTTTTATCATGCACAAAACAGTAAAGAACCAGCATCAAGTACTGAATAACATATTTTCATTGATTGGGCCCCTGAATGGGCGGAGTTTTTGTACACGGGATGTAACTCCTGAAAAGAGGAAGCTACACAAAGCAAATACATAAGTATGCACAAGAAGCACGAATATTTTGACAAATTAAATTTGTACACATGTCGGCAACGGGATGCAGATGAACACCATGAACTGATCCTCCCATGACTCGCCCGACTCTAATACTTTCCCGGTATCCTCACTTCTGAAGAGATTGTATCTGATAACTGGCTCCCCAAATATATTCTCCCGCATTGATGCTCATTGTATTCGGACCGCAGTCATTTGCTTTTCAAATCCCTAACTTTTGCGTGAACCGCCCTTTACGGGTTTTCAGTTCACCGGGATACCCTTTTTTGCCGAAGCCGCCCAGTGTAGGTTTTCAACTTCGCGGGTGTACATTTTTTCAATTTTATCCCTAACTTTTGCCCGAACCTTTCATTCTGTTTTTGGTTCGCCAGGATGCCCCATTTTTGCCTGGACTCTCTTTTTCTGTCCAGCGGGTCTATTTTAAGCAAAGTATTTTTTAACTGCGTCCGAATTCACAGGTGACGCGAAGTCTTCTCCGTCCATGGTGGACAACAACAACGCTCCTCCTGAAAAGACCTTTCTGACAACGTATGGCCCTTCGTAGTTGGGGGTCCACTTGCCCCTGTGATCTGCTTGCGGCGGGAGAATCCTTTTCAGCACAAGGTCGCCCGTCTGAAAGCTTCGCGGATGTATCTTCTTGTCGTACGCTTTCTTCATTCGGCTCTGGTACAAACGACCGTATGCTAGAGAAGCTAGCCTCTTCTCATCCATCAAGCTCAGTTGGTTCAATCTATTCGTTACCCATTCTGCCTCGTCCAGCTGAACGTCTCGCAATACCCTCAGAGAAGGGATCTCAACCTCTAATGGTAATACCGCTTCCATTCCGTATACCAACGAGAACGGAGTTGCCCCGGTTGATGTGCGTACCGTCGTACGATAACCGTGCAAAGCAAAAGGTAGCATTTCATGCCAATCCTTATAGGTCACCACCATTTTCTGAACGATCTTCTTGATATTCTTATTGGCCGCTTCGACAGCGCCATTCATCTTGGGTCGGTAAGGGGAGGAGTTGTGATGTTCGATCTTGAAATTCTGACAGAGCTCCTTCATCATTTTGTTGTTCAGATTTGAACCGTTGTCCGTGATTATCCGCTCGGGAATCCCATATCGGCAAATGATATCTCTTTTGATGAATCTGGCCACCACTTGCTTCGTTACATTTGCGTAAGACGCCGCTTCCACCCACTTGGTGAAATAATCGATTGCTACTAGGATGAACCGATGCCCGTTAGAAGCCGTCGGCTCGATCTTTCCAATCATATCGATTCCCCACATCGAGAATGGCCATGGAGATGACATCACATTTAAAGGACTCGGAGGCACGTGTATTTTGTCAGCATAGATTTGGCACTTGTGGCACTTTCTTGCAAACTTGAAGCAATCAGTTTCCATCGTTAGCCAAAAGTAACCTGCCCGCAGCAATTTTCTCGTCATAGCATGTCCACCAGCATGCGTACCAAAGGTACCTTCGTGAATTTCCTCCATGAGAAGCTTTGCCTCTTTCTCGTCTACACAACGCAATAACACCAAATCGTGGTTTCTTCTGTACAAGACGCCATCCGGATTCAAGTAGAAATTACCCGCTAATCTCCTGAGAGTCTTCTGATCTTGACTGGATGCCCCAGTCGGATACTCTTTATTCTTCAGGAAATTAAGGATATCAAAATACCACGGTTTGTCGTCAGATGCTTCATCGATAGCAAATACATAAGCCGGCCTGTCCAACCGAGAGATAGTGATTTGGGGAGCTTCGTTCCAGAAGTTGACCTTGTACATGGAAGACAAAGTGGCAAGGGCGTCAGCCATTTGATTTTCTGCTCGCGGTACGTGATGCAATTCAACCTTGTCGAAGAAAGGCAACAATCTCCTTGCATAATTCATGTAATGTATCAAATTGGGCTGCCGTGTCTCCCATTCCCCTTTTATCTGATTCACCACCAGAGTTGAGTCTCCGTATACGTCTAGATGTTTGATTCGCAAATCAATGGCTTCTTCAAGCCCCATTATACAAGCTTCGTATTCGGCCTCATTGTTGGTAACGGCGAAGGTCAATCGGGCAGTAAACGGGATATGCGACCCGTGTGGCGTGGTGATGATTGCCCCTATCCCGCTACCGTAAGCATTTACAGCTCCATCAAATATCATCTTCCATTGGGACCCTAACTCTGGTCCTTCGTCTGGCAACGGCTCTTCACAATCTTTCATCTTTAGATACATGATATCCTCGTCAGGAAAATCAAACCTCATCGATTGGTACTCTTCAATAGGCTGCTCCGCCAGATACTCAGACAACACACTCCCCTTTATAGCCTTTTGCGAGACGTATTGAATATCATATTCAGTCAAGACCATCTGCCACCGGGCAATTCTACCTGACAACGCCTGCTTTTCGAATACATATTTGATAGGATCCATCTTCGAGATGAGCATGGTTGTATGATTCAGCATGTACTGCCTCAAACGCTTGGCGGCCCAGGCTAGCGCGCAACAAGTTTTCTCCAGCATTGAGTATCGAGATTCACAGTCTGTAAATTTCTTACTCAGGTAGTAGATCGCATGCTCTTTTCTCCCCGTCTCGTCGTGTTGACCGAGAACACAACCCATGCTTCCCTCAAGAACCGTCAAATACATTATCAAGGGTCTACCTGCCACTGGGGGTATCAAAATAGGAGGCTCCTGCAGATACTTCTTTATTTTATCGAACGCCTTTTGACAATTTTCGTTCCATGTTACAGCTTGATCTTTCTTCAACAGCTTGAATAATGGTTCACACGTGGCCGTTAGGTGAGATATGAACCGGGCAATGTAGTTCAATCTCCCTAAAAACCCGCGCACCTCTTTCTCTGTTTTAGGCGTCGGCATTTCTTGAATCGCTTTTATTTTAGCAGGATCGACCTCTATTCCTCTTTCGCTTACGATAAACCCCAGCAGTTTACCCGATCTCACCCCGAAGGTGCATTTATTAGGGTTCAGCCTCAGCCTGAACTTCCTAAGTCTTTTAAACAACTTCAACAGATTCACCAGATGCTCTTCCTCCGTCTGGGATTTGGCAATCATATCGTCAACATAAACTTCGATCTCTTTGTGCATCATGTCATGAAAGAGAGTCGTCATCGCACGCTGATATGTTGCCCCAGCATTTTTCAAACCAAAGGGCATCACTTTGTAACAAAATGTTCCCCACGGCGTTATGAAAGTAGTCTTCTCCATATCCTCTGGCGCCATTTTAATTTGATTATAGCCTGAAAAGCCATCCATGAAGGAGAATACAGAATATTGAGCAGTATTATCAACTAACACGTCAATGTGAGGAAGTGGAAAATCGTCTTTTGGGCTTGCTTTATTCAAATCTCTATAATCCACGCACATCCGAACCTTGCCATCTTTCTTTGGCACTGGTACGATGTTGGCAACCCATGAGGGATACTTCGTCACAGCCAGGAAACCAGCGTCCCACTGTTTCTGCACCTCCTCTTTGATCTTCATTGCCATATCTGGTCGAGTTCTGCGAAGCTTTTGTTTGACTGGCGGGCAATCTTCTTTCAGTGGCAGGCGATGCACAACCATGTCTGTATCGAGCCCTGGCATATCTTCATATGACCAAGCAAATACATCATTATACTCTCGGAGCATTTCAACCAGTTTTCGCTTGATATCATCCTGCAGTGCGGCTCCGATACGAATATTTTTCTCAACCCCTTCCGACCCCAAGTTGATAATTTCGATGACCTCGTCGTGAGGCAGAATGGCTCTTTCCTCTTGCTTCACTAACCAAGACAGCTCTTCAGGAACGTTGCTATCTTCGACAACCTCTTCTTCGGCCTGGAATACCGGGTGCTCGAAGTCGGGACGAGTCATAGGTGGTTCAAGGATGTCATCTGAAAATGTTATCCTGCAAAAGGAATGGTTAAGTGCTTCAAAATGCGTATAAAGCGAATAACCACATTGCCATTTTATTGAAAAATACAAAATAAGAAAGACAGAGATTACGGTATTTGCACATGAAAAACGCCATTTATTTAATGATTAACACGCAATGTTTATAACAACACAGCCCTAGGCAACTCCTGATGCCCCGGGCAAGACATCAGATTATTCAACAATTAATAAAGCAAAGCATTACTGTTTAAAAGTCACAGGAACAAGCTCCTGAATAGACCAGTTGCACAGTCCTTGTCCTGGCGTGCTTGGCTGAATCCAGGCATCCATATCACAGTCGCTGTCTCCTTCATTAGACTCTGAAGTAGCATTGACAGTTTCATGACATACTCCACTGGCAGAGATGATAATTGGCTTTCTGAAACGGGGGGCTCCCACGGAAGGAGTTGATGACGACGGTCGGTACCCCAGTCCGAACCGGTCCTTCTTCACAGGAATGTCCAGCACTTTGCCCCAGCCCTTGGCTTCTCCTGCTTCTACTAGAGCTTGAGCTTCTTTATACGATGAGACAGCTATCTCTGGCACTTTGCTTGGCCCGGGACCTTTGTCCTTGATGCGCAAACCTTCGAACGCCTGGCATGGTGTCTCGTGGATCTCTCCGTCGACTTCCACATATTTAAACGACGATAGATGGCTGACCAGAATGTCTTCTTCTCCGCACACGGTGACTACGCTGTCTCCGACCATATACTTTAACTTCTGATGCAGGGTAGACGTGACAGCCCCTGCCCCATGAATCCAGGGTCTCCCAAGCAAGCAGCTATACGCAGGCTGTATATCCATGATATAAAATTCAGTTGCAAACACTTCCGGCCCCACTTGCAGAGGCAAGGTAATTGATCCGAAGACTGTTCTCCGCGTGCCGTCAAATGCTCTGACTACCAAATCACTGGGTGTGCACAAAATCCCTCGAACATCCAGCTTCATCATCGCCTTCTTAGGCAGCACATTCAAAGATGATCCGGTGTCAACCAATACGTGCGACATTACTGATCCCCTACACTCAACAGATACGCGTAATGCCATATTATGATCTCTCCCTTTCGGAGTCAAGTCAAAATCGGTAAAACCCAGACTGTGGCCTGCATTCACATGTGCCAATACTCCTTCTAGCTGATTTACGGAGACGTCTTGAGGTACAAAAGAAGTGTCCAGGACTTTCAGCAAAGCGTTTCTGTGAGCTTCCGAACACAACAGCAATGACAGGATAGATATTTTGGACGGTGTCTGCTGCAGATGCTCCACAATCTTATAATCACTTTTCCGAATTAAGCGCATGAATTCTTCCACATCCTTTGATGCTGCTTCTTTTTCACTTGCTTGTACCGGAACATTTTCAACCACTTTCCCTTTTCCTTTCGCTAGCCTTTCAGCCTCCACTTCAGGAGATATAAAGATCCTGCCGCTCCTTGTCATGCCGCCTGAACCAACAACGTTATCCACAATCTCCGCTGGCTGCTTGTTGACATCAATCTTTATCCCGTCACAATACACCTCTAACCCATATGACCATGGGACTGCTTTCGTGTTCTCGTATGGGATCGGCCCGGCCTTAGTTATGGTAATCGGTGGTCGCTGAGCTGGTGCTGCAATAGTGATCGTCTTCCGAGGAATTGTTACCGTGGCCACATCACTCCGATTATCCACTACTGCCCCTGCAGGCTCGTCAGTTGCCGCTCGATCAAACTGCAAAATGCCATCATCAATTAAGGCCTGAATGCCTTTCTTCAAATCCTCACACCCCCCAGGTAGGGTCCAACAGTCTAAGCAATACTCGTTACATCCTGGGTAAACACCTCCTTACAACAGTCGGCTCTTTATCTCGCTCAGCGGCGTCTTTAAATCTTCAACATTCATAATCAGATTCAGACCTTCCTCAGTCAGAACAGCGTTTGCCCCATGATTAGGCATGGGTTTCTGGACTATATTCGGACCTGCCGTTCCGAAGTTGATAGTCTTGTTGTCTAAAAGGTCCTGCACAACGTGCTTAAAAGCATGGCAACCTTCTATATCGTGACCCGGGGCCCCAGAATGAAACTCACAGTGCCTGTTTGCATCGTAGCCGAACGGGGGAGCTCCCGTTATCGGTGCCAGAGTTCTTTTCTCTACCAGATTCAATCCCAACAATGTCTGCAATAAATCGGCATAGGTTGAGGGAGGCTTCTCAAACACTCTTCTCGGTTTGCCACCCTGGAATCTTCGTTGAGCCTGCTGTGCCCCCTGCTGAGGCTGCTGCTGCTGTGGCATTGGTTGCTGCTGAACCAGTTGTTGTTGCTGGAATGGTTGTTGCTGATAGGGAATAGTAACACTCGACACCTGCTGCGGCTGACGATATTGACCTCGTCCCCTGCCTCGGCCTCGTCCTCGGCCTCCAAATACCGCGCTTGCCTCGCCCTGACGGCGCCCACCATAAGCTTTCCTATTATTGCCAGATGCAGCTGATTCCTCTACTTGGAACTTTCCTTGCTTAATGTTACGTTCAATCTTTTCCCCCATCAGAATCAGGTCTGAAAAACTGGCCAGAGACGTATGAAACAGCATATCATGAAACAGCCCGGTGAATGTGCCGACAAACATATCATTCATTTCCTTATCTTCCACCGGAGGACGGACCCTGGCAGCCATATCGCGCCACCTTTGCGCGTACTCTTTAAAACTCTCCCCCTTCTTCTGCGAAAGCCCGGCCAACTGGACCCGATTGGGCGCCAGGTCGCTGTTGTACTTGTAATGGGCTACAAATGCCTCTGCTAATTGCTTCCATGTCTTGATATCAGTTGGCTCCAACCCCATGTACCACTCTAGGGAAGGGCCCGACAGACTATCCTGAAAGAAATGCATTAGCATTCTTTCATCAGTGGAGTACGCAGACATCTTTCTGTAATAAGCTCGCACATGCACTTTCGGACATGTGTCTCCCTTATACTTATCGAACGCAGGAGCTTTGAATTTAATTGGCACCCTCAAGCCAGGTACCAAACCCATGGTCGCCATGTCCAATCCCACAGCACTTTGATTTAGGACTCCCTTCATTTGCTCTTCCAGCATTCTAATCTTTTGGGAATCATCCATTGGCCCTTCAAAACCTCCTCCGAAGAAGGCGTCTTCCTGCTGGTCTTCTTGCCACAGACCGTTTCCAGCTCCGTACCCATCATATGCATTATTACGTCCAGCTCTGATCTGATTCATCCCCGGACCTCGGCCTCTGTTGCCGTACCCTTGAACACCTCCAGCGGGACCAAAAGCCATAAATCCAGTACCATTTCCGTTTCCAAAGCCTCCGTAACCCTGATTGACCATGCCATAACCATCTTGCCCAAAGCCTTGAGCATTAAAGCCATACTTGCCAGTGTTGTCGAATCCCTGATCGTTGAATCCGAACCCAGCGTTGACAAAGCCGTTGCCTCCTAGATTATCTCCCAAATTGACATCACCCAGCCCAACATTATGGACAGCAGTCTCATTCCCCACTCCGACGTTACCATTCACAACAGCGGTAGCGTTGTTGACATTAGCAGCAGGTATATTGACTACGGGCGGAGCCACTGGCGTGGGAGTGCCGTCTCCATGAGCAGTATCAACCCGGACAGACTGATGATCTTCATTACCATGACCAGCGTTTCGGGCCAACAGAGGCTGGACCATGGCCTGCAAATTCTCTTGCCCTTTTGCAATAGCTTCCATGGTCTGCATGAAGAGGGCGAGCTTCTCGCGCACATCTTGCATCTCGTTCTGCATTTGGTCCATGACTTTTCGACAATTGGAGCGTGTAGAATAGCGGTGCGGATGTTGATCTGCAATCCTGTTAAGTACCTGATACAGAGCAGGAAATAAGACACCATTCAAAGATTACCTGTAATGCAATATGAATATGAATGCAATGCAATGTGTCTGTGCATTAGGGAAATTCATTCCCCCAGTTCTAGTGCGAAGGTGCCGGTGACAGTGCTGACAATAGGAATATCGGAGCTGAATCATAGAAAGTCTCATATATTGCAGAGAGAATCAATAAGCCCAGGGTACAATATCGCTGAGAGTACAAAGAAGGCATGACCTCAACCAACAATCCTGGTGATGGTCAGCACTATGCAAATAAAGCGTACAAGTTACTACATGAAATGATCAAACCCTCCCATAAGTCTGGTACTCCTCTATCAACTTCCTGGTCTCCGGATGGCTTGGTCGATCAAGCAGCCCTTCAACAAGCTGGTTTCTCCTCTTAAGGACACGGCGTACGTCTTCAGCAGTTTCTTCCCATGTTGCTTCTCCGAAGCAATCTTCTAGCTTTCGCTTCTGAGACACTGCTTCATCTCTGGATTTGATCGCCTTGTTCAGAGCATGCTGGACACTATACCGGGTCATCACTTCCTCCTCGCACTTCTTGATGCTAGACTTCAACTTCTCTTCGAGGTCGGAAATTTGCTGCTTTAGCTTATCTTCCCTCTTCTTATTGTTAGTGAGTGTAGCATTCCAAGTCTTATTGCAAGAAGATATCTCTCGGTGTGCTGCGTCGAGCGCCTTCTTTTTGGCTTCCAGCATGTCATGGGAACTTCTGAACTCTTGCCCCAGACGTTCGCGCTTTTTCTTCTCCTCAGTCAACTCAGCCCCTAGTCTGTTTACTAGCTCTATCTGTTGTTGGAAAGCATATACGGCCTTGTTCTTCTCGCTGCGTGCCTGGGCTAACTCTTGCTCTAACCCTTCATTAATCTTCATCAAGGCTTCCTTTTCCTTCACAACTTGCTCGTAGACTTCCCTAGAAACAGCAGTTGGCTCTTCTGCCGGGACGGGAACAATGACGGGTGCAGCTGGAAATGGCATTAATAACTGACTTGCTCGTTCCTGGATCCAAACCCTGTAAGGTTCATAAGCCTGGCAATCGTTCTTACCTAACAGTGGCTTCCCTTTGCAGTTAATACGTGTCCAGGCATGTTGCAACTTGGCTAGTAACTCCCCCTTCAAATCCCCTGTGAAGTACAGAGATTCCTGTACTTCTTCCTCTTGAGGTGGATTCTTCAGCGCATATCCGAACTGACGAATGAATAGGGAGGGGTTGTAATTGATACACCCTTTTCTTCCTATCAGCGGCACATTAGGGTACCCAGAACAACTGAAGATGAGCTCGGATCCCAACAAATCTCGATCAAACCACACAACGTCTTCGGAAGATAGCCTCATCAGGCGCTCTGACCAACTGGCTGAGGTTGCGCTGTCCACAAATGGTCCCTTCATGGGAAGGTGACTCTTGAACCACATATTCAACAGAGGAGTACAGCAGTAAACAACTTTTCCTCTTCGGTTCTCATTCTTATAGTGCAGGGAGTGGTAGAAATCTCCGATCAACGTTGGCACTGGGTTGCCTGCAGCAAACAGATAGAAAGCGTCCAGATCCACAAAGTTGGGCAAGTTAGGAAACATCACAATTCCATAAATGCATAGAGCCAGAATAGCATTGAAAACCACCCAACAACCGTTCTTGGCGTATTCTCGAGCTTTGACAACTAAGAAATCCAGAGAGAAACCTGACACCCCAAGCCAAGAAGTCAATAACAGATCTGCAGCGTTCATATGCAAGGCTTTGGCTAAGTCCTCCAACTTGGGCTCAGCAGCAGAGTGAATGAAGGGAACTTTGTTCTGCACGGGAAGCTCAGTAAACTCCACATACTCCTCAATGGTAGGTCCTAGAATGAAGTCAGCAAAAGTAAAGCATCTCAATGCGGGGTCATAGAACTGCATCAAGGTGTATAGCCCGTTCATCTCATCGGCAGTGGGCTTACAGACTAATCTCAGTAATCTCCCATGACTCATTCTAAAGCTTCTTCTAACCTCCTCATCAGCAAGAGATATCAGACCAAGCAAAGAAGTAATATCAGGTGAAGGCAGCTTGTACGCAACTGTTTTCCTCAAACTAGCCATAGTCAATACTCAGAAGTCCGGGCACTAGAACTAGGGAAATGCAAATGCACCTGCAGCACAGACACACGTTAGTGAAATGCAAATGGTAATGGATATGCAGGCAATGCAATGCAAGTAACATGCAACAGGGACCAAAGCTGCAGCTGAATAGCCTGAACTCAATCAAGAAAGGTCTCAGATAGACCATCCAGAAGTCATCAAACCCTGGTCTCAGACAGACCTAACACAAAGCTCCAATACTGGTCTCTGACAGACCTCAAACCATAACTCCAACTGGTCTCTGGTAGACCTCAAATCACCTCTCTAATTGGTCTCTGACAGACCTCAGAACACATCTCCAAATGGTCTCTGACAGACCTCAGAACACATCTCCAAATGGTCTCTGACAGACCTCATAATAACCAGGATCTCTGATCAAGAAATAACCGGTATCTGAAGGTCTAGTTACCTGCATAACCCCAAATCCCCTCACAGGTGGGTGGCCCTATAACTGGCACAAGGTACGGCATCCTATGCGGTCGTCGGCGTCACAGACTTTCAGGGTTGATGATACGATTCCCAGAAGGAGTGGCATCATCAAATCCTGAAGAGGCCTCACTCAGCCAACTTCCAAATGATCGGTTCCCGGAGTCGACAATTCAGCTGGCCAACAACCCCTTCGACCCAAAGGGTAGAAAAAGAAGCCAACCAGAAGAACCTCGTCCGAGTGTAGATTTCATGAGACACTAATGCAAGCAAAGCCGGCACGCGCCCACTACTTTCTACGCTAATTCTAGGTGCACTCAAGCCCAGGTCCGGCTTATCTCTCAATATCAGAACACCCGTCACACCCCAAATACAGCAATAATAATCAGTATATATAATGCTGAAAATAAAGGTCAGAAATATAAATCCATACAAAATCCTCGACGGGAAAACAAGCGCTAGGATTGACTCTCTTAAGGGACGTTGGATCCCAAATGCATAAGAACCATCGCAGTCCTTAGCAGCCAGGGGACGTTGGATCCCCAGCAGAGTCGCCAGCTGTCGCTACTGCGAAAATCGGCGCCGGCTAAACAGAAGAGTCGCCACCGTGCGTTATTTATCCCACGGGAGGGAAAGGAAACGCTCAGAGTAAACCTCGCACAATACGGGAAAGGTATGGTCATCGCAACCAAAACCTGGGTTCGGGAGTCGGTTACGCAAGGGGAAGGTATTAGCACCCCTCACGTCCGTCGTACTCGACGGGATCCACGCTTGTTTTCGGGTATGGATTGTTATTCTATCTACTCTACAGGTCAGAGGTTAAAAGAAAATAAAATGAAAATGAAAATGACCCGGCAAAGTATCGCACTTTATGCCTACGTATTCCCGTCAGGAACGAGAAATCAGAGTCAACGTAGTTCGCCTACCTACGGGAAAGGAGGGGAAGGTTGCTCGCTAGGATATCGCATCTTATGCCTACGTACTTCCACACAGCATGGAAGATCAGAGCAAACGTAGTTCGGGCTACGGACGACACAAGCTTGTCTTGATTGATTTTATTCCTTCTGAAAAAGGGTTTTCTGATTAAAAGTCCCGGCGGACAAAAATGACGTTTTGATGAGTTCACATTCTTTTACGGAAGAAGTGTCTTTTATTGTGTTTGAAATCTTTATGTGTTTTTCTGTTTGTTTTGAGAAAGAAGAGACAGAACTCTAACCTACGGTTGCGAAGGGAATCAAACTAACCTAATGTTATCATGCATGGGTTAAGACCTAGTGTCTATCATGCTCCTCTCTTGCGCAGAGAGAAACAGAGATCCTACGGGATAGGCAGAAACAGAAGCAATACCAGATATATATAGTAAAACAGTAAAATGCATGGATGCAACAGTACAAGCGAGGCAAGGGAGTCCCACTCAACCTCGAACCTAGAAAACAATAGGCAAAAGTGAACAGGCTTCACTTTCAACCCAACAGGGTAAACAGCAAACAATACAGTCAGGAAAACCAATCAATACATCAGCAGTGAAATACAACAGCAAAAGAAACAGCATCAGCAGCTCTGAATCAACATCTGGCTTCAAGTAATCTCCAATCAGCTACAGGCTTCAACAAGCATCAATATCCATCTTCATGACCTTCAGATAAGGGCTTTGATCATCTATCTTCCATCTGCAATGGCTTTTCTTCATGCTCAAACCTCCCAGATGAGGGACCAGTCACAAGAGTGAAGTGAATGAATGTTAGACAGTCAATTACCTACCAAGGGTGGTTCATCAACTGTTAACATTAAACAGAAAGTTTCCTCTCAAAAGTTCTATCTTTCAAATATATTCACTGATCCTTCCAAAGGAAGGAGGTGGATATTTGAAAGAGACTTTGAATCATAGAGAAAGGATGGATGCAGACAAGGCATTCCATGTTTGAGAAACAAGCTTTCTAATCTAGAGCTCTGCCTAGCTCCTAAACCCTAGTCTCCTCAGCAGCTGCTAGCAAGAACCTCCTCTCCAACTCTGGCAGTTGTTCTTCAATCTCTGGATCTCCAATGGTCTCAATTTCACAAGTCTTCAGCTCTCCCAAGTCCCCAGACAATCCCAATACCCAAACAAGCAAGCAATAATCCCCAAAGGGCACACCACACCAGTCAATCAGATATACACAGAGTATTAATAGCAGTAGGGGAATCCTGACTTTTTCTAAGGGGATCTAATAACTACCCATAGCCCCTATAGTCCCATAACTAAACTAGTCAAACCCTAAGTCCTAAGGGAAAGAATCAAACTTCCTAAGTCATTACCTAAAAAACCCTAATTTGTTCATGTTGTTCAAGCCTACATTAATCACCTAAAATTAATTCCTAAAAATGGGAACTAAATTGCATTTACAAGTTGAACATCTAAACTAAACAACCTAAAAAGAATGGGCACAAAATATTAAAGCAATTAATAGAACAAAAATTAACAAATTTATGCATGAAATGAAACTATTTAAAATGACATTTATTTAGAAAATATGGAAAAAATATCAAATAAAAATGAAAATGCAATTTTATTTAATGACAATTTTCTACACATTCTAATGAAAATGATGTAAAAAGAATGAATTGAAAATGATTTTTTATCTATTTATTATGAATTTTTAAAAGTTGGTAAAAAATTAAAGTAGAATTAAAACAATTAAATCAATTAAAATGATGGGGGGTACTAATAGAAAACACGCCTAGTTGATTTCAGGATGGGCCAAACAGGGGTGGGGTGCACGTAGCAAATCATATCAGGCCCATAACCACTTCAGAATTATTAAAAAAACAAAAACACGCAGGGGGTGAAAATAGCATAGGATTCACGTTCAGAATGGAATTGGGCTTGGCATTGGGGGTGGGGATATCAAAACTCACTCAGGCCCGCCCGTTTCAATTAATGAAACGGTGCGTTTAGGGCACCAACGCATCTCCCTCCAAAATCAGAATTAAATGAGAGCCCTTCGATCGCTCTCTGAGTCAAAAGTCCAACATGAAATGAACGCCCAGGATTTCATCTTCTTCCTTGGTTCATAAAGCTAGGGTTTACATTCCATGGAAGCCATGCACGAGCCAACTTCAAGCTCTCAGTTCTCACTCTCCAGGCCATGAAACGCCACGATATAAACATGAAACTTACTCTAAATCTCTCCCTCTACAAGCCTATGGTCTTTGTTTGCATTAAAACTCAGCCAATCATTCAACCCGAGCACAACAAGTTCTGGTCACCATGGAATTACTCTGAGATGCATCACAACAATTCTCAACCAAACCTATCCTAATCTACTCTATGCATAATGGTGATCATCCTAAACTAACAAGCTAAAGTTATCATGCAAGATCCTACGAATTCTTGATCCAAACAGTTTAGTGCACCTGCTATGAATTGTCTTTATTCAGCCTCAAATTCATCTAAACTAACCTCCTAACATCACAGACCATGAATATACTAGTAAAACTACCTAAATCTCCCTAGATTGAATAAGTTAGAAAGATTTGCACCTTGAGCAAGCTTTAATGGAGGCTGAGTAATCACGTGGATCCAGGCTCTTGTATGCTTCAATCTTGGTCCATTCTTGACATACTTGATTCTGTTTGCAATATTTGGATGAAACTTGGCTTGGATCTTGCTGTCCAATGGAAATTGCAATTTGTGTGTTCTTGATGGAAGTGCACAAAATTGAGCTCTAACCACCAAATCTTTGATTCAATTCTGATCTAGGATGATGATTGAATGCAGGAGGATCAATGTTGATGAAAATTGATGAAGATTTTGTGAGATTGAAGTGAAATTGCAATGAGAAAGAATGAGAGAATTTGGGAGATTTTTGGTGAAAAATGAATCCAACCCTTGATCAATCTTCATTTCATGCTTATATAGACTCCAATGGAAATTTCCAGAATGTTCATACACTTTCCCTTACATTCCACAAGTGATCCAACTTTGGTATGTTCCTTCAATTACAAGTAACCAAGGATAACTTTGAAATTTTGAACTAGGCTCAAAAAAGTACTTGAACCATTGTCTTTAGAATGTCTTTTCCATTCAAAATCATATATTGGAAGTCTCCATTTGGACTTATAAATCTCCCAAACCATTTTCCACTTTGACTTTATTCAAATTATAAGCCATTTTAGTTCAAATTTGGACCAATCATGCAACTTCATGTTATGAGCTTTTACAACAATTTGTGACCTTCTTTCTAGACTCAAAATCACATTTTGAACAAGTTTGATGTTGTAAGTTTTTCCATTTGAGGCCTCCTTGTATGAGTTTTGGACATAGGTTAAAATGACCTGTAATCCACAAATGCCCAAAATACCCTTTGCTTGCCAAGACCATAAGTTGAGTTCCATACATCATATGAAGGCATACTATACCATTCTAGAAAGCTAAGACAATGAGGAACAATTCTTATGTTGACCAAGAATTCATTTGAAATCTCCTTGAGGGGTAAAAATTGCTTGGAAGTCAAGTCCCTTTCACAGACAAAATTTCAGATACCTCAGATGACCTGTAACTTGCAAGGACCATAACTTGAGTTCTATAAATCTCCTTGATGTCTTCCACCACTCAAATTAAAGGTCTTGAGATCCTCTACAAGTTTCATGTTGTCCAAGAAGCCATTTGAAGCTAGCATTTTGACTTATCTTGCTTGGGAATTTGACCTAAACTAGGGGATTTTACACAGAAACCCTAATTTAGAAACTCCTCTTCTCCTTGATTTCTCTTGAATTCTTCTTGGCATATCTCCATATCCTTCTTTATATGTCAAATGATGAACCCCACATCTCTCCAATAGACTTGAATGCCCCCTTAAATCAGTCAATTGACCTAGGGTTGACCTAGGGTTGACCCAGATGAAACCCTAGTTGACTGCCTTCAGCTATAGCTCTTGTGCTCTCCTCAATGACTTGTCTCCTTCTTCCAATGACTTTCTAAGTCTCTCATAATGTCTAGATACTCTCCATGCCTTCAAATCACAGCTCACAACCCTCTTGTTGACCCTCAGATACCCTCAGCTAGGAGATGGCCTCAAGGCTTGATCTGCTGAACTCTTTGCTTTCAAATTCTTTCCTGATGACTTGAATGAGATTGAATTGGGATAATAACCTCTTGATAGGCTTCTAGAGATGAGAATAATGATTGGTCCCCTGTTGAATGACTTGCTATGCTTATGCTATGCAGATGATTAGTCTATGTACATGACTCTATATGCAAATGCTAATGATAATGAAACATAAACCAAGTGAATTAGGTTGGGCAAATTTTAGGGTGCAACACTTGGTTGTAAAGGAGCGAGTACAAAGTGGACAGATTTATATAGAACATTTAGGGACGAACTCCATGATAGCGGATCCTATGACAAAGGGGCTTCCTCCCAAGGTCTTTCATGAGCACTCTGCTCACATGGGTGTGTTGCAGTGAGAATTGTGATACCAAGCTATTGATTAACTTAAATCTTAATTCTTACAATTCACAACCGGACTTTAATTTATCCAAAAAGGAAAGGTTTAAAGAAAGAAAAACCTATAAAAATGCAAAGCAAAAAGCAAGACTTAAAGCTAAGCAAAGAGATATCTAAATGTTCGGGGGTTGGTTATGCATAGGGTAGGTATTTCACATCCTAAACATCTGTAGTACTCTACAGGAACCTCTTGTTAGTATTTGAGTTTGCTAAAGTTGCTTGCTAAAGGAAATGTGCTAAGGGTAAAAATATAAAGTATATACGAAGTTTGGTAAAGTATGCTCGCGAAGACATTGCATCTCATGCCTATGTATCCTGACGGGAATGGAATCAGAGCAACCGTAGTTCCCCTGACTAAGGGGTGAGGAACCCTTGACTGTGGTCAAGGTTCCATGGGGGTAAGTAAATGTCTGCGGCGAGACACCTACATAGAGTGTGGAGACTCTAAACTAAGATTAAGTTAGAAAAGAAGGGAATGTCCACGGGGGGACAGCTAAATAGAGCACGGTGACTCCAAGCCTAAGTTGCAAAGATAAACGCGGGGAATGTCCCGGCGGGACGACTAAATAGAGCACGGCGACTCCTCTCCTAAGTTGTAAATGTTAACAGGAAGTTAGTTGTTAGTGAGTTAATGGGTTAATTGGAAAAGTGTGAAGTTGGTTAGTGGGCTCGCCAAGACGTCGCATCTTGTGCCTACGTATTCTCATCGAGAAATCAGAGCGTTCGTAGTTCCCTTATCTAGGGGGAGGAACTCTTGACTGTGGTCAAGGTTCCAAGGGGATGTAAGCATTCATAGGGAAGTACTTACATGGAGTGCGGCGACTCCTGAATCTAAGTTGAGATTGTTATGGTAGAGAATATCCACGGCGGGACGCTAAACATGAGTACGGCGACTCAAATCCTAAGGTTAGGATAATGGGGAAAAGATATCCACGGCGGGACGCTAAATAGAGCACGGCGACTCCAATCCTAAGGTTAGGATAAAGGGATAAAGGGTGTCCACGGCGAGACGCTAAATAGAGCACAGCGACTCCAATCCTAAGGTTAGGATAAAAGGTAAAGAATGTCCACAGTGGGATGCTAAATAGAGCACGGCGACTCCAATCCTAAGGTTAGGACAAAGGGAAAGGATGTCCACGGCGGGACGCTAAAAGTGAGAGCGGTGACTCAAATCCTAAGGTTAGGATAAAGGGGAAGGATGTCCACGACGGGATGCTAAAAGTGAGCACAGCGACTCAAATCCTAAGGTTAGGATAAAAGGGTAAATGTAACCAACAAGTTATTACATATAAACCAATAATGTCACAACAATGTAAACAAAATGGTTCAAAATCCTCATGGGGATAATCAAAGGTTTTTAAAGGTGAACCACCTAAATGTGTACAAGCAAAGTTGAAATTCAAACATAAATGCCCAAGGAAGCTAACAATTCATGTTCATAATCTCAAATTAAAAACTCAAAGAGAATGAAATCCAAATGTTTGAAATAAAGAAGGAAAGATAGGAGGGTGAAAACTCTAAAATGGGTTATAACTTGCTCATAATGCAAAGTGTTTCTAAAATAGGATTTTTAGAATTCTTTAAACATTATATAGAAATATGTTACAACACAAGAATTTTGCAAAAATAACCACTTAAAAATGATTTAAAATGGAGAAGTTATGTGGTTTTTAAGTTTGTGAACAAAACATAAAAATCTAAATGATAAAAAGAATAAAATGCACATGGTAAGACAATGAATCAAACAAATTTGATTATTTAAACATGTTACAAAACATGTATAAATAATACAAGATCAATATCACAAGAAAAATCAAGTTACAAGTTGAAAACGTTTAAGAACATCATGGTAAAACCCCTAAAAACAGTCATGGTAGCATGTGAAATGCAAACGGAAAGTTCACATTTATGAGTTTTAGGTTTACCTCTTGAAGAAAGATTAAGCAATAAGAAAACCAGAGAACTTGAAAGCTCTTCCAAGATCTTCAAATATTCCTAGGATGATGAATAGATGCTCCAAACAACCTCCAAGCAAGCTAGTGGACGAAATGCCTTGTAAATGAAGGAAAATCTCCAAAATCCAAAGATTTCAAATACCAACTCACTAGAACCTTGTTACATAAATATGGAAGTGATTTGGATAGATTCAATACATCATATTTGATGTGTTTGAAGTGTTTCTTGAGTTGGAAGAAGTTTGGAAATGGTTTTGAAAGGCGTTTTGCAAAAGTAGATTTTGAGGGATTTTGGAAACTTAACGAGATTTTGCAAGAACTTGTGATTGTGTAAGGAATGGAGTTCTAGATGGTTTCTAGCATGAAACTTATGTGTTTGTGATGTAGGAAGTAATTTATATTTATAGCCAAAGGCCTTGGATCATGGTATGGGCAAAAGTGAAGCAAATTGCCAATTTTAACCTTCCATCATGAAAATCTTTGAGTTTTTCAATGCAATCTTCATCTTTGTCTTTAAGACACTCTACTAAGATATTATCCATACCCCATAGATTTTTTCATCATGATTGATAGGATAGGAGGTGACTTGTTGAATTAAAGTTGATGATTTGACAAGGGTAGCCACTTTTTTTCTCTTTCTTCACTATTCACTTTTGCAACTTGCATTAAATAATGATTTCCTTTGATCTTTGTGTGGCAACCTCAAATTGGACCCATGTTTGACCCAATGGAGTATCTTTGATGGTGTAGAGACTTGTTTCATGGAGAAACAATCCAATACCTTGACTGATTAAATCGTTGAAACCTCGATTTCCGACTGTACGGAACTTTGGTTCACCTGTAACTTAACAAAGAAAAACTTGAAGTAGGTTAAGATTAAATAATCAAATGAAAATGATCCTAGAATGATGATGAAGATCTAAGAGGTCAAAATTTGGGGTGCAACAGATGCCCCTATTTAAATATCTTCACCAGATGGCAATGAGAGATGATAATCCTCATAGAATCGTAGTGAAAGGTATTTAAATATAGCAAACCAGAAATTTTGTCCCTTAGATCGGATGGTATGCAAAAGGACAAATTCTGAAATGCAATGAATTCTAAATGATGCTTCATGATGCTTGGATGCAAGACAAATGGAGACACACGAGAAAAAATAAAAGAACGGCATAACAGCGAGCAACTACTCACTGGGAAACACAGCAACACATGGGAAGCAACAGTCATCATCCATGAACGGAACTGGATGGAAAAGAGTCACAACATTCAAAATATCAATGAATGAGGTGAGGAAAAACCTAAGAAATACAACAGGGACACAGAAACAAACATCAGAGACATTAGGAAGAACATTGAATGAACCCTTAAATATACCAGAGATACTCGGAAAAACATCGATAAAACTCCGGAAGATATCCAAAGAAGCACATTGAAGAAATATATTTTGAAGGTATATATGAAACATTTTAGAAGGGTATTTGAAGACATATATGGGAAAGCATCAGGTAAGCAACAAAGGAGTTCTGGAAGAACATCAGACCAAAAGATATATATATCTGGAAAAACATCGTAAAGATTCTGGAAAAACATCAGAATTTAAAGGGAGTATCTGGAAAAACATCAGAACAAAGACTCAAACTGGAAAAATATCAGAGAGAGAAACATATCCGAAAAACATTGGATAGATTCTGGGAAAACATCAGAATCAAGGTAAATATCTAGAAAACCATCAGATAAGTTTTGAAAAAACATCAGAACAAAGACTCAATCTGGAAAAATATCAGAGAGAGAAACATATCCAGAAAAACATCGGATAGATTCTGGAAAAACATCAGAATCAAGGTAAATATCTGGAAAACCATCAGATAAGTTCTGGAAAAACATCAGAACAAAGACTCAATCTGGAAAAACATCAGAGAGAGAAACATATCCGGAAAAACATCGGATAGATTCTGGAAAAACATCAGAATCAAGGTAAATATCTGGAAAATTATCAGATAAGTTCTGGAAAAACATCAGAACAAAGACTCAATCTGGAAAAACATCAGAACAAATACTCAATCTGGAAAAACATCAGAGAGAGAAACATATCTGGAAAAACATCGGATAGATTCTGGAAAAACATCAGAATCAAGGTAAGTATCTGGAAAACCATCAGATAAGTTTTGGAAAAACATTAGAACAAAGACTCAATCTGGAAAAACATCAGAGAGAAAAACATAGGTGACATTCAAGAATAGCGTTGGATAAAAGGGAACCAGACACCCAATAATGGCTTTGAATGAAAGGTATAAACATAGTATCTGAGAATAGTATTGGATGTATATAGGAACAGACATATCCGAAAGAACAATCAGATAAGAAATGTCATATCTGGAAGAACATCAGATAGACACGACACAAAAATCTATTTGGTAGGTGCCAAGTGAGTTGCACTTTGACCACAAGGTAAGACGTGGATAAAACACGACCTCGGGAGAAATACAAATGAGGATGAAACACCCATGTTATGCATATGAATATGAATTATGCAGAGGGTATATGATCAAAATGTAAATGCATACACCGACGACAAGGCTCGACTCTTTTGGTGAGAAGACAAAAATGGAAGACTGATTCCTCAACACGGAGATCACTACCATTCTTCTTGGGAACTAAAGATGCTACCGCTGAACATATCTCTGCCACACTGGTAAACTGTGTCAAATTGATGATCCTTGTAGGAAGGATGAAGAGCTTCCTGGGGATTCCTCAAGTAAACTGCCCCAGCTTAGCTGTCTGTTGTAGGTAAAACTGATAATCGCTTCAGGTTGTTGAAGATGACTGATCCGCTGGGTGCTTGGAAGGCTTGCCCCAGTCTGAGTCTTGAAATATCTTCTGGGTAAACCACATTTGAGAAGACCTTGCCTTGAACAAATATTGAACTGATTCTTCGACAGGATGTGAAAAGAACTTGCCCCTGATAGGATCACCGACCAAGTTTCTCAATGTTTGAAAATTCCTTAAGAGGAAAGCCAGTTTGCAAACAAAAGTGTTCATACGAACATGGTAATGCAAAGTTTATGCAACTTTTGAAATCAAAATCATTTTTTGAAAGATGCAACATAAATGAGTCATTGGTCAGAACACGGTGGTTCAAAACACTTAAAAGTGAAAGGTAAAGCAAAAAGGTACGATGCCAAAACAAATGGTCCGCAAAGATCTTTTGGAGTCAGTTTACGCAACCTTGTTGTAGTATGCTTTCAAAATAACCTTGTTTCATTTAGGCCTTTTGAAGGTTGTAACGTGGCCTGGTTAACGGTTTAAGAAACAAAGGATAAAGGCTCAAAGTTTATTTGTTCCCACCTAATCTACGTGATGATCTTCAGTCCTATGCTCAGCTAACTCAGAATATACACTCAGGTTCCTATAGGAATTGCACTGATTATAGCCATGATGATGGTTCAAAAGTCCAAGGACTCTTGAGACGAAAATCACTACTTCTCTACAACATTTGGTTGTTTTGACATTGAGGATTTTCATGGTAAAGATTTAAAGATCTCCTCTTCTATTATCCCTAACTTTTGCCTGAACTGTTTCTTTTAAAGCTTACAGTCAGCGGGATGCCCCAGTTTTGCCTAAGTCTCCTTCATAGGTTTTGACTTAGCGGTTTTTTCTTTATATATATATATATATATATATATATATATATATATATATATATATATATATATATATATATATATATATATATATATATATATATATATATATATATATATATATATATATATATATATATATATATATATATATATATATATATATATATATATATATATATATATATATATATATATATATATATATATATATATATATATATATATATATATATATATATATATATATATATATTAAAAAGAAAGAGAGTGACTGTCTGGCTTTAATGATTACGGTGAACCATCGTCGGCTTTTTGGCTTGAAAAACATCTTCGACACTTGTTTGCTGTGTGCGAAGGAAAACTTGTGGTTGCAACCTTTATATGAAAGGTGTCTCGCATGAATATGCAACCGAGTTAACTGAGAACTACCCACCCCAAGGTTAAAATTGCGGGTTTTTTTTGTAAAGAAAGAAACTCCTACTTCTAGGCTCGAAGGGGTTAACGAGGGATTATCTTTCTTATTTCTCCAGTGTTTGGGAATTGAAACAATGCCTTACATCGTCAACAAAGTTTAACTGAAAGCATACTGACAGCAGTTATGGGTATAACATTTTCATCATCCTCCATCAAATATTTGCATATCAAAAGTTTAAACAAAATGTGTATATTTTTAAAAGATAAGGCATAAAAATGCAAATACTAGACAAAATAAATTGAATCAAAAGTTTCAATGCTCATTTCATTAATACAAAAGTACAAACATAATTTGAAGGCAAACAGCTAGTACAAAATAAGGAAAGTGCAAACAACAGGAAACATGGCTTTGTGATTAATCAGTAACAAGGATGAGTTGTCCTGTCTGATTTCAAATTAACGGTCTCCATTTGGATTTCTACATTATGCACTTCTTGCTCTGACATCTTGCGTCTATAATTAGCTCTAGTCCGATATCAGTGTCGAGGAATCAGCTTGACGACTCAAAGACACACAGAATGATGAAGACAGCTGGAGATGAGCGACTGGACAAATAGAGGTATGCAACATACTGTGCAAAGATGCAAATGCAATGAAATGCTATGCAAGACAGGATGCAAAACACATAAAATAGGATCAAAGGTTCAAGATCACAACATGAAGTCTGGATAAAGAACCAACCACAGGGTATGTACTATGGGTAAAGCACCTGCATAACGGGTTCTAACAAAGTTCCCAGATTCCTCGACCCATCTTTCGGATATTATCGACACACCAACTACTTGGAAGTCAATAATATTCTCAAGAGAGTCTCGTCTAAGTGTAGTATCGCGTATCAACTACTTCGGCAATACTCCCTTATAGCCATCGCACTACGTCCTAAAAGGCCAAGTGAGGGTAAAAGGTAACTAAAAGTCCTCAGTGTCACAGGCTCCTGGGTTGAAAGTAGCAATGTTTTTATGAATACTCGTTCAACAAAAATACTCCCAAGAGGGCCTCCACTGAGTGGTGGTTTCTCAAGTCAGCTTGGTCGGGAATCAACTCCCTATAAGCCTTCTTGAATATACCACCTTCCTATCATAAGTGCACTCAAGTCCGGGTGTAGGACTTATCTTCACCACTTAAAGTAACAACCCTGCATACAGAAAAACCCAGGCACAAACAGATATATGTACATATATATACAAATATACACACAAGCAAACATATAGCAAACACAAATATAAACAAAGTGGGCTTAACCCTCTTAGGGGACTTCCCCAATGAAGTCGTCATTTCTGTTGCGGTGAGAATCGTGATACCAAGCTATTGATTAACTTGAATCTTAATTCTTACAATTTACAACCGGACTTTAATTTATCCAAAAAGAAAAGGTTTAAAGAAAGAAAAACCTATAAAAATTCAAAGCAAAAAGCAAGACTTAAAGCTAAGCAAAGAGAGATCTAAAGTTTCGGGGGTTGGTTATGCATAGGGTAGGTATTTCACATCCTAAACATCTATAGTACTCTACAGGAACCTCTTGTTAATATTTGAGTTTGCTAAAGTTGCTTGCTAAAGGAAATGTGCTAAGGGTAAAGATATAAAGTATATACGAAGTTTGGTAAAGTATGATCGCGAAGACATCGCATCTCGTGCCTACGTATCCTGACGGAAATGGAATCAGAGCAACCGTAGTTCCCCTAACTAAGGGGTGAGGAACCCTTGACTGTGGTCAAGGTTCCATGGGGGCAAGTAAATGTCTACGGCGAGACACCTACATAGAGTGCGGAGACTCTAAACTAAGATTAAGTTAGAAAAGAAGGGAATGTCCATGGCGGGACGGCTAAATAGAGCACGGTGACTCCAAGCCTAAGTTGCAAAGATAAACGTGGGGAATGTCCACGGCAGGACGACTAAATAGAGAACGTCGACTCCTATCCTAAGTTGTAAATATTAACAGAAAGTTAGTTGTTAGTGAGTTGATGGGTTAATTGGAAAAGTGTGAAGTTGGTTAGTAGGCTCGCCAAGACGTCGCATCTTGTGCCTACGTATTCTCATCGAGAAATCAGAGCGTTCGTAGTTCCCCTATCTAGGGGGAGGAACTCTTGACTGTGGTCAAGGTTCCAAGGGGATGTAAGCATTCATAGGGAAGTACTTACATGGAGTGCGACGACTCCTGAATCTAACTTGAGATTGTCATGGTAGAGAATATCCACGGCGGAACGCTAAACATGAGTACGGCGACTCAAATTCTAAGGTTAGGATAACGGGGAAAAGATGTCCACGGCGGAACGCTAAATAGAGCACGACGACTCCAATCCTAAGGTTAGGACAAAGGGAAAGGATGTCGACGGCGGGACGCTAAAAGGGAGAACGGCGACTCAAATACTAAGGTTAGGATAAATGGGAAGGATGTCCATGACGGGACGCTAAAAGTGAGCACGGCGACTCAAATCCTAAGGTTAGGATAAAAGGGTAAATGTAACCAACAAGTTATTACATATAAACCAATAATGTCACAACAATGTAAACAAAATGGTTCAAAATCCTCATGGGGATAATCAAAATTTTTGAAAGGTGAACCACCTAAATGTGTACAAGCAAAGTTGAAATTCAAACTTAAATTCCCAAGGAAGCTAACAATCCATGTTCATAATCTCAAATTAAAAACTCAAAGAGAATGAAATCCAAATGTTTGAAATAAAGAAGGAAAGATAGGAGGGTGAAAATTCTAAGGTTATAACTTGCTCATAATGCAAAGTGTTTCTAAAATAGGATTTTTAGAATTCTTTAAACATTATATAGAAATATGTTACAACACAAGAATTTTTCAAAAAGAACCACTTAAAAATGATTTAAAATGGAGAAGTTATGTGATTTTTAAGTTTGTGAACAAAACATAAAAAATTTAAATGATAAAAAGAATAAAATGCACATGGTAAGACAATGAATCAAACAAATTTGATTATTTAAACATGTTAAAAACATGTATAAATAATACAAGATCAATATCACAAGAAAAATCAAGTTACAAGTTGAAAAAGTTTAAGAACATCATGGTAAAACTCCTAAAAACAGTCATGGTAGCATGTGAAATGCAAATGGAAAGTTCACATTTATGAGTTTTAGGTTTACCTCTTGAAGAAAGATTAAGCAATAAGAAAACCAGAGATCTTGAAAGCTCTTCCAAGATCTTCAAATGTTCCTAGGATGATGAATAGATGCTCCAAACAACCTCCAAGCAAGCTAGTGGACGAAATGCCTTGTAAATGAAGGAAAATATCCAAAATCCAAAGATTTCAAAGACCAACTCACTAGAACCTTGTTACATAAATATGGAAGTGATTTGGATAGATTCAATACATCATATTTGATGTGTTTGAAGTGTTTCTTGAGTTGGAAGAAGTTTGGAAATGGTTTTGAAAGGTGTTTTGCAAAAGTAGATTTTGAGGGATTTTGGAAACTTAATGAGATTTTGCAAGAACTTGTGATTGTGTAAGGAATGGAGTTCTAAATGGTTTCTAGCATGAAACTTGTGTGTTTGTGATATAGGAAGTGAGTTATATTTATATCCAAAGGCCTTGGATCAATGTATGAGCAAAAGTGAAGCAAATTGCCAATTTTAACCTTCCATCATGAAAATCTTTGATTTTTTCAATGCAATCTTCATCTTTGTCTTTAGGCCACTCTACTAAGATATTCTCCATACCCGATAGATTTTTTCATCATGCTTGATAGGATAGGAGGTGACTTGTTGAATTAAAGTTGATGATTTGACAAGGGTAGCCATCTTTTTTCTCTTTCTTCACTATTCACTTTTGCAACTTGCATTAAATAATGATTTCCTTTGATCTTTGTGTGACAACCTCAAATTGGACCCATGTTTGACCCAATGGAGTATCTTTGATGGTGTAGAGACTTGTTTCATGGAGAAACAATCCAATACCTTGACTGATTAAATCGTTGAAACCTCGATTTCTGACTGTACGGAACTCTGGTTCACCTGTAACTTAACAAAGAAAAACTTGAAGTAGATTAAGGTTAAATAATCAAATGAAAATGATCCTAGAATGATGATAAAGATCTAAGAGGTCAAAATTTGGGGTGCAACTGTGTGTTATACAACCAGAGGATCCTTTGGTTTAGTGGGAGTTAGTTATTGTTGTTACTTATGTTTTATGATTGATAGTATATATACATACTCATATATTTGTATTACATTCTGATCCAAAATAAAGTTTGGTTATTCAGTTCATTATACTTTGTATGATAATATTGATCTCATTAAAGTAAGGAGGACCAGTTGAAAATTGACATGTATTAATCACCTTTATGTGATTTTCATGCTACATATTTCATGATTAATCTATGTCATTTAGTTGTGTTTATATATGTGATCATTGATGGGTTTAATTATGATTGATATAATTAAAACCGCTTTGGTTTTATATATTAATATAACTGATGAACGAGATAAGGATATGTCCAATATTTATAATGGAAATTTTTGAGCTCATAAAGTCTAGCACGTTCATAGGGTTACATATATGACCAGTGGGAGATTGTTAGAATTTTATTTTTGGGGTCATACATGTAATAAATTAATGTGTTAGAATCATTATTTAATTAGTTAAATTAAAGTGATCTATTTAATATAAGGTTTATGACTATGGATATAATTGTCATGAAAAATATTGTGTAGATACCAAAAGTATTATTTCTATTTTTTTATGGGTAAAATTGGAATAAGAAAACTTGAATAATCGTGATCCTTCATTAAAGGGCATGAGATTCTAAACTTGAACAAACATGACTTTTCACGAAAGGGAATGAGATTCTTATAAATAAGGGGTTAAGATCTCCAATTGTTGACACTAGAAAATATTACAAAATATTTATTCTCTTTATCCTATTGAAAGAGGAACTAAGGAATTAAAAAAAATCTACAATTGGAAGGTCATTGCTCTATCAAGATCATCATCTTCTGATTGAAATTGCATAGATCCTAAAGGTATGCTTCTGCATTCTATTTCATCTTGTATTGAGTATGAATTAATATATGTTAATTAATAGAATTTCAACAATAATATACATTTTTTAACTTGTGAATCAATATTTGAATCCTGGATTTTAAAAATATTAGTATTGAATAGCTGACATTTTTTTAAAATATATTCAAGTAAGTTTGTTAGGGAATTTATTAACGACTCTATGTATTACTAGGTACTACATAAAAATGTAAAAATATTTTTAGTTTTTGAAGATGTATTTTCTGACGCACTCTGAGTAAATAGAATTTTGAATTAACATTAAGAAATTTAAAAGATGTATTTTTAAAGTTTTTTCAAAGGTGCATCTCCGGACGGTGTTAGAGCTTAAATCGCATCAGAACCATTATGTTTTCTCATTTCTAAAAAAACACAAATTCTCTCAAAGTTTTTTCCATCAACCAAGTACAAAAGCAAATAATCAAGTTGAAAGGTTCTTCAGTCAACATCAGTACATCAGAGACATCATCCAACACTGAAGTAAACTCTAAATTTATGAGTTTTTGATATTTTAATTTTTTTTTTTTTTGAGTTTTTGTGTAAATGAGTAGAAATTGATGATTTAGGTAAGAAATGAGTATAAATTGCATGAATGATAGTTTATACATATTGTAAAACATGTATGTTGGTTAAAAATAACAATCAAACCATTATTTTTTAGGTTAGTTGATCTGGATTGTTGCCATTGAAGAACCTGAAAAATTGTAGAAAATTCCAGAGATTCATCTCCGAAATTTCTCAATGTTTGGATTCTCGTTACCCGGAGATGCATCTCCGTAAATTATTAGTCTGTTTTAAATTTTTTTTGCTTTTATTGATTGTATGATTGCTTGTACCAATTGTCTAATTACTTATAGACATTATGGATAATAGAGACGATAGATTAGGGCACGAGAGGATTGCATAACATTCATCAGTGCAGAAGGAGAAGAATTAGGTTTCGGAGGCTCTTGTTCACTCTAGTCATACAGAGGCATCTACTTCTAGGGCTCATGCTTCTCCATCTTTTTCTTCTTGTAGGAGATGAGTTTCACCTACCGACATATCATTGCCTCCATCCTCCTGCAGGAAATAGGTTTCACCTATTCAGGCGCCAGAGGTAGCTGAGTCACAAGTGGCACCTAACGCACCAGTTCCACCTCCGATCGATGAGGCTCCTGAGCCAGTACCACAATGATGAGGCTGCTAAGGATGATAAACCACCTTAGGAATTTGGAAAAGGATATGTAGAGTTGTCATTGTTGCCTCTGTACCATACCATACTGTCAGACGTATCTAGGACAAAGAGCTAACATTAGTTGGATTCATTCTTTTTAAATTAAACTGATTATTATATTAAAGTTTCTGGCATTAATTTATTTTTTTGCAGGACCGTGATCTGCTGAAGTTTAATAACCATGGGAGGAAGATTACTGGCTTGCCTCAGCCGAATGAGGAGTGTTTTTCGGCTACTTTGCTCCTATCAGGGATGAAGGGATCGTGCATGACCAGTTATATTACGGTTAACCATTTAATTCTTAATGCATTTGTATAGAGATGACACACCGAGACCTAGTCATTTCATCTCACGCTTGGTAAGATGTCCATCACACTCGACAATGTGTCATGTGTGTTCCATCTCCTGATCAGGAGAAAACTTCTAGATCATGGGAGGATTACCATATATGAGGCATTCGAGATGATCTTAGACTATCTAGAAGTTGACCTAGAGGGTGCCATGAGGGAGTTTAAAAAAACCAGAGGGCTCATGCTAGGTTTGAATTCTTGAAAAAGGTATATATAAATGAGATCCTTAGAGCTGAGAAAGCTAGAGGTGATGATGAGCAGGTGGGGATCCATATAGCATATTCTATGATAGCATACCTATTATAGTTGGTTTGCACTACGATTTTAATGGATAAGAGTGCCACTTATACATATGTTATCTATTTATGGTACTTCGAGGACTTCGAGTGGATCCATGAGTACAACTAGGGTGTTTGTTTGGTCTACTTGTACTCGAAGTTATTAGAGCCTTGTAGGTGGAAGACGAAGCAGGTCATAGGCAGCATCACATTACTAATGGTAATATTTATTGGTTTTTCAATATTTCTGTGTCAATTTCATTGCATCTTTGCAACGTCCTTATTGATGATTCGTGTGTTCAAACACTTTTCAAGCTTAGATCCTCCAGAACTTCTCATGCATCTCTAGCGGGTCGTGTGTAACGACTTACACTGAGGATATGCCATGTGCTTTTGCATTTTCCCTGCACAGAAAGGACCATGCGATATAGTCGTTCAAATTGTATCTTGATCGCTTGGATGTCAAGGATATGCATTTCAACAGCTATGTCGATCACCATGAGACACGACCATTTGATAGCATAATGTTATACAATGGATGGTTGGTTTGCAACTCATGTGCCACATTTCCTCATCTACCTGAGTGCCTCATGCGGCAGTTGGCTACACTCAGATTATTCCCAGACAACTTGTTGTCTCTGTTCCTCCTGTTATAACACATAGAGAGATAAATAATATGCTTGATGATTTTCTTAGTCATCTGGTATCGGAGGAGGCACAGAATACCATAGCAGACAGCGACTAAAGCTACGTCAACGGGTACATCAAGTGGTTCTTCAAGGTGTCACATTCGTATATGGTGCAGGTTGCTCCAAGAGATTTATCGAGGCCATCTCATCATGAGATACTAGAGGATGATCAAGCAAAGTTAGATCATGCTCATAATGTTTTGCTTAGATGTCATCGCAAAGTGGAGATCATGCATGCAAGCATTGACAGAGGTATTTTCCCTAATAGGTCTGTGGTGAGGCAGGTTCTAGATGCCATTATGACAGAGGCACGAGAGGCATTGATGTACTGGAGACAGTTTAGAAGGACGGGGGTAAAAGAGGCCGAGGAGCACGAGAAACCATAGGAGTTGTAGTGCAGCATATGCAGTAGTATATAGTAATTGTACTTTGGATTCATTATGGATTGTATTTTATTTTCACTTTATTCTACTTTATCATTTATTTTGACCTTATTTACATATGTCATTTTTGGACCATATGGATTTACATATGTCATTATTTTCATATCGATTGTATGATTTAAATCTCATCACATAACAAGGTTCTTAACATTTATAAATCATCACTTTCATTTGTGTAACCATAAAACAAACATAATATGCACTGTTTATATAGGATACATAGATGCATCTCCCTAAAACCTAAACGGAGATGTATCTCCGGAATAATTAACATGGAAAATTCCTTTCAGAGTGAGATTCATGGTGTATGTTTTAAAATATTTTGGAGATGCATCTCCAGATCAGTTAAAATTTTGATTTAAGACAAAGTGGGTCCGGAGATGCATCTCTGAAATCTGAGGGGTATTTTGGATTTTCCATAGGGTGTTTTTCCACCCCATATAGTGGGATATGTCGCGATTAGAATTGGATACCAAGTTATTGATTAACTTGAATCGCAAATCATTATTCACCACCAGTCTTTAATTTGTCCAAGGGAAGGGTAAAAGATCAAAATAACCCATGAGTATGCAATGTCATGCAAAGCTAGAGAACCTAAGGTTCGGGTGTTAGTTAAACTTAGGGAAGGTATTAGCATCCTAAGCATTTGCAGTACTCTACAGGAACCTCTTATTTTAATGTGTTATTGTTGTTTGCTAAAGGTGAACCTATGGGTTTATTTCTAAGTATGCTCGCCAAGAAACCGCATCTTGTGTCTACGTATCCTAACAGGAATGGAATCAGAGCATTCGTAGTTCCCCTAAAGGGATTGAGGAACCATTGACTATGGTCAAAGTTCCAGGGGAGAGAAGGTTTGTTGATTGATTCTAGGAGAAGAGACGAGTTGTCATCTTAGGGAGAATACTCGACTTAACCACCATAAATGTATAGAAGACGGTCTTTGCGTCGCATTAAAAGAAGGGCTCCAACTCGAATTTTCATCGACGAGTATGCCACATACCTCTCTCAAGCGGAAAAGGTGCTACCTCTTTCTCGATTACGTTATGGGGTAGGAGAATCACATCTCGAGTACACAGATGAATCGCGTCTAATTCTCTTATGGGAGAATAGGGAATTTAATTGTAAGTCTAAGTTGAAGTTCAGGAGGAGATTACCTTAAGATACAAGGGTGACCTATGCTGATCGACCTGAAGAATTAGGGATCAAGCGGGGGTGATGCAAATGAAAATAAAGTGTATACAACTTATAAAGTCATCTACAGGTTCTTCCCTTGGACTTGAACATGCAGATATAATCAAGATGAAAATAGAGAAGTAATAAGCAATCAAATCAGGATTGAAGTCAATGTGAGACATGTAGTATAACCAAATTATAAAGCAAGATGCCATAAGATAGATATATTAAGTTAGGCACCAGAGCATTTGGTGTAAATCAAGAATAAGATTCTCCAATATATATAAAAATCCATAGACAAACCATCGATCTTAAACCAGCACAAACAATTTAAATAACGCAGTACAATCATTAAATGGTAAAGAGGTTAATACTCGTAAATATTTATTAAATAATTTTCTCATAAAGTAATTATAAAAGGGACAAAATATCTAAAATAATTATTCTTTTTAAAAGTAGATATTATATTTGTTTGTTTTTAGATGAAAATCAAATTATGATATTATAAAACAAATGAATAAATTAAATAAGAATTTTATTAATTATTATCCAAAAAGAATAAAAGTATTTATATTTCTTTTTAAAAAAAGCAAGCTTATCATAATTTATAAAAAGAAGGAAACACAAATGAAGGGAGGCTATCGTGGTAGACGGAAGGAAGGGTCCATGGTGGGTCCTCGGCCAGTTTCATCAAGGTCGTCTGGTCAAATGATGATTCAATCTGCGGTCCGTGATGAGGGCGCATGGTAAGGTAAACCGAGGGCGTATACACAGACTCTATCTGTAAAATCAAACAAGAAAAAAAACATGCAGGAACCTCATTACTTACTCCCTATTCTCTCTCTTCGTGAATATTGAAGGTGGGAAAAACACTTAGAAGGGGGGGGGGGGGGGGGGGGGGGGGTTGAATAAGGGTTTCAAAAACAACTATGATAATAGAAAATGACAAGTTATTTTATCCTGGTTCGTTTGAACTCAAACTACTCCAGTCCATCCGACCAAGGTGATTTTGCCTTTCTCAAACAAGGAATTAATCCACTAAATTAAAACCTGATTACAGTGATATCACTGAGACAAACTGTCTTAGTCTTCTCAAGAATCCTGACCACAACTTGGTCTCTCAAGGAACTTTTACAAGGATGAAATACAATGTGTTTAAGTGCTTCTAAAAAGCTATTATCACAACTGTGATTTTTTTACACAAAATGAAGAACAAATAAAACAAGTATGTTTGTTGAAGAAAGTGTTTGAATATGTTCTTTGATTGTTTTGTATTTCGTCGTTTTGTCAATCTTGAAATGATGTTGAAGACTTGCTTAAATAGACTTCACATCCATTTCTCAAAGAACGTGCAGCTGCTGCCTTTTGTCTTCTTTGACTTTTCCTTCACAGAAGAGGAATGTTCAGACATATCCTTTTTGTCTAAATTTATGTGCCATACACGAATGAGGAATAGTGTCGTTGGTAGACATTGGGTTTAGCAACGAATCTTTCTTGAATAATATCTTTTCAAATGAATAGATATAAAAATGATCTTGCATCAGATCCTCTGATGTTGTTCCATGTTCTTCTTTATCAGAGCCACTATATCCAGAGTTATACAGCAAAGTGCTTAGCGTGAATGAATGATCAGAGTTGACTTGATTCTCAGAGCCTCTGTAGGTTGCAGCGTTGAGTTCTCACAGAGTCTTCTGAATATAATGAATCTTTATACTCTGCACTCAAAGTCTTCTGTAGGTAGCACTTCAGAGTCTTCTGTAGCTTTGCTCAGAGTCTTCTGTGCTGCGCTTTCTACGCTCAGAGCGTTGCGTTATATAATGTTCTGAGGAATTATTTTTGTCTTCAGATGAATATTTATTTGATATCTGAAACAAAAACACTTGAACAAAATTAGAGTATATATTTTCTCTATACAAAATTTCATTAATGTTATCATCAAAACATTGAGATATATTAAGAACCAATCAGTGTTCTAACAATCTCCCCCTTTTTTATGATGACAAAAACTATACGAAATTTTGTTCAAAACAAGAAAAAAAATATATATCTCCCCCTGAGATTATGAATCTCCCCCTGAAATGAATACTGCTAGAAAAAAATAAATACTTCCCTTTCAGCACTTGTACTCTTTTCAGAGTCAGATCAAGCTTGTGGACTCTCAGAGATTGTTCAGAGTTACTTCTATGAAATTTGTTAGATGAATAGTTATAGCTCTGAAAAACTGAATATATGATCAGATGTATTTTAAAATGTCTGAGTTGCCATTTAGTATCTGTTTATGTGAACTATCAAAATTTCAATTTTCTTCCCCTTTTTGTCATATCAAAAAGTGATTTAAAAAAATCATTTAAGACAAAAATTTCAGAGTAAGAAAACAAATATGAGATATAAAACAGAAGGAACAATCACATATATATTGATAAGATCAGAAAATAGCCAAAAACAAACAATTATCACAGAAGTGCACAAACAAGACAATTAAGTGGAACGAGATGCTAAAATCTTCAGAAGATCAGTTATCTCAGAAGTTGACTTTTCTTGCTTTGCCATCCAAGTCTTGATCTCAGATGTTGATTCTTCTTGCTTAGCCATTCAGTCCTTGATTTCTTCTGTTTTATGTTCTTGCTTTACCATCCAGGCCTTAATTTCACTAGTGGCAGCCTCTTGCTGAGCAAGCTTTTCTTTCACATCTTCAGAGACTTTCACTTCTTCAGAAGCTTTCTCATTTGTTAACTCTTGAATAATCACAGAATCAGAGACAAAAGTTTCTTCAGTAACCAGAGCTTCTGGAGTAACTTCATCAGTCAGAAGACCTTCACCAGACTGAAGTGCATCAGATTTTTCAGGAGAAGAACACACAACTTCAGCAGGTGTGTTTTCCAAACACAGAATGTGGGTTCTTCTGACACTTAGCAGAGTAAGTTTCAAGGCTTGAGAAAATCTTTCTTATGCATCTTCAGAGCACGCTTCCTTAAGATTCAGAGTCCATGAATTGAATCTTCTTCTGAATTCATCCCAAAGTTCTTCAGAAACATTAGGATTCATGTTGTGGAGGCACTTCTCCCTAACATTAGCGAGCCATAACTGTATCTCTGTTTCAAAACTGGATAACATAGTTCCAACATCTGGTCTAGATTTAGGTTTTGGTTTTACATAGGCTTCTACGAACGATCTCCTAAGGGTGTATGAGAAGGAAGGTTCAGCAGAAAATGAAGATTTAGCTTGTGGGTGAGATGGAATGGGAGTAGGAGAGGGAATTTTCTTAGGATGGTTAGGAGAGTTACGAGCGGGTGATGTGACATCTGAAAGACTTGAAAAAGAATCAGATGAATCAGATGATTCAAATGATTCATATGAAATAGGGTGAACTGTCATAAGAGGAATAATATCAAGAATTTCAGGTTCAGGGTCAGATGGGTGAGGTTCAGAAGGATTAGGTTCAGAGGGTTGTGGTTCAGAGGGTTGAGGTTCAGATGGTTGAGGTTCAGAGGGTTGAGGTTCAGATGGTTGAGTTTCAGAGGGTTGTGATTCAGAGGGTTGTGATGTTTGTGGTTGTGGTTGAGGAGAGGGAACAGAGTCATGAACATTTTTAAATGAAATGTGTTCAGAAGTGGTGTGTTGAGGAGAGGGAGTAGGAATAGGGTCATAGGGAGGAGGAGGTTCAAATGTTGGAATTTTGGTTACTGTTTCCAGAATTGGAGATAAACCAGTAGAAGGGTTACCTGACTTCTTGAAACGTTTAGCCTTCACAGAAGAGTCTTCTTCAGAGGCTTTCCTCTTAGTACTTGTAGAAGTTTTCTCAAAAGGACCTTCTTCAGAGACCTTTCTCTTCTTACGTCTCTTCTTCTCAATCACTTCTGGAGCAGGTTCATAAGCTCTTTTTATCAGATCAGGTGGCATGGGAGTGTCATCTGCCAGACAATATGCAATATAATGAAGCAGAGCTTCCTTAGGTTCTTCTACAGTAAATAGTGGAAAGTCATCCACTAGGACTCTTCTTTTGCGTACTTCAGCTGAGTTTACCTTAACTGGATCAGAAGAAATTTGTTCCACCAACTTCATCCTTTGAAGGCTTTTGTCATCTAGAGGCTTCCCAAGTATTGGAGCTAATTCTTCTATTAGACCAGCCTCAGTCAGATGAGCTACCAAGCCATTCTCAGTGAGTACATCAGAGATCAATCTTCCCATGGGGATCCAATCCTTGATCTTCTGATGTTTGGTTTTAATAACTTCTCTGGACAAGTTCACATGGTTCCACAGATGAGTAAACAACAAATGTGGCAGATCCACCTTGATGTTCTTTCCCAAACAGTACATAAAATACAGCTGCTCTGTATTGATGTAGTCTGGAGAATTAGATGCTTTTCTGTGGTGAATACAGCCCAGAAAGATCTTTGCCCAGATCTTGTAGTGCATCTTCAGATCCTTGATCTTGCTTGAAGATAGCCCAGAAGTGAAAAATTCTCTGTAGACTTCATCCATGTCTACACGTCCAGCAGGGATATTCCCAATACCTCCTTCTTCTTCATACCCAATCAGTTTACGAATCATATCTTTGATGATTATGATTTCTTTTCCCAAAACAGATGAATATATGAATTTAGGGAAAACCTTTGCATGTATCCAGAACTCCTTAACCAAGTGAGGAAAGACTGGACCAATCAATCTATCAAAGTACTTCACCCATCCTTGAGAAGATACAGTTGGACGAAGATCAAAAACGTTCTTCGCAATATATTTAAAATCCACCATAAACTCGCAAAGAACTTCTAATTTATCAATAGGTGTAAGAAGAGTTCTCTCTGGTTCTTTGTATGGACCAGTACCCATTTCTGATGTTGATACCCCAGCCATTGTTGAAGCTAACTTTTGAGATGAAGATTATGAATTTGCCATTGACGAACTTGTGAGATAAACTGATCTTCTTCACATGATCAGAAGTGGAGTATCCTTTGTCAAGGACCTTCAAACCAGCTGTCAGAATCTGGAATCTTGAAAACATGGTTTCCACAGATTCTTCTTCCTCCATCTTGAAGGCTTCATACTTCTGAATAAGCGCAAGAGCCTTTGTCTCCTTCACCTGAGAGTTTCCTTCATGTGTCATCTTTAATGACTCAAACATGTCAAACATTGTTTCTCTATTTGTGATTTTCGCATACTCAGTATGAGATATAGCGTTTAACATAATAGTTCTAGCTTTGTGATGATTTCTGAAATCTCTCTTCTGTTGGTCAGTCATTGACTTTCTATCAATCTTTTTGCCCTCACCATCAATGGGGTGAATGTATCCATCAATGACCAAATCCCATAGATCAGCATCATAGCCTAGAAAGAAACTTTCTATTCTATCCTTCCAATAATAAAATTTCACTCCATCAAACATGGGAGGCTTGGTACTGATTCTATCTTTATCATCATATTTCTTGTTTGACTGTTCAGCCATAATATATCAAGGATAATATATCAAGAGTTTTCCCAACTGGATCTTTCTCTGTCACTGTTAAGTGATAGCACTTCAGAGCCGGAGCTCTAATACCAACTGAAGGTAGGAAAAACACTTAGAAGGGGGGGTTGAATAAGGGTTTTAAAAACAACTATGATAATAGAAAATGACAAGTTATTTTATCCTGGTTCGTTTGAACTCAAACTACTCCAGTCCACCTGGCCAAGGTGATTTTGCCTTTCTCAAACAAGGACTTAATCCACTAAATTAAAACATGATTACAGTGATATCACTAAGACAAATTGTCTTAGTCTTCTCAAGAATCCTGACCACAACTTGGTCTCTCAAGGAACTTTTACAAGGATGAAATACAATGTGTTTAAGTGCTTCTAAAAAGCTATTATCACAACTGTAATTTTTTTACATAAAATGAAGAACAAATAAAACAAGTATGTTTGTTGAAGAAAGTGTTTGAATATGTTCTTTGATTGTTTTGTATTCCGTCATTTTGTCAATCTTGAAATGATGTTGAAGACTTGCTTAAATAGACTTCATATCCATTTCTCAAAGAACGTGCAACTGCTGCCTTTTGTCTTCTTTGATTTTTCCTTCACAGAAGAGGAATGTTCAGACATATCCTTTTTGTCTAAATTCTTGTGCCATACACGAATGAGGAATAGTGTCGTTGGTAGACATTGGGTTTAGCAACGAATCTTTCTTGAACAATATCTTTTCAAATGAACAGATATGAAAAATGTTCTTGCATCAGATCCTCTGATGTTGTTCCATGTTTTTCTTTATCAGAGTCACTCTATCCAGAGTTATGCAGCAAAGTGCTTAGCGTGAATGAATGATCAGAGTTGACTTGATTCTCAGAGCCTCTGTAGGTTGTAGTGTTGAGTTCTCACAGAGTCTTCTGAATATACTGAATATTTATACTCTGCACTCAGAGTCTTCTGTAGGTAGCGCTTCAGAGTCTTCTGTAGCTTTGCTCAGAGTCTTCTGTGCTACACTTTCTACGCTCATAGCTTTGCGTTATATAATGTTCAGAGGAATTCTTTTTGTCTTCAGATGAATATTTATTTGATATCTGAAACAAAAACACTTGAAAAAAATTAGAGTATATATTTTCTCTATACAAAATTTCATTAATGTTATCATCAAAACATTGAGATATATTAAGAACCAATCAGTGTTCTAACAAATATCTTCATCAATCCCTCTCTCTCTCTCTCTCTCTCTCTCTCTCTCTCTCTCTCTATCTCTCTCTCTCTCTCTCTCTCTCTCTCTCTCTCTCTCTCAAACAACCACAAACACAAATTGAAAACCCAGAAAACAAGATCAAGCATGGAGGCCCTTATGAATTTCCACGGCGGTGCTAACGAACATCACGACGACTATTATGAATACCACGAAGGCAGAGATGAACTTCGTGGCGGCGCACCCAGAAATCAAATAAAACCCATCTCATACCCTAAATTGGTCATCCTAAACAAGGATCTAACAACCAAAACCACCAAATCGTAAACCAAAACTCCTAAATCTAAGATCAAAACAAGAGAAAACCCTAGCTAACCAGACATGCAATCAATGAAGCAAAAAAGAAAAAAGATACGACGAGCACAGACTATGTCAAGGTGAGGAAACGAGATGAAAAAAGCTTACCAAACAGAAGGGGTCTGAGGTTGTCGATGGTAAAGTTTTGAGGTGTGTTATTATTTTCTCCTTCTTTTTTTCGTTCCTTTCTAGTCGAATGAGGTTAGGGTTTTTGTTTGATTCTTGTATATGTTATATGATGTTCCTCCCTTCTTCCTGATGCTATGGTAGCTTCCATCAAGTTTCTTCATTTCTTAACATTTTAACACAACAACACACCACCATATCATCAATTTCATGCATCAAGTAGGATTCATACACAAAAATCTTTCTCATGAAAATACGCCCAAAATCTAAATCTAACTAGAAATTCACCTTGAGAGGATGAAGAGGATGAAAATGATGAAGAAGATGAGATGAATTGATGGTGGTGATGGTGACTTCCACGACTCCTTCTTTCTCCTTTTCTTTCTTATTTTTCTCTTCTCTTTTTTCTATATTTCTTTTTCTTTTACTGATAGATAGATATGATGAGGAAAGGAAACAAGTGGGTTGAAATATAAGTGGTGGAGGAAGTGTGGTGGAGAAAAGAGAGATAGTGAGTGGTTGCTATTAAAACATAGTAAAGAAAATATCTTCAAATATAAATATTTTATCTACTATAGCAATTGATCAATTATTAATATTACAAAAAATGTCCCTTCTTATACTTATTAATAAATGTTAGTCTCTTTTAATAAGAATTAATCTCTTCTGAATCCATTTATTACTCTATATGTGCTAACTTACAATATTTAGAGCACTTAAGAGTATACGGAATATTACATAACACATACTATAAAATATGCATATTTTAGACTTTAAAAATTTATGAGGACTAATCAAAGACAAGAAAAAGATAATTAAATATTTATTTTAATTTGTTTTATAATAATTTTAGTTAGTTTTAATTTGAAATTGTAATAATTTAAATTTATAATTATTTGATGTTTGTTTCTTTACACTTTTTTCTCTTGTAAAAATGATGCATGAGTTTTATCTACACTTTGAGATATTGAATCATGACTTAATTGAATTTTATCAATGATTTTCTTATTATTGTGGCGATTTCTCTTAGTTTAATTTTTATGTTTGAACGTCTTCTTTTTTATCTTCTTTTCTAAATTATTATTTGTTTTTTTTCCTCTTTAATTTGCTACTTTATTAAAATAAATCACTTGATTATATCACGTCATTTCTACTTTGTTTTTGTGCTTTATCGCATGTGGCTCTCTTTTTTTTCTGTTTTAAATTTTTTTGTTCTTTCTTGTTTATGTTTTTTTGTCTTTTATATTTATTTATTTATTTATTTTGTTCTATTTGGAGAATGAGTTGATATCTAAATTAATTTTATTTTTTATATTTTTTAAAAAAAATTATAGTTCCTTCTTTATATATACTAAGGTATCGTGTCTTTTAGGTTAGATTGAATTCACTTATCTTGAATGAATGGTTTTACTTAAAATTTGATTATGTGATTCATGTTTTCAAGATGAATTATATTTTAACTCCATTGTAGTGATAGGAATGAAATTCTCATGAATAGTGTGAAATTAATCCTATATTAAGTATGTGAAATTAGTTGTATGTGAATTCATGTATTATGTAATTTTATTTCTATATATGAAAATGTAAATGTTGTGTTCTAAGTATTCAAGTGTGAATATTGTATTATCAATGAAGTGTTCAACGAACATTAAGTCATATATGTATAAAGTGTCAGAACAATCCTTGCTCTCTTGATTTTAATGAAGAATATTTTTATGTGGCTATCTTAAAAGAAAGGTCTAAGAAGTCTAAATATTGGTGAATATATATTTTTGACGTGTGAATCTACTTATTATATCAAATAAATTATTTAAAAGAAGAGTTCATAAATTATCTAATAAATATTTTTTTAGCGGTCAATCTTTGGATACTTTTGTGTTTCACTTGTATAGTACAAATTTAGCAAGTATATGAGAATTTGAAATGTTATATGTTTTGGTGTGCAAATGTCATATAATTGAAATATGCACGGTGTAAATGCTTTTTATTAATATAAAAGTGATATTTTGATATTCGAAATGTTAAATATTATAAATCATATGCTTATGTGATTAAGTGTTAATATCGGTTCTAGTTGTAATCCAATTACTCGTCTGTTTGTTTAATTGTGTTTGCATGCTTGTAAAGACACAAATTTTCTGGAGGAGAAATGTGATGTTTAGATGAAACTTTGATGCATATGAAAGTGTTTACTTTTTGAGAATGATGTGATTTCATTTTGATTGTGATATTCAAGGAGGAAAAAAAACAATGTTATACTTAAATTATTATTTTTTATATTTTTTAATAAAATTAAAATTCCCTCTTATTTATATATAGGTTTAAATAATCAATTCGTTTATGTAAGTTGATGTATTTTTGTTTTTCTTTACTGTATTTTTTAAATAAAACTCTTAAATGTTACATTCTATTCAATTTTAGTCTATAACGTTAAATCTCCGTTAAAAAAAGACAAGATATTTAACGTTAGTGACATCATACTAATGAGTGACACTGCACTGATAACATGACTAAATTAATCATTTTTAAATTTATATGGTTTTTTTTTTTTAATTTGTGATCTTAAAACCAAAAATTGACATTTGCAAGATTCAAACTCATCTCACTCTTATAAGCACTCCTTCTGTGTAAAATGTCTCAATAAATATACTTAATACATAATGTTACTTATTTCACTTTTATTTTAATTATTTCTCTTCCACTTTTATTTCAATAATTTATTATTCATAATTAATTAAAAAATATTTATTACATAATGCTTTTAAATAAACATTTATTGAATAATATGCAAATAAGAATTATTTTAAAATAATTTATTTTAAAATGAAACATCATTTAAAATAAAACATTTTTTTACATAATGTTTTTAACTAAATACTTATTACATAATGTGTCTTCAAATAAAACATTTGTATTACATTATTATAAAAATTTGTAGTCAACATTTTAAAATATTTATTTAAAAACCAATATATAATAATTATTTCAATTAATTATTTAATTAGTTATCATACTAAATTATAACTCTATTACTTCTTCCATCAATTTTCCCTTTAAGGTTTAAATTGAAATTTTAACTTTTACAAAATATATAATTTATTTCCGCTCAAATCGATCTCCACTATCCATTCTTTCTAACCAATTTTTACTTTTTATATAATTTGCATTTAAATCATTCGTTTTTTCCTTTTTTTTCTGGCAAAATATCCTTCTTGGTCCCTTAACTATACCTCGGGTTCATTTTGGTCTCTTAACTTTAAAAAGTTCCATATTGGTCCCTTAACTCTTCAAATGTTCCATATTAGTCTTTTTTGACCTATTAGCGACGAATTTAGCGACAGTTTTTTGATTTTTTTTCCGTCGCTAATAGGTCAAAAATGACTAATATGGAACGTTTGAAGAGTTAAGGGACCAATATGAAACTTTTTAAAGTTAAAGGACCAAAATGAACCCCAAGGTATAGTTAAAGGACCAAGAAGGATATTTTGCATTTTTTTTATAAAATATAGTTTATCATTTTTTGATACATTTTACTATCTTTTTCTTTTTACAGGTTACTGCCATTAATATTAACATTGTGTAAGAAATGAGTTTCAACATTGTTATTTTTAATTTTTTTTTTTTTACATTCTATTGTATTTTTATTTGTTTTATATATTATGAGATTGTAATTTTTTAATGTCCCGTTAAATCGATTTCTTGAACAATTTGTTTATTTTATCTCAATTATAAATAGAATGATGTCTTAAATAAGAATGATGTTATGCATTTGTCTCAATTATGAGGTTATAAATAAGAATGATGTCTTAAATAAATAAATAGAAGTAGCGGCTATACATAATAATTGTTTAACAAATACATGATGAAAGCTATTCTAAGATATTGGTCACGAATGATTAATTTTATGTTTAACTTAGATTTTTATGATATTCATAATTTGCTTACACAATGAAAAAATAAATAAATAAATGAAAACAATCCATCTCCTCTGTTTCATGTTTTTTCATCTATCAGCCATTTACTTGGATTTACTTAATATACCCCCATGTCATTTTTACTTATTTATTTATAAATTACGATTCATTTTATATTGAGAGAAAATTTTCTTTAAATTTTAATATTTTTTATTATGTTAAAAATATATTATTATTTTTTATAAAATGGAAGCTATTAAATTATTGTTAACTATTTAAATAAAAAATAAATTCAATAAAAACATTAATACAAATATATTATATAGTTTTTAAATTAATATTTATTGATAATAATTTAATAAATCTTATCCACACGACACGCAGGTAGATGTCTAATATTATTAATTATTAATTAGTTTATTAGTTATTTCAATATTAATCTATTAATTAATAATTAAATATTAAATAATCATTTCATCTTGATGTAATTAATTATGTAAGTAGGTGAAATAATTTTTATAAAATATTTTATTAGCCAGTGTCTCAATTTTAAATAAAGAAAATATTAGTGTTCTAATTCCTAGTAAAGAAAATACCATATTTTGGTTCATTGAATAAACATAGTATTGTTTTTTTAATTAATTATTTTTATTTTCAGTGCATTAAATACATATATTTTTAGAAAAAATTATCTTTAAGTCTCTTAAATAATATTCAAATTATTTTTTTAATCTCTTAATTAGTATCTGGAGATATTTGTTAGCATTTTATATTTTATTTAGTAGTGACAAAACGGGTCAGGATCCACTAGCTGGACTATGTCCGCTAATTCATTCAATCAGTCATGCTTTAAATTCAATACCAATCTGTCAACTTAATTATCAACCACTCAAAAATATAACACTAAACTCAAATTCATTTATATTTTCAAGATGACTGAAATTAAATATTTTTTTAAAATCTTAACTCAAATGAGAGTTTTTTTAACTACAATTAAATCCTCTTGCATTTTCTTCAATTTTATGATTTCTTCAATATTAGTCAACTGTCCGTATTATTTGGGCATTTTATTTCAAAAGATTCAAGTCATACAACATGTACTTATTAATTGGACTTTTACGGTAGACAACTTGATATTTGATATTTCACGTTGTGACATAGTCCTACTGCTTGATATAGTCCCAGGTCATAGACCAATACCACAATTAAATAAGATTTATTTACGGTAGAACTTCTACTCATAGGGCATGTAACTTGGATATTTTACCATTCAGCAATGTTATTTCGACGCCCTTTTCTAAGCTAAATAATTATACCGTATACACTTTATCGTATTTATACGGGAATAATATTTTTTTAAATAAATATAAATAAATTTGTGAACAATATCCATGAACAGTATTCTTGAATACTGATTTTAATATAATAGAATAAAGTTGATTAAAAAATATAAAAAATTGAGTAATGAACGGTTGAAATTGATTAATAAAAATTTAGATATTAAAAATAATTTTTAATAATAAATTAAAGTTGCTTAATAAAACGTAAAAATTAGTTAATAAAGTTATGATGTTAGTTAATAAACGTTCAGATATTAAAAAATAATTTTTAGTAGTTAATAAAGTTGGTTAATACAAAATAAAATGTTGGTTAATAAAATTATGAAATTGATTGATCACTCAATTTTATATCATTATTTAATTTTTAAATAAAAAAAATAAACAATTTTTTTATATTTTTAAAAAATATATATAAATTATTATAATATTTTATTATTCATTATATTAATAAACAATAAAATACGGTATAAATATAGAATACAGTGTAGGAATAACATTATTCGTAAACCATTTGACATGTATTAATGCATTTAACATGTTTTAGTCCTTGATAATATTAATTAGACAAAAAAAACTATATTTTATATTTATAAATATACCTAATATTTTTTAAAATAAAATTTATTTAAAAAAATACTTTATTTAAAATTTTTTCAAAAAATAAGTAAAGAATATAATTAAAATATAAAAAAATTATCATCAATTTTTTTTAAAAAGTAAAAAAAAAAATAAACCGACAAGTTCTCCATCCTCCAATCCATCACTTTGGTAGAGCAGGTTAAATTTTTTAACTCATATTTATTTGACAGGCTTATCCGTTCCACCTCCTTTTTAGACAGACTTAAGATAGAACGGCTGAACGATCCGTTTTATCACTCCTATTTTGATTACATAATATTTTTTAAATAAATATTTAAAAGTAATATATAACAAAACATTATGTTTCGAAAATTTTACCTCATACCCCATTATTTATTCCTCTACCCCTATATTATATTTTTTTACCAAAATGTCCTCATGATCTGACCTGATCAGAAGGGGATCACTAGCTGGCCACACTCTGTTGGGCTGCTTCCTGTTCACCGGTGATGAGGAGGAGGGGGTGTACCTGCAAGGCACTCCGATACCAAAGTAAGTATATGGGCAGAGTGATCACAAGTACAGAAAATGGGTAAGAAGTGAATTTATCTGACCCTCTTGTGAAAGAGGGTATTTATAGAGAGACCACAGCGCTGGGTCAACGGTCACTTGTGTTGGGCTGGAAGGTCAGGCCTAACCCAGGTGACTGCTAGGGTTTACGTGGCGTAGTGAAGACCAGAACATGGTCTTCGCCCTAGTTCAACTTTCCCGTGATCTGCGGAAAGTGGGTTTGACCTGCTCTTTCGGAGGTGGGCAGTTGGTTAGTGACGTATCCCCGCGGAGGGGAGCACGTGAAGAACGTGTGAAGGACACGTTGTCCTGCCCGCCAGGGGAGCTGGTTCTGCCCGCGGAAGGGCATGTCCTGCCCGCGGAGAGGGCAGTGTCTAGTCGACGGGAGAGTCTTCTGCCCGACGTAGCTGAGGCAGGTCCTGCCTGCGGGGAAATATTTCCTTCTCGTCGGAAACCCTGTGCCCGACGCTATGGCCCAAGCTGGACTGGGCTTGGCAGAATATTATTAGGCTGGGCCTGCGTGGCCAGGCCGGTGTTAGACTAAGGCACGGATCTAGAAGGGGGGGTTGAATAGATCCCTTTTAAAAATTTGAGTGGCGCTACCAATAAAATTGGTTTTCAAAATGGTTTTCAAATGCGGAAGCGGCCTTGGAAAATATAGTCTAAAACGAACAACTATTGGAGAGCCGGATATGCGTCAAGCAGATGAATTTAAGACGATAACGGATAGTAAATCACTACACACTTTTATGCAAAACTCAGATGTGATTCACTCGTACTATTTCCTTATTCTAATGATCAAAAATTACACCAAAACTAGCAGCAAAATTAAGGCAATTTTAGTTCAGCACTTTTGTCGAACAGTTGGTGTGCACAAATACCTTAAATGATATTTGTGTTGAATGAGTGATTGAAAAAGCCTTAGTACAGTATTTCTATTGTACTTAGTAGTTAAAAAACAGTGTTTCACCAACTCACTCAATCAATACTACAATTTGACAAAATCACTTATTCTAGAATCACTTAATTTTTAAGCTGTAATTGAAAATGCAGAAAATAAAGGAACACAAGATTTGATGAGGCAGTTCCCCCAGTCGTCCTCGCGTTGGGGTACGTCTGCCCTCAATTCTACAATGAGAATTGAGATATGTATTGAATAGATATCACCTGTTTGGTAGAACAGTTATACACAAGAATCGATAGACAATTGATACAAACAATCTCAATGTTGCTGATAATTTCTACCACTTCTTGCCCCTTGATTCAAGATGAATCAAGTCCTCCAATTTGATGTGAATGACCTCCGATTGCAGCCACCTTATTGACAACTCTTCCGTTGATCAAACCTTCGGCACGGCTGATCTTAGACACACCCAAATTGAACCCGGAACGTCTTCAACCTTTCAACGCCCTAGCTACTAGATTGATCAACCTTCCGCTAATCAATCACCTTCGCACTCGCTTGATTGTTGAACCGACGATTCCGTAACAAAAGCCTTCAAAACCTGTAGTCTTGATAGGTAAAACCTCAAAGGTTTTCTCCCAAGAAACACCTGCACCAGCTTCCACTCGAACCGGATCTTCAATCACGCGTTCGAACCTTATCACCGTCGAGCAAACCACAAACCGCAGCAAAAAAAATTGATTATCTGTAATTTGAGGATTTGTGAGTTGATTGAACGATGAAGATGAAGAACACTGATGCACCTCTTTCACGTTTCTTGACCTGAACACTTTCTCACAATGCTTTCAAAAATGTTCTGTGTTAAAATTGAAAAGACAGCTATTTATAGTAATATACAAAACAGACAGTTGACAGATCAAAGAAACATAGCAGAATTTCTGTTTCTGCGCGCGAACGGTCGACCATAGGGTCGGCGTGCGCTGAGCCGTGTGACACTCAAACTGTCATGCGCCGAGTCAGCGGTCGACGCATGATCTTCATGCGCTGAGCCGTCTGATTCTTAAACCTGCATGCGCCAAGTCAGCGGTCGACGCATGGTTCCATGCGCTGACCCGTGTGAACTGAATGAAACTGTGTGCTGACGGTATGGTCGGCTCATGGTTCAAAAATCTGCAAAAACATAAATTTCTACAGCTTTTTGTGCATTACGTCATTGTAAAAATTGAATCATAAGTAGCGTGAATGATTTAAACGAAAGAAGGATATCTCTTAGCAAGTTGTCATCATCAAAAACCAGAGGCACGCTTGTGTTGGTAGATACTTTGCCTTCACATTCTCCCCCTTTTTGATGATGGCAACCTACTGTTACGCAACACGTGATAGGTATAGGTATGCTCCCCCTTTCTTTTACAATTATAGCGGTCGTAATCATCGTCTATCTACTGCTCGGTTCTCCCCCTTTGACAACATCAAAAAGAGGTAAACTCGTGACACAATAACAACACATTGAATCATGCATAAATGAGATACCAACAGATGAGAAGTAAACAACAGTTATACATACGATGGAGATAACAGTTAATAGATTACAGAACCACAAAAATGTCATGATAGCAACATAGAAGTAAGCAACAATCATAGTGAGTTTGGGCAGAAAAGCAAAACACAACAAACAAAATGAATGCAAGCCAAAACAGGAAACAACAAATGACATATGAGCGCATGCTAATAGCCCCGTCCACGTCCGCGACCACGACCACGCCTGTCATAGTAATGAGGATGGCGTTGGGGATGAGCTAGATCAGTAAATTCTTCTGTGATGTTATTCAAAAAGTCAAGACTGTCGACAATGGCGCGCTCTTCAGCTTGATGACAGTGAGTTAGAGTCTCGAATCGAGCGTCCAGCTGAGTCGACATTCCACTGATCCGTTCATTTTGGTTATGCAGTTCAGAACGAATTTGTGCCATTCTTTCATTTTGATCCCTCATGAATTTTTGCTGTAGTTCCTGCATATTGGTCATAAAATTTCGCTGTTCCAACTGCATCGACTGCATCATTTCTAAAATCTCCGAATTGTTTGACGGTTGTTGAGGAGAAGGTGGGTCTGCAGTGCTTGGTTGATACGGCTGATAGAATTTGCCAAGGGTGGTCCACCCGGTGTATTGCCATTCACCCCAGCCTTGGTTATTCTCCTCATCCTCATTTTCCTGTTGGTTTGAGTAGGCAGACCAGTTATTGTGTTGATTGTCATCTTGATATGTTTGTTGATAGTTTTCAGAAGGCACGTATGGTTGATGACCTTCATTAATATCGTGGTCCAGCTGAGTCTCATCAGCGGTTTCTTGTGCCTCTCCTGCATTGTCACCTTGATTGTCTTCATCTTCACTTGAGCTTCCTTCTGCTTCTTCATCTTCTCCACCCTCTGACTCATCAGCACTTTCTTCACTCGAGGAGGCAGCTGCAGCCATGGTTGAGCGCCGATAAAATCTGTACTTTTTGAGCGACTGATCCCACACATATCCCATCATAGCAAAGACCTTTGAACTGAACTCTTTATCGGAAGAAATTGGAGTATACGGAAAAGACGGGTAATTGATACCTGCAGAGTTTAAAGCTTCCTGAATGAATGAGCCATAGGCGAGCGCGGTGCCTCGCTTGGAGTCTCTTAGTTCATACATCCGGCTTGTAATATAGTACGGCCAGTTAATTTTAATGCCGTGACCTAGTATATGGATGAGATGCACTTCAGCTTGTTCGACTCTTGACAAACCACCTTGTTTAGGCCGCAGAATGCGCGCCACAATCCATTGAAGGATCCTTGGAAATGATCTGAGTTTTCCGGATGTGACGGACCTCGGAAAAGCCGCACTGTTTACAATGTGCTCCGGATAAGGCCTCTTGAGCATATTATTCAGTGCTTTGTTATACTCATAACCTTCAAGAGTTTTAGAATCGGTCACTTCGGCTAGGGGAGGTTCACCATCCTCTACAGACATATCAAAATACTTACTCCAGAATTCAGTATTTACAGTCACTTGAGTTGTTCCAATATGGGAATGAAAGTTTTCTCCGTGAAATTTATCATTCAATTCAGAGTAAAAGACACGCACCAGATCTTCGCTATATTGTACATTGCATTCAACAAATCGTTCAACACCATGATAAGTAAGAAAGTTCATGAACTCACCCAGATGCATGCGTTCAGCAACCAGTTCATAGAAGGCGTGTTGTCGAACCACTTTCCTCTTACCAATGTCTTTGTTAAAGTTTTCCCGACGAGACGGATGAACCAGGGATTCTGCAGTGATTGGCACTGTTCCGGAGGTTGACCCTCTTGATCTCTTTCTTGTAGGTCTAGAGGAAGAAGCCATGGGTATAGTTTTGTGGGTACAAGGAACTCTTTACCAATGTGATGGAGAATGAAGAGTTTTGAGATGAAGGATTTTGAATTTTGAGAAGAAGGAGAGAGATAACCCTTGTTTAATGTAAGGATTAGGGTTTGATTGGAAAATGTGAGGAGATGAAGAGAGTTAGTAGGGGTAGTAGGTGTGGGTTTTTAGTAATGAAGATAAATGCAAGTGTAACTGCCCAAAAAAAAACTGAACCGTCAAGTAATCAGGAAAACTGGGTTTTTGCGCGAGCCGTCGACGGTAGCTTCTGCATGCGTCGACGCATGCTTCAGATTTTTCACCAGATACAAAAGTTAACAGGGTGCGCCGACCGCTGCCCTGTTATGGTCGACTCAATATGCAACAAACAGCAGATTTTTGTATTTTACCATATTCAGAGGTACATGCTATGCAAAAATGATGTCATGACATATAAGAAAAAAAATATCTATATACATATGCAGTAGATGTCATACAAATTTAGCGTAGTATAAGCGATATGATTTGAGATCAACAGGATTATCAAACAAAGAGAGAGAGAAAGAACAATATCACCTTGATGCCTGATTTGCTTGATACACAACATACTTATACTTACACGAATATCAAATTGTTAGAAGTACAACAGCATGATTATTTGAATGAAATAAGATAACATCAGCAAATATTATTCCCGTTCCGAAATGTCGAGGATGCCAAGTTCTCGGCGGATATGAAAGAAAGGTTCCGTTGCTAGCGGCTTTGTGAAAATGTCCGCTAGTTGGTTTTTAGTGTCAACGTGTTCAAATACAACATCACCTTTCTCAACATGGTCCCTAAGAAAATGGTGTCGAATTTCTATATGTTTAGTGCGAGAGTGTAATACGGGATTTTTGGTAAGGTTAATAGCGCTAGTGTTGTCACATAGGATAGGAATACGTTCAAGTTTAAGATTGAAATCTAGTAGTTGTTGCTTAATCCACAGAATTTGAGCACACCAACTACCAGCGGCAACGTATTCCGCCTCGGCCGTTGATAAAGCAACTGAAACTTGTTTCTTGCTATGCCAACTAACCAAGGAGTTTGAAAACAAATGACATGTACCACTAGTGCTTTTCCTATCCGATTTGCACCCGGCAAAGTCGGAATCGGAGTAACCTACCAACGAGCAATCACTACCCTTAGAATACCACAATCCATACTTCGGGGTACCTGACAGGTATCGAAGAATTCGTTTAACAGCTTTTAGGTGGGATTCTTTGGGACATGATTGGTATCGTGCACACATGCACACACTAAACATAATATCAGGACGTGACGCAGTAAGATAGAGAAGTGAACCAATCATACCTCTATATCGTTTTACCTCTACGTCCTTGCCATTTTCATCTTTATCCAAATTTACGCATGTAGGCATTGGGGTGTCTATGGCCTTGGATTTTGCCATGTCAAATCTCTTGATCAAGTCCAAACAATATTTTGTTTGGCTCACGAATGTCCCTTCTTGGAGTTGTTTAATTTGCAGGCCGAGGAAGTATGTGAGCTCCCCCATCATACTCATCTCGAATTCGCCCTGCATGAGGTCAGAAAACTCTCTCACGAGATTCATGTTAGTGGATCCAAATATAATATCGTCAACATAGATTTGCACCAAAATCAAGTGCTTTCCTTGACGTTTAATGAAGAGTGTAGTGTCAACCTTTCCTCGTGAGTACCCCTGATTAAGTAAAAACTTACTTAGTCGCTCATACCAAGCTCTAGGAGCTTGTTTGAGACCATATAAAGCTCTTTTTAACTTGTAAACATGTTCAGGGTATTCATGAGATTCAAAACCGGGAGGTTGAGACACATATACTTCTTCATTTATGTGACCGTTAAGGAACGCACTTTTAACATCCATTTGAAATAACTTAAAATCCTTTGCACATGCAAAGGCGAGTAAAAGGCGTATAGCCTCGAGTCGGGCAACCGGCGCATAAGTTTCCTCATAGTCGATGCCTTCCTCTTGGTTATACCCTTGAGCGACCAATCTCGCTTTATTACGGGTTATTACCCCGTTTTCGTCCAACTTGTTCCTAAACACCCATCGGGTGCCGATTACTCGATGGCCTCGCGGAGGAGGGACAAGGTCCCATACCTCGTTTCTTTTAAACTGATTTAGTTCCTCTTGCATCGATAAAAACCAGTGCTCATCGAGTAGGGCCTCTTTGGGGTTTTTAGGCTCTATTTGTGAAACGAAAGCGAAGTGATAACAAAAGTTACTTAGCTTAGATCGAGTGGTGACTCCCTTTGTGATGTCTCCGAGAATATTGTCAATTGGATGATCTTTACACGACTTCCAAGCTTGAGGGAGATCATCGTTTGTAGGCGGATGAGCTTCCTCAGTTACCTCATGGTGTGCATCCTTATCCTCCTCAATTTTGACTCTATCGGGTTGATCAATCCCCGTTTCGCCACCTTTGAGTATGTCTTCTGTGGATGTACCTGCACCATGAACAACACTATCCTTTCCGACATTTCTCGGATAGGACTCATCAAACGTAACGTGCACAGACTCTTCAACAGCTAGTAATCTTTTATTATAAATCCTATATGCTTTACTCTAAAACCAATAAACACATTCTTCTTATCACTTTCATGCACAATTTTGCAGCAATCTTTTGAAAAGGAAACATTGTAACCTTTGTCGCATAATTGGCTAATGCTAAGGAGATTATGTTTAAGGTTTTCGACAAGCAACACATCGGAAATTGTAGTAGAGGAGGGATTACCTATACTACCTTTACCTAGTATCGCTCCGCGGTTGTTATCACCGTATGTTACATACCCTTTCTTCTTAGCCACGAAGTCTATGAATAAGGATATGTCTCCAGACATGTGCCTTGAGCACCCACTATCAAGAACCCATCTTCTCTCGGTGGACTCGACACATTTCACCTGTTTCTTTTTCTTTTTCTGATTTGCGGAGAGACATAGATTCACGGACTCTTCTTCATCACTAGAGCTTTCATTAGAGGAGGAAGAATCACTGTCGCTTTCCCACGCGATGTACGCCCTCCTAGGCTTTGATGCTCTCTTATGTGACTTCGATTGTTCCTTTTCTTTTCCCTTGTTGTTCATTGGACAGTCCGGTTTGTAGTGACCGGGCTTTCCACATTTATAGCACGTTCCTCTAGTCTTTTTGCCTTTTTGATTGTCATCTTTGGAGAACCTTGATTGCCTTCGGAAATTTACCAGGTTCTTCTCCGAATGTTGGATGCCGTTCTTTCTCACGTACCGGTTATACCGTTTAACGAACAGCCCCATGTCCTCATTTATGTCTTCTTCTTCGTCGTCGCTTGAAGAATAATCACTTTGCTCTTTTGCTTTAGACTTCGAGGAAGAAGCCTTAAGAGCTATGGACTTCTTTTCACTCATCTTTACTTTGTCCTTCTTTTCTTTCCTTTCATGTTGGTCAAGACTCAAGAGTACCTGTTCATGCTCTTGTAGTTTGCCAAACAATGTAGTCAGGTCTAATACCGTAAGATCATTTGCCTCTTTGATGGCGGTCACTTTCGGCTGCCATTCCCTGCTAAGACATCTCAAAACTTTATTAGTAGCAAGATCATTGGAAATAGGTCTTCCTAGTGAATGTAATCTGTTTATGAGATGAGTAAATCTCTTTTGCATGTCAGCAATGGTTTCCCCTTGCTCCATGAAAAAGAGATCAAACTCTTGTATAAGAGTGTTGATTCGAGCCAACTTAACATCGTTTGTCCCCTCATGGGCAATTTGTAGTGCATCCCACATAGTCTTAGCCGTAGGGCAATGGGATACACGGTAGTATTCATCTACACCTAATGAGGAGATTAGAATGTTCTTAGCTTTCCAATCGTAATTATACTTTCGCTCATCGTCGTCGGTCCATTGTGCTTCGGGCTTTGGCACAACTTCGTTATTCTCATTTGTCATGGTTATTTCAATCGGACCATTGAGAATAACGTTCCATATCTTTCTATCTATGGAATTAATGTGCACCCGCATACAGTCTTTCCAATAGCTATAATTTTCACCGTTAAAAACGGGAGCTCTATTGTACGCCCCTTTTGGTTCGTTAGCCATTATTCTATCAATGTTGTATTTGAAGCACCGGAGAACCGGAGCTCGTGATACCACTTGTTAGACTAAGGCACGGATCTAGAAGGGGGGGTTGAATAGATCCCTTTTAAAAATTTGAGTGGCGCTACCAATAAAATTGGTTTTCAAAATGGTTTTCAAATGCGGAAGCGGCCTTGGAAAATATAGTCTAAAACGAACAACTATTGGAGAGCCGGATATGCGTCAAGCAGATGAATTTAAGACGATAACGGATAGTAAATCACTACACACTTTTATGCAAAACTCAGATGTGATTCACTCGTACTATTTCCTTATTCTAATGATCAAAAATTACACCAAAACTAGCAGCAAAATTAAGGCAATTTTAGTTCAGCACTTTTGTCGAACAGTTGGTGTGCACAAATACCTTAAATGATATTTGTGTTGAATGAGTGATTGAAAAAGCCTTAGTACAGTATTTCTATTGTACTTAGTAGTTAAAAAACAGTGTTTCACCAACTCACTCAATCAATACTACAATTTGACAAAATCACTTATTCTAGAATCACTTAATTTTTAAGCTGTAATTGAAAATGCAGAAAATAAAGGAACACAAGATTTGATGAGGCAGTTCCCCCAGTCGTCCTCGCGTTGGGGTACGTCTGCCCTCAATTCTACAATGAGAATTGAGATATGTATTGAATAGATATCACCTGTTTGGTAGAACAGTTATACACAAGAATCGATAGACAATTGATACAAACAATCTCAATGTTGCTGATAATTTCTACCACTTCTTGCCCCTTGATTCAAGATGAATCAAGTCCTCCAATTTGATGTGAATGACCTCCGATTGCAGCCACCTTATTGACAACTCTTCCGTTGATCAAACCTTCGGCACGGCTGATCTTAGACACACCCAAATTGAACCCGGAACGTCTTCAACCTTTCAACGCCCTAGCTACTAGATTGATCAACCTTCCGCTAATCAATCACCTTCGCACTCGCTTGATTGTTGAACCGACGATTCCGTAACAAAAGCCTTCAAAACCTGTAGTCTTGATAGGTAAAACCTCAAAGGTTTTCTCCCAAGAAACACCTGCACCAGCTTCCACTCGAACCGGATCTTCAATCACGCGTTCGAACCTTATCACCGTCGAGCAAACCACAAACCGCAGCAAAAAAAATTGATTATCTGTAATTTGAGGATTTGTGAGTTGATTGAACGATGAAGATGAAGAACACTGATGCACCTCTTTCACGTTTCTTGACCTGAACACTTTCTCACAATGCTTTCAAAAATGTTCTGTGTTAAAATTGAAAAGACAGCTATTTATAGTAATATACAAAACAGACAGTTGACAGATCAAAGAAACATAGCAGAATTTCTGTTTCTGCGCGCGAACGGTCGACCATAGGGTCGGCGTGCGCTGAGCCGTGTGACACTCAAACTGTCATGCGCCGAGTCAGCGGTCGACGCATGATCTTCATGCGCTGAGCCGTCTGATTCTTAAACCTGCATGCGCCAAGTCAGCGGTCGACGCATGGTTCCATGCGCTGACCCGTGTGAACTGAATGAAACTGTGTGCTGACGGTATGGTCGGCTCATGGTTCAAAAATCTGCAAAAACATAAATTTCTACAGCTTTTTGTGCATTACGTCATTGTAAAAATTGAATCATAAGTAGCGTGAATGATTTAAACGAAAGAAGGATATCTCTTAGCAAGTTGTCATCATCAAAAACCAGAGGCACGCTTGTGTTGGTAGATACTTTGCCTTCACAGCCGGGGCCCAGGCCAGAACACCTCATATAAATAAGTGTAAAAATTTTCTGATTTAATTATTTGATCCAGAATTTAATAAATAAATTTATCTTTAAAAGCTACTTTATTAATATTCTCAGCAAACATGGTAAGTATTATCTATTTATAATATTATATAATCTTATAATGTCTCTATCAAAAATTTCCCGCTAAATTTTTTTCTTTAGTTAATTAATTAAATATAAATATAATTTTGTGAAAAAAATGTATAAATTGATGAGATATAAATTTGATTAGTGGGAAGATAATTTTGTGGAAAAAATAAAATAAAATAATGAAATTAGTGGGGGTTATAAAAAAACTTTAAATTTTGTAGAAAAAATGGAATAAAGTAATGAAATTAGTGGGGGCTATAAAAACTTTAACCGTTTTATAAATTATATTTTTTAATTTATTTTTGTATTAACTATTTTAAGGTTTGCATTATATGTCTTATTTATTTACTTTTTTTATTTTTTAATTTAATATTATTATGTGTCCTATTAATGTGGGGCTAGAGAGATATTATGAGTGGAGAGAGGTTAATTGTTTGTATTAGGGCTGGACAAGGAACCGATAACCGGTCCAACCCGCATCAACCGATACTAAAAAAATGAATTGGGCCGGATGCACACGGTTTGGCGGTTTGGCGGGTCCAAAATACGGTTTCGTATGGGCTCTACTGGGCGGGTCCGGTTCAGCAAATTGAAACCGTCGGTAACCATATCCACCCGACTGTAAGTGTTCAACGCAGCGTTTTTACTCTCCATTCTCATTTCATTTCAATTGAACCCTATCTTTCCAAAACTTTGTTGTTTCTCTTTTCTTCAATCTTTACAATACAAACCCTAAATATAAACTTTCCGTTCCATTTTGCACAGAGATTCATTCTTCACACAGAGTGAACAGTAAATAGCTTCAAGAATCTTCACTACTTGACTGATCTGAACCCTAAAAACGAACCTTTCAATTTGCGCCGCCGTCTCTATTCGTTCCATTCTAGTCTTAATATGCTATTCGTCTAGTTCGTTCGACTGTTCTCCATTTTCCAATGTAAGTACAACTTTCGTTTCATTTACAGTATTCGCGTTTTTCGTTTTCGTTATGAACTTTACTAGAACATAAGATTACCCATTTTTCAGGTTTTTGTTTTGAACTTTAGTGAAGAACATAAGATTACCCATTTTTTGTGTTTTCTACTGTAGAGAAAATGTTGCTGATGAGTTCAGTTCAATTCTAACTCTGCAACTCAATTCCAAGGAATATACACAGCAAACTCAGGCAGCAGTAGCGACATTTGCGGTAATGGCGACCACTTCAACATTGTTTGGTATTGTCTTAAACTATGAGTTTGTTTGAGTTTTGTCTTTGTATTATCATAAATTTTGATTGTGTTTCGGCATAAGATGAATGTTGCAGCTTTGAATTGTTATTTCATCTTAACATCGGTGTGTATTACTTATTCTATCTTGTGTTGAATATTTGTTTCTTTTGCTGGGATTGTATTGACATAGCTTATTAAATAATATTGCAATTCCACCCTGTGTTTCCATGGATGTGTCACAAATACAGGATTGCTACTGTTGTGATGCAGAGCTTGAATGCATTGCATTTTATTTTCTAAATATGTTTCTACTTAATGATGTTATGGTTATGACTATTTTGACTACGTTTGTGACAAGCTTTGTTTCTGTTTCCTGCCGGATTGGTTATATGAGACATTGTAGCTACTGTGTTATCCAACTGAAGTTGTTGCCATTTTTTTTGTCAAATCTGTGGCAATTTTGGTGAACCACAGTTTTGTCGTTAATGCTTGTAGTCACCTTGTTTCGGTTCGATTTCATGGTGCTTGTTGTTGTTTGTGATTTGATCCCGTATAACCTATTCAGTTACGTGCATTGCTATTGTATAGGCGGGTGGATTCTATCCAAGGTCATTAAGCTGTAGTTTTAATTTGTTGAGAAAATTGTACAAGTCATGATTCTGTTGCTATTCTTAACATGTTTCCCATGGATTAGAAAAGGTTTGATGTAAAATGGATTATTGGATTTGATATTGGTAGTTGTTTCTATCCAAGGAATAATTCCCTCTTATACTTGTGATTGTATGTATATTGATATAAAATATTACAAGTTTATGATTAACTAAGTCTTAATGAAGAAATGTTTCATACTGCTGCTACAGGTAATACATGTTAATAACAGTTTTGCTTAGAAATTGGATTTGAATTTTATGTATGTTTAGAAACAGTTCGGGTTTAGAAATTTAAGAGCTTTGGGTTTAGAAACTAAAGTAGAAACTAAATTATTGCATTAAGAGTGTACTTAGAACTGCAGAATGCAATAAGTTATTGATTTTGTAAGCGAATGTACTTAGAACTTAAGTCATAAGAGTGCAAAAGCTGAACATATCTCACATAAAAACTGCAGAACAACTATTTAAAAGGGAAATGTAATTTAAAAATTATCATTAATGAGTGTAATATACCACAACAACCAAAAACTATGTAAGCAAATGTACTTAGAACTTAAGTCATAAGAGTGTAATATACCACAACAACCAAAAACTTATTTTCACTAAGCATCTAAACACATAATGAGTTAATAATGTTGGTTGTGTGTTGATTATAATCTTCATTAATTTTCAGCAATGGAGAATGTTACTCAACACCAGCCTTCTACATTAACATCTGGTGTTGTTGCAACTGATGTTGCTGCAACTGAAATTCACGTTGTTGGGCTTCCTCCACTTGGAAAGAAAAGAAAACCAAATGCTAATGGTCCTAGGAAATCGTCTCCTGCATGGGACCACTTTATTAAATTACCTAATGAAACTGAACCAGTAGCTGCTTGTAAACACTGTCATAAAAAGTATTTGTGTGATCCAAAATCCCACGGGACATCTAACATGCTTGCTCACACAAAGATATGCACCAAGAGGCCACAAAATGATCCTACTCAAACTGCCCTTTCCTTTGCTAGTGGAGAGGGTGGTGGATTGGTTGCTGCAAGCCAACGATTTAATCTTGCAGCTTGTAGAAAAGCTATTGCTCTATTCGTGATCCTAGATGAACATTCTTTTAGAGTAGTTGAAGGGGAGGGATTTAAGTTGCTATGCAAACAATTACAACCCCAATTAACTATTCCATCGAGGAGGACTGTGGCGAGGGACTGTTTTCAACTTTTTGTTGATGAAAAAGTAAGATTAAAAGGTTATTTCAAATCTGATTGCAATAGGGTAGCCTTAACCACTGATTGTTGGACATCCATTCAGAATCT